>CM057455.1:1139795000-1140995000 GCA_016271365.2 Neoceratodus forsteri | reverse complement strand
TTCTGGTCTGGGCCATGCCTGGATTACCTCTATTTTTATTTGGTTAGGATGGAGCTGTCCTTGGCCTACCACATGCCTGAGATATGCCACTTCTCCCATGGCTACCTGACACTTCTCGGCTTTGACAGTGAGCCCAGTCCTCTGTATCCTGCCTAGCACTTCCCTAAGGTGGGATAGATGTTCCTCCCAGCTGGTACTAAAGATGGCAGTGTCATCCAGATACGCCATGGCATACTCCTCAGCACCATTTAACACCTGGTTCACCAACCTTTGGAAAGTGGCTGGGGTGTTCTTCATTCCAAAATGCATTACTTTAAACTCAAATAAGCCTATTGGAGTGATGAAGGACAACCTCTCCCTAGATCTGTCCATCAACTCTACCTGCCAATACCCCTTGGTCAGGTCAGTCGTCGTAAGGTAGGTTGCCCCCCCCAGCTTGTCCAGGAGTTCATCTGTCTGGGGCATCGGGTGGGCATCTGACTTTGTGACTGCATTCAGCCCATGATAGTCTACACAGAAACAGGTTGAGCCATGTGGCTTGGGTACAAGGACTATGGGTGAGTCCCAAGGACTGTGGGATCTCTGGATTACCCCTAAATCCAGCATCACCTCCACTTCACTTCTAATGTCCTTTTGGACAGCCTCTGACACCTGATATGTTGTCTGCCATATGGACATCTGTGTCCCTGTCTCCACATCGAGTGTCGCTAAGTGGCTTAGTCCAGGCTTGGTGATAAACAAGGGGGCAAAGTCTGCTAAAACCTCCCTTACTTCTTGGCTCTGGGTCAGCTGGGGGTACAATTTTACTGTCTCCACAGAGGACTCCTGCTTACTTTCTTCCAGAAAATCCAGAAGGGGGTCTCCATCGTCCGTCTCCTCCCCATGACTACACACTGCAAACACCATGTCAGTCCTATTTGCATATGACTTCATCATGTTGGCATGGTACATCCTTTCTGTCTGTCTTCAGTCATGTAACTCCACAATGTAGTTCATGTCATTTACCTTCCTAGCCACTTTGTACGGTCCCGCCTTCTTAGCCTGCAGCTTGTCTTTCCGGACCGGAATAAGGACCATGACTTTCTGACCCACCAGGTACGAGTGGGCTCAGGCTCTGCAGTTGTACCAAACTTTTGGTTTCTGTTAGGTAGCTGCCAGATTGCTCTGGGCTGTCCCCATAAGCTCCTTCATCCTCTCCCTAAACCTAAGGATGTAATCCCCAATGGGAGATTCCTGGGTGGCGTGCTTGCCTTCCCAGTCCTCCTGGATCAAGTCTAGGGGCCCATGTACCCGGCATCCATATAAGAATTCGGGTGAAAATCCTATCGACTCTTGAGGCACCTCTCTGTATGCAAACAACAGGTGGAGAAGGTATTTCTCCCAGTCCCTCCCATGCTGTTTAGCAAACGCCTGGAGCATTGACTTTAAGGTACCATTGAATCTTTCCACAAGCCCATTGGCTTGTGTTTGATATGGTGTTGTGAATCTCTGCACCACCCCACACTTCTCCCATAAACATTTCATCAGGTCCGACATGAAGGAACTCCCTCGATCAGTGATTGCCTCCTGCAGAAACCCAACATGGGAGAACATCCCAAGTAAGGTATCTGCCACTTTGTCTGTCCTCAGAGAGGATAGAACAACTGCCTCTGGGTACTGGGTGGCATAATCCACCACAGTCAGGATGAATCTCTTCCCTGAAGAGCTGGGGGTATTTAAAGACCCCACAATATCCATTCCCACCCTCTGGAATGGCTCCTCCACTATGGGCAATGGAATCAGGGCGGCTTGGGTTTTCTTGCCCGCCTTCCCTATTTCTTGGCTCCAGTGACAAGACCTGCAATACTCCTTCACCTGTTGGGTGAAGTTAGGCCAGAAGAAATTCTGGGCTAACCGCTGCATAGTGCGGGTGATTCCCAGATGACCAGACAAGGGAATATCATGGGCAGTCTTGAGCAACTGCTCACGATACCCCTGGGGAACAACAAGCTGCCTGCCTAGCATCGCTCCCTCTATGAGTACTGCCTGAGTGTACATAAGTCCATTTTCCCAATAAACCTTGTGTCTGCCGTCACCTCCTTGTGTGTTGTTCGAGTCTGCCCAAGCCCTCAACTTCTCTAAACTAGGGTCACTTCTCTGAGCAGCTACGAACCTCTCACACATTCCCAAGGCATGGGACAGGTCCCCTTCAGTCTCTAAACTAGGGTCCCTAGCACTAGCATCAGGGCACTCAGGATCACTGCCAATCCCAACCTTCTGACAAGGGGTCACCCCTCCCTCTTCAGAGTAACCCTCTGTAACTGTGTGGTTACTTGCTACTGGGGACATTTCTTCCCCCTTTTTATCAGTCTCCCCATCTGGAGACGCAGGCTGGGGAACCAGCCTCTCAGTGGTTTCCATAAGGGTTTCTGTGGGGTTCAGGGAACTACAATTTTCCCTTGCCACTTGGCTATGGGTAACTGCACATACCATCCCCTGTTGGAGATTGTTACACAGGATGACATCCACTGCTAATGTTTTGGCTACAGCCACCTGTGGCACAGTTCTCCCTGTTTCACCCCAGTTCAGGAGAACACTAGCAAGTGGCAATGTTATCTCTTCACCCGCAAAGTCCTATACAATGACGTATTTATTGGGTATAAGCTGACCAGGCTGTACCAGATCCCCTTTCACCAATGTCAGGGTTTCCCTGTGTCCCTTAACCCCTGGATCTGTACACCATTCACCATGACTGGGTGCATGTGTTCTCTCATGTTCACTGGTATGCTTCCAGGGACACAAAAACAACCCACTTCTTTTCTAGCATCCTGTTGTGTATTATTGCTCGCCTTTTTTGGGATGCTGTCTGGCAATATGCCCAGTTTCTTTACACAACCAACATGCATTTCTTACTTCAGAGAAATCTTTTCTTTGAAACCTGGGGCTAACTGGTTTTGGTGGAGACAGTAAAGGTTTTAGCTGCCCTGAAGGTGCGCTTTTCCCTTTCTGCACTGCCATGCCTGCTGCTGAGGCCCTTCATTGACAGTGGCCCTACTGTCATCCTCACCGGATCTGGATATAGCACTGGTCGCTAGCCATCCCACACTTGAGGTCTGGTCCTTTCCAGTCATGGTCGGTGACTTGCTGCTCTGAGTATCTGATACCATCAGGGCATCTATGAGGTTCTGCTTTTTGGCTGTCACCTCAAACAGGACTCCTCTGTCCCTGCACAACTGCTTTAGGTAATCTACAGTGTGCCTGCTGTAGTGAGAAGTCATCTTTCCTAACTACTACTATGCTGACTGGCACTTTAGAAAAAAAAATAAAACTGGTAGGAACTTGACTGTAAGCTAAGGGATAGAGTTCTGTTTCCTTCTGAAATAAAACACTGCCTTTTTTTTTTCCAAGTGAACTGAACAGTCTGAAGCTGATACACTGAACAATAAAGCTTATACCACCAAACTTTTTCGTACCACTGCTAACCAATCTGTCACAACCCCACTCAGCAGGTCAGCCCTCTACTCCCAAAGTGCCAACCTCTGAGCGTAGTATTGTGAACAGTTAACAGAACAAGGTAACTCTCTTGTCTGTTTTTTGGGTTCGAGTCACCTTTGTCCTAAGTTCTGGAGGGATTCAAACTGATAACCTCTTGTTAGCATACCCAATTGTCAGGCTCAGATAATTCTGTCTTTGGGGGGCCAGATATCTTTGCATATGGGCACCTAACCAGTATTATAAAATGAACCCTTAGAACTCTATGCAAGACCTAGAGAACTCTTACCTATTCCCAGTTTGGTACCACAATAAGCTCATGCACAGTGTCAACTGTAACCAACTAAGTTTCACTTATAAAAAAAGAAGTTTCAAGGTACACCAGGCGGTTTCTGTTTTTAAAATATATATATATTTACTTTAAAATAGGTAAAACATAGGAAAACAGTAAATACAGAACAAGATATCCCAACACATACAGTCTTAAAAACAAAACTGGTTTAAAAGTGCAAATTCCTACAACCCATACACTCATACTGGTTTTATCTAATGCATCCTTACTTTCTTAATCTTTCAGTGCTTTGATGTTCCTCTTTCTCAGTCAGAAAAGAATGTCTGTCTCAGTCTCTAAGGTCTGCTCAGTATACTTAAAAGCAGTCTTGAGCCAGCCTTCTCTCTGAGGTTACCTAACTCCGCCTTAGTGTATTAAAATTTATATTTTATAACACAGGATGTACTAATAAGATATTTAAAAAAAAAAAAGATGACATCAGTGAATCTCCTCTCTTCATGTGACTTCCCCCAAACCAGTCTGTGATCTGCTTCACACAGACATCAAAGTCTCTTTGACGTAATTCACTGGCTTTCTTTTACAGTACCCCAAACAAATGCATACTGGACTTCCCAATTTAGTCTGGGACCTGCTTCACATATACATCAAAGTCTCTTTGATGTAATTAGCTGGCTTCCTTGGAAGACACCCAAAACACATGCATATGCCCCATTTCATCATGACACCTAGTGCAAATCAAAGGATTTTCCTGAGGACATCATAAATGGATATTTTAGTTCCTGGCTTCAAGGCAAATTGACAAGGTAATTGCACCTCAGATATCTGTAGTTTAACCTACGTTCTGTCCTTTGAACTTATACCTGGAGGGGTTTTGATGTGTCAATTCAGCAAGACAGTAGTTTCTCCTGACAGACACTCCCCTACATATTTTATATTGCAGAAAAAAATATCATAGTGTAATCAGAACCAGCTGTCCACGTGCCACAGGGACTACATCTAAAAATGTTATATTAAATAAGGTATATAAATTAAAAATCACACACTATAGGGCATGGTTTGGATGCTGGAGAGTATGGCCGCATAGAACTGTAATGCGAGCTGTAATGCTTCGGGATTTTACCAGTTTTGATAGGCATCTGGGCTGAATGTGGTGACCAGAACACAACGTTGCCCCCCCCCGTAGCTGCAGAAACGGGTCTGGTGAACATTTTCGTGTGCTGCGATGGTTAAATCGTTTGCTGTGTGCAAGGTGCATACGGCGAGCAGCAGGCCGTGAGATCCTCCATGTTTGAATAGCTAGTACGCTGCTGCAGGGAGCTAAGCTGAAGCTGTGCTGTGACTCTCAGGAGTGGGGAAGACTTTGCAATAGACTGTGCCTCTTGCTGGTATTTGGGCTCTGTAACAAATCAACCCCTGTTTGAAACCTATCACTACAGGGCATGGTGGATGAGAACAGTTATATGTAGGCAGTTCGGTATGGCTTCCAATCCCCCCCGCACACGCAATGAAGGTTCAATCCTCGCTCCAACATATAACTTCCCCTGCTGGAGACATTACTTTCCAGGGTTGACTCTTTATCAGCTACGTTGGTTGGGAATGTAACTGAGGTATAGGAATTAAAAGATAAGTTTAATGTGATGGAACAAAGGACTGAAAGTTTGGAGATAACCCAGGCTAAATTTTTTCAACGGCTACAAGATCATGAGGGCAGGTTGACCACTTTATGGCAAAGGGCCGAGGATCAAGAGAATCATGGTAGAAGGAATAATATCCGAATCTTGGGTATGGCAGAGGGAGTGAAAGGGGCAAACATGGAAATATTCCTAAATTAGGAGATTCCCAGGATGCTGGGAGACAGATGGCAAGGCCCCATGGATGTGGAACATGCACACCGGGTTCCTGGAGGGCCCCATCTGAAGTCATCGGGGCCCCATCCCATAGTGACATACCTATTAAGATACTCCACGAAGGAGCGAGTGGTGCTTGCTGCCAGAGACCTTGAGGAAGTGATGTGGTGGGGAGCAAAACTCTCATTTTACAGGGTTTTTTCAGCTGAGGTGGCAGCTCGGAGGAAGGCCTTTGCCCCGATTAAAAAGATGCTGTCCCAACATGGCTTCAGGTATGGTTTTCGGTGGCTGGCTCATCTGGCAGTTTTGAGAGAAGGCAAGGAGATGTTGACCGAGTCCCCTCGGGAAGTGGAAGCCTGGGTCTCCAAGCACTGGCCGCGATTGAATTTTAAAGATCCTGCTCCTAAAAGACTCTGGCATCCTGAGAAGGAGAGAAGGAACCCGAGTAAGAATGGAAACTTGGGGGGAGAGCCTAGCAAAGAACTGATACCCTCTTCAGGAAATGGGCTTTCCACAGTTCTTCACCCTCGGCATGTTGATATGGAGGGTCCTAGGAGAAGGCATGGACAAGCAGTGGTTCCTAATGTGGTTGCCCTTGCAAAACCCAGGTGGGATAACAATAATATAGCCCACATTAGGCGTCAGTCTCATAGTGGTGCAGAATCTGAAGAGGGGCAAGAGATGGCACCCCAGCTAAGTTAACTAAAGGAGGAGTCAGTACAGATTGAATCAGAGGAGATACCTGATGAGGATATCATGGAAGCGGCAGAGTTAGAGCTATGGTCAGATAATCTGCCAGGAATTGAGGAAGAGGCAGCTAAGGGAGCCTTATCTTCTATGGAAGCGACCTCTAAGATCTTGCAGGAAGTAGGCGAGGGATGTCTGTCAGCGGACCGGGCCCCCTCTCCGGACTGAAACATTTAAGGATAGTGGCTGTTATCTAATTTCTGGGGGGGGGGGTGATTGGGTAGCTTTGTGGGACTTTGAGGACCTGAATGATTCAGTTATATTTTTGGAAACAATGATAGTGGTCTGAAGCCCCTATGGCTGTTCTCCTTGGGCCTCAGATGCCCCACCTTATTAAGGAATAAGGGTGGTGTTGGGCACAATATGTAACCTAGGTGGAGCTAGGGTTGAGGCTGTCAGTGACTGGATGGTTCGACCTCCTTTTACCCTATTCGAGGCTTTGGCTAACACGGCAGGAAGCCTGTCCTAGTGTCTGGCTGGAGTATAGCTCCAGTGTGCATACACCAAGACTTGCTAGTGTTATTTTTATATAACTATTGTCATACCGTACTAATAGTTTGAAGATGTATATAGTTTATACTATTTTATATTGGTTAACTCATAGTTGGGGCATTCAGGGTATTAACCTAGGGAGTGCTGTTTAAGTTAACCTTTTTTCTTTCTCTTCAGTTAATGGGTCTTTTGGGGCTGCATCCCATACACTATAGTTTATCAGATTCGAATTTACTGCATATCCTACTTTCCTCAGGTATCCTGACTTACTACTTTTGTTTGTTGATTTGGGACTCCTGAGGTGAGTACTACATTTATCCTTTTTCTGTTGTTTTATCTCACTGAACCTCATCCCAGTGGTGTGGCATTCCAAGATGGGGCTTAAGCTTATATCGTGGAATGTAAAGGGACTCAACCATCCTGCTAAGCGAAGTGTCGTTCTTAGACATCTCCAGTCTATGCATGCAGACATTGCGTTATTGCAGGAGACGCACTCACGCACTTGGTCGCAAGAACTGTGGGCTGGCTTAAGAGAATGTGGGTTGGGACTGTAATTGCTAGCTCATCCCAGAACAAGTCTAAAGGGGTGGTCATTTTGATCAAGAAAACATGTCTATGGACATTAGATAAATCAATAAAAGATACCCAAGGTCGGTGGATAGGGGCTAGGTTTTCTCACCCTGGGGGGCATGTAGTCTTGGCAAACTTTTATGGACCAAACACAGATTCCCCTGAAGTACTCCTCGATTTTAATCAGGCATTGGAGTCTCTCACTGAAGGACATCCAAAGTGCCCACTTCTGATAGGGGGTGATTTCAACCTGGTATCCGATGTGTTTTTGGATAAGTCTAGGCCTACCCCACAGGCCCACCCTAGAATGTTGGGTGCCCTACCTGGAATGATGGAGGAATGGGGCCTGACTGATGTATGGTGAAGAGACCACCCTATGGGGAGAGATTACTCTTTCTTTTCTCCAGTCCATGCAGTGTACAGCCAGATTGATTTCTGGCTTGCAAATAGATGGACAGCCCAAGACATAGTGGCAACTGAGATCAAAGATATTGTAGTATCGGATCATGCCCCCGTTTCCTGTATCTTCTGGATAGCAGGACATTCGGGGGGGGGTACCAGATGGAGATGTAATCCTGCCCTAATCAAGGACCCCTTATTCCAGCGTATGGTGCGGGAAGTTGCCCAGGATTATTTTGTTCATAATAGACTGGGGGACACTTCCGCGGGCGTGGTGTGGGAGGCTTTTAAAGGTGTGCTAAGAGGGCACATTATAGCCTATGTGGCTCAGAAGAATAAGGAATGTAAGACAGAGCTTGATAGACTTCAGGCAGATCTTACCGCTATGGAAGCGCAGCTTAGAGAGTCTGCTGCGGATGCTTTGGACACAACCCTACTCCGGAGGGTGGTTGGTTTAAAGTATCGGATCAATACCATACTTTACCAACAGGTTGAATGGCATATGACTAGATTCAAGCACACCTATTGGGAGGGTGGATATAAGAGTGGGAAGCTATTGGCTTTCCGGCTTAGGAGGCAACAAGCTGCTGCCAGTATTCAGGCCCTTCAGACGGAAACAACGGAGACAGTAACAAGCTCCAAACAGATTAATGAATGTATGGCACGGTACTATCAGAGGCTGTATCAATCTCACCTTTCTCAGAAAGGTGGAGATGTTAGGCGCCAGTTAAGGGATTTCTACTCAGTGGTGCATATTCCCCAACTGTCAGAGGCCATGAAGGAGGTGTTAGATGAATGTATCACTGAAGCTGAAATCAGTGAAGCCTTACCCCAGTTAGCTATAGGGAAAGCTCCAGGACCTGATGGCATGATGGCTGAGTTGTATCAGCTGCTGGCTTCTGAAGTTTGCCCTCCCTTACTTGCTGCCTTACAAGAATCACATGCAGCTGGCTCTCTCCCGCCTACGATGCTGGAGGCATTGATCACCTTTATTCTGAAGAAATTGGATGATCCGCTAAACTGTGCTAATTATTGACCCATTTCGTTAATCTCTGTGGACTCCAAGATTGTAGCCAAGGTTTTAGCCAAAAGGGTAATGGAGGTATTGCCCTCTATCATTCACCCGTCTCAGGCCGGATTTACTAAAGGTAGGGCAGTGGCAGAGAATATTCGCATGCTGCTCAATATTAAATGGCTGGCGTCATGATCCTCTACCCCTATGGCGGCTATGGCAGTGGATTTCTCAAAAGCATTTGATTCAGTAGAGTGGCCCTACCTGTATGAAGTGCTTAATTTATATGGCTTCAGGGCTTACTTTAAACAGTGGGTACAAGTGCTGTATAATGAACCCATGGCGAGGATACTCACTAATAAAGATATCTCTGTGCCTTTCCTTCTTCAATGGGGCACCTGTCAGGGGTGCCCACTGTCCCCGATACTTTTCTTGTTGGCCCTAGACCCCTTATAAGAGTGCTTCAGGCTAATGAGAGGTCTCAAGGTGTGAGGGTGGGAGGGCAGGAGTATCTGACTATGGCGTATGTGGACAACCTGCTTCTCACCCTCTCTCACCCCCAGGAGTCTCTTCCCTTTGCACTGGAGACACTGAGGTTATTTGCTGGCATTTTGGGGCTGGTTATCAACCAAAAGAAAACTAGTGTTGCCCCTTTGAATGGGTATGCAGTAAAGAATGTCTATGGGGAACTGAACTGTCATGGGTGTCTGACGGGTTGTATTATTTGGGGATATATATCCCCTTTACTTGGGGTCACATAGAGTCAAGGAACTTTAACCCCCTGTTCACCCAATTAACTATTGAGGTGGTGCATTGGAAATGCTTAAACCTATCCCTGATGGGAAAGGTGGCGACTCTTCGAATGCTCATGTTGCCCAGGGTAGCGTATGTGTTAAATAACCTCCCATAGAGCTGTCAAATAAAGTGTTTCAAGTGTTAGATAAATTAATGTTGGACTTCCTATGGGAAGAACGGAAGCCTAGATGGAGTGTCAATAAATTACGAGCACATTGTTCATGAGGGGGCTTACGACTTCCTTATTTTAAGGGATATCATTGGTCCTTCCTTGCAGCCCAGGCGGTTAAATGGTTTGTCCCAAATTCTGGTAACCCGCCGCCATGGCTTGAGATGGAGAGACAGATTTGCCAATCTGTCCCACTTAGTCTGCTACTAACCCGTGTGAATATACCTCGGGACAAACTTACCCCGGTGATGGATGCTACAAGAGGAGCCTGGTTTCGTC
Organism: Neoceratodus forsteri; assembly: GCA_016271365.2. Classification (NCBI taxonomy): domain Eukaryota; kingdom Metazoa; phylum Chordata; order Ceratodontiformes; family Ceratodontidae; genus Neoceratodus; species Neoceratodus forsteri. The sequence goes on along the minus strand of CM057455.1, from coordinate 1,140,984,927 downwards.
TAATGAAGGTGGCTGGGACGGGAAAGCAGAATGCTAGGGTGCCTTTCAGATATGTCGCACTGTGGCGCAACCCACTAATTAGGGTTGGTAACCAACCTCTAGCGTGGGTCTCGTGGCAAGAGAATGGGATCCATATTGTACAAGACCTCTATTTACCGAATTCCAGTACCCTAATATCTTTTGAGCAATTACGTGCCTGTTATGAGTTAAAGGTACAGGATTTTTGGAGGTTCTTGCAATTACGTGATACTCTGCAGGCTACCGACAGGTCGAGCAAGGAGGACCCGAAGTGGTGTTGGATATCCTCACTGCACTTGAAATCCTCATTCCGGGGGCTAGCCGGCAAGTTCTACAGCACTTGGAGGGAGGCACAGGCGGATTATACAGAGTCGAGTAGGATGGCATGGAACATAGAAATTGGTAGACATATTGATCTGGAAGTTTGGTCTCGCTGTCTTCGGGCAGCACACACTACTTATAAGGATGCCAGAAGCCAATTAATCCAGCTCAAGATTCTACTTCGCTGGTATAGAACATCTACTATTCTGTCTAAATGGGGTGTGATTGCGCATGATGGTTGCTGGAGATGTGAACATAGTCCTGCTGACATTCTGCATCTTTTTTGGAACTGCCAGGTGCTGGCTCCTTTTTGGTTAGCGGTAGCAAGGAATTGTTCCGGGGTGGTGGGACAGCCTATAGACATGTCTTATCCAATGCTGTTGATGGGTGATCGAGCCCCGTTAGCACATTTGAGGCCGCAACACCAAGGTTGGGTTCTTGTGGTTCTGCTGGAGGCTAAACGGCTTATACTACGATATGGGAGACAACCTGTGTCTCCACCCATCGATGCATGGCATGCGGCTGTCTCCAAGCTAGCTACTTTTGAATGGTTAACTTACGCGGCAAGGGGGCAGCTCTCTGCTTACTTTGCTAAATGGGAGGCGTATCTTAACTCGGGGTTATGTCAGGCTCCCTCCTCCCCTTTAGTACGGTGATTCTTTCATTGGGCCCCAGTTAAGGAACTAGATCCTATCTGGTTTAAACACAGATTTAAAAGAGGGGGCAGACTTTTGGGTGGGGTTTGGGAATTGGTGTTGGTAGAATTGGGTTGAGGTGGAGGAGGGTTTGTCTCCTTTCTGGGCCTACAATTTTTTTTTTTTGTATGCCAGTTCCATATCTGATCCGAGTAGTGTGTGGGATGTTTTAGTGTTGGGATGACTGTGCCCATACTACCTAAATAGTAGGGGGGGAAGTAGTGGACAATTATGGTTGTTTACTGTTGTAAGTTGTAATACTAGGAAGAGCTAAGATTTATGTAACAGTGATATACATTTTGTATTGTGATATATACATCCGATTATGTGTAATCCTATGTTGTCAGAAGTTAACTGGTTTTTGGATATGCTGTTTATGAAAATAACAAAAATTATTCTATGATATAAAAAAAAAAAAAAAATCACACTCTATTCTGAAGGTTCCCTTAAGACAATTATTAGTATGATTTGGTTCTGAACTGCTAAACTGTAAGCTTAGCACGTTTTCTTCAATCAGTCACACTGAATTTCAGCTTACGGTCTACTCAAATGTTTTGTTTGTCCAGCCCTCGTGTGCTAATAAAAATGGGTCAAAAATCATTCAGGTACTGGGCTCCTTTTTTATGGAACAATATTCCTGTATCAATTAGATCATTAACCAGTTTTATTGTATTTTCTAAAGAACTGAAGCTTCATTACTCAACATTAAAGTTTTGTGTCTGTTCTACTTGATTTATATTTCTCATTAATATTTTACCTTATCTGAGATGTACTTTTAATAATATATTTATTATGTATGTACTTCAGACCTTTGTACACTGGATCATAACTGTAAAAGGTGCCTTTTAGCACCAGTGTGGCTTACCTTTCTATGAAACACACCCATTCTCAAGATTCCTTCTCAAGTGGCATCTGCTTTAGATGCCCCTATCTCTAAAATGGAAATTCACACAGCCATTCACTTAATGAATCCACATAAAGTGCCATGGGGCGATGTCTTTCCTATAGATTTCCACCAAGTCCTGGGTGATGAGATTTCTACCTATACACAGATGGCTTTCCAAGACTCTATAGCTAAAGCAATATTACCCTCCACAGTGCTAGAGGTAGTGATAAAGGTCCTTCCAAAAAAAGGTAAAGACCCTGCTGCCCCTAGCAGCTACAGGCCCATTTCTCTTATTAATGAGGATGACAAATGTGCTGGTGGCATGACTGGAAGGGACCTTTCCCAATCTAATACACCCATTTCAGGTCAGGTTCATTAAAGGACGTCTACGTTCCAATCACATTTGTACATTACTATCCCTCATACAGCACTCCCAGAATCTCACTTCCCCTGCAAGCACTCTAGCAGTGGACTTTGAAGAGGCCTTTGACTCCATCGAATGGCCTTTTTTCATGGCTGTCATGGAAAAAATGGGCATGGGAAATACCTTCTGCAATTAGGTGAGGCTTCTCTAATCCTCTCCCATGGCCTTGATGCTCATGAACAGTCTTTAATCCTTGCCATTTGGCCAACAAATAGGGACAAGACAGGGCTGCTCGCCTCTCCCCTTTATTCTTTGTCCTAGTCATCAAATCCCTGGTCATTGTTCTCCTGGAAAATATGGAGATGGCAGGCCTCCAGGTGGTTCCCAATTCCTTCAAAACCTTTTTACATGCGGATGACTTTCTTATCACCTTTTCTCAGGCAAATTGTGCTGCAAGCTGAGTGCTCCCACTCTTGGCCATGTTTGCTAAAGAATCAGAGCTTAGGATAAACCAATCCAAAACTAAAGTCCTTTCCTTGAATAAGCACTGCTCTGCTGTTCAACCTTAAGTGAGACCCTGATGGTATCACATATTGGGGGATCAAATTACATTGGGATCTTTCCAAAGCAATTATGCTGAATTTTAAGGATCTCTTGCTGGGCACCTGAGAAGATCTAAATAGATGGAAGGCAACACATCCCTCCCTTGCAGGGAGAATTGATGCAATATGGTTGATGCTTGCCCTCAAAGTCCTTCATCCTGGCCCACTTACCCATTTAGATCCCTGCTAAATGGTTTCAGAAAACTGACACCATTATGGGGCACTTTTTCTGGGAAGAAAAGCCACCTTGCTACAGCAGACTGAAATTATATCAACACTGGAGCACAGGTGGTTCGGGATTACCAGGGTTTTATGGTTATCACATGGCATTCATTACCACTCAAACCACCCAGTAGTTTTCTACCTCCTCTTCCCAATCTCCAACAAGTCTGTACTTAAAATCTACTCTCACAGGTGCCCCTACCCCAGCAGTACTATTGTACCCATCCTGACTTTCCCCTAAGCCCCCTAATCCAGCTTTCCATTACCTACTGGAGGAACGTTCACCAAATTCTGTCCAAATCCCTGATCCCTTGGATCTCAATACCTTTGTGGAACAATTTGGGTCTAACTATTGCAGGTTCGCCCATCTGCTGGTCCTTATGAGAGAAACAGGGCATCCGTCTGATCAAAGATATCCTTATACCGGGATCCCTGGCAGTTGACTGTTTCTTAGTCCTTAAAACATGCTTCCAGCTCCCTCAGAACCACTTCTGGTGATACCTGCAGATAAGGGATGTGGTCTTCCACTTGGGTAAACTCTCTAAAGACACCAGCTTTCGAGGTGAGCCCCCCCATTCTCCTGGGCCAAACTCCGAAAGGGAAGGTTCAGCAAAATATATAAAGCTATCAGGGAAGCTCAAACAGATCCCTCGCTCCCAGTCAGAGTGTGTTGGGAGCAGAAGATGGCCTCTTCCATCTTGGACACTCAATGGGCTTATTGCTAGCAGAGCATACATCAGATTTGCTGAATAAGACCCTTCTACACTGGTACCACACACTGTTTAAATTGAAACAAATAGGTCTCATGTCCAATGACAGCTGCTGGAGATGTGGCCAGACTGAAGTCCAGTGGTACCACATCCTATGATCATGCCCTACTGTGCAACCCTTCTGGGCAGAGATCATCAAGATATGCCAGTAAGTTGTGGGTCCTGACTTCAGCACTGATGCCCCTCTTCTTCCCCCAGGCTGTAGTTTTGAAGACACTCCCAAAAGGGACCACCATGCTCAGTAGCCTATGGCAGTGGGAGTAGCAATGGAACATCTTCTCCTGGTTAAATGGCAAACCACCCAGTGCCCAGCTATTCAGGAGTGGCTCCTGTGCATTGGCAAAGTGGCTTCCTATGAGAGGCTGTCTATCATAGAAACATAGATTTCAATGGCAGATAAGGACCGCTTGGCCCACCCAGTCAGCCCATTTCCCTACCTAATGGATAAGCTGCAGATCCTAGTTAACCAGCAGCCTACTTCTTCCTACCCCCACCCCCTAGAATTGCCTTATGACTGTCCCATGCATGCTTGAATTCCACCACTGTTTTTGACTCCTCAACCTCCTCTGGAAGGCCATTCCATACATCCACAACCCTCTCTGTGAAAAAATACTTCCTTAAATCATTACCTCAGGGTCCCTGTTCAAATACTATAAATGTTGGCAACCATTTCTGGAGTCTGCTTCTGCCACAATGTATAGACTATGCTACAGTACAAAATAGTTTGGGCCTTGAGGGTATATAGTTTCTTCATGACTAGGCCATACTACAGTATACTACTAATGTACTGCCTCCTGTGTTGTATATAGTTAAGTGGTTCAAGTCTCCACTTCACTATTAGCTCACCAGTGTTTCTGGCTACCTTGGGTCTAATAACTTTTATCAGGTACTGTACCTTAACAAGCAGCTTACAGTATATAGCTTTTCCTTCCCCCCTCTTTAGCATCCAACAAAATGTACGGTATGACTTGTCATTTGTTCAATAGGTACCATTGTATGTTTCTGTGCTCTGTATCTTATGCCCTTGTGTATATTGTTTTTGATGTCTGTATTGTTTGTTTGTCTTTAATAATGAAATATCCAAACAAAAAAAGAAAGTCCCACTACTCTGTTTGCTGCCAGATAATTAGAACAGACATTCTTTGGTTGGGGTTTTCGGGTTGGGGGGGATGCCAGATAACAGATGGGTTTCCAAGAAGAGAAATAAATGTACCAACAACTACATGACCTTCATACAAAACATATTTAAATGATCATAAGGACACAACAAGCATTTGTCAGTGCTGAATGTTTGCTGGCATTGGCATTGGTAGTGTAGGAGTTGGAGAGATGCATAATAGGAATGGCAGTGAAGTATTGAACTAAAGCCAACACCGCCACCACCCTGCAGAGACTGACAGGCACTGGGATGTGTCTTTGGGTTGTCAGGCATAACGGCCACACCATTTCATCACATCCTACCCTGCAGACACCGACAAGTGTCACGGTGTACCTTGGGGTCTTTGGCCTTTATGCTCACCCCACTCCATCAGGAAATATGGTGAGATGGGTGCTGTATAGGAGAATGGGGTGAACTTTGGGGCCAAAGAGTCCAAGGCACACCTCAATGCCTCTCACTGGCTGCAAGGTGTGGAATGGTATGAGCATTACAGGCAAGAATCCCAAGTCACACCCCTGATACCTGTCAAGCTCTACAGGGTGGGCCATTATGGTCAGAAACCCTAACGTCTCAGGCGTTCATTGGCATTTTCACTCCAAACTTTCAACATGGGTTTTTTGTGACCCCCACCTTATGAACAGTGGCAATATCAGCTTGTTAGCCGAAAGCTGATTTTGCACAGCGACTACGCCATTTGGCACCACACGTGTGAAAACACATTTTGAACAGGATGTGAAAAATGACAGCTGTACTGTTCATGGGGAGGTGGAAGAAAATGGTGATGTTGAAAATCTGCAGTGAAAATATTAAAAAACTGATAGTCACGAGCGTGTGTAGAAACTGCACAACGCATATCCATAATGCAATTAGTTTGGGGATGTTTTACAGCAGATTGTCAACACAGGCATTTTGGAACCTCCCCTCATGAACAGTGTCACTGTGATTTTCATAATCTGTACCGAACAGTGTGTTCCCACAGCGAACACGCATTTCTGTGATGGAAGTGAAAAAACATGTTTTGGCTATGGTGTGAAAAATGGCAGCTATACGGTTCATAAGGAAGTGTGGAAAAATGCTAGTGGTGAAAATCTGGACTGAAAATACTAGAAATCCATGAACTTACGAGTGTGAGTGGAAACTGCGCAATGGTCGCTTGCAACACAGTCATTTTATGGACTTTTTTCACCAAATATTTAACATAGCCATTGTAATACCTCTGCTCATGAACAGTGTCACTGTGATTTTCCTAATCTGTCCCAAACATTGATTTTGCACACTGACTGCGCCATTGTGCGCTACATGAGCAGAAATACATTTTGGGCGAGATGTGAAAAATGACAGCTGTATTGCTCATAAGGAGGTGTGGTAAGATGGCAATGTTGAAAATTTGGAGTGAAAATAGTACAAATTCACGAACTTATGAGCGTGCGTAGGAACAGTACAACGCATGCTCGTAAAACAGTCATTTGGAGAATTTGTTCACCAAATTTTTAACATAGTCATTTTAACATTTCTGCTCATGAACAGTGTCACTGTGACTTTCTTAATCTGTCCCGAACATTGATTTCGCACACCGACTGCGCCATTGTGCGCTACATGGGTGGAAACACATTTTGGGTGAAATGTGAAAAATGACAGTTGTACTGCTCATAAGGAGGTGTGGTAAAATGGCAATGTTGAAAATCTGGAGTGAAAATATTAAATTTGCGAACTTACTAGCATGTGTAGGAACAGAGCAATGCATGATCGTAAAACAGTCAATTTGGGGAATTTTTTCACTAAATTTCAACATAAGGTTTTTGGGGGCCTACCTCATGAACTGTGACACTGTCATTTCGTAAATCAGTCCCGAAAGGTGGTTCCACTCAATGACCGTGAAATAACCTTTTGGGGCCAATTAACAAAATGACAGTGACAGAATTTAAGAGGTGGGGTCCCAAAAACCCCATGCTGAAAATTTGGTGAAAAAATTCCAAGAAATGCCTGAGATATGTAGCAAAGTTGAAAAAAACCTTATTTATTACATTATACAGCTTACCGGCATTTCCTCAGTTCACGGTCAGCTTTAAAGAGTGCAGACGTATAACCTGTCCACTGAAGATCATTGCGCTGGACTCCGGAGGTAGGTATTGGGTGAGGGGGGGTGTGGGGAGGCAGGGTGCACAGAGAGTGGGCGCAGGTGGGGGGAGCAGGGGCCAGGACAGTCAGCGAGGGAAGGCTTTCTCTTTCATGTTTCTTTTTGTTTTCTTGGATGACACTGGACTTTTGCCATGCTGGTGTAGGCTCCCAGCATGGCAGCAGGAAAGCTGTTTGGGGCAGGGGGGCAGTGGAGCCAACGTGGGGCTTAGGCACCCCCGTCGGCCATACTGACTGTTGCCACACTGGAGTGGGCTCCCAACATGGCACCCGCTTTTCTGTTGGGAAGGGAACTTGGAGCTGATGGGGGATTGGGCACCCCCGTCAGCCATACAGTGTGTGTGTGGAGGACCGCATTGCCATGCAATATGCGTGTGTGTGTGGGGGGGCAGCGCATCTGGGCGGCTACTTTCTTCTAAGTTGGTGCCAATGTTCAAAACTACTGTCACCGGCTGTGTCCCCCATTATTGGTGGACATCACACATGCCCCAAAATGCTGTGCTGGTGTTGGCCACAACAGTGCCTCACCTCCAGAACCTGCTTTGGCACCAAGCTGCCACAATATGTTTATTGCGCTGCGTGAAAGCAAACTTAAAAAGAAAGGCGAGGCAGTATAGCACAGTGGTTTAAGGCTCTGAGCTGCAAACCTGGAGACCTGGGTTTGAATCTCATATCCCCAACGTGCATACTGTATGACCCTGAGCAAGTCAGTTAACTTCCTTGTGCTCCCAGTTTGCACCTGTAAACACACTTTCAGCTTAGTGTGTCTCTCCTGGTAAAAAAAAAAAAAAAAAAGTTTGGTTACCTGATGAGTCTGATGTCCGATAAATCACAGCAACTGATGTTTTCTGCCTTGACCTGTCAGCGAGATGTAAACATTTACTTTCATAAGATTATTTTATATAAAAATCAGTAACAAAATGATTAGCATAACAACAATAAATCTTTAAAATAATTTATGTTAATAAGGGGTTGGGCAAGATAACAACATGGAGGGGATTGCTGGATGCACTACTGAAGTATAAACATATTTGAAGTCCTTTCTTATTTCCCAGTAAAGTTAATGAATTAAGTTGAACCACTGATGTTGCAGTTCACAAAACTGAAGGGATCACTGCTGGTGGATGTGCTGCAGCAGAAATGCTGCTCTCCAATAGATGAAACCTATCCTATTGTACAGCTGCAGCCTTTACACAGGGAAACAGTACTGCAGGACTGTACATTTTCTCCAAGGGCTTCTTTCTTTGACGGGATGTGATTCCAGTTTAGTTGGTCATGAGTGCTTGTCGCCCAGTAAGACTGAAGACGAATTTCACTCCATTGTTTAGTTAAAACCATAACTTGCCTCACCTCTAGAACTGCACCAGTAAGCAACTGAACTGCTGTTGATCTCAAAGGGTAATTGTAATAGCAAGATGACAGGATAGCCTTTGCTGACAGTGGGGATATTAGTGTGGAAAGGACATTTAATCCGAGGTGTTGGAACAGTATGCCAGGCATCAAGGTCATTAAGTATGTGTTGTGAGTGCCTCCTGGTGTGTAAGTACAGTGCTGTGGCATTTTTTGGCAGTTTGCTTAAGTACTTTTCAAACCATCTCACAGGACACATAGGATCATCCGGACTAGCACAGATAAATCCCCTATGCTGTTCACAATTGATTTCAGATGGATCGTTGTGATTTTTTGTTGCCTCATTAAATGCAATAATTATTCATTCCTCTCCATTTTCATCAGTTTTTATGTTGAAGGACTCTAATTTCAGGTTTCTAGATCAAGCCATACTTTCCAAAGTTAGCCAGGGGCTGTGAGGGGGTGAGATTGCTGGTGACAATTTCAGCTTTTTTAAAGGAGTAGTACACCCATAATTTGTAAACCAGAAACATATGTTGTGCAGAGTGTTTTGATTTGTGTGTGAAGTCCTAGTGTGTTCTTCATTCTGACTGCTATTAGGAGTTTTTGCCAAATTAACCTGCTAACTTTGTGATAGTTTTACAACCCCTGGGATGTCCATCTCAGCAAGATTTATTGCTTTTCTTGTACCAACAATGCATCTTGTCACATGTGACAGTGATGTAGCTGAGACCATAGATTCAGTAGCAGGCACTGCTTTAGATTCAGTTCACAACAGCAGAGATGGCTATATTTAAAAAAAAAAAAAAACTATACAGAGTTCAGCTCAGTGGCTACCCTCATTGTAAAGGTAATTTAGTTGAGAACAATTGTGACACTGGTTGTGTGTGTATACCCTGTATGGTTTTCAAGTTATTTACATTTGTTTGGCATGTCTACTAGAGTGGTCACTCAGAGCGAAAAAAAGCATCTGCTGTTTGTAAGTGCATCTGCACATATGCCAAACAAATCTAAATATCTTGAGAACTACACAAGCTATACAAAAACAACAAGCAGCAAAGTTGTTCAGGACATAAAGTTTGTTACAATGACAGTAGTAACTAAGATGAACTCCTTACAGTTTTTTAAATATTTGCCATCCAAAGTAGGAAATTTGGTTAAAAAAAAAATGAACATTTGGTTAATTAGATGGTTATAAATTAAAAAATATACAGAGTTCAGCTTAGTGACTACCCTCATTGTAAAGGTGGTTTTGTCATGAACAACTATGACGCTGGGTATTTTTGTGTAGTTTGTAAAGTTTATAAAGATATTTAGATTTGTTTGGAATGTGTACAAATGTGCATAGAATTCTGCACAATGTCTTAGGAATGTCATAGCAAAGCTGTCAGGTGTTTCATCACCAATCTTCTGAATGCAGAATAGAGTAGAATTAAGTAGTAAGACATGGCAGAGTGTGTATTACTGTGTAATAACTCCTTCGTCTCCCTCCCTGGTTATACCCTTTTCAGAGAAGATCAGATGGGTAAGTGTGGAGGTGGTTTTGCTGTCTATATGCATGACTCCCTCCTTGAACATGCACTTCCACCACTCAAGCTTGATAATGGGGCACAAGCCCTCATGCTTAAAATATCACCCAACCCTGGTAAGGGCCCACTCTTTTTCACCATTGCCTATATTCCCCCCAGAAAGCAAGACCTCACCATTCTGGTGCTTGCTGACTACCTCCCTGGCCTACTGCCCAAAATTACCCAGATAAATGTTGGATACCTGAATATCAACTGGCTCTCTGCCACGGCCTCCCAAACCAGAGATATCCTTGCCGCCCTTGACATGTCTCAGCTTGTCACCACCCCAACTAGATTCAACCCCTCTACTGGCACCAGCACCCTCCTGGACACCACCATTACAAACTGCCCCCAGAGGGTGCTCGATATCAGTGTACTTTCCAACTCACTTAGTGACCACTCCCCGGTCATATTCTCTTGGTCCGCTACCAACAGCAAACCTGCACCACAAACCACCCAGCACCGTCGCCCACTCCCAGGCAGCCTGCGCCACCTTAAACTGCACCTCTCACAACTGGATTGGTCCCCAATTAGGCTTGCACCATCCATAGATGAGGCATTGGATTTTTTCACTCGTACTTTTAACACTGCCTGTGACCTGTATGCCCCCTTCATTAGAAATCACACCAAAAAGCAAAGCATGCCCTCGGTCACCCCTTCCCTCCTTCACAAACTTAAAATGAGAGACAACTTATGGCACATTGCTGTGGAATCTGGCAAGCCAGCTGATAGGCAAGTGTACAACGCCGAGCACAATAAGTGTACTTGGGTCATTCTATAGGCCAAAGCCCAGTACTACCAATCCACTCTTGTCTCCTCCTAGGGGTCAGTTCAGAACTTTTGGGATAATGTAAAAGAGCTGAATGGGAAATCCCACTCCCAACCCCCCTCTCAACTCTTCTTTAATGGAACTGTCCGCTCTGACCCCCTTGGCATCGCAGAATGCCTAAACCACACTTTCTCAGACCTGAGTTCAGTCCTGTCCAGTAACTTCTCTGACCCATCCCAGTAGCGCCCCTGCCTATTCTCCAGAGACCTCCTTTCTATCTACTTATGATCTCCCCACTGGAGGCTAGATCTCTTCTGCAAAAAGCCATTAGTAGTAACAACCCTAGCATCTACCTACTGGACACTAGGCTACTTCATCTGATGTTGGATGTTATCCTGTTCCCACTTACTGAGCTGCCCAACTGCTCTCTGTGCCTGGGACAGTTCCCCAGCACATGGAAAACTGCCATCATCACTTCCATCCTAAAGAGCGGTGTTCAGGCGACCCCGGGTAACTATTGACCTATCTCCATCCTCTCCCCACTCTCTAAGGCCCTTGAAAAAGTAGTTGCCAACCAGCTTGCTGAATACCTGGCCATGCACAATATCCTGTGCCCTGAACAGCATGACTTTCATGCAGATCACAGCACCACAACTGTGCTACTTGAATTCTCCTACTTCCTGCACTCTGCTCTTGATGCTGGAAATCTTGCCGGTGCCATGTTCATTTACCTCTTCTAGGCCTTTGACACAGTTTTCCATCCCCTCCTGCTTGACTCCCTCAGATGCCTTGGTTTCTCCCCTGGCCCCTTTGCATGGTTCACCAGCTACCTCTCTGTCAGAACTCAGTATGTAAAAGTCAATTGCACCCTATCTGACACACAACCTGTCCACTCTGGGGTTCCCCAGGGCTCCATTTTAGGCCCTCTCCTTTTCAGTCACTACCTCAACTTCCTTCCCACAGCCTGCCCAAGTAAGATCCTCCTCTACACGGATGACGCTGTGCTCTTCACCCTCTGACCCCAACACACTCTAGGTCACCCTCCAACAAGCGTTTGATAGAGCTGAGCATTGGTTCACATCATGAAGTCTAGTCCTGAACCTAAAAAAGACCAAAGTTATGCCCATCTATCATTGCCAAGGCAAAGCCAGTGGTGCCCCTCTGGTGATACTGCCTAGCATACTAAACCCCATTGAGCAGATTTCCTCCTACAAGTATCTTGGCATTACCTTTGATTTGGCACTCTCCTTCCATTCCCATATCAATGCCCTTTCTGCTGCCACCAATGTCAGGATTGGACTGTTATACCGCCGCAGGGATTGCCTACCACAAGAGGCCCTTAGATTGGCAATCACCTCCTCTGTCCTGTCCCTAATTGACTATGTGCTGCCCATCTATGCTGCAGCTGACAACACTGCACTTGCAAGAATCCATCTCTCTATAAACAAGTCCTGCAGGCTAATGCTGGGAGCCCCTAGGCACACCTATATGTGCCTGCTGTACCCCACCACCAACTTGCTCAAACTTGAAGAAAGACTCCACTTCCAAACCTGCCTTCTTGTAAAAAAGACCCTGCTAGGTCTCCCCCCCCGGGGTCACCACCTCCCTGCAGTGTGCCTCCCCTTCAGTCTCCACCCACAGCACTGTCAAAACCTCCCTTATTGTCCCCAGGGTAAGGACCTCTATGACTCAGAGATCCTTTTGCTATTTGGCTCCCTCCTGGTTCAATTCCCTCCCAGCCAACATAGCAGACTCCATTAAGCTTGGTCCTTTCAAGGTCTCCCTCAGAAACCATCTGACAAGCACTCACTGCTGCAACTGCACATAATCCCCCACCTGACCCTTACCCTAGCCCCTAGGCTGGATTTGCCCTGTCTACTTTTGCTGTATATGCCTGGGGTCTCAGGCAACATCTGATGACTAATGTAATAAAATGCCTCTGGTTGTTACCTGACGTGGTGCTCATGTACCTATATTATGACTACTGTGATCTACCTATTACCAAGCTTGTACCACCAGTGAATTCCTGTAACACTGGTTGCTTTTTTAATCTAAGCGTTATGTCCTGTATTGTTTTGTTTACTGTGATGCATTGCTCTCTTGATGAAGTGCCTTTGTAAATGAGTCTTTGACTCAAAGGTCTGTAAACGGATGATCTAATAAATAAAATAAATAAATGTCACTCCTGGAGTAGGGTGAGGCATAAGGCAAATTCAAGTGCATCCACCACCCCAGGAGTGATGTTATTTAAGCAATAAGGTGTGATGGGGTTGCATTATGGTGGGATAATGGCCCATCTTGGGTGGGTTGAAGCACAAGGCAAAGTCGAGTGCTTCCACCACCCGATAAGAGCCATTAGCCCTCCATAATGCACTTTCTGGAGTGCCTTATTGTGATTATGAAATTGGTCATTTTTAATAAATTGGATGTGTTTTTAAAATATATTTTTGTTGAGCTACTTTGAGCTGGGTCATCATGCTAGGATAACGGCCCAGTTGAAAGTACCTCTTGGCCAATCAGGAGCAAGCATGCTTTCAACTGATTTCATAATACACAATAACACATACCCTGCATTGCCTTAATGCTATGATACAATGGCTCTTTTTAAGGAACATGGGAAAATAAGTTTATGGTACTTTTTTTTTTTTTTACTTTTTGTTAGGACAGGTATGCACATTCTAAAAAGAATCCATAGTTTGTTTTGTCCAGCACCTTGTAAAAAGTGAGGTGCTGAACTTCAGGGTGGGAGGGTGTAATGACCTGCTTTCATGATGATGATCAGATAATTTGACAAGTTTACATACAGATCATGAGAGATATACTACACATATTATTAAAACAGCAAATTTGATACAAAGGAATACACAAATATTAATTATGGACATGCTGCACTCGGTAATGCACAGTACAACAGGCATACTGCAGAAGACATGAAGATGGCATTGATGTTAAGTGGGAGAGGGAACTACAGTATTAGTCGTCTGCATTCTTTCATCAATTTGAGCTATATCAGACTGTTTTAGGGTATGAATCACCCCACAATAATGATGCATAATGTCCTAATTTGCAAAATATTTTCTACATTTTCAACAACACACAATAACTAGTAGGTCGTTGATTATAATGAGGAAAATATTACTGGCAAGCAAGGTACATTATGCAATGTGGTCTTTAGGTGGCAGCACTCAAAGTAATCTCAGCTGTCAGAATTTCAGTGTCTATACAGAGCTGTCAAAAATTCTTAGCAAACAATACATGGGTGTGCCTTTCAACTACAGTATGCATGATAAAATGATGAATCAAACAAGCCATGGTTCTAATAAAATATTTCATCATGGCTAAGTACAACAAATTTGCAGCATCTTCACTTGCAATATAAAAACCTCCATGTGATGCAATGTGGGAACTGTCTCAGCTGTGAGAATTAGTGGTTGTACTTGAAGTCGTCAATAGCTAACATCAAATATCTCTTTCAGAATTTCTGCTGAATTTAAAGTTAGCCCACAAAAAAGTGAACTATACATGCTTCACTTTAAATGAATTATTTCAGCAAGTCTAAGAAAAACAACTTTGCCGCATCTTAATTTGCAGTACCACTGACTTTGAAATAATGTGAGAACAGTTTTAGCATTCAGAATTAGAGACTGTACATGAAGCAGACAGAAAATGTAATCAAGCAATACAGAGATCCAGAAGTGACTGCACTATTTTAGTCGCAACTAAAACTATGAACTACACAAGCCCTGATTCTACTCAGATATTCCATCTGGGTTGAATAAATTGGTTCCACCAAGCCAGTTCAACAGGAACTTTGTTGAACAGCATTACAGCGATGGCACAATGCTGACAGTCGGCATTGTGCCGTCACTGAAACTATGTGTTTTTTGCAGGGGGCCCCAGCCCCCCGCATCCCCCAAAGTTTAAATAATCAACTCCAAGTTGGAATTGTGTCATGGAGGGGGCAAAATCACCAGGGAAACAGAGTCAGTGTACTGAGGGACCATTACGGTGACCTGCCAATTTTGTCACTAAAATGGTCTTCACGCTAATGTATTCGCTATGGGAATGGTATACTGAATAAATCAAATAAGAAGTGTCTTCCTAAGCAATAGTGTAAAATCCATGTGACAGTATGTGGGAACAGTCTTGTCTGTCACAATTACCACTTGTGCATGAAGCAGTCGATAGCCATTAGCATGTGAAACAAATATATATTTGATAGTTCAGTTGTAATTAAATATGTCAGTAAGGCTGAGAAATAAAAAATTGCAGCATATTCCATTTCAGTATCAATAACTTTGTGTGTCAGACAGTGCTGTGTGGAATTTGGAATTCCACAGGCAAAATTAGCTCAGAATGCTCTTTCTGCCAGTAGAATTTGTCAAAATGTCATTGGTCCATCTGCAGAATTCTACCTGCTACAATCCACAGTATAATATTCCCTGGAACTGCATTTTATCTGTGAAACATCATTTCACAACTGTTTCCACTGAAAATATTGAGATGTAATATTCCACAGAACAGCACGGTTTCTGCAGAAAATGATTCCACAACCAGTTCTGTGGAAACTATTGAGATTTACAGAATAAAATTCCTTGGAAATGTTGTGGAAAACTCATTCCACATTTTTCTATTACGGAATTCTGCCATTCCATTTCTGGCACAATTTGGCGGAATTTTGAAACATCTGTGAAATTTCGTTCCACCAGAATTTTAAAATTCCACACAGCACTAGTGTCAAATTATGAGAGGAGTCTCAGCTTTCAGAACCTGAGGTGCACTGAGCAGTCTGTAAGTCTAAGCATACAATACAAAAAAACCCTCTTTGACAGCGACATCAAGATTTTAAATTATTTCCATGCTAAAACAGTGAATGAAACATGCCTAATATTAAACACAACTTTCTTTATGAATGTTTTAAACACATCAGTCATCTTCCCTTCAGACCTCTCCAATACTACAGTATGTGCAAGACTCCGAAGTACAATCCAAGCTCTCATAATTTGCGTGTTTCCACTAAGCTGTCATACACACTGATGAACCAGTGCCTGTATCTGACAAGCATTGTATAAGTACAGTATATCTGCTCATTTGGAATAAGAAAAGATTAGCCAAACATAATTTATAAGAAAAAATACATATTAAACACATCTTAGTCTACTGAACCCTTACTGCGGGAAAGCCACCTCTCTCTAACGCATTTTACTAACACTGCTTGTCTATGAAGCCAAGGTTAACTAGTCAGAAAATAAAAATCTGTACTGAAACACCAAATTAATTAGCAATGTTGCACCATATAGTTTATGTACTGTATATTGTCTAGATGTTTGTGAAACCAGTTTAATCTGTCAGATTATAAAGCACAATCTGAAAAAAAAATTGTAAGGGAATAGATCAAAGCAATGGAACCAAAGGGTAAACAGGGAAGAGAGGAGGCACTGTGGGTCACCCTGGAGACAAGAAAGTGCACCACAATATGCACAGGGGTTGTATACAGACTGCAATTGTGGGGGCGGAGTGGACAAGAAAATGATAGAAGGCATCCTTAGGATGGCAGAGAAAGGGGAAATATTGCTGATGGGGGACCTGAATATGCTAGATGTTAACTTGAGCACCTTTGCTGCAGCAACATCCAGGAGCAGGGCCATTCTTGATACCCTACAGGGGGCATGCCTCAGACAGCTAGTATTGGAACCCACTCAGGAGTGAGCAATCTTAGATCTCATATGCTCAAATGGGGATGGAGAGAGGATCTCAGATCTAGAAGTGGGTAGCCATCTGAGAACAAGTGACTACCAAACAGCATGGTTCATGATAAACTCAGCTGTAGAGTCAAACCATACAAAAGTGAAGGGACTGGACTTCAGGAGGGCTGATTTTGTCAAAATGGGAGAGTGCCTCAGAAAAGCATTAGCAAACAGGCAAGAAGGAGGGGTGGAGCAACAATGGGGAAACATCAAAACTGCCATCACAGAGGCAATAAGCCTTTGTGTGAAGCAAATAAACAAATCAAAACAAAAGAAAAAAAACACTATGAATCTCAAAAGTGATGGCAGGGAAGGTTAGGGAGAAAAAGAGAGCATTCAGGAAGTTTAAGGAAACACAGAAGGATCAGGACAGAGAACGATACCAGTTAAAGCAGAATGAAGTGGTGAAGGCAGTCAGAATAGCAAAGGCCCAAACTGAGGAAAAGATGGCTAACTCGGTTAAGAAGGGAGATTAAACCTTCTATAGGTACATTAGGGAGCAAAGAAAGACAAAGGGAGGGATACTGAGGCTGAATAAAGAGGAAGGAGGGTGGGTGAGCAGAAAGGAACAGTGAAAAAGCAGGGATGCTGAAAGAATACTTCTGCTCAGCATTCACAAAACAAGAGGAGGAGGAGGTACCTAATCTAGTCAATAGAAGCAGTATGCATAGGGAGGTTGATATCAGTCCTTTCACAGAAGAAAGGGTTCTGAAAGAACTCCTAAAACTGAAGGTGGACAAAGCAATGGGGCCTGATAGGATTCACCACAGAATTCTAAAAGAACTAAGGGGAGAACTAGTAACACCACTGACTACCCTTTTTAACAAATCATGGGATAATGGTGTGGTACCTGAGGACTGGAGGAGGGTGGATGTGATTCCCCTTCACAAAAGTGGGAGCAAGACAGAGGCAGGAAACTACAGACCTGTCAGTTTGTCCTCAGTGGTAGGGAAAATGATGGAATCCCTTCTGAAGGAAAGAATTTTTGAGAACCTAGAGGCCAGTGGGACACAGGACCCAAGGCAGCATGGATTCACAGTGAGAAGGTCATGTCAGATGAATCTAATTGATTTCTTTGACTGGGTGACCAAAATAGTAGACCAGGGAGGGGCTGTGGACATGGCCTACCTAGACTTTAGCGAGGCATTTGACACAGTCCCACACAAATGATTAATAAACAAATTAGCCAGCCTGGGTGTGAGTCCCAGGTTGGTAGCCTGGGTAAAACATTGGCTGGACAATAGGATGCAGAAGGTAATAGTAAATGGAGTCCACAGTGAAGAAAGGGGGGCTACTAGTTGGGTACTGCAGGTTTCAGTACTGGATCTGGTCCTTTTTAATGTCTTCATAAGTGACATTGCAGAGGGACTGGAAGGAAGGAAAAGTATGCAGATGACACAAAGATTTGCAACAGTGTTGATACAGAAGGTGGGGTGAAAAGGATGAGAAGTTACTTGGCAAGGTTGGAGAAATGGTCAAATGTATGGCAGCCTAGATTCAATGCCGAGAAGTGCAAAGTAATGCACCCGGGAAACAAAAACCCAGGGGAAGAGTACACAATGGGGAGTGAGATACTGACAAAAGCAAAAATGGAAAGGGACCTGGGGGTAGTTATATCACATGACCTAAAAGTGGGAAAGCAATGTGAGAAGGCAGTAAGGAGGACTGGGGGGGGTACTGGGATGCATAGGGGGAGGCATCACCAGTAGAAAACAAGAAGTTGTTATCCCTCTGTACAGACAGTTGGTAAGACCCCATCTGGAGTACTGCATGCAGTTCTTGAGACCCCCTCTCCACAAAGACATAGGGTGGAGGCTGTCCAGAGGAGGCAACCAAAATGGTACAGGGTCTGCACCAGAAGCCATAAGAAGAGAGATTAAAGGAGCTTAATATCTATACCCTAAAGGAAAGGGGGGACATGATAGAAACTCTGAAGTATCTCAAGGGAATCAACAAAGTCCAAGAGGGTAGCATCCTTCAGAAAAAGAGATGTGCAAGAACAATGGGGTACAATTTGAAGATAGAGGAGGGACAACTCAGAGGTAATGTGAGGAAGTATTTTTTCATGGAGAAGGTTGTGGATAAATGGAACAACCTTCCTGAGGAGGTCCTGGAGTCAAAAACAATGGGGGAATTCAAGAATGCATGGGACAGACATAAGGCAATTTTAGTGGGGGGGTAGGAGGAAGTAGACTGCTGGTTATCTAGGATCTGCAGCTTATCCATTAGGTAGGGACATGGGCAGACTAGGTGGGCCAAGCGGTCCTTATCTGCCATCAAATTCTATGTTTCTGTGTTTCATTGTAGTAGCCAATCAGCTTGTGTTACTCAGAATATATCAGAAGTGAAGGAGCTGGTCCATATGTCATTTCCAGTCTGGTATTTTCATCAGCTCACTTGCAGATTGTACTAATCAAACATTACCTGTTAATAGAACATATAAAAAGAAATAATCAGTAAATAAATTCAGAGGTAGTGTGGTTTTGCTAAATCTGGGGTGGGTTTTCATGTTCTGTTGACCATATTCAGCTAAACCTTCACCTGGTTCCCTTTAGATTACAAGGATAGCAGCAGCCCCTCAGGATGTCCCATCATATCTGACATAGGCTCACTCATGAAGAAAATATCCTCTTATTGGGATCTCATCTTGAAAGATATAGCTTTGCAAACACCATCCTACATTACAAATACACTATTAAGGACACCCAGGAGAGGATGAAGATGTTTAAATGAGAGAATTATTACCAATGGGTAACTATTGATGTAATTCATCTCTCTGTAGAGCAATAAGACATGACCATGGGTCATGTGCAGTTGAACTTTTTTAATGGAAAGAGCAGGTGTTGACTGTGTTTTGAGTACTTTTATTCTTCAGCCTCATGAATTTATTTTACTACACAATTATTTCATGGTTGATGAAGATTTTTATCTTCAGTTACAGGGTACAGCTATGGAAACAATTGTTCCCACAAATGCTAACCTGTTTGTGGGCTAGTGGGAGGAATTAATTATTTATTTATTTGCTTTTGATGACTGGGTAAGTGCATTAGGCAATAAACCTGCCTATTTTCAGACATGACTCAGGGGAGTACAAGATACAGTAATTACAAACATGCTTGATTAAGAACTTCTTTACCAATAATTTCAAAATCTGGAATGATTCACCGATTACATCTTATGCATTTGGCAGAGTACTAATACAGATTTAGAAGGTTTTATGTGATACCTGAATAACAATAATGTCATCTTGCAATGTACCTTTTCAACAAATGCTTAAAATATAGATTTTCTAAATTTCAACAGTTTAGTTTAGGGACACAGAGAAATCAGTCAGGGATATAGAAAAGAACTGGCTGGCAATAGTCTATTTCATGCTAATGATGCCCATTCCATGCACCTGAAAGAATATGTAACATATGAGCATAAAAAAATATCAGGAAGAATTGTTCAGATCTGGAGACTTTCAAAATTTAGACTCTGGATTTAACAAATTGATTCATGAAGAGAGGCTATAAAGTGAACATTTGGGTTAAAACTTTGGATTGTTCTAGAGCACTAGATAGGAGTGCTTTGCTCGGCTCATATCAAGGGAACAGAAATCCAAAAGATCAGAACAAGATAACTTTTATTACCCACCATAATCATCTGGCTGAACAAATAGGTCAGACTGTATTACCCAATGGCAAGAAAGAATCCTGGACTCTGACTAGTCATTGTGGGGCTGGACCTGTGATGTTATCCCAGCATAACATCACATATTTAGTCCCAGCACACACATGACTGCATTAAATGTGGAAAAAAAATCACTCTACAGCCCATGTCCAAATTTCCCACACTTGGCATGGCAACTATGGCTTTTGCCAGTATTTGAAACAATTTGTTTTTAGCATAAACTCCAGCATCCCATTGTCAGGAAACAAAAATAAAACCACACATTTATTTCTTCTCCAGGTACAAAAGACATGCCAACTGTACCGGGTGAGTGACAGTCAAACCCCAAATGTAACCACAATATTAACATGGGGGTGGGGGCGTATTTCTGGTTTCACAGACTTAAAAACAAACAGAGAAAGAGAAACAAAGTTAAGAAGATACAGGACAACAGACTCCATTTTCTTCTTCCAGTACAAAAGACATACCAACTGTACCAGGAGAAGGACAGGCAGACCCAAAACATTAAAAGTAATTAAATTCAAGAAATAGCCACTGCATGCGAATGGCTTCACTGTTCCTGCCTGCAGCTCATGTGTGCTCCTCATCACTCATCCCTTCCTCTACAATACTGCATGTAGCGGCTGTTCCCAAAATATGTAAAGTCAGTTTACTTCGCTAAAAAGACATACTAAGTCACGTACTGAATTGTTCCGATAAACGGCAACTTACCGAGTATCACAGAGCAGCAGAAGTCTCCATCTGGGTGCTTTTCAGTCATGCAATGGTTTGGGCACATCACTCATCCTCAATGTTGTTCACAGAAGCAACAAAGCAAAAGACAAACAGGCAGAGAGCTGGGGGGAGGCTAGTGTGTGCCCAGCTTTCAGCAACATGTAAAATAAAAAGCAGAAGAGATAGAAGCAAGGCTGAGTGGGAAAAGCTACAGGTCTATAGAGCCACACAGTACAGCAGCCCCACCTACTGACCAAAACAAGAAACAATCAACACTATTATTTTGTTAGTATGCCTACTCACTGAAAACATGACAAAATTGCAGTTACATTATAATGAATTTGTTAATCTTTTTTTTTTTATACAAACAAGTCATCGTATAATATGAATAATGCACTTCAGGGTCTGTGTCGTGTTGGAATAATGTCACTTCTCAGGTGTTGGACACACTCGGCCTGCAGTCTCGTGCCCAATCACCTAAGGTGTGATGTTATCACAGCACGACACACACCCTGTTGTGCTTTATTACTTTATTCAAGCACTGTCAATTCTCAAGAGTGACCTGATATGACTGATATTTTCTCCATGAATCCCCATATTTCATTCACATGTGTTGAACATTTAAAAGATATGTTGACCTCAAGTCACTACACAGAGCCCAAATGCAGGGGCATTAGAACTTTGATGCCGCCCCAAATGCTGTTTTTGTTGACATTGCTTCATTTTTAGCAACATCCAACAAGGCAAGCAATTCACTGATCAAAGTGATGCTAACAAATGAGGCATAAAGTATTTCATAATTTGTTCTACTAATTTTGTAGCTTATGCTGCCATTTGCACCTGCAATTCTCAGTACATTGGAAGCACCATTGGCAGTTTCATGTTTGTTTGTTTATTTTAAGTTTTACCAGGAAAGACATACTGAGCTGATAATGGCTCATTTCCAGATGCGTCCTGGGGAAGGGGTATGGAACATAGTACAAGAGGAGAAAAAAAATAACTGTAATGAACAGCATTCCAACAATAATAGACATATACAAGCAATACAGTAGAGTACATCCAAAAGAGCATAATCATAAACATCACATAGCATAACAGTACAACAAGGTACATGCAGTAGATAAAAATTGAGTTTGCATAGGCAAGGGGAGATTGGGGAAGAAGAACATGGCCAGGGTAATATCAGTAGGCAGGAAGGAGATCAAATAAAATAAGGGGTAATGGACAACTGCAGGTGGGAGTAGAAAGGTCGTGAAGAAGAGAGGATGTGATGTTTACATAGTTAACTGCCTTTCCACCTTCTTTTCATGCCAGTTATGTATTCTGATATGTTTTGTTGATTTTTTTATAGATATGTGGGGTGCCCACAGATCTACATAGAGTTCTGCTCTCCTCACCAGCTACTGCTCTTGATTTTCGTATTTCTAAGACATTCTATGACATCAATAACTGCCATTCCATGCTATTCATCTGAATGATCTGGAATGGTGTTATTAATGTCACAGAATGTTCAGGCAGTATGAAAAGAGAAGGCAGCAACTGCTGAGGAGAGAAGGAATCAGTGTATTTACAAAGGCAACAACATAGATTATTAATTTAACACAAAGTCAAAAACATATCAGAATCCTGGGTAGCCAATAAAAGAACAACTGGAGGGTATCTACAGGTGTAAAAACTGTTTCCTATCTCCTTTAAGGGAGATGGTAGGAGAAACAGAGATAACGGACAGTGGAAGGATGGGTCAGAGTTTAGGAAAATGATATGAGAAGGTAGCTTGACCAACAGTAGATTTCCTAAATGGAGTAGCAAGGGAGTGGAAAACACTGTTGTGGAGAGGGTAGGAGGAAGGAGGGGGAGAGGGTAGGAGGGAGGTGAGGTTGGATGGAAGGAACCAAACCAGAATTTGGATACAAAGGAGGCACAGTGGGAAAGATGCCTGATATCAAGAGAGGGGAGGAAGAGGGTAGAACGGAGTGAGTAGTGATAGATATAGATATAGATATCTATATCTATATATATATATCTATATATATAGATATAGATATAGATATAGATATAGATATATATAGATATAGATATAGATATAGATATAGATATATATAGATATATATATATATATATATATATATATATATATATATATATATATATATATATATATATATATATAGATAGATATATATATATATATATAGATATATATATATATATATATATATATATATATATATATATATATACAAGAAACAAGTAGAGATATATACAGGGAGAACAGTCTAAGACAAAATGAGTCAAAGAAGATGTCCAGTCTGGCAAGGGAGGATTTGGGAATTCCACTGTAAACACTGTCACCATAGACAAAAATAGGGAGAATCATCTTTAAAAAAAATGTCATGGTAGGCGAGAAGTGGCATGCTTGCCTTGTTTTGTATAGTGCACCAAGTGTGGATGGAGTGTATGGTGTATGGCCTTAATGTATACTGAGAAATTAAAGATGACTGTTTGGACAGATCCTAAGGTACTTACAGAGGCTATGTCCTTAATTGAAAAACCTCAAGGGTGAGGAATGATGGGAAGTAGGTCTAGTAAGCCTGTGGGGTGCCAAATGTCACAGGAACTGCTTTTTGACGTTGAGCGACAGCAGGTTTGATTGGAAATAACATTGAATATTGTCAAAATCCAGCAGTAGTTGGGTAGTAAGGTCATGGGAAGGGGAGCTAGATGCCAAGACCACTGAATCATCAGCATACATATGGATGGATATTGAGGAAACAGGGAGCTAGAAGGTTGTTCAGGAAAATGGGAACATAAAATGGGTCTCAGAACAAAAACCTTGAGGGATGCCTGAACAGATGGCAAGTGGGGGTATAGGGAGCTTGCACTCCAGATAGCTTAAGACCTGCCATCAAGGTAGGAGTGAGACCAACTGACTAAGCTGGTAGAGAGGCCCATTGATTTAAGCTTGTCCAGAAGGAGGTGGTATGCCACATTGTTCAAAACTTTAGCCAAATCAACAAAGAAGTTGGACTGGGCACAGCCCTTTTTCAGCTGTATCTGACATAAAACATTTAAACATAGACAGCAACAATAATTATCATAAATAGGGCAAATACATCACTTACAATCACATTGATTAACAGTATGTAACAAATCAGATAATAATTGTATAAAACATGTTTCATTTGTAGCTATTTTAACCACCTCTATAAATTAATTTAAAAAAGTAGGTCAATTCCATGAAAAGGTCCTTTTGTACATATTAGTTCTGCATGAAGGACTTAACTAGGAAGACATTTCACTGTTTCTTCTGTTATAACTTTTGGACCTCAATCTTATTGCATCTGAAAGTTTTCTAGGTTCAGAATTTGTTGCTACTCCATAAGAAAACAAAACTGCACTAAATTTAACCCTAGTCTGGGGGGATGTTCAATTCCTGGTATAATACACAAAGATGGACCTATTCAGAGCTCTAAGAGCAAACCTGCAGATGTTATTAAAAATAACCTTATAAGTATCCCCGAAAGCCCTACTATGAGAAACAAATATGTTTCCATAGTCCAGTACTGGGATTATCAACTGCTTGGCAATAAGTAATCATGCTTCTTTCTGATGGTGGAGCTGATCAGACCATTGTCCAAAAAAGGATTGAGTCAGTAAAGCTGGAGGAGAGAGCTGGAAGTGGAGTGGAAATTCCGGAAACCAGATTGGAAATGAGTGAAGAAGGAAAATGATTCAAAGAAGGAAGAAAGCTGAAAGTGATCAAGGTGTTTGTGTAACTTAGCTGGAGTGGGAAGAAAAGAGATATGAGGGAATGTATCAAGAGAAGAATTCCCTCCTTTAGGGAGTGGGATGATAGTAGTCTTCTCCTAGCCTTTAGGGACAGTGGTAGATCAAAACCAGAATTTAAGGAGTTAGGTAATAAGCATTGTGATGGCAGGAGTTGAGAGAAGCAGAAGCTTAGGATCAAGGCCATCACAGCTACTGTCCTAGAGAGTGCTAAGGGCAAGGTGGGTCTTAAGAGAAGAAGAGAGAGAGAGGTAGGAAAGAATGAGAAATAGTGAATGGGTAAGGCAGATGGCAGGAAGGGGAAGGGGAGAGCGAGGAAGAGATGAAAGAGTGCAGGTGGTGAAGTAAAGTAGGTGTTAAAAACTAAAAATACCATCAACAGCTTAATCTGGTTCAAGGTCAGTTGGCATTCATCTGTGTCCCCCTTCTCCTGGGTCATGCCTGAAAATAGGCAAGAATTTGTCTAGTGAACTTACCTGGTCAACAAAAACCTAAATAAATAAAAGGAAGAGGCAACAGATGAAGGGTCAGAGATGAGGGAGTTGCCAACCTTGAGAACAGGGCAGGAAGACTGTGTCAATTGACAGAAAAGCAAATGAGTAACTTACCGGAACTTGGAGTGGTGATTAATGTTGCTCTGGAGTGTGGATGCAAAATAATCAGACTTTGCAAGCCTGGTGGCTTTGGTACAGGTGTTGTGAAGGTAGCAATATGTGGCCAAAAGTAGCCGAGCACTCAGTGATCTTGTAGGATCACCATGCAAGGTACCTGCTATGGAGGCAAGCTGACAACACAGCTGATATTCAGGGAAGATGAAAGCCCCATACTCTGGTTTTCCTCAGGGGTGCATGATGATCCTATATAGCCATAAATTTGGTTTGGAGCATTGTAGGGCATAATTAATATTAGTGGCTGCAGATATGGGGGACCAGTGAGATGCACATAGATCTGCTTGGAGGGAGGACATCCAGTAACCTAAAGGACCTGAGATTGTTGAATTTGGGGTCTGGGAAGGGGCTTCAGGTTGATAAAACTTGCTCACAAAGTAAACCATATGATGGTCGCTGAGTGAGTCAGGAAGGATACTTGCATTCACTATATGGTGGGGACAGGATGAATGGCCCAGTCCAACAGAGTGTGGTTTAAAAATGTAGACATGTGAGGTCAGAAATCAATTCAGTGTTCTAGACCAAGAGCACATTTAGGCCATAATTAATGGCAAAATTGACAATGCTTTAGGTGCTCACTTTAAAAATACTGTAATTGTCACTCACAGTACAATACGTTAAATTCATGGGACTTGACTATGTCACCCCAAAGGAAAATAATGAGAACCAAATGAAATATTTGTTGCAGAGGGAAGCTAAATTAATCTATAAATTGCCATGGTCTAAGGAGTGATGGACTTGATGATGCTTTTGATTTAAAATACATCATGTAACATACCAAAATGTTTTTAATGTATCTCCTCTCTTTCCTTTCAGTGTTACTTGAAGTTTCTCTCTCTCCCTCTCTCTCTCTCTCTCTACATATATATATATATATATATTATATATATATATATATATATATATATATATATTAGAGGCAAAAAACTCAATTTAATGCATCAGTTAGGGTTTGTTCCACAGTGACAAAGCGAGGAAATCGGTGTTAGGGGTTGAAACCCCCTTGGACCTCCCACAGCCCACTCCTCCAACCGGCATTGCGGTGCACCATGGGGTCATCGGCCCTAACTCACATCTCATCACATGTGTAAAGAATCTGAGGTGTAGGAAAATGGGGTGAGAGATAGGGCTGACGACCCCATGGCACACCATGATGCCAGTTGGGGGTGGGCTGTGGGGGGTCCAAGGGGGATTTTCAACCCTATCACCAAATTTCCTCACCTTCATCACAGAACAACCTAACTGATGCATTAAATGGAGTTTTTGCCTCTAATTTCCTTCTTTTAGAATGATGATGAGAAATAGTGAATAAATGCGGTGGCGGGAGCCGCAGGCCCTTTGGGCCCCAACATCTAACTGATCTGTCTTGTGACATAGTAACAGGAACAACAATGCAAACAGAAGTGCAACTAGTGGTGCACATAGTAATGCAAACGTAAATGGTAAAGGAAATGTTAATAGAAACGCAAGTGCAAAGTGACGCCGAAGCAAACTGCGACTCAAATGGATATTGAAGCACATATGAAAACGTAACTGGTAACACGAACAGTGATGGCAGTGGTATTTAAAATGGAAATGTTAAGTGTCACAGCAAAAAAGAACATGAAGGGGAACAGAAATGGAAACACGAACGCAAGTGCACACATAAACGCAAACTGTAACGTGCACAGGCACAGTACCGGAATTGTAAATGCAAATGGTAAAGATAACAGGAAGAATAACAAAGGAAACAGAAATGGAAATGGGAGCAGAAGCATGTACGGAAACGCAAACCGAAACGCGCACGGGCACAGTACCGCAATGTAAACACAAATGGTAATGGTAACAGCAACAATAACACCAAAGCAATCGGAAACACAAAAGGAAATGCAAGCGCATATGGAAACACAAACTGTAATGTGCACTGGCACAGTAAAGGAATTGCAAATGCAAATGGTAACAGTAACAGCAAGGAAGATGCAAAACGAAAAGAGAAATGGAAATGCAAATGAAAGGGCTGCCTTAAACAGAAATGGCAATGCACATGGTGATGCAAACAAAAACGCAAAGAGAAACAGTAGTGTAAATGCAAATGGTAACAGTAACGAAAACACAAGGGCAAATGGCAACGCAAAGGGTAACGCTCACGGTGGCATACACGGGAACGTAAATGCAAACAGGGACAGAAACGCAAGTTGAAACACTAACTGCAACAGTACCGGAAGGGCATACCCTGTTTTGGCCAAACAGGTGCATAGAGATACACAGTGTGTACAAAGAATGTATGCATTGTAATGGGCATCGAAGCTGAAAATGGGCATTGGAAGTACTTAAATGCTAATATCTCAGCAACTGCACGATGTGGAAAAAAAATTTAAATTTCACAAAAATCATGATTTTCCTGGCTAGGATTTTGCTATTACATAGCCCACAGGGCTATTCAACTCGCGATAAAAAATCTGTATCTTGCATCGTTTTCGAGATACGAGCCCCGAAAGGCACGGCATACGCCACCATCTTAGTCTATGGGAAAAATGCCAAATTCAGAGTATTGTAACTTTGCAGCCATGCAATATTTTTTCACCAAACCACCAAAAGGCACACCTGTGAGATGTTGGCTGCATTACCTCCAAATTTCAGGCCAAAAAACCTAACCGTTCTTTTGAAGCAAGGTGGCAAAGAACTCCTGTCATTTTGGCCATAGTGTTGCAAAGTACTTTTGTGATTTGTGAAAGCTTTCGCACAGATTTGCCAAAGTGTTGTGAGCATGAAAGTACTTTGCAAAGTACTTTTTCCAGAACTTTGAAAAACATATTTCTGGGGTGTTTAACCCCAAAATAAAGACATGGTTAGCATCCTCAGGCTCCGACTAGGTGAACACAAAAAGAATTGTCGCTAGATGGTCCCAGTTTTAAATGCCAAGCATTTTTCTGATCACCAACTGAAAACAAAATAGTGGATTTGTGAAAATACTAGGGCCATTTGTGGCAGTAAAAAGTGCATTTACGAAAGTGTTGGAACTTTTTGTTAACTTTTCCCTTTGCCTTATAATGGGAAATTGTTTTTTGAATAACTTTTGAACCGTTCAATATTTTTTGATGAAATCTTCAAAAGGCACATTGGGCACCAGCACGCATGTTCCCTGAAGTTTTGGACCCTTTCAAGCCGTACGACCTGTAGGCACGAGCAAAGAATTCACCATATAGCGTAAACGCATACGCAGATCACACTTAATACCTCTGCAGCCGTATATCCGACCAGTACAAAACTTGGCAGATCCTGAGGTGTATGCTTCTTGATCATGCTTTCCAAATTTCAGCCAAAGCTGTTGAACAGTTGCAAAGTTATTAAGGTGTAAAGTTTGACCCTTTAACCTTAAAAGGGCTCCTCAACCCTAACTATGGTAGCAGTAATGTGCTACCATAATATATACATATGTATATGTATTCATTGCAAAAAACTTCATTAATGCATCAGTTAGGGTTGAAGTGACAAAAGTATGGAAATGAGGCGCTAGGGTTGACACCCTAACCTTCCACACATACAACCCCACCCCCACCCTCCACAGACCAACAAACGATGGGATGTGCCTTGGGGTAGTCGGCTGTAACTCTCACCCCATTCCATGTGTAAGAAAGCTGACATGGTACAGTATAGGAGAATGGGGTGAGAGTTAGGCCCGACAACCCCAAGGCACACGCCATCACTCGTTGGTCCATGGAGGTTGTGGTGGGGTGGTTTGCGGGGGGGTAGGGTGTCAACCCTAATGCCTCATTTCCATACTTTGGTTGCTTCAACTCTAACTGATGCATTAACAAAGTATTTTGCAATGAATTTCCTTACTTTTTGAAAAAGTGTAATATTACCCTTATATGGCTTTGGGAGTGCAGGGCCCAGAAGGCCCTGCACTCCAATAGTATCAGTTTTGTGGAGTGCAGGGTCCATCCATCCATAAGTGCACAGAGACTGTAATGAGCTGTCATCTACCTGTGGGAGTGCAAGGCCCTCCAGGCTCTGCACTCCCAGTGTTGCATATTGGATGGCTTAGCAGCTGCATTACTGCATAATTGTGTCCATATATGGGAGCACAGGGTCCTTTCGACCCTGCATTCCCACCTACCTATAATTGTAGAGTCACCGCACAGGGGTAGACACATTCCATGTAAGCCTTGTGCTGCAAATGATGCAATATCTCAATAACCATACCAACTGTGGAAAAATTCCACTGCAGTTGTAATCATGGACTGGTAATCTGCCTGCAAATTTAGTACACCTAAAGGTCTACTAAGCTTTGCTTAGCTAAAAATCCTTATCTCGAACTATTTTGAGATATACGCACTGAAAGTAGCAGTGTTCATCACAATGTTATCCTGTGGAAAATTTCTCACATTTGAAATGCCATAACTATGGAACCAATGCAAATTTTTACACCAAACCAATATAAGCACATCTGTGGGATGCCCCCTTTGTACCCTGCAAATTTCAAGCCAAAAGACCTAACCATTTCCTTGCAGTGAAGTGGCAAAGAAACAGCAACCTTTAAAAATCCCTGTTCGTGAGGTGTCAAAATCCCCATTCGTGAGTCGAATCCTTGTTCATGAGGTGTCAAGATCCCTGTTCATGAGCCGATCCTTGTTTGCAAGATAGGGCCATCTGGTCGTCCTCTCATGAACAAGGATTTTGAAAGCTCATGAACAAAGATTTTTTGGGCCATCTGGTCATCGCCTCACTAACAAGGACTTTTAAAGCTCACGATCAAGGATTTCCCATGATCGGGGATTTTGACACCTCACGAACAGGGATTTTGACACCTAAGGAAGAAGATTCATAATCCTTGTTCGTGAGGTGTCAAAATCCCTATTCAAGAGCTGATACTTGTTCACGAAATAGGGTCATCTGGTCATCATCTCACGAACAAGTACTTTGTCAGCTCATGAACAAAGACTGGATCGTGAACAAAGATTTTGACACCTCACAAATAAGGATTGGAAGCCAGTGATGAACAAGGATATTTGGAATAAAAAACAGCTGTTTTTTGAGGAAAGTGAACCAAATCAAAGCAATGGGTTTGTAGAGGGCATCACCATGAAAAAAAAAACATACTTCAATATACTCAGAAGATATCTGCAGGGAAAGTTGCAACGTTTTCTTTTTTGAAAAATGTAAAACAAGATGGTGGCTGGCACAAGCCAGCCCAGTGGCACTGAATGTTGAGGCGCTGGACACCACACCTCGCACCATGCCAGTAACCCGGGTTTGGGAGCAATTCTGGGTCATCGGGGTTTGGCTGGGGTGGGAAAGGGCTGAGAGTCTGTAGGACTGTTCTCTTTTCCCAGGAAGGGGGGATCTCAGCTGTCCACTCTCTGGTGGCTGCTAGTGGAGGCCTGGAGCATAGCACCAGAATGGTCTACAGTGTTGCTGGGTGGAGCCTTGGTAGGATGTCCAATGGGGGTGTGCAGGAGCACGGACTCAGCATGCAGGAGTCCATTGCACATCCAAGGCCCCAGGGGAAACCAGAACAAGGAAAAATGAACCCAATCCTGGTCGGCAACGATGGGGACCAGGAACCACCCCCATGCCCAACAGTCGAGTGCACTGGCTGACCTCTGAGCTTCCCCAAGTCACGGGGTGTCTGCACATGCTGGAATGGCAGTCTCGGGGGTGCGGATGACTAATGGTGGAGAAGCGTGGCCGACCGAGAGTCAGGACTGAGTTTACGATGGGGGTGGGATGGAGGTAAGCTGAGAGCCCTCATCTGAGAGAGTCCAGGATCACATGTGAGGTGGATAAATAAAGTGAGAAAAAAAAAAAGATGTCTGCTCACAAACGAGGAGTTTTTTCAAACCAACAGAGATTTAATGAAATCCTGTTCTTGAGCTGCCAAAATCTCCATTCATGAGGCCAAATCCTTGTTAACAAATTTGTAGCTATCCAAAAGACTGAAGTGAGCATGCTCAGAACCCAAAATTTCAAAATGTAATAACTTTGGAACATATTCTTAGTTTTTCACCAATCCATTGATGACTGGTTCTTTGGTGCCCTCTCTTTCCACCCTGAAAATTTTAGGTCAATATTCCAAACAGTGTGGCCACAGTACAATCAGGAAACATCAGCAAAAATGGGAGGGAAAAAACAAAAAACACACCTTTGTCACTATGCGCTACGCAAAATCCGCACATCCAATCAAGAGACCTACCCCTTGGGACCGATCATTCCAATGTTCATGCAAATCTGTTGAATGGTTGCAAAGTTATTAAAGTGAAAAATCTGGGGTTTAACATTAAACTGCCTACTCAACCCTAACTAGAGTGGTGCTACCACATCACTATATATATATATATATATATAATATAATAAATAGAATAATAGATACGTAAGTATTTATTACAAGGCAGTAATCCCATCGAGAGGTTTTGGGGACTTGGAACCTTGAGAGCAAAGCTCAAGAGGTTCTCAAAGTCCCCAAAACCTTGAGATAGGATTACAGCCTTGAAATAGATACTTACATATCTGTTATTTTGTTTAATATATGGATTCGATTTCATTTGGAAGTGGTGGTCGGCTGCTGTTGTGAGGACTGCGTTTTGGCCAACGACTGCACTGTCTTGCTCTTCTCACGTGCCTCAGACAGCTCTGTAAGCCCCTCCCACCTTTTCTTCTCCTCAACACTCCTCTCAGTCTGAAGTGCAAACAGTTTGTTTGTTTGTTTTGGAAAAAACAGCAGTCTTACCTTTTTACTTGTGAAAGAGTGCAGTATCAGCCAGATAATTTTATTTTGAGTAGGAAGATAAAAAAAAAAAATCGGGAAGAATTATCGCTTGATAATCTCTCACTAAGTGAGAGATGGCCGCCATATTTTTCAAAATGTTCTGCCCACCCAGTCATGAAAATTGGCCAATTGGGAGGCACACTAAGGATGATGTGGGGCCAGACAGCAGCTTACTGGGCTGTTATGCTGTTTGGTACTAGTGTTAATACTATAATTGAGCTGTGGAACTATAGTATTGACATTGATTGACAGTACTATTAACATTGATTGACAGTACTATTGACACTGGAGTTGCAATGGTATTACCACATTTTTTTGTATGCTTTTTGAGTGTATTAAATTCTTTATCCATATATTATATTATATTATATTATATTATATTATACTGGCATGGTAGTGCCACTATATAAGGGTTGACAGGGCAGTTTAATGTTAAACCTCAAACTTTGTACTTTAATAACTTTGCAACAGTTCAACAGATTCACACAAAAGTTGCCATGCTTTATGGCTAGGGAAAGGTTTCTTGACGTGCCAAATTTCAATGTGAATCCCTTTTGTGGTTTTTGAGATACAGAATGGTAAAAAATGTGAAATTGCACTCCTTTGTTTTCAATGTCTTTTTTTTTTCAGTTTCTTACGACAGCGGTTTCTCAGAAACAGCTTTTGGTTGTGGTATGAAATTTCCCATTTGAAGGTTTGGTGAAAAAATATAAGTCCATTCAAAAGTTATTAAATTTAGAATTTCACCAACAAAATAGGTGTGCCATGCAAGAACAAGCTTGTTTTCATGGGGAAGTACCTTCTTTCCCCAGGGTGGTAGCTTGTTTTCACAGGCAGGGTTCATAGTGTTGTAGGGAGCCTGGTTGTCTAGTGGCATCCCCTGCCCACCTATTTTCCTGTATCCCTGGTGTTTAGTGGCACCCCCCTCATTATTTTTCCCCCTGTGTAGTGGCATCCCCTCACCCTCCCATTTCCATGGTTTTCTTTTTATTTGCAACAGCGAGGTGCATAATCCCCCTGTCAGCAATGTAAGCCCCCTTCACCAGTGTGGTACAGTGGGAGCACACTCCCATTGTCCCCAAGCAAGTTTTTTCTATGTTTGCTGAGAGGGGGTGCCCTGTCCACCTGTCAGCACTGTAAGCCCCCCTCTTGCCAGTATGGGACACCGGGGAGCCCACTCTGTGTCCCTACATTTAAAGCATTCCCCCTCCAGCACTGTGAGACACTGGGGAGCCCACCCCCAGTGTCCTGAAATGTCCAATTTTCTCTGCCTGAAAAAAAGAAAACAGTCCCCCAACATCTTTTTTTTGACTGAAAAAAAGAAAATGGTCCCTCATCATATTCCATCCCCCCTCCCCTATCCTGACCCTCCCACTGAGCAACCCACAACTCCACACACACCCTCCTGCCCTATATTTACCACTGGAGATCATCAGCTGTCATCTTCTCTGGACTGGGACATGTGTGCACTCTTCAAAGCCCAACTGCAAGATCATCAGCTGCACGTCCACCCTCAGCTTCTAACCCTAAGGCTCCACACCCACCCTGAATGCAGGAACAGATGTGATGGGTGTGCCTTGGGGTTATGAACCCCAGTGCTCACCCCACAAGTTTTATTCTGTACCCATGTTACCTTATGTAGTGTTGGAATGGGGTGAACATTAGAGTTCACATCCCCAAGGCACATCCTCACACCTGCTCCTGCATGAGAGGGGGTGCCCAATCCCCTGTTGGCACTGTAAACCCCTCCTTGTCAGTATGGGTCACTGGGAAGCCTACTCCCAGTGTCCCTACATTTAAAGTATTCCCTCTCCACGACTGTGGGACACTGGGGAGCCCACCCCCAGTGTCCTGAAATGTCCAATTTACTATGCCTGAATAAAAGAAAACAGTTCCCCAACATCTTTTATTTTTTGGGAATGAAAAAAAGAAAACAGTCCCCTGTCATAGACCTGCCCCCCCCACATCCTGACCCTCCCACTAAGCAACCCACACACCCATCACACCTGTTCCTGCGTGCAGGGTGGTTGTGGGGTCTTAGGGTTGGAGGCCTAGGGTGGGGGTGGGGTCTTCATTGGGAACCCTAAGGTTGTATTTCCCTATTCTTAATGCTTCAACCCTAATGGGATTAACAAAGTTTTTGAAATTTATATACAGTATATATATATGTGTGTGTGTGTGTGTGTGTGTGTGTGTGTGTGTGTGTGTGTGTGTGTGTGTGTGTATATGTATGTGTATATATATATCTTTATATAGATATATATATATATATATATATATATATATATATATATATATATATACAAGCAAATATCTTCAGTATTTGCAGGGCAGTCTGATCTACAGTGAGGATATCACTTTATCCTCACTGTAGGTCATTTATCCACATAGTAGGTCATGCAAAGGCGCAAACTGAACTTACATGCCCCTCATTACATCTCCAACTACACTCACATGCTGGCTGCAACTCTGGACCTCCTCAATGTGAAACCAGCATCACACAAAAAAAATAATAAAATTAGCAAATTCGCAACAGCCAGGACACGCTTACAACAAACCCGAAAACACTGCAGTCATCTCATCTCATGATGATGACTTCAACTCCCTACCTCCCACCAGCTGTCACTGCTTTCGCCAACTGGGAACATCCTCCACTGCTCCACCACTCATGAGGTCATAAGATCAAACTGCACTCAGGGGGAAATATTACTGATATTTCCAGTAGCCCCACTGCATATATCATAGACATATATCTCTGTCTCTGTCTCTGTCTTTATAAATGTATAAAAGAACCCCAGAGCAAATGCACTGGGGCATGAGTTATCCCAGAAGATATTGGCCAGGCAAATCTGAAAGAAAACACAAATTGCACATACCCCGAATAATGCAAAGCATCCATGGGAATCATATGCAAATGCCCATGAATTAATTTGGACTGGCTCAACTTTAAGCAGACTTGCATGGTGCTCTACTTTGGTCTGCCTGCTACCCAAACAAATAAGATCCCCTATAGGGTGGCTGGCTCCCTCTCCCTGGGCTGAGATACACATATGGCACACTGATGAGTCCAAATGAGGATGAAACATGTGCCTGTGTCTGCTGTTCTTAGCATTTGCTGATTGTATTGTGAGGCCTTCTGGCACCATGCAATTCTGCTTAAAGTTGAGCCAGTCCAAATTAATTCATGTGCATTTACATATGCTTCCCATGATGCTTTGCATTATTTGGGTATGTGCAATTTGTGTTTTCTTTAAAATTTGGCTGGATAGCCAATATCCACCTGGATAACCCATGCCCAGGGAATTTGCTCTGGTGTTCTTCTGTAGTTCTCTTCTCTCTCTACTTTGGGCTGCCCATGATCCAAACAAATAAGATCCCCTATATGGTTGCTGGCTTCCTCTCCCTGGGCTGAGCTACAGATATGACACACTGATGAGTCCAAATGAGGACAAAACACATGTCTGTGTCTGTTGTTCTCAGCCTTTGCTGATTGTATTGTGAAGCCTTCTGGCACCATGCGATTCTGCTTAAAGTTGAGACAGTCCAAAATAAATCATGGGCATTTGCATATGGTTCCCATGTTGCTTTGGATTATTGGAGTGTGTGCAATTTGTGTTTTGTGTTTTGGGAACTTAAGTATATATATATATATATATATATATATATATATATCATTGCAAAAAATATTGTTACTGCATCAGTTAGGGTTGTTACTAAAATGACAAAAGCAGGGAAATGTAGTGTTAGGGTTTCAACCATAACATCCCACCCCTACCCTGCAGACACTGACAGGCATTGGGGGTGTGCCTTGGGACAAAAATTCCTAAAATTCCTAAATTTCTAAAATTGGCAAAGTTATGAATATATGTTCAAAATGCCTTGAAATACATTATACAGCACTTACCTTGATTCTTCAGTTTGTGGTTCAGATTTGAAGAGTACAGACATGTCCCGGCCCACAGAAAATGACAGAACTGAACATCGGATGGTAAGTATAAGTTAAGGGTGGATGGGTAGGTGTGATGAGGTGGGTGCTTAATGTGGGGGGTCAGGATAGGGGAAGGGGGTCTGTGGCAATGATGAGGGACCACTTTGTTTCAGGGAAAAATAAAGATGTCAGGGGATGTTTTTTCTATTTCAGGTCTACATTAATAAACCATCTGGGGACACTGGGGGTGGGCTTCTTAGTGTTCTACACTGCTGAGGGGGGCCTCTAAATGCTAACACATGGATTGGCCCCCCAATATCAGCTACACAATGAAAAACAATAGGCTACATGAGAGAGGGGGGCATATGACACCAGGGGTGGGCATCCCGGTGTCAGATTACTATATAAAATATAAATAAAAACATAAATGAAGGAGGGACTAGGGGACAGAGATCAGAGGGTGGGGGGTGCCACTAGACAACAGAGAATAAGACAGACCATGATCGGGGAGTGAGGAGCGCCAGAACATAAAAGGGAAACAGCAGCTCACACCTCACCGTGCAGGCAGTGGCATGAGTTCTAGCTGCAGCAGTCAAGAAAATCCTGCTGTTCTCCTACAGAGTATCTGGCAGAAGCAGACCTCTCATTAACCTTGGCACCCAGGATTTCAGATGCCCAGAAAAGGTGTTTCTGGCCACAATTTTAAAGAAAACAATCATCAGAATGTAGCTAAATGAGTCCCAGAGTATGGTAGCGCCACTATAGTTAGGGTTGAGTGCACACTTCTAAGTTAAAGTCACATTTTTGGACCTTAATAACATTCCAGCTGTTCAACTGATTTGCATGAATTTTCTTACTTTTTCAGATCCCTCCTGGCCCTGTGCTCCCATCCATCCATAGATGTGCATATGTATGTAGGTGCAGAAGCACAGGCCCTTTGGGACCTGTGCTTCCATTTATAGGACACCAGTGACCAAATTGTCAGCATAACCATCTTTTTACCCCATCTCACATATCCTGGTACAGAAAAATTGTCAAATCCACCCCAAAATGTAATTCTGTACAACTGCAATGCCGTTCCACACCACAGGTGTGAAAACACATTTTGGGCAGGATTTGAAAAATGACAGCTGTGACATACATGAGGTGAGGTAATTAGAAGGCTATGTTGACAATTTGGATTAAAAACATTTAATTGTTATCAAGTTATGAGTGGGCATAGCGAAATTGCAACAAATGGTCATAACTTTGGCATATTTTCATATGTGGTCCCCAAATTTTCAACATAGTCTTCTTATGTTCCCACCCCATAAACCCAGTAGCTTAAAGTTTTCAAATCCATGCCAATATGCCATTTCATGCCACAGGTGCAAAAACATGTTTTGAACAGGATGTGAAAAATGACAGCTGTACTGTTCATGAGGTGATGTGAAAAAATGGCTGTTGAAATTTTGGAATCAAAATATTAAAAATCACCAAAGTTATGTGCGTATGTAGAAAAATTTAAATGAACATGAGTAACCCAGCCATTTTTTGGACTTTTTGCTCCAAATTTTCAACATAGCCTTTTTTCGACCTCCTCCTCATGAACACTGATGGTGAAATTTCATTAATCAGTCCAAAAAGGTGATTTCAAGCAGTGATCATAAAATAACCTTCTGGGCCTGCTTAACAACACAACAGTTGCAGTGTTCATGAAGTGGAGTTCCGAAAAGGCCATGTTGAAAAATAGGTACAAAAAGTCAAAAATAAAAATGGCAGTTATCGATAGAAGTTGAAAACACCAATGAAATGCATTACATGGCACTTACTTTGATTCCTCAGTTCACTGTTCAACTTTGAAGAGTGCAGACGTGTCCCAGTCCACAGAAGATGACAGCTGATGACCTCCAGTGGTAAGTATAGGGCAAGGGGGGTGTGGGGTTGTGGGTACTCAGTGGGAGGATCAGGAGGGGGGAGGGGGACCGCGGGAATAATAAAGGACCATTTTCTTTTTTTTTTTTTTTTAAGGTCTAAAAACCCAAAAGACGTCAAGGGACTTTTTTTCTTATGGGCTACAAATAAATATTTTGGGACACTGAGTGGGCTCCCCAGTTTCCCACACTGCTGGTGGGGGACTTGAGAATGCTGACATGGAGTTTGGGCTCCTCAATGTAGAGACCCATGATGGAAACAACAGGCTTCAGGTAGGGGTGGGCATCCTGCACCAGGGGTGGGCATCCCAGTGTTGGATTTTACAATAAACAAAAATGTAAACTATTTTGGGCCACTGGGGGTGGGCTCCCCAATATCCCACACTACTGGGGAGGTCTAAATGCCAACATGGTGATTGGGCCCCCTAATGTTGGCTACGAAATAAAGCAAGAAGCTGTGGCTAGACCACCAGGAAAGAATAAAAAAAAACATTGAAAGTGAAAAACTGTGAGAAAGACTTGATTTTGGTACACACAGACACTTGTGTTTACCTAATCAGGGGCCAAGAAATTTGATTCTTGGGTCAGTGTGCTCCAAAAATGCTAAAAAATATGGTAAAGCAGTATGCGCTCATTGTTGTGCCAGAAACGGTGGTACTTGTGTCCCAAAAGCAGGGGGTGGTTTGTGAAACCCGAGTCCTTGTGCCACAATTTGTGGCACAAACTCCCCTTGTTTTGTAAAACAAGTGCCACAATTTACAGCACAAAAATGAAAGTGGATAAAATTAACTTATTTCTGGGCATTTTTTGGGCAAACTCACCACAGAATCCGATTCCTCCGCCCCCAACTAGATAAACACAACTGTTAGTGCTTACCAAAGCAAGTTATTTTTTAAACTATTTGAATTTGTTTACCTCACTAACTGAAAAGAAGTGGATGCATGAAATAGCATTCTCCCATTTGCAACAGTAAGCACTACTTTCGCAGCAACAAATCAGTTGATTGCATGACGCATCTAATTTTTTCCATAGGAAGTAATGGGGAAACTTTAAAACTTATTAACTTTTGAATGGATAGATATTTTTTTACCAAACCTTCGAAAGGTACATCTGTGACCCAAGCCTAATACACCCTAAAAATTTCAGACAAAATGTCCAAACCTTTTCTGAGAAATGGCATGACAAAGAATTTGCATAAAAATGGTAATTTTCAAATTTTTTGACAATCCCTATCTCTGTACCGCACATCTGACTGGAATGAAACTTACCACATTCAAGAGATCTTTGATCCCCGGTGGCACATTCAAAATTTCATGTGAATCAGTGAAATGGTAGCAAAGTTATTCATTGTAAATGTTTGGGTTTAACATAGAAGTGACCATTTAACCCTAACTACCACCCCACTATAATATATATGTATATGTATATGTATATGTATATGTATATGTATATGTATATGTATATGTATATGTATATGTATATGTATAAATATGTATATAAATTCAATTCATTTTAATTTTTATGGTGCGTTTCAAATACCAAGGCACCTTACATAAAATTAGACAGCTTAAGCATAAAATGATACATGTTATAAATAGAATAAACATTTTTAAACAATCAAAAATATAAAACTAGTCCCCAAAAGCACGGCTCCATACAATAGTTTTGAGCGCCTGTTTGAATCCCTCCATGGTCGTACACTTATGTATCTGATGGAGTAAAGAATTCCAAAGGGTAGGTGCTGTGTGCATAAATGCATGGGCCCCAGAAGATTTTAAACAAACCCTTGGGATCTCTAGCAACCCCTCTTCAGTCGAGCAGAGAGATTGTCCAGGGCAGTAAGGGACCAGGAACTCTTTCAGGTAGTCAGGACTGAGTCCGTGTAGGGCTTTGAAAGTCAGAAGCCTAACTTTAAATGTAATTCGCCACTAGACAGCATGTATGTGTGTGTATATATGTATGTGTGTGTGTGTGTGTGTGTGTGTGTGTGTGTGATATTATATATATATATATATATATATATAGAGCAAAAAAACTCTATTTAATGCATTAGTTAGGGTTGTTCCACAACAAAAAAGCGAAATTCAGTGTTGGGTTGAAAGCTCCCTTGGACCCCACACCCCAACCAGCATCGGGTGTGCATTGGGGTTCAGCAGCCTAACTCACCCCATCAGATGTGTGAAGAAGCAGAGGTATAGGAGAAATGGGGTGAGAGTTAGGACCCACAACCGTAATGTTCACCTCGATTCCAGTTGGGGGTGGGCGGGGGGTCCAAGGGGCTTTCAACCCTAACACCAAATTTCTTGCTTTTGTTGCTCTGGAACAACCCTAACTAATGCATTAAAAAGAGTTTGCTGCTCTAATTTCCTTCTTTTGAGAATGATGACAAGAAATAGTGGGATGTAAGCGGACCGGCGGGGCGTGGGATCACCACCACGTGATGTCTTGTGACATAGAAACAGCAACAAGCTAATAGAACACAAAGGCAGGAACCGGGATATAAGAGAAATAAGTGGAAACATTAACTGTAACATTAATGAAGTGCATACCCTGTGTTTTCCAAACAGGTGTATACAGAAAAACAGTGTGTACAAAGAATGTATGCATTGTAATGGGGATCAAAGCTTAAAACGAGCATTGGAAGTACTTAATTGGTAATATCTCAGCAACCGCATAATGTAGAAAAAAAGTTAAATTTCACAGAACTCATTATTTTCCTGGCTACCGTTTTGTGCTGCTCATGACAGAAAATCTGTATCTCACACCGTTTTCGAGATACGAGCCCCGAATGGCGCAGCATACCCCATCATGTTAGTCTATGGGAAAAAATGCCAACTTCAGAGTACCGTAACTTGGCAGCCATACAATATTTTTTCACTAAACCAACAAAATGCACATCTGTGAGATGTTGGCTGCATTCCTTCCAAATTTCAGCTCACAAAACCAAACCGTTCTTTCGCAGCATGATGGCAAAGAATTCCTGTCATTTTGGACAAGGCTGAAAAAGTAGTGTCGCAATTTGTGACAAGTTTCACAAAATTTTGCGAAAGTGTTGTGCCTGCGACACTACTTTGTGACACTACCGGTTCCAGAAATGTAAAAAACATATTTCTGGTGTGTTTTACCCCAAAATAAAGACATGGCTAGCATCCGCAGGGTCTGACTAGGTGAACACAAAAATAATTGTGTCCATAGAGGGTCCCAAATTTAAATGCCAAGCATTTTTCTGATCACCAACTGAAAACAAAATGGCAGATTTGTGACACTACTAGGGCTATTTGCGACACTAAAAAGTGCATTTGCCACACTGTCAAACTTTTTGTTAACTTTTCCCATTGACTTAAAATGGGAACTTGTTTTTTGAATAACTTTTGAACCGTTTAATATTTTTTCATGAAATCTTCAAAAGACACATCGGGGACCCTGGCCGCATGTTCCCTGAAGTTTTCAAAATTGGTCGCGCAAACCATGTGACCTGTAGGTGAGAGCAAAGAATTCACAAAAAAGCATAAACACACATTTCGTTGGTGCATAATAACTCCACAGCTGTATATCCAACCAGTACAAAACTTGGCAGATTCCAAGATCTACCATGCTCAATCATGCATACCAAATTTCAGGCAAATCCATTGAACGGTTGCAAAGTTATTAGGGAGCAAAATGTTACCCTTTAAATATATATATAAATATATATCATGCTACCATAGTTAGGGTTGAGTTAAACCTAAAATTTTGCAATTTAATAACTTTGCAACCTTTCAATGGATTTGCCTGAAATTTGGAATACACAATCAAGAACCATACATCTTGGGATTTGCCAACTTTTGTACTGTTTGAATATATGGCTGTGGAGTTATTAAGCATAATCTGTGCGCACATTTACTTTTTTTGAATTCTTTGCTCATCTCTTCAGGCCATACGGTTTGTGCAACCTGTCCGAAAACTTCAGGGAACGTGCAGCCAGGGTCCCTGATGTGCCTTTTGAAGATTTCGTGAAAAAATATTAAACAGTTCAACAGTTATTCAAAAAACAATTTCCCATTTTAAGTCAAAGGGAATAGTTAACAAAAAAATCAACAGTGTCGCAAATGCACTTTTTAGTGTTGCAAATGGCCCTAGTAGTGACGCAAATCTGCCATTTTGTTTTCAGTTGGTGATCAGAAAAATGCTTGGAATTTAAATTTGGGACCTTTTAGCAACACAATTCCTTTTGTGTCCACCTAGTAGGATTATGAGGATGCTAGCCATGTCTTTATTTTGGGGTGAAACACCCTAGAAATATATTTTTCAAATTTCTGGAAAAAGTAGTGTTGCACTCACAACACTTTTGCAAATGCTTGGGAAAGTTGTCGTAAATCACGACACTACTTTTTCAGACTATGGACAAAATAACAGCAGTTTTTTGTCACCCAGCTGCAAATTAACGGTTTGGTCTTTTGGGCTGAAATTTGGAGGAAAGGCGGCCAATATCTCACAGATGTGCCTTTTGGTGGTTTGGTGACAAAATATTGCATGGATGCAAAGTTACGGTACTCCGAATTTGACACTTTTTCCCATAGACTAACATTGCGGCGTCCGCTGCATGACAGGAATTCTTTGCCACCCTGCTGCAAAATAATGGTTTGGTCTTTTACATTGACATTTGGAGGGAAGAAAGCCAACATCCCACAGATGTGCCTTTTAGTAGTGTGGTGAAAAAATATTACAGGGCAATAAAGTTATGGCACTCCAAACTTCTCTTTTTTTCCCATAGGATAACATTGCGGCATTTGCCGCGCCTTTCAGGGCCCATATCTCGGAAACGGTGCGAGATACGGACTTTTCGTCAGAAAGGGGGCTAAGTACAAAACTAGCCAGGAAAGTCATAAATCATATGACTTTTAAATTT
Source organism: Neoceratodus forsteri (assembly GCA_016271365.2). NCBI lineage: Eukaryota > Metazoa > Chordata > Ceratodontiformes > Ceratodontidae > Neoceratodus > Neoceratodus forsteri. The sequence continues at coordinate 1,140,942,003 of CM057455.1, read as the reverse complement.
TTTTCTACATCATACGGTTCCTGAGATATAAGCAAATTAGTATTCCAACTCCTCATTTTCTGCTCCGAGACCCATTATTATGCATACATTCTTTGTACTCACTGTCTTTCTCTATGCAGCTTTTGGGGAAAACCAGCCTGTGCACTTACATTACTGTTACCCTTACCACTTCTGCTTGTGATTCCATACCCGTTTCCCTTACTGTTCCCGTCTATGCCACCATGTGCGTTACCCTTTGCGTTTTCATTTGCGTTATTTTTACCATTTGTGTCTACAGTACTGTTTCTCTTTCTGTTTTGCTTTGTGTCACCATGCGCATTACCATTTGCGTTTGTGGGTACCGTGTTACTATGTGACAAGACATCACATGGCGGGAGCGCAGGGCCCACTCCCGCCACCACATTACATTCACTATTTCTCGTTATCTTTCTCAAAAAGAAGGGAAATTAGAGGCAAAAAAACTCCATTTAATGCATCAGTTAGGGTTGTTCCACAGTGACAAAAGTGAGGAAATTCGATGTTAGGGTTGAAACCCCCCTTGCATCCCTCCAGCCCACCCTCCCAACTGGCATCGGGCTGTGCATTAGGGTCATCGGTCCTAACTCTCACCCCATTCTCCTATTCCTCAGCTTCTTTCCACATATGATGGAGTGAGAGTTAGGGCCAACAACCCCAATGTGCACCCCGATGCCGGTTGGGGGGTGGCTGGAGGGGTGAAAGGGAGGTTTCAACCCTAACATTGAATTTCCTCACTTTTGTCGCTGTGGAACAACCCTAACTGATGCATTAAACAGAGTTTTTTGCCTTTTATTTATATATATATATATATATATCTATATCTCTATATCTCTATCTGTATATCTCTCTCTTTCTCTCTCTCTCTCTCTCTCTCTCTCTGTCTCTCTCTCTCTCTGTCTCTCTCTCTGTCTCTCTCTCTCTCTCTCTATATATATATATATATATAGGATATGACATGGCCTGACTGAAGATATCATATTTATCTTCAAGAGAGTCCAATGATATCATGATATCTCATGAGATGTCATTGGCCTTGAGTGAAGATAAAAATGATATCTTCAGTCAGGCCATGTCATGTTCTGTTTATACAATATGATCAGGCATTGGAATGTGCTTACTGCTACTACTGCCCCCAATCAGGCATATGGAAGGGGGGCTGCAATAGCCCAGCAGGGAGCCACCCACAATGTCAGCAGCTTGGCTGGGCACCAGGCACAATTCGCGAGGATGCCCAGTGTATCACATGCAAATTGGGCCATAATACCTTGCATAGATTATGGCCTTATCTGCATGCCCTGGCTGAATATCGCGGGTGATGCGCTGAGCACAACTGCACTTGCACTGGCACATCCCTGTGCTCCCTCTCTGTGGTTTGTGCTGACGCAGTGCCATTGTGCTGACTGTGCCATATTCAATGGTGCTGAGCCATGGCACATCACCGTTGAATATTGTCTGGTCCTGGCCCTGGTGCAACCCAGTTGCACTGCGCCTCGGCTTGCGCCACTGCCTGGTGCAATCTGAATATCTGGCCCTATGTGTTTTGAAATATAAAAAAAATGTATGTTTAAAAATGCAGGGTGACAGAGCATTAGTACTGGTTACTGAGGTGCTGGCATACATTTAAAATCAACAGAATCTGTGCAAATAGTGAGAAAATGTGTGTTTTTTTTATATTGAAAGTTATCTGGTTGATCCTGCCATGTGCATTCTGGCCTCAGTCATTATGCTGACTTTAATCATTCTGTGCAAAAAGTTCCAGTAATGTATAGATTGTAGTGTGACCAAGCGCTGTGACAGTGCTGACATAAATTCAAAATAAAATATAGCATGTCACTTTTATATGTCAAGCTTTTAACTCCCTTTTTACTGAATCTCCTAAAATCTCCTCTCAGGCATTTCATGGTCCCATCTCCCCCTCTTCTGCTTCTCTGCCACTTGTCCTCTCTTGTATTGCTCAGTCGGATTGTTGTCTAAACACTCTTGGTGTGTAGGGTAAACAATAAAAGTAATAATAATACAGATTCTTGTGTCTCTGAGTCTGCCAAGAAACATTCGTAAACAAGCGAGGAGTACTAATAAAGTTTATTATGCTACTTACGCCAAGCATGTGACAAAGAAAATCACAAGGGAGATGGGTTTCTCACAACTCCTGAAGAAATGTATATAATCTCCAGAATTGTAGATCTTAGGTTCCCTAAGATCTTGTTCTATCTCTCCTCGCGCTCCAGCTCTCTGCCCTTCTAGAGAAGTTACTGTAGTGTCTCGAGAGCACTACAATGGGTTGCAGACAGCTAAATACTACAGATAACAGCGTAGCAACAGAGATTACAACATTGTTACAGATATGATAAACAATATGCATTGGTCCTAAGTCATTCTCCATTGGAGAATGACTTAGGAGACAGAATTACTAATGAGTATCATATGAGACAGAATATGCTTCCATTAGCATTATAGCTTGGACAAAAGAAATGCTGACAGTTCAAACTACATTTCTTGCTTACACCAGTTATAAAACATAAAGACATAACAAAAGCCTTCTGTTTCTGTCAGCTTGCTTAGACAAAAAGAACTGCTGACAGGCCTATTACATGGCATATCTGAGTGTAAAACACATTACATATAATTATATGACAATATAAGTATACAATAATCACTGATCCCTCTGAGTCATCTTATCAGTGATTAGATAGATTACATATGGAATATATGTAAAAGACAAACATAATCTAGATAAATGTATTATAGTGAGGTATATTAAATCATGCATGACAATATTAGCATATCTTAGCTGCAAAACACATTCCTAGCACTCATATCTATGTATAAGTGCAAAGTAGCAGTATCACAGTACAGTAGACCAAGAATACAGTGTGAGGTGTATGTGGGACAAAATGGGACATAACCCAAGCATAACAGGTTGTTCTCAGGTTACTTCAGTCCATTACACCTCATGGGAGCCCCGGTCCTGATGGAATCAAATTGGGGTTCATCTCTTCACCACCCCAATCACTAGGCTGTTCAGTCTGTCCATCTGTACCTCACTGGTGCGTGCAGCCTGGAAGGCTGCCAGAGTTATTCCGGTCTTCAAAAAAGGTGACCCTAAAGTCCTTACTAATTATCAGCCCATAGCCTTACTACCTACCCTCACTAAGATCTTACAGAAACATATTCATCGCCAGGTCCAATCTCATCTATGTAACTTTAATCTTCAGTCACCTGCTCAACATGATTTTAGGGCAGGACATAGCGCCACCACTGCCCTCACTTTACTCACCAGTGAGGTTAAATCCAACATGGACAATGGTTCACTCACTGCTGCGGTGTTCATAGATCTCACCAAGACATTCAACCTAGTAAACCATATCTGCTCCTGCATAAACTACATTCTTTAGGTGCCTCTAGACCCACCGTATCATGGTTCACTAACTATCTCACTAATTGATCCCAATCCATCTCCTTTGGCAAAGTTCTCTCATCCCCTGCTAAGATCTCCTGTAATGTACACCAAGGCTCCAATCTGGGACCTCTACTCTTTTCCATCTTTGTCAATGACACTCCCTCATCCTTTCCCCACTGTCAGTCCATCATGTATGCTGACGACCTAGTACTCTATGCTGTCTCTCATTCTGTCCCGGACGTTAACTCTCACGTCTCTTTTGCATTCCAACAGATTCAACTCTGGCTGTCCTTCAACTCACTCCTACTCAACTTACCTATGACCTAGGCCATGCTTTTTTGGGTCCACTAGGAAAGTCTCTGCTGAGGCTACCAAACTCCACATGGTTAGTTGTGATGGATCGGTAATCAAGTCTACTAGCTCCTTCAAATACCTAGGTGTGACTCTTGATCCTGTCCTTGATTTCTCTTCACACATATACGAGGTTTGCAGGTTGGTTAACATCAAGTTAGGAGCTTCCTACCATGTGCATCATTCTCTAACTCCTACTGCCAGAATCTCTGTAGCATGGGGTGTACTGCTTCCTAGACTTCTGTATGCTCTCCCCATTCTCTCTCATACCAATATGGGTATCCTCCCTCACTGGGACACCACATATAACAACATCTGCAGATTTGCACTCTCTGTTCCTCACCTTACCCATCACTGCGTACTATACTCCACATTGAACTGGTTGTCCTCCAAAGCCCAGCACTCCTTCTCTCTGGGTTGTTTTATAGACTCCATGAACAGATTCCCCTGTTCTGATTGCATTGGGGCCATGCTTACCCCTGTGATTCAGTTCCGTACCCTGAGGTCCTCTAACTCGCACCTGTTCTCTATCCCCCACTGCTCGACCAAACTGGGGGAAAAGCATTCACCCATTTCACCCCCAAATTCTGGAACACTCTACCGGCCATCTTAAAGGGCTCCTCATCTCACCCTGCCTGTAAATCTCTACTTTTTTCCCACCTCCATGCACTTGACTCCTGTGTATGTACCTAACTCCCATGAATTCTGCTTTCCTGCCTTCCCTTCTCAGCTCCTCTGGGTTTGCCTAACTGAACTGTATTGTCTGACTTCATCAAATGTACTATTTTTCCATCCCTGTGTGGATGGTTACTGCTTGTTGTTACAATGTGACTCTCTGGGGTGGTCACTATTGGTATTCTTTCTGATCATTGTGTATCTGTGCAATTTTTCTCATATGTATTTATTCACCTGGCTATTTGCAGGCCTGTAACTGACAACTGTTTATATCTGTTCTTGTTGATTGTCATTGATTGTTACTGTACCCTCCCTAGTCATGCTTGAAAATAGGCAGGACTAATGCCTAATGCACTTACCCAGTTACCAAAAACTAATAAATAAACAAATATAGTGTAAAAAGTATCTCTCTCTTTCATCTTTTTAGCATATCCTTAGTTTGAAAAGAACAGAGTGCGCAGTGTGCAGAGAGCGCGAGTGATCAGTTTCTGAAGTAGAAGCCAGCTGGAGCAACCATTAATCTGACTGGAACAAACCTTTTCAGATCCAGAGAACTATTGTACCAGACCATGCTTGCAAAATGTCAGGCAAATCGGTTGAACGGTTGCAAAGTTATCAAAATGCAAAATTTTTAATTTAACATTAAAATGCCTACTCAACCCTAATATACCTACACAGGTATAGTACATCTTCATTGCAAAAAACTTTGTTAATGCATCAGTTAGGGGTGGTACTAAAGCAAGAAAAGCAGGGAAATGTGTTAGGGTTTCCAACCCTAACACCCCTCCAACACAAGGCACAACTCCAATGCATGTCAGTGTCTGCAATATGAGGGCAGGGTATTAGGGTTGGAAACCCTAACACCACATTTCCCTGCTTTTCTCACTTTAGTAACAACCCTAACGGATGCATTAGTGAAACTTTTTGCAATACATTTCCATAGTTTTTCAGATAGTGTAATCACATACTTATTTGCCTGTGAGAATACAGGACCCTCTGGGCCCTGTGCTCCCATCCCTCCATAGATGCATATATGTATGCAGCCGTTGAGGGCCCTGCATTTACATTTATAGGACAACAGTGTCCAGATAGTCAGCACAGCAATCTTATTACTCCACCTCATGTACTCCGGTACAGAAAATATTCTAATCCATACCAAAATGTAATTCTGCTCAACCGCAATGCCATTTCATGCCACAGGTGTGAAAACACATTTTGGGCAGGATTTGAAAAATGGCAAGTGTGACATACATGAAGTAGGAGTAATAAGAAGGCTATGTTGAAAATCTGGGGTCAAAATATTTAGAATTTCTGAAATTATGAGTGGGTATACTGAAATTGCAATGAATGGTCATAACATTGGCATTTTTTCATATCTTGACCCCACATTTTGAACATGGTCTTTTAATGATACCACCTCATAAAACCCATAGGTGAAAATTTTGAAATCTGTGCCAAAACACCATTCTACACCATATCTGCGAAAACATATTTCAAACATGTGGAAAATGACACCTGTACTGTTTATGAGGTGGTGTGAAAAAATGGCTATGCTGAAATTTTGGAATCAAAATATTGAAAATCATCAAAGTTATGTGCGTGCATAGAAAAAAAAATCACCAAATTTTCAACATAGTCTTTTTTGGTACTGCACCTCATGGGCACTGATGTTGACATTTTGTTTATCTGTACTTAAAGGTGATTTCAAACAGCAAGAGCAAAATCACCTCCAGGCCTGATTAACAAAACAACAGTTGCAGTGTTCATGAGGTGGGGTCCCAAAAAGGCCATGTTAAAAATTTGGTGCAAAAAGTCCAAAAAATGGCAAACTTATGGACATAAGTTCAAAACACCATTGAACTGCATTATACAGCACTTATCTTGATTCCTCCATTCATGGTCCAGCTTTGAAGACGTGTCCCAGTCCACAGAAGATGACAGCTGATGACCTCTGGTGTTAAGTATAGGGCAAAGGAAGGTGGGGTGGTGGATGTTCAGTGGGAGGGTCAGGATGAGGGAGTGGAAAGGCAGGGACAATGAGAGACCATTTTCTTTTCTTCAGGTTCAAAAACCAAAATGACATCTGGGGACTTTTTTTTTAGTATGCCAATGGGAGGTCGACACCATGACAACGAAGACTGGCACAGTGACAGATCTTGCCCGATATCGGTGGGTAGCTGTGCTGGTCCCTGCAGACAGCAACAGTGTGACTCCTGGTGTTGTGCTCCCTCCCAGAGACAACTATGACATTGAGTTGAAAATCTAGAGTTCAGAGGGGTTGTGGGGTGCAGCCCTCCACATGGCAGGTTTGGAGGTGCATTCCCCCGAAGAAAACACACAGCCATCCCCGACAGTAAAATGCTAACACTCAGCATTGTGTCTGTCACTGTCAGGGATGTTGGCATCGGAACTGTTACAGTGCTAAAGTAAAACTGTTTTTTTACTGGCTACAAGGAAACAAATATTTCAGGACACTGGGAGTGGGCTCCCCAGTGTCTCACACTACTGGGGGGTGTCTGAATGCTGACATGGGGATTGGGCCCACCCCCAATGTTAGCTAATAAATAAAAGAAGGGTCTGTGGCAGGAGGTTTTACTATGCAGCAGCCAACCTTTGGCATTGGAAAATAAAGTAAATGAATGCTCTTTTCATGCCTCAATCCCCTTCCCTTTGGAGGTCTTCAAGCAGCAAAAAAAATGTTTGCTTTATAATTGGGGGACAAGGAATTGGATTCTGGGGTCATTTTGCCTGCAGAATGCCCAGAAAGAGCTTCATGTTGTCTGCCTACATGTTTGTGCCACAAATTGTGGCAGCCGTTTACATGACACACCCTTTCTTGTGTCACGAAACAATTTGATATTGCTGCAGTTTGTGACACAAACTCCCCTTTGTTTTGTGAAAAACAGCTGCTTCAATTTGTGGTACAAATATATCTGTGGACAAAATTTACATATTCTGGGCATTTGTGGTGCAAACTCACCTCAGAATCTGATTCCTCTGGCCCACTATTAGATAAATACAACTGTTGGCATTTACCAACTCCAAGTATTTTTTTAAGATATTTAAGTTTCTTTACCTTGCTAACTGAAAACAAGATTCCGGAATCTGTACACTACAGTCTGTATTTCTGACACCAAATACCACTTTCATGGCAACAAAACAGTTGTTTCATACAGCAAATCTAATTTTTCCCATAGGAAAAACTTGGGGAAATTTAAATTTTAATAGCTTTTGACGGATTAATATTTTTTCACCAAACCTTCGAAAGGCACATCTGTGGCCCAAGCCTGATATACCATACAAATTTCAGATCAACCACCCAAGCAGTTTCTGACAAACAGTGTGACAAAAAATTTACACAGAAATGGTAATTTGCATAATTTTTGACATTTTGTATCTCCGTACCCACACATGTGACCGAAACAAAACTTGCCAGATCAAGAGATCATTGGCTTCTGATGGTGCATGCAAATTGTCATGTGAATCCGTGAACTAGCTGGAAAGTTATTAAAGTGCAAAATATTGGGTTTAACATAGAAGTGACCATTGAACTCTAACTATAGTGGCACTACTGTGCCAGTATGATATATATATATATATATATATATATATATATATATATATATAGTATAGTTGTTGTTTGATTGGTTGCTTGATTGACTGATTTTTATGTATTTGTTTACTGGGTAAGTACACCACTCCAAGGAACCATTTGCAGGAATGATCCAGGCCTGAGCAGGCAAAGGAAAGGGTGGAGATAACCAATACAGGGTTATAAACAAGTTGAGAATGCATGCCTACCCCAGCCTCTTTAAATACTTTGAGGGAACTCTGAATTTCAGCATTTTAACACTGTCTGTGAACTATGATCTGATATGCGGGATGCATAAGAATGATATCTATTACATGTGACTTACTGTTTTGCCCTCCTCCAATGATTATCTGAGTTATGAAATTGTTTTGACTAATAGAAACTGAATGCTTAATGTTAGGCTTATATTATGTACCCACTATTTTGCATGGACTGCTACAAATACATGTACTATACATTGTGTTATAAGGCTTGACTTCTCTGTATGAGCTTTCAGTGATGATGTTTAATAGTGCTGCTGTTTAGAACAAAACCATATTAAAAACTGTTTCTAGGGAACCTTCAAAATAGGATGTGACCTTTATTTAAATATAATGCAGCATTTTTAGTTGTAGACGCCATCAACTTTGATCTGGTATTTCCAGCTTATTTCAAGCAATATCCTTCCTTTCCCTTCTTGTTTTTATCTTCTCCTCCTCATTAAGCTGTCATAAGAATCTCACTTTGTAATTTCCTTGGGACCTCCTTTGGAAAGCATTTGAATGACAGCAACACCATGAACAAAAAAACATTAATATGTACTTACCCACCCTCCCCACTCATCCCTCCTGACAGAAGAGTGGCAGTAGCCCATACTTGAACATGCAACCAACACAATGTACTTTTTTGATGAAAAAAACAATAAACCTTAGGGGAGGCTGGGGCCTGCCTGTGATGTGAAAAGAGTGCATTTGCCCCAAGTTTTATCAAACAGCAGTAATAGGTTATGCTACCTGCAACCAGTCGCTCAATTCTAAGATTAGGATGAAGTTCCTGCATAAGATAACCTTATTGAGTCATGCCAGTGATGCAGGATCAGTTTTTTAACTAAAGAGATTAGGGCTAGGAAGTATCTACATTCCTACATTTCAACCTTGGAATTTTCCCCTATTATGAAAACGTCCGGGGAAAAGTGATCACCAATTCCTAACAAGGGGTCTGCCCTCTGGCCAGTGATTGCCCATAGGGAAGCCACTTTGGAACACTCCCAGAAAATATCAAAGGGGTGCCCTCTCCCTGCCCACAACTCACACAGACAGAAGATGGGACTTGAATAATTTAACCAGCGTACAGTGTAAGTTATTCAAAATTTGGAACTGCATAAGTTTTAAACAATCCTGTGCAACATACTTACAATTATCCTTCCATTGCCTCTGGCATTCAGTGGAGGGCTTTAGAAATAACGAGTTCTAATATTCGGAAACTCCATCCACATATGGGAAGACCTTGGCATACAAGCAGGCATACAGTATAGCCTGGAAGTCAAATGGGACAAGTTAGTCAGATCAATGAGTGATTGCAGGAACCCATTCATATTGGGATAATCAAAGTTCACTGCAAATCTTTGCATTATCGTGTGACAGAGCTGATACACCTTAAAAACAAAGGGGTTACTTAGCTGGAATTTCTGAATAATGTCTGGTGAAAAAGTACATACCCCATCTCTCAGCAGGTCGCAAACCTTTACCTCTGCCAGCTGAGGTATCCAACCAGGGAGGAGGGGCTTTCCTCCAACTTTGATATTTGGATTTCTGAAGATGGGCTGTGAGATATCCTTCATATGCTTATATTTCAGGAAGGCACATAATTGGGCATGAACTTTGACTGAGACTACAATCACAGAAGCCTGCAGCTTACTCAGTAGGTCCCTGAGGCCTACATGGAGCAAGGCAAAGGGAGATACCCCAGAAGAAGCAATCAGATCCTGCTCTATGGAGAGCCATACTGAAAAGGGCCCTCTTCAGAAGATAAAGATAGCCACCTCAGGTACTAGCTTGCATGACTGGACTAGTAGTACAGCCCAAAATTGGGCAACCAGTGCTCCCCCAGGTCTTTAGGTGCAGCTAACATATAGTACGCCCTTCTTGGGGGTTTACCTAACCATATGAAATCTGAAATTATAGCATGTACCCATTTAAACCAGGATAAGGATAGCCAAGTATTTAACAGGTTAAGCAGGTAAAAGATCCTGGGCAATATATTCGTTTTTTTTTTAAACTTATTATGTTGGTTCACGCATGCACTACCAACATATTGGAGTCGTAGCACATTTGGACATGCGGTCACTGTTGGGTGAATGCAGGGCATGCATCAGTAGGTGCCTCCCTCATTCCCCAATCAGCCTGCATGCCGGCGTCACACCATGTGGGTGAGCACATCTAAGAAAAGGTCCACTGCAATGCAAGCAAAGCTCGTCACATGCAGTGGACATCCCAATGTGCTGACCCTGCTGAGACAGAAAAAACAAACATGGAGGCACACTGCCAGCCATAATGCTGACTTTGGGGGTGCCCAATCCCCCTGTCAGCATGCCCTGCCCCAATGTATGTGCCAGCGGAGGCCACTCCCCATCAACATAAAGCACCCCCAAATTGCTTTATATGTTGAGGGGGTGCCCAATCCCTGGCTCTTGCCCCGCTTTCAGGTGCTGCAATGGGGGCACCTAACTCCCCATCGGCCAAAGCATCTCCAAAAATACTCTAGGTGTCACGCTGGTAGCCCACCCCAGCATGCCAAACCTCTGAAAATTAAAAACAGTCCTGCTTTTTTTTAACCTGTGAAAAATGAAAACAATCCCTAGCTGTCTCCCTGCCTCCTCCAGCAACCCACGCCCATCCTCTGCACACCCTGCCTCCCCATACCCCCCTCACCTCATACTTACCTCTGGAGTCTGGCGCAACGATCTTCAGTGGACCGGGAACATGTCTGCATGTTTCAAAGCTGACTGCGAACTGAAGAAATGCCAGTAAGCTGTATAATGGGATAAATAGGGTTTTTTCAACTTTGGTGCATATCTCGGGCATTTTGGGGAATTTTTGCACCAAATTTTCAACATGGAGTTATTGGGACCCCTCCTCATGAATTCAGTCACTGTCATGGCATTATTCAGTCCTAAAAGGTGATTTCATGGTCACTGCGTGGAATCACCTCTCAGGACTGAGTAATGAAACAACAGTGCCACTGTTCATGGGGAAGGCTCTCAAAAAACCTATGTTGCAAATTTGGTGGAAAAAATCCCCCAAATGGCTGTTTTACGAGCGTGCATTGCACTATTTCCATGCACGCTCGTAACTTCTTGCATTTGTAATATTTTCACTCCAGATTTTCATAATTGGCATTTTACCACACCTCCTGATGAACAGTACAGCTGTCATTTTACATATCCTGGCTGAAATGTGTTTTCGCACATCCCGCACAGAATAGTGCGGTCACTGTGTGAAATCAGTTTTCAGGACAGTTTGAGGAAATGATGGTGACACTGTTCATGAGCAGAGGTCCAAAAATGCCTATGTTGAAAATTTGGTGCCGAAAGTCCATAAAATGACTGTGTTACAAGTGTGTGTTGCGCAGTTTCCATGCACCCTTGTAACTTCACAAATTTGCAATATTTCCATGCCAGATTTTCAACACTGGCATTTTTTCACATCTCCTTATGAACAGTACAGCTGTGATTTTTGACATCCTACCCAAAATGTGTTTCCACATCTGTGGCGCACAATGGCATGGTCGCTGTGGGAAATCAACTTCTGGGACAGATTAACAAAATCACAGTGCCACTGTTCATGAGGAGAGATCCCAAAATGCCTATGTTAAAAATGTGCCTAACAAACTCCCCAAATAATTGGGTTACAGACGTGTGTTGTGCAGTTTCTATGCATGCTCATGACTTCACCAATTTTTCATATTTTCACTCCAGACTTTCAATGTTGCCATTTTTTTACACCTCCTCATGAACAATACAGTTGTCATTTTCCACATCCTGCCCAAAATGTGTTTTCGTCCCTGTGTCACCAAATGGCATAGCCACTGTGCAAAACCACCTTTCAGCTAACAAATTGATTGTGCCGCTTTTCATGAGATGGGCTCACAAAAAGCCCATGTTGGAAATTTGGAGTGAAAATACCAACACACGCCGACGGTGGTAGGGTTCCCAATTGTAGCACCCCACCCTGTAGAGACTGACAGGCATCAGGTGTGTGATTTGGGATCATCGCTGTAATGCTCATGCCATTCCAACCCCACCCCCACCCTGCAGCCAGTAACAGGCATCGTGGTGTGTCTTGCACTATTCAGCCACACAGTTCACCCCATTCTCCTATACTGCATGCACCTCAGCATATTTCCTTATGGAATCGGGTAAGTATAATGCCCAAAGACCCCAAAGCACATCACAACACTTGTCAGTGTCTACAGAGTAGGGTGAGGTACAATGGCATGAGCGTTATAGCTGATGACCCAAAGGCAACCCCCAATGACTGTCGGCCTCTACAGGGTGGGGGTGGGGTTGGTATCACTTCAATACTTCACTGCCATTCTTATTATGCATCTCTAACTCTGGCACTAGCAGTGCCAATGCCAGTGAGACAACATTCGGCATTGACAAATGCTTGTTTTTTTATGTCTCATTGTTAAACATAGAATGAATCATTACATTTACCCATTACGGATTCCTTAACATATATGAAATACAGAGATTAATTTGATTACTTTAGAGATGTAAGTCCGAGGCTTAATAACGTTGTTTTCCCAGGACTGGTGAACTTTCTCAGCAGTAAAGACCAGATCAGTGAATCCAGAGGATGGTACAGTGTTGTCCCCTGGAAATGTCTCATCAATTCCGAGCCCATGAAGGGGTCCTATCCTCTCTTTCCTAGGAATAATGTTGTTACCACATTTACTGTACTTCCAAACAATATTCAACCTTCAATAAAAAGAACTATATTGTGAACATTGATGAAATAAATTGTCTCTTATAAGAACCAAATCTGTGCAATGTGTGGTCATTACAAATTAATCCTTAGTTTCCAAATGTACCCAAGCCCAACCTGTGGACCATCTTAATCCCCTAGCAAGAGGCCCACTGCAGATACTCTTTCCTGAAAGACATCAGGGGACACTTCTCACCAACCATGGTGCCCAGTCTGACAAAAACCTGTCTAGGTGAAAGTGAATCAAAGCAGTCAGTCGCTCCATCTCCGAAAACTCCTCAACCTTCCCAAACCATTGGGAAAGGGTCAGTGGGTCTGGGGAGAGACATTTAATGGTAATGCACTTAAGCGCAGCCACCCTGAGAATATGAAAAAGTTTATGCCTTCCCCCCAGCCCCAGACAACACTCCACCCACTCCCAAACCAAAGCCTGAAAGGTGCAAGGATAAGGGGAACCCAAAATGACCTGAATCTGTGCATGTACTTGTTTCCAAAATGGCTTCAACACTGGGCATCCCTAAAATATATGATGGTGTGTACCTTTGAGAGTACATTGTCTCCAACAACGGTCAGAGCTGGAGGGACCAAAGTGCCTCGTGTGGGAGGGGGGGTCAGAAAGAACCTTGCGATTATTTTCCAATTGAATTCCCTAAGTGAGGGTGATGATGTGACTACCCAACCCTTCTCCACCTCTGAGACCATCCTGTCCTAGGGACTGGACCCTGCATCCCTGATTCCCATCTTAAATACAGCTGTTCACTATGTTAGGTGGGCTTTTTCAAAATAAGGTTATATATTTGGGATATTGGCTTCATTTTCACTGACAGATGGACCCACCAATAAAACAAGTCCTCCAATTCTTACCAAGGCCTAAGGAGCTTCCCTTGATTTGCCTCTCTTAAAATAAAGTTTCTCACTTGTAGAAATCTAAAAAAGTCCCCATTACACAGTCTGTATTTTTGCTTGAGTTGGGCGAAATTCATACAACTCCCCTGTGAAAAAATTTGCAAGAAACAAAGCAACCCTTGGCCTTCCCAAAATGCATAACCCCTATCCTGGGTAGGAGGCACAAAGTCAATGTGGTGTCTTATCAGTGAGAGTGGACCCAGATCATTAGGAGAATCTAATAATCATTTCAGTTTAAGTAAAGACCTAATAGCATGCTTAGTCTAGGGGTCATCAGTCCTGGACCAGATAGTTAGTGGAATTCTCACAGTAGCCAATCTCCATAAAGGTTGGCCCTTAAGTTGGTCCCTCTCCATTTCGTACCAACCTGATTCCTCTCTCTGTTTGAGCCAAGACAGTAGCCGTGGCCCCCGTGCAGCCAAGTAGTATTTTTCCATATCAGGGAGCCCCAGACCCACTCTTTCCCTGGAAGCTGTCAGAAAAGAGTAGGGCAATCGCGGGCAACTGCCCCCCCAAACAAATCTTTTAAGGGTTATGTTAATATATTCATTTTAATGAGCTTAATATGACCCCAAAGTGACAAGGGCAACCCCTTCCACAGAGAAAGGTCTTGCTGCACCACTCAGACTAATTCTACTAGGTTAAACTGTTTCATTTCAGTCTCACTACTAGAAAGGTGGATCCCCAGGTATTTAAGGCATTTGGGGGACCAAGGCAAACCTAAGTTAAGTATATCTGCTCTCCGAACTTGAGTGTTCAGAGGCATTACTACAGTTTTCCCTAAGTTAAGTTTATAGTTGGAAAAGGAGAAATAAACTTTGATGGTCTCGAGAGCAGCAGTGATAGAGGTATTGGGATGTGAGAGATGAAGCAAAATATCATCAGCATATGCTGACAACTTCAATTCACGTTCTCCAATCCAGACTCCCCGGATATTGGGATGATCCCGTAATTTAATGAGCAAGGGTTCAAGATATAAGTTGAATAATAATGAAGACAAGGGACATCCCTGCCTAATGCCCGACTGCAGAGGAAAATAGGAAGAGGACAATCCTTTGCAGTATATAAAATCACTAGGGAAGGTGTAGAGGGATTTAATCCAGGTAATAAATTGAGCTGGAAAACAAAATCTTTGCAAGGATGCAAAATAAAAATTGCAAGTCCACTCTGCCAAAGGCCTTCTCCATGTCCAGAGATACCAGAGCGATGGGGTGGTCCACATCTCTAGATGCAGAGAAGATGTGGGCCAGCTTCTGGAGGTGGTCCAAGATACATCTTTTTTATACTTGATGGTCCTTTAGCATGGAGTACAAGGTTAACAAGTGGCACAAATGAATATTTAGTGAGTATGTAGATTCAGCTCAGCAGTTCAGTCTTCACTCCAGGGATCACCACACCTTCTTCCTCCCTCACCCTCGCTCCTCTGCTGGAGTCAGCTTTCTCCGATTCTGCCCTCCTTCTTCTGCACCTGTCGGTTCCCAACTTGATCTTCTCTTTATTCCTTTCCCTTTCTTCCTAGTTTAGGCTGTCTCTCCAGTGTCAGTTTTATATCTCCTAATTGTATTGCACTGATAGGCTGAATAACTTGTTATAGTGTATCAGGATGTAGAGTGGGTCACGCTCCATAATCCACTTTTGCTATTTTGCACTGTTTGGCCATGTTGCACTGCCCTTGTTTGACCTTATATGTAAGGTATGCATCAATACTATTGAATTTACTTGGTTGTATCCCCTTCCCCTGGGTCGCACCTGGAAACAAGCCTTGGCTCAGTGTGCCTTTCCTGGTTTCCAGTTTTTACATAAAGAACTAAATAAATAAATAGGCAGGAAATGAGAGGTGGGGTTGCTCTTTATGTGAGAGACAACATAAAGGTCACAGAAATTCAAGGAGAATTGGGGGAGATACTGTGGTTTACACTGGACAGGAGAAAAGGGACATCTATCTGCACAGGAATAATATATAGACCAAAATCACAGGGTTAGGAGGTAGATAAGGAGATGATGCTAGCAATCCAAAAGATGGCACACAGGGGGCAGGTGCTGCTGGTCAGAGATTTCAATCTACCAGATGTGGATTGGAGCCGCCCCACAGCAGCAACAGTCAAGAGCAGGAACATCTTTGACTCCCTACAGGAGTCACCCCTCAAACAACTTGGTCTTAGAACCCAAACAGGAAGGGGCAATACTGGACCCAGTATTCACAGACAGGGAGAGTGTGGCAGGGGTTGCAGAAGGGGAGTACCTAGGGAACAGAGATAATTGAACAGTGTGGTTTGATATAACAGAGGGGATGGAATCAAACCACACAAGGACAAGAATCCTGGACTTTAAGAGGGCTGATTTCAGGAAGATGGGAAAATGCCTGGAAGATGTACTGGTGGGAGTAGGGGAAAGGAGTGGAGTAGAGGAACAGTGGGTAATTATCAAAGAAGGGATTGAAATAGTGGCACAACTCTGTGTCAAGCAGGTCAGCAAGGGGAGTAGAAAGAGGAGACCCATATGGTTTTCTAAGCAGGTCGGAGAAAAGGTAGAAGCAAAAAAAAGGCATTTAAACAATACAAAAAAAACACAGGATGAGGGGATAGGGAAAGGTACCATGAGAAGTAAAGGGAGTTAGGGAAAGCAATTAAGAAAGCCAAAGCACAAACAGAGGAATGCATAACAAATTCAGTGGTAAAAGGGAACAAATCTTTTTACAGGTAGGTACATCAGTGAAAAAAGGAAGACAAGGGGAGGGATTCTGAGGTTGAAAGGAGAGAACGGGGACAGTGTGGAGGATGACCACCAAAAAGCAGATATACTAAACAAATACTTCTGTTCAGTTTTCAAGGAGAACAGGCAGAATGAGCCAGCAGATAAAGGCACGAAGGGTACAGAGATGAACACAGGTCCTTTTTCAAAGGAAAAGGTCCTAGGGGAACTAATGACAGTAAGAGTTGATAAAGCAATGGGACCGGATGGGGTATACCCCAGGATACTAAGAGAACTAAGAGAAGTGCTGATAAAACCTAACTGCTCTGTTACATCTATCATTGGAAACAGGGGAGGTACTGAGGGACTGAAGGAGGGCTGTAGTAGTAGTCCCTCTAGACAAAAGCGGAAACAAGGAGGAGGCAGGGAACTACAGGTCAGTCAGCCTGACCTCAGTAGTGGGAAAAGTAATAGAAACACTAATCAAAGAATGGATAGTGGATCACCTAGTTGCCAACTGTTTGCAAGACACAAGGCAGCATGGTTTCACTGGAGGGAGGTCATGCCAAACTAACCTCATTGAGTTCTTCAACTGGATAACCAAGGTGGTGGATCGAGGGAAGGGGGGACAGTGTATGTGGCCAATTGGATATTAGTAAGGCCTTTGACACCATCCTGCATAGAAGGCTGTTAAGCAAGCTGGAGAACATGGGGTGAGCAAAAAGATAGTGAAATGGGTGGAGAGATGGCTGGGTAATAAAACTCATAGGGTGGTGATAAATGGCATTCACTCTGCAGATTGCAAAGTGACCAGTAGTGAACAACAGGGATCAGTGCTAAGTCCAGTCCTCTTCAATGTCTTTATCTGTGACATTGCAGAGGGACTAAGAGGGAAAATATGCCTGTTTGCAGATGGCACTAAGCTCTACAACAGGGTGGACACACCAGAGGGGAATGGATATAATGAGGCAAGATCTAAAGAAGCTGGTGGACTTGTCAAGGGATTGGCAGCTGGGTTTCAATGCAAAAAAGTGCAAGATAATGCACATGGGGCACAAAGGCCCAGGAGTAACATACTACTTGGTGGGGTGGGGGGTTGGAATGCTCCAAGTAGGAAAGATACCCGAGGGTGATCATTTCTAAAAACCTCAAGGCAGGTAGGCAATATGACGAGGTGGAATGAAGGGTTAGCAGGATGATGGTATGTATAGTCAGGGAATCACCAGTAGAAGAAGGGATATAGTAACTCTACTATATAGAACACTAGTGAGGCTGCACCTCGAGTACTGTGTCCAGTTTTGGAAGCCCCCATCTATGAAAGGACATTGACAGAGTGGAGTCAGTTCAAAGTAGGGCAATCAATATGGTGCAGGGCCTACATAACAAACCATATGAGGAAAATCTAAAGGGATTAAATATGCACTTCCTGAAAGGGAGGATGGAAAGAGGGGATGTGACTGAAATATTTAAATACCTCACAGGGAAGAATAAGGTACAAGAAAATACAATTTTTCAAAGAAGACAGTGCTCAAGGATGAGGAGACACAAGATGAAGTTGGAGGGAGGGAGGTTCAGAGGAAACATGAGGCAGTGCTTCTTCACAAATGGGTAGTGGACAAATGGAACAGTCTGCCAGTGGAGGTGGTGGTGGAAAAAACAATTGCAGGATTTAAAAATGCATGGGATAGGCATAGAAAGATACTGGTGGTTGGGGGCGGGAGGGGCAACCTAATACCCATAGGGCATGCAAGAGCACAGTAGGTAGGAGTAATAGGGCAGACTAGGTGGGCCAGGAGGCCCTTATCTGCTGACAACTTCTATGTTTCATAAAATGTATGTAGTTTTTGGACTAGGGTCAGGGATCCATTACAGACTGTTACAGCTACACAGAGTATAGATTAATGCTATATGTGAGGAACAGATGTTGTTTTATTGCTTAACCTAATTTTACATTGCTCAGATTAGATAATTTAGCTAGATTAATTGTAATAGGGTGTATATGGTCAAGAAATGGAGTAATACGACGTGATGCATATGTTATGAATATGTCTGTGCTTAGAGCCGTAACCCAACTGGGCTTGCCTCAGCTAGGAATAGATATATAATATGTGATATAAAACTGATACGGAAGATTGATAAGATTTCATATATAAAAAAGATGTGGTATTTCTTTTTTTTTTGGAATTACATTTTTATTCAAAAGTTTTTTTCTTCACAGTACATAGGGTACATTAAGAACAATATTACAACAGTATACAGCTTGGCCGGGGTTTACCCTTGGATGAACAGCCTAAAAGGAAAAATAATCTAACAGTAGATTGTCCTGATAGAAATGCAAACTGAAGATAAAGATCCAGTAACTATAACAGCCAGAGACACAAAACAAAGGTACGTATAGTAACCATCTAAAAGGATGTGGTATTTCATAAAGCATCAGGACAGTCTGTCACAGTTTCATTTCTGGGCGCTTCTCCAAGTGTGGGAATGCACCTATTTTTCAATAAATTTTCGTGCACTGATTTTCTTGCACTGCATTTGCTGTGACTGTAGATTGTGCATGCTATAATGTGCAGAGAACAGGTACGCCTTTCTTCTGTGTTAGTTTTATTTTAAGCAGACAGTGGCAGTCGGTGAGGGGATGAGATTCTGCACAATTATAATTCTCTGTCATGAAAGAACATCTACAGGACTGGTGAGTGGTGGCAATGGAAGATGGGATGCTACAAGGGTGGGGGAATAAAGGGATAGGAACAGTTAATGATGTGGGGATGGGATGGGCATCATTGCTACATGGAAGGGGGAGGTTTGTAGTTAATCATTTTTTTTTTTAAACTACGTGTAGTGGCAATTTACTGACAAAGTGCCACTACCCAGTCTATGCCTGGCAAAGTGCCCACCTCACCAGGAAAAGATGGAACGATCTACCAATAGTGACACCTTCGCCAACAAAGTGCCACTATGCAGTCTTAGCCTTACAGAGTGCCCTACTTTCCCAGGTGAAGAACTATGCAAAATGTCATTTTGTGCTGTAGATTCAGAGGCCTTCACAAAGAGTTTCACAAAGTGAGGTTTCCTGTCTTTACCCATCGCTAGCGAAGACTGGTGGTAGGAGTAGCTGAAGCTTGAGGGACCTTGATTATATTTTCAAGCAGCTGTCTTTAGTAATAAAGAAAGAAGGGAAGACAAATACAGTTAATATGTGAATTATAAGCCTAATTGTAGCTATTATGCTTTTCAAAGTTTCCCTGAAATGTAACAGGTTCTTTAAGCAGTTTATTTCGAATATGGTTATGATAAGAAAGGCAATAGGAAGCCATAAGATGCTGAGTTTAATATATATTCCATTAAATATCCTCCTTTTTCTTCCTTAAAATTGTATCAACTTTCATTATTTGTTTAGGGGTTTTTTGTTTGTTAAAAACATATATTTTTATTAGATTTATTTGCCAAGGGCAAGCAAACATACTGTGATCACTCTGAGTATTGAGAAAGCTTTTGGGGCAGTACCGTAGGAAGGGTGGGGCGGGTGGTGCCCCCGCACTGGGCGCAAGTCTCTGAGGGGTGCAATTTTCATCTCTGAAGCTTTTTTTTTTAATTCACCTTGCGGCAGCGCTACCGCTTTAAATGTTTTTTTTTTTTGGCTCTGAGTTGACTTGAACTGTGTGATTATAACTACCTTTTAGCAGGGGCGCACATGCTTAAGACCAGCAAAGGAGGGGGGGTCACATGAGATGCACTGCTGCTAACATTCCAAGAAATTCAGCAATCGGAGTAGAAAAGGTCTTGTGGGGAGTCAGAATGCCTGTGGCGGCACCAGACATAATAAGCAATGTACCAGCAGCATTCAAAAGTGAGGGTCCTAGAATGCACTTTTCAAAAAGATGGCAGGCACCACTCTGGGCCCTCTGCTTTCTTGGGGAGACCAAGGATTCCGGGCAAGGATTATTAGTTTATTGCGGCGGTACCACCTCTGACCCACAGTGTTCTTCCGGTGGAGATCAAACTCTGCATCAACGTTGTCTTTCCAGTGCTCCATGGAGATTAAGCAGACCCTTGTCCTTTGCTGTTTGCTACCTGGAGGTGCCCCAGAGAAGATTGAAGTGCTTTAAACTCCTGCGTAAGTTCCTTCATTTTGATTTCATTCTTGAAGGGGACGAACCCAGACAGAAAATGGTCCTCCAATAAGGGGGGCAGCCTGGTGCAGAAGTAGAAGTTTTCCAATTCTTGAATTCCTGGAACTGGTGGCCTGGTGCTTTGGCCTTTAATACTTTCTCCAGGGTCGAAGGTGGGGTGCAATGGTGGGGGAGGTGGGGGGAGCGTCAGTGTTCTTCTTCATCACTGCCTCCTTTCTAGAACTCCGTTTCAACACCGCACACCACCAGTGAACAAGATGAAGAGGTACTTCAGGCACATGTAAAGAAAAGAAACGATCTAAAGAGAGAATTTTATGTAGTTTTACTGGGCTACAGCATGCCGTGCTGTAGCCTGTAAACCTGCATAAAATTCTCTCTCTAGATCGTTTATTTTCTTTACATGTGCCTGGAGTACCTGTTCATGTTGTTGGTGTTGAAATGGAGTTCTACAAAGGAGGCGCATGGGGAGTGGGAGCAGGGGGGTTAGAGAGGAGGTAACATGTTTCTGTGTTTCACCCTGCTACTATGAATACCCTACCCATCCTACCAACTGCTGATGCCCACCCTGTCCCAACATGAATACAACTAAACCCTCTCCCATCTACTGATGCCCATCCTGTCCTAATACAAATGCCTACCCCTGCCATCTGCTGATACCCACCCTGTCCCAATACAAATACCCCTACCCATTTTCCATCTGCTAATACCTGCCTTGTCCACTACGAATACCCCTATCCCTCCTCTCATCAGCTGATACTCATTACCCACCCTGTCATAGAATGAATAACCCTACCCTACTCTATCCCAAATGAATAACCCACTCCCTCTGCTGCTGATACCCCTACTGTTGGCTCCAAATATGACTGATATGTTTATATTTAATATTTTATTTCCCCACTGTGTTTTATGTCATAATACGTGAAGTTGCTGACCAGAGTGGAGCTGAGAACAGGCCTGTTACTGAAAAGAAAGGCATATCTAGCAGCTCCCATTGTTGATTCCTTTCATTGCACTGTTCACTCTAAGCCCTTCCCTCTCCAGTTGGCGACCCTGACAGCTGATGTTTGTGGTTCTGAGGGAATGGTCATCAAGGAGTTTACCAAGTGAGACATTCAAAAGGGCTACAGGTAATCTATCTTCAAACAACAACCTGAAGTCTGCTAATTTATGACTGGCCTCCTGCCCTGTTAATTTTCTGGGGTGCAATCAGACCTCACAGTAAGCAGAAACAGAAAGTTGCAAGGAAGACAAAGGGCAGGAGAGATGAAGTGCTCTCTCTCATTCTAGCCAGAAGTGACTTGAGATTTTGTCTGACTGCCATGGGAAAGAGTGCCACCACAGGTAGCCAATTAAGGCCCCCAGGCATGGGAAGATTGCCAGCCACTGTGGGCAGGCAATAAAGGAGCATGGGAAGAGTGCTGTCACAGTCAGCCAATGAAGGAGTCCACTCAGTGAGGGTTGACTGACACATTTCAGCCTTCCAGGGACCAAGCCCCAGACCTCAAAAATATAGCTGCTGCTGCAATACCATGCCCCTTCCAGTACCCTAAAAAAAATGGTGCCTTTCTGAATGTGCTACCTGAGTGTAATGAAAAGAAGCTGATGTAGTCTGGGCCTAGTTAGTTCAGTTGTGGTCTCTAAGGGGCAGGGATTTCTTGCTTTGGTGATGTTGCAAGCCTGGACCCCGTCTCCTACTACCAGTACTTGGTACCAGACCACTCACTGCTACTTAATAAAGAGTCAGCTGCATCACTCAGGACAGCCAAGCACTAGGCAACAGCAGCACTGGCACTGCAGTGTCAATTGGTTGTGTTTAAGCCTATATATATATATATATATATATATATATATATTATAATAGTGAATATATATATATATATATCACAATACCCAATACATACACAGATACAATACAATTAAAGAGCTGCTGACACCTCAAAGAAAACTTAGAAAAAAACAATATTTAGGTACAGTTTGGCTAGCATTCTATTTAATAGACTTCTCTTTCCCATTACTTATTACTGTGAAATTTGCATGGAAACATGCTCTATATCCCTTAGAGTTCATCTGCCTCTTCAACTTACTCCCTACTTAATGTCATAGTACTCTGTTGTGACATCACAGCCTGTTGCCATGGAGTAATTGGGATGTCACAAGTAGTGCATTATGACATCAAGTAGGGAGAAAGCAACAGGAATGGATGAACCCTTCAGGAGCAAAGATCCTATTTTTATGCAAATGACCTCAGTAATTAATAATGGGGAGGAGAAATACAGAACTCATGTGAAATACAAGCTGAACTGTGTCTAAATATTGTGTTTTGTTAATGTTGTCCTAATGGCGTAAGCTGCGCTTTAAAGAGCAGGTGCGCACTGTAATGTTTCCAGCCCCTCACAAACAGACATGGTAGCCGATCTGCTCCAGTGATCTGCTCCAGTGTTGAGGGGTATTAAAAATACAATGCACTTCAGATCAGTAAAACAGTTACAAGACCCCTAATGTGTACCCCAGGAAAAACGGAGCCGCTTCCTGAACCCCCTTTTGTGTGTTCCAGTGACTGCCTTGGGGCATGTTAGCAGGTTCAGGAAGCAGCTCTGTTTTTCCTGGGGTACACATTAGGGTCCTGTAATTTTTTTACTGGACTGAAGCTCATGGTATTTTTAATACCTCAACCCTGGAGCAGGTCAGCTACTGTATATGTTTGTAAGGGGCTGGGAACTTTACAGTGAACACCTGCTCTTTAATCAAGATTTTTTTTCCCTCACTCAATTATCCTCCCTCTGTCTACACTTCCCTCTTGCCACATTGCCAGCTAAGATGGCAGAAGCCCTCTGCCATCTTAGCTGGCAATGTGGTATCAGGAAAGAAACGGAAGTGTAGACTAGTAGTAAATGTTATTTGTTTGAACTTGAGTAGCAAAAGAGAGCTTAATTTTACTTTTCCAGCCACAGTCTCTCACATCTCATATTTCAGAGGAGCAAAATATTCCCTGAGAACAGGGGTAGGGAACATGTAACAAAAGTACATTTTTTCTTCAAGAAAAGCCCCAAAACTCACCTCAGAGCATGTAAACCCCTCAGAGCTTCTGGGGGCCTTGTGGCTCCCAGACCCCCGGCTCTTTTCTGGGGGGGGGGCGCAAAATTAGTCTCTTGCCCAGAGCACCAAAATGCCTTCCTACAGCTCTGTTTTGGGGGCTTGGCCAACCTCTACCTACACAGAATTTGAATTTGAAGGCAGATAAGGACCGCTTGGCCCACCTAGTCTGCCCATTTCCCTGCCTAATGGATAAGCTGCAGATCCTAGCTAACCAACAACCTACTTCCTCCTACCCCCCAACTAGAATTGCCGTATGTCTGTCACATGCATTCTTGAATTCCCCAACTGTTTTTAACTCCATGACCTCCTCAGGAAGGTTGTTCTGTGCATCCACAACTCTCTCTGTGAAAAAATACTTCCTCACATTATCTCTGAGCCACCCCTCCATCTTCAAATCATGCCCCCTTGTTCTTGTACATCTCTTTTTCTGAAAGATGCTACCCTCTTGGACTTTGTTGATTCCCTTGAGATACTTGAAGGTTTCTGTCATGTCCCCCCTCCCTCCTTTCCTCGTGGGTATACATATTAAGCTCCTACAGTATCACAGCTTCAGAATCACCAGTTTGTATCCCAGGTCCACCCACTGTGCCTTCAAGATGCTTTCTGCATTGAAATACTGTACAGTACTTGACAAATCAGAAGGCTTCAAAATGCAAAGTGGATTTTTTTTTTGATGAAGCTTGTAGTTCCTACAGGCAACATTTTCTGTGCTAGTCATTCCACATATGTGATGCTGTTCAGTGCCTTGTTTCTCTGCCTCATGTGAAATAGCAGAGACATTGTACAGCAGTCACAACTTGTTCCTGTATGCGGTCTGTTATGTGATGGTACTTTTTCTGTCTCCTGCCCCCCTATGTTAGCAGCTCCAGTTTTGCGACCTTACAATGTAGCAGCATTTGTTTTATTCTCTCACCTGCCACCCAATGCGCTGGAGTCTGCATTGATGGAGCAGGAGAGAGCACTTTATTTTCTTTCCTAGCTCTGAGGTGCAGAGCATGGCACTTCAAAACCCTTTGACTAAGTCGTTTTCCAGCACCAGAAGCAAGTATTGGCAGCATCAGAGGGAAAGGCAGCTAACTGCTGATCAGGCAACCCCAACCCTGGC
Source organism: Neoceratodus forsteri (assembly GCA_016271365.2). Classification (NCBI taxonomy): domain Eukaryota; kingdom Metazoa; phylum Chordata; order Ceratodontiformes; family Ceratodontidae; genus Neoceratodus; species Neoceratodus forsteri. The sequence continues at coordinate 1,140,917,069 of CM057455.1, read as the reverse complement.
CACAGTCCTACACCAAGATGCCCAACCCTCAGTGTTACTAATCACCCCCACCACACTATGACACCAGTGTGCAACCCCCATGTTATTACACTAGATACCCTCCCTCACCACAGTCCTATATCAGGGTGCACAGCACCTCAGTGCCACCAAAAAACACCTGAAATAACAGTCTGACACCAGGGTGCCCATTACCTGGTGCTACCGAGCACACACACTGAAACTAGGGTGTCCATTCCCTGAAATTTAGAAAACTTATTTCATCATTTGTCTTTTTTTTAAAATAAATATGAATAAAGAAAACTCTCCAGTGATATCTTCTAGCCCCCCCCCAGCTCCCCTCTCAACACCCACCAATCAGCACACACCACTACCTTCACTTGGGTCCCATGATGTACTCCTCTAAGCAACCACCAATGCTCCCACTACCTTGCCGAACTGCAAACTGAAAACAAGTCTGGCATTTCTTTTATTAATGTGTTTTGAACATTTATACATGACTACATCATTTTTCAAGACTTTGGCCGAAAATGTTTAAAATGGGTTTTTTACTCTACCTCATGAGCAAGACATGCAATCTTTCAAATCACTTTCAAACCATGTTTTCTCAGTCACTCCGCAAAATCACCTTTCAGATAGGAGTTGAAAAATTCACCTGTCTGATCATAAGTTGGGATAATAAAATGACTATATAGAATATTTTGGGTCATAATCTCAAAAAGACAACAAAGTTATGAAAAAACACTGATATTTTCAATGTTTACTCGTAGTTTTGGTATTTTTGGAGATTCTGACCCCAAATTTTCAACATAGCTTAACCCCCAACTCATGCACATGACAGGTGTTATTTTTCAGCTCTGCCCAAAATGTGTTTCCACAGTTGTACCACAAAATGATGTTTTGGTCAGGATTTCATAAGTGACACCTGTCATGTTCAAAAGGTAGGATAATGAAAAGACTATTCTGAAAATCTGTGGCCCAATATTAAAAAATTGGTAAAGTGGAACACAGTGGTTTGTGCTGCATTTATTTATTTATTTGTACAATTGGATTTGCAACCGTTGAGCCAGAGGCTCATTTACAAAGGTACCTCATCACAGAGAGGACAACAGTGTTACAATATTACAGTGGGATGACATACAGATTTACACAGATTTTACACAGTAGTATACAGACATGGTTACATATATTTTGTACATTTCATAATACAGTGGTTACATAAATACAGATATCTGGTGGGGGAAATGAAGGAAACCAGGTGGGAGGAGGGGGGGCAGAAGAGACAGTACGGAGGACTTTGTCGAAGTGCACTCAGTGATATGCAAGCAGCCTGTTAGTGACAGGAACAACAACGGGTGTTGAACAGGTTGTTCCAAAGAGCAGTACTGAAGGAGACAATTTTTGGAGTGTTAGTGATGGTTTCAGGGACAGCGTTAAACCAGGAAGGGGCCCAGTAGCAAAAGGATCTCTGAGCTAGGGAGGTCCTAGTTCTGGGTACCGGTAGAGTGGCCTTGTCCGAACTGCGGGTGGAGACTGTGGGGGAGGTATGTTGGAGGGAGGCAGATACCCCAGGGGGGGACAGCCCAAGCAGAATTTTCTTAGCTAGGAGGCAGGTTTGGTAGTGAAGACTTCTTCCAGGTTGAGGAGATTAGCAGTGGAATAGAGATAACGGGTGTGGGTGAGCCTGGGGGCACTGGTCAGTAGTCTACAGGCCTTGTTCAGAGTGAGTCAGATCTTATTGAGTGCTGTGTAATCAGTGGCTCCATATACTGGTAGGCCATAGTCCACTAGGGATGGTACTGAGGATGTAATGGCCAGTCGGAGAGCATCTGGTAGAAGGCAGTCCCTATGGCGGTATAGGACGCCAATCCAGGTTTTGGTGGCAGATGCGAGGGCATTAATGTGGGTGTGAAAAGTGAGGGCAGTGTCAAAAGTAATCCCAAGATGTTTGTAGGTGTGCACTTGCTCAAGCAGGTGTTGAGTGCTTGGGAGAATAAGGAGGGGGTTATTTCTTGCTTTGTTTTGATGATGAGAGAAAAGCATCGACTTGGTCTTATTGAGATTAATGACAAGTCTGTGCTTCTTGAACCAGCTTTCTGCTTGGTTATAGGTGTGTTGGAGAGAGTCCTGGAGGGAGGCAGAATTTCGGTGAGAGGCATATAGAATGGCATCATCTGTGTGCAGAAGAATTTTGCCAGAGCAGGCACTGGGCAGGGTGTTTAGGTAGAGACTAAAATGTAGGGGGCCCAGAATGGAGCCTTGGGGGACCCTGGAGCAGACAGAGCAGGTCTCTGAGAGTGTCCCATTGATTTTTATGCACTAGGAATGGGCTGATGGGTAGCTACAGCACCAGGTGATGGGACCAGTAGAGAAACTGATATGGTACAGATAGTCAGGTAGGCGGGGATGGCAGACAGTGTCAAAGGCCTTTGAGAGGTCAATGAACCCTGCTCCAGCAAAGTTGCCAGAGTTGAGAAAGGAGTGCAGAAAGTTGAAGAATTCCAGTAAGTCTGTACCAGTGCTATGGCCTGCATGGAATCCATGCTGCTCTGGGCACAGAACAGCATATTTAGTCGGGTACTCAGTGAGCTGTGTGGCCGCCACTTTTTCTATGGCTTTGGAGAGCGGGGGAAGGATGGAAATTTGCTGATAGTTGCTGGGGGTGGACCTGTCCCCATCTTTTTGAATAGGTGTGACAACAGCCATTTTCCATACACTGGAAAATTGACCCAGGCAGAGGGATCAGTTTAGTAAGCTCGTAAGTGAGACTAGGATGTCATCCAGGACCAGTCGTAGTATTTAGAGATCCAAGGAGTCATTGCTTGGGCTGTTGCTGCCTAATGCTTTTAGAAGGAACGGTCTGGCTTGATGGGTAGTTACTTTGTGCAAGTAGAACTGGAGACATTGAAGGACAGGGGGCTGGTAATTGGGAGCTGGGTCAAAGAAATTACGGGGAAGGACAGAGCTAAGGTCAGTGAAGGAGGTGTTAAGGCAGTTAGCTATGTTAAGGGGGTCAGTGGTAATAGAACCATCAATAGTAAGCTGGGACAGGGGAGGGGAGTGAGATTTCCCATTCAGTTCTTTAATATTGTCCTAAAAGGTCCGGGCAGACCCTCCATGAGGAGGTGAGGGTGGCCTGGTAGTGAGTAGCCTTGGCCTTATGGATGGCCCACGTGCACCTATTCCGTGCAGCATTGTAGGCTTGTCTATCTGCTGTCCTGCCAGTCTCAGTGGCTAGGTGCCAGAGGTTATCCCTTTCCCTGAGTTTTTGGAGTAGGGCGGGGGTGGCCCATGATGCATTTTGCTTTTTGGTGCGGAGTCTGGTAAGCAGTGCATAGAGATCACAGGCCTTGTTAAAAGCCTGTGTAAAAAGGGTGAGGGCAGAGACAATGCTGGGTGCCTGGTTGATGGGGGACCAGGCAATCTGGGTGAGGAATTGCTTGAGTTTATTCAGGCCACCCAGGCGGAGGCACCTGCGGAGGGTGGTTTGGGCTACTGGTTTGGGGGTAGAGGTGGACCAGAGGACGAGGATAGGGGAGTGGTCACCTAAAGAGTCAGGGAGGATTTGTATGTCCTGGATTTTGTGGGGGCGGTTGGTGACTATGATATCCAGGAGGGTGCTAGTTCCACTAAAGGAATTGAGTCTAGTGGGCTGGGAGACTAGTTGGGTCAGGTCAAAGGCAGTGAAGGTGACCCTTGCTTGGGAGGCAGAGGGACTAAGTCAGTTGACATTGAGGTCCCCAAGAAGGGCATGCTCTGCTTTGGGGGGGAGTGAGATAATCTGTGAGAAATTAGATTGCCAGGCTCTGGTTCCTTGGGGGAACATAGGAGACTGTGAGGTACAGCGGCCCCCTAGAAGGATTAGAAATGAGTTTGAGGGTGAGGGCCTGGGCACCATTATTGAACTTGGGGGCAGGGAGTGCATGACCAACAATAGTGTCATGTATGAAGACAGCACAACCATCCCCACGCTTGCCTACTCGATCCTCTCAATAGAGGGTATACCCAGGGAGTGAGACAAAGGAGTCGGGGTGGATTTGGAAAGCCAGGTCTCCACAAGGGCAATGATGTCAGGCTGGTGTAGTATGACCCAGCACTGCAGTGCAGCAGATTCTTTCTGCAAGCTGCAGATATTCATGGAGGCAATGCAGAATCCTGAGAACAATGTCTTGGGTGTGCTGGTGGGAGTAAGGCCTGGGTTGGGGTGGACATTTCCAGAGAGTAACAGTAGCAGAGTAATAATTCTAACTAGGGGGCAGTAACCGTAGGCAACCTTAGCTGGACGTTGAGATAAGGGTGAGGTGGCAGGGGTATAGAGAATAGGTAGTGCATGAAGGGTAGTAATGGCGGTGAGGAGGTGGATCAAGGGAGGGCCCGGGTAGGCAGAGGGGTTGGGAGGGCTGCCAGGAGGTAGGAGCCAGGGCCTAGGGTGTGAGGCAAGAGTGGGGGGGGGTCAAGATAAGATAGGGTGGTCTAAGGTTGCTTCCCTCTGAGGGCTGGGATTGTGATCTGGCTAGAGAAAGGTGAGCACCAGGATGGTTAAAATAGTGAGGCACTGTAGAAAAAGGATGTGCATGCATGTTGCCTATATTTATAATAGTGGTGGATTGTATAAGGGTCTTGGCTGTCCTTCTAAGAGAGTGACTGCCACTTTGGAATAGTGATAGGGCTGCGGACTTTGTTGCACAGGGTACCAGGTTCAAGACCCTTGGGGGGGGCGAGTGTCTTTGGGCCAGGAAAAAATGGAAATCCAGGCATTTGGTGGGCTGAAGTAGCCTAAGTCTGAGGCTGGGTGGAGGGTGAAATAGCAACTCCTAGTGGTCACAGGGGGAATGAAAAGTTGGGCTGAGAAGTGGACAGAAGGGGGTGAGGTGTATAGTAGCAGCATAGTAGCCCAGGTTAAGGATAGGGGTATGGAGCAGTGATAGGGAGTAAGTAGGGATGAGAGTGAAGGAGTGGAGTAGCAGGGGTGGATAGAAGAGCTCAAGGATTAGGAGAGGAAGAAGGAATTCAAAGTGAAGAGGGAGCAAGCAGGAAAATACTTTCTAGTAGCCGGCGAGTATAACCTGCTAATGGAGAAGTGGGGACTTAGAAAAATGGTAGCAGGAAGTGATGTCATAGGGAAGGGACAATAAATTGAGGCAGGCCTTGGTGGGAGGGTGGGCGGGCAGTCGATGCACAGCATTGACGGGCTAACACCCTCACAGAGTTTAGCTGCAGGAGAGTAGTTACCTTAAGGGCTCTATTGAACCTCACTACCCCTGTTGTGTGCAGGCTTCCCTGACTGTCCCTGGTTGCCAACTGCCCATGACCTCGAGGATGATACATTCAGTTTGATAGCATACCGGCTCTATACAACTGAATATAGGAGCATGTTAGCACAGTGCTAAACTGAGTAGTGCTGCCCCGACATGGATCCTGGCAGTGCTGGGAACAGCACCTGCAGGCACAATAGCACATGCAGCCCTTTTCATGATGTTCATCTGGCACCATACAAGTCAGCCCATTGGGCATGCAGGGCGTTAACGGGCCATATGTATACCCATTAGGGGCTCATTTGCATGGAAAGGAGTTGCACGTTTGCACCCCTGCTGTGGCTTGCCCCACCCATTCTGATCCTCATCCAGATTAAAATAAATACTTCCCTGGTACCTAGTGGTCCCACCAACCCCCTGATTCTCATCCCTAGTAGAATAACATATGCCCCGGTGCCTAGTGGTCCCCCAACCCTCCAGTCTCCATCCCTGCTAGAACAACATATGTCCCTGGTGTCTAGTTGTCCCCCAACCCTCTTATCCTTGGCCTCGGTAGAGTAACATATTTCCCTGGTTCCTAGTGGTCCCCTCACTCTCTGACCCCAGTCCCCAGTGGAATAACATATTTCCCTGATGCCTAGTGGTCCTCCCAACTTCCAGTCCCTGGTCCCATGGGAATAAGATACTTTCCTGGTGTCCAGCGGTCCCCCTGCTTCAGATCCCTGGCCCCTGTAATTCTACATGCTCCTTTTACAGTACAGAGAAGGCACATTACCTGTCACTCCAAACGGCAGCCAGCCAAGATGGTGAGAGGAGGGCTGTACTGGTCACTGTGGTGGATCCATGGCATCAGCAAAACCAGTAAAGCGGAGTGATGGTGAGTTGTTCGGTGCCCACGGTGTGGGGGGATTGCTAGATGCTAGGGATGGCTTACAGAGGCATGAGGGTGGGACTCGGTGGGTGGATGCCACTAGTTGCCAGGGAATATTTGACTTAGTACAGAGTTGGCGATCAGAGGGTGATGGGCACCACTGGACACCAAGGAATGGATAAGTGTTACCAAGCCAGGGATTGGAGGGTGGGGGGGGGGCACTGGACACCAGGTAATTATTTTATTCTCAAGGGGCCGGATCACATGCAGGTGGGACAACTGCACTTGATGAAATTATTTTATTCCCATGGAGCCAGGTATCAGAGAGTGTTAGGTCACTAAGCACCAGTGCATTTTTTTATTCTCACAGGACATGGGATCAGAGGGTAGGAGGAACCACTAGGCACCAGGAAACTATGCACTACAGTAAGTCACTGCTCTGTCCTTCTGTTTGGTGCACGTCTCATACAATAAAAACTTCAGAAACAAAAGCCAGCACACAAGCAAACTGCCCAGCAGGTGTTTATTCACACAGCCACCTTGGAGTAACACACAAACTCCCTGACCAGTTTCACACTGATGTGCATCTTTAGGAAAATATGTTTTTCTACCAGGAATGAGGCTGAGAGCTTGGGGGTACCACTAGGCACCAGGCAGCAGGTGTGATCTCCCAGCCAATTACATGATTGTTAACTACAGTGGCTCCCCGGGCCACTAGGGTTGCCCCTAGTAAGTCAAGCTTCTTCTTGGCAGTAACTGCACAGTGCAAGATTGTCTGCGCTATTCCCCTTGAACAGCACTATCATACTGAATATTGCACTGCACTGGGATTCATGTCCCTGCCCCTCCCTTCATCCACTGCACACATTATTTTTTGTGCACGCTAACCCATTTAATATATGCCACAGCCTCCTTCGAATACTTTCCACAGGTGCAAACCCTGGGCAAACAGGGTGCAATCACCTGGCCCACTAGGCAAAGTTTTCAATGTTTCACTCTTGGGGTCTAAATCTCATAAAACAAGATCATGAAGAAACATTGACATTTTTCAACATTTACTCGTAACCTTGCAATTGTTTTACATTTTAATCCCACATTTTCAACATAGTCTTTTTTCACACCACCTCATGAACATGGCAGGTGTCGTTTTTCAAATCCACCATGCAAACGTTATTTTCGAGATTGTTTGGTAAAATCACATTGCGGATGGGATTTAATATATTATACCTGTCATGTTCATATGCTGGGGTAATAAAAATACAACTGTTAAAATTTGGAGTCCTAGTCCAAGAAAACAAAAATGTTATCTGTGAACCTCTTCATTTTCCAATCATGACAATCTAGTAAAACTAATTTTTTTTATTTTAACAGCAGTGCTACGTAGACCCAACAAGCACATGGCAAATACAAGCAAGGGAACATGAATGGTATTGACCAATTCTTGTTTCTTCTGTCACTTCTCTGCCTTTTATTATTATCTGATTGTGGGGTATAATCTGAGACATTCCACAATCATTATATCTAAGTTTATGTTCACCGGATAAGTTGTTGGTGCACATGTGACTTCGAAAAAGTCCAACCTATCTTATCCTGTGTCCTGATCAGACCAGCTGAGTTTCAAATGTGCATCTGTCTAGGTTCCAGCATCAGATCTCAGCTCCTGATAGCAGCAGGAAATGCCAACCCATCATCACTTGACCAGCCAGAAAATTTTTACCTAAAATACATATTGGCTTATTGCAATTAAAGGAGAACTATCATCTTTAGGATTCCTTAATGTCTGAAAGCCCATAAAAAGCTACTTTAAGTGAACTATTGTGCATACCTGCAAGGGTTAGAAGTCCAGAGTTATTCATATGTAAATCAGCCTGCAATTAAGAGCTGTGGGAAGCCATGTGTTTTAGGCTTCTGACAGGACATGATGTCACTGCAGGCCTGGCCCTGCTTTGACTGTAGATAATCCAATAGGCTAAATTGGAAGTTGGCTATTTTATTAAGTGTGTTTTAAGATGTTATTACAACACTTTCAGCATTTATAATAATTATTTAGTATATGCAATATAACTAGTGAGTTACCTCTTTACTTTTCCGACTGCTAATAAAAATAAACCAATAGAATTCTGATAAGGTTTATGTTAGAAAAAAACATGACTGTTCAGTCCTGAATATTTCAGAAAGAATATGTCATACTTTTAACTTATCAAAATAAATAAGATACTCTTTTAATAACACATGTCTGGTCATGCATGTGTTAACACTGTAGTCCAGTGATGTGTTTTGCAGTTATTAAACAAATAGTTGTTACCTATCCTTTTCTTTTAAATCAAATCTGGATTGAAAGAGAATAATATTTTCAGAATCATAACAAATGTTTACAGATTAATTTGTTTACAATCTTTGCCCACAAAATGAACACTGAGCTGAAACTAGTTTCCAGTTGTGATTTGGGAGCACAGGGAGGTCAAGTGACTTGCTCAGGGTCACATAATGTGCAAATAGAGCATGTTAGAATCAAAACTAGTTCTGCTGGGTATACCAACCTTGTTCACAGCTCACTGCTTAACCTGTAGGCTATACTGCCAGCTGATCATCAAAAACTACACATTTCAAGGCTGGCTGTATGGTGTCAATAGGAACATGGCCCCATATCAAGATTTCTTGACTCTGGCTGTGTTCAAGTCATATGAACATAAAAACATATGAAAACGCCAGCAGATACAGGCTTAACCTTCTGATTTGCTCAGCTAACTCCCTATCCAGGTCATTCCCTTGGGTCAATGGCCTGTATACCACTCCATCCTCAATGTCCGCCCTTTTAAGTCTTGGAGCTGCAATCTCAGGGTCTCCGTTCTCTGTCCCTCCCCCTCCTCCATTATGCACCTTATCCCCTCCTGTACATATATTGCCATGCCCCTCCCCTTTCCACTTAGCCCTGTCTTTCCTAAATAGCCTATAACCTGGGACTGTTAAATCCCAATCTTGGTGCTGGGTGGCCCACATTTCTGTGATGGCCGCAATGTCCACCCTCCCTATTGCCAAGAGATCCTGTAATTCTGCTGATTTATTAACACGGCTTCTTGCATTCAGAGAGACTGCCCTCCAACATGACCTTGTCCCTTCCCCTCTCTGGGATACCCCCCTTTAATCCCCCCCGCTCCAAGTACTTCACTGCTAGCTTGGGGGGTAAGCTTGTTTGATTCCCCCTACCTAGTTTAAATCTACCTTCATAGTTATGTATTCCCCTGCCCTCTGCTTTAAAACCGCATTCCCCTCCCTGCTTAAATGTAGCCTGTCCCCTGCATAAAGTTCATTGTTTCTCCAGAGTCTGTCCCAGCCATCTACCAACCCATATCCCCTGGAGTGACACCATTCCCTCAACCAAGTGAACTCCCCAATCCTTACCTTCCTCATCGTGCTAGTGCAGGGTACTGGGAGCACCGGTCCTCTAAGAAGGCCACTGATTCCCCCAGTTCCAAACACAGCCTGCTCAGATCCTTGAATATCTCACTCACAACTTCCAACATCTCCCCCGCCAGGTCATCCATACCCACATGCACCGCGAGATGCGGTTTCCTCCTACCCCTCCTAGCACACTTAAGAACTGACTGCCCCGCCCTGCCTGCAGTTAAGCCAGGTCATAACAAATGTTAGCACATCATTTCTGGAGCTGCTGCAGCACCACCCTCTAACTTTCTTTTACCATCCCCCTCTTACAGCCTGTTCTCCTACAATCATGAGTTTTGGGTGTGAACTCTGGTCTATATGATGCAAATGTCACCCTGTACCTACTGGCCTGGTACCATGGGGTCAGCCTTGAAATGTGTAGTTTTTGATGATTAGTTGACTTTATAGTCTAGAGGTTAAAGCAAAGAGCTGTGTACAAGCTTGGTTCACCCAGCAGAATGGGTTTTGATTCCAACAAGCTCTACTTGTATATTGTGTGACCCAAATCAAGTCACTTAACTTCCTTGTGCTCCCTAAACACACCTGGGAACAAGCTGCAGCTTCGTGTGCCTTTCCTGGATAAAACAGTAAAAAAATCTGTAAACATTTGTTATGATTCTGCCAGCATTATTCTCCTTCTAAGATTTGACTTGGGGGAATAGAGTAACATCTATTAATTGCAAAAACACGTAGATGGACAACAGTGTTAGAACATGCATAATTTGAAATGTGTTATTAAAAAGAGTATTTCACTTCTTTTGATAAAGTTAAAAGTATAACAGTTTCTTACTGAAATACTTTGGACTGAATGGGATTTTCTAACATAATAACAGTAAAATTCTGTTGGATTATTTTTATTAGTTTGAAATGCAAAGGAGATAACTCACTAGTTTCAATGCACATACAATAATTATAAGCATAGAAAGTGTTGCAATTACACCTTAAAACACACTTAATAAAACAGACAACTTCCTATTTAGCCTATTAGATCATCTGCAGTCAAAACAGAGCTAAGTCTTGGGTGGCGATTGCCTAACAGTAGGGCTGTGCGACCCTCTAAAAATTCTACCTTGCCAACTTTGAGGTTTGAACCTCCAAAAGTTCTACTATGTTCTATCTGGTTCTACCAGGTTGAACTAGTAGAACCAAGGTTATACCTTTTCAGGGCACACAAAGTGCCCCCCCTGTGTGTCCTTGTGACCCATTGTATTAAATTCCCTGGTGTCTAATGCCCCCGACCAATCACCAGTCCCATGAACATTTAAATTCCTTGGTGAATAGTGGTCCCCCCATTAATCACCAGCTTGATGAGCAAATCAGATTCCCTAATGGTCCCCACCCCATGCCAATAGCCAATCGCTGGCCCATTGTAAACTCCCTGGTGTCTAGGGGTCCCCACCCCACCAATCGCTGGTTGCCCGATGAACAAGTAAATTATTCCCTGGTATCTAGTGGTCCTCACAACCCCCCACTACAGCAGGTAGTGCCCCAACCCCACTTCCCCCCCATCCGACCCCGAGTGGGTGACCAGCACAGCCCTTCCTTTCCACCATGCTGGCTGCCCAACTGAGCTGTCAATAAATGAGCATGTACTTGTACAAGCTCAAGCTCATTCATTGATAGGCCACCAACTCACACACATGCACTGAGCTCTTTGAGTTCTATCGTGGGTGCAGACAAGAGTGGAGGGTTGCTCCCATTACTGACAGGGGGACAAGATGGAGGAAGGATGTTGTGGATCCCCTGGGGGTCCACAATGGCCCTTCCTCCATCCCGTCCCCCTGCCAGTGACAAGAGCAACCCTCTGCTCTTGTCTGTGTCCCTGACAGAGCTTAAAGAGCTCATTGCATGGGCGCAAACTGGCAATGAATAAGCACATACTAATACAAGTATGCGCTCATTCATTGACAGCTTAGTCGGGTGGCCAGCATGGTAGATAGGGAGAGCTGTGCCCGCCTGGTCAGGGCTAGGGTGGGGGAGTGGGTTGGGGGGCACTACCTGTTGGGATAGGGGAGAACTAGACACCAGGGAATTTAATTTACATGTTCATCAGGCTGGTGGTGCTTGTTTGGGGGGCTCATAGACACCAGGAAATTTAATTTACTTGTTCATCGGGCTGGTGATTATCTGCAGAAGGGGGGAACCACGAGACACCAGGGAATCTAATACAATGGGCCAGCAGTAAATCTAAGTTGGCTAAAACGGCAAAAAGTTTGAAGGTGTTCTCGACCCTTCGAACAACTGGGGTTCGAGCTTTTTTTGATAAAGGTCAAACCAGACTTGCAGCCCTACCTGTCAGAAGCCTAAAACACATGGCTGTCTGCAGCCCTTAATTACAGGCTGGTTGACATATGAACAACTCTGGATTGGTAAGATTTACATGTAAGCACAATAGCTCACTCAAAGTAGCTTTTTATGGGCTTTCAGACAGTAAGAAATCCTGAAGATGAGATTTCCACTGTAATGAGGTTAGAGAGGCTTTTCTGTCTCCTTTGTATCCTTTATTTCTTTATTTACCTATGTGGTTGGATCTGACCTTCTCAGGACCAGCAGTATCAGTGCGTTGCTGGGGAAGCTTACTTATTATTTAACTGGTTTTCTTGCTAAGCAGTCCTATACAGTTCTACTAGAATGGGCTTAATAAGCTATTTCCCTTGTCTCTTGGCTCCCTACTAGTGAACAAAGATGCTCATCAGCTCTCACTAACCAAGTGTTTATTAAAACCCGGGGTTCCTCATGGCAATCATGATTTACTCCCTGGTGTGCTTCTATACCACTGCGATACCTCACATAGCAACCACATGGAGTGTTCATGGCTAAGGAAAAGACAGTCCCCCACTTGCAAGGCTCTTAATGTTTTCCAGTCTGTGAGGTGATGTGCCGGAACACCTGCTAGTCATTGCAGGGTTAGCTGCCAGGCAAAGAAATCATACATTAATACTGTGATGAAATGGAAGGTGAAAAAAATTCAGTTCAACAGATGGAGGTTTTAACAATGGGAGAAGAGGCCCAATCTGTATAGCACTGTGTGAAGCCAGAATGGGATAGCCAAACAATAGAACCAAAATGGTGACCCTGCCATAATGCCTACCTTTGTCCTCCCCTTCATCGATAACCTTGGGTAGACCTGCATGCCTCTGGGGCAAATACTTTGAAACATGCCAAATTGCCTTGTTAGTTTTCATATCTCCTGCTGAGGCTGACACCAGGTGACTGATAGATAGAGTTTGTGCAAGAGCACTATCACCTATACTCACACATGCACACTGGCCTCATGGTGGACTTCTGTACTCCCTGCCTTCTGCACAAGCTTTCAGTCCTGGAGCTCCCGTTAGCATCTACTGCCACACCTAGTCTCCCCACTGGTCACATATCTCATCACCACACGGCAGACATGGGCTCTCTGCCTTAACAGCTCCAAAACCCCCATTTTACTGGCAGACTCTTTCAGGCCCCTGAGCTGCTGGAAGTGATTCATTTTTGCACCACTTCTGGTGGTCATCTTGGTAGGGGCTCACTCAATCTACCTATACACAACTGTCACAATATCTAACCTGCCACACCTCTGGGGGCCATTTTGCCTGGGCCTATTGTTCCTATCAGGACCAGCTGATTACTGTTCCCTGGAATGCAACATACCAGTGCAAATTATATGTACATGGGGGCCTCTTGAAGTTGCTTACCCTATGACAATAATTTTTATCTTTCCCACTATCTTTCATTTTTGAGCTACTTGTGGGACCTTCTAACCATGGAACCTCATCTCACACACCTCCATGTTTTTTTCTGGCTATGTGTCCTCACAGAGCAGACATGGAGAAAACAAAGGTCTGCAGAGCATGTAACATCCTACTACCTACAGCCCAGTTAGACTGATTACCCTTCCTTTGCTGTCGAACCCTCACAAATGTCCAAGAAAGGGCTTAGAAATGACAGCTACAATGGACTTCCCCAACAAACGTCCACCTGCAGGCACCAGCCAATCATCTCAACCAGCATGGTCCCCACGCTGGCCACATAATGGACACTGTGGCCATTATTCTACAGAACCAGCAGGTCATTCAGGCAAAACAACAGTTCATGTCAGCCATGATAGAGAAGCTGGCAGAGATAGCAGGACCTCACAACCCCACACTGGCTAGCCTAGCTCCCACCCTTCCACCCACAGTGAAGCCCACCAGGATGAAACCCAATTCTGCAGTATTCTGCAGCAGGGTTACTACAGGAAATAAGGCAGTTTCAATGGGAGTTAATGCCTTTTTCCATGCAGGAAACTGTGACACTGCACTTTATCCTGGTGAGCTTCACTGTACCACTCTGCCCAACCCATGTGGACCCAAGTCTGCATTATCCACAGCCAAACTCAGAAAAGGATGCTGGGGATGAGGACAACATGGAGGCAAACCCTCAGTTCCTGACAGCAAACAGGTGCTTCCCAGGCCAAATCCCTGTGTTAATGTGTAATATCATGAACATGGTGGGATTTGATACTCTGGCTCCACCACCACAATCTAAGCTGATCCCTTAACTCCTGCCAACGGCCAATAAAACTGACACCTTTCTAGTGTGTGGGTCTATCAAAGAGGTGTGACCAAAACATGGGAATCAACAGCTCCTACTCACATCCCTGAATGATGATCCTAGTACAAAATGTACACCTTATAGTCTGATAAGTTATCACTGTTGTGCATCCCCCCACAGTCAACCCACAAATAGCATCCTTAAACAAGAAAACTGTCCTTCCATCAAAAGGCACATCTGAACTGAAAGATCCAGCAGACTTGAAGCTGTAGGACATACTAAAGAAGAATTTTGAGCTGGCTGGGCTAGGAGCAAGAGCAGCAACAACTGATTATTACTCCACTGGGGCTCAAATAGCCTGGATCCAGGATGTACTTAAGACAACCACACCAAAATCCACAGAGGCAAAACTCCACTAAATATCTGGCAGACATGGCTGTGGCTTCCCTGAAGATAAACCCCAGAGCTGCATCACTCATCAGCTGGGCCAGAAGGATACTGTGGCTTAAGTTATAGGATGCAGATAATGAATCCAAGATAGTGCTCCATGAACTACTCTTCAAAGGGTTACTATTATTTGGGGAAAGCTGGAAAAATACCTTAAAGGCAAGGAGGACAGTAAAACACTGAGGAAGGAACAGACCAACAGGTCCACTTACCTCCCCAACAGGCAGAGGTTTTGATCAAACTCCTTTCACAACAGAAGAAGAGGACATTATGACAACAGGGGGAAGCAATTTCTGACCCTCATACCCCCCAACCAACAATAACAACAGATTCAGAAGTCAAGGTGGATCTGGAAGAGGCAGATTCCCAAATAATTCCAACTGCAAAGCACAAGTTAAGGAATGACTATACCCCTTGCCAACAGCACCTCCATGAGCCAATAGGAGCTTGGCTGCTGCAATTTGCTGAAGAATGGAAAAAATCAACAGAAGACAAATGGGTGTTGTGAATAGTACAAAAGGGGTATGCCATAGAATTGAAAGAGATCCCCAGAATGAGCTGGCTAATCATATTATCAGTCTCAAAATACAAGGTACAGTCTGCACAGATCCATCAAATCCTGATGGATCTAATACAAAACAGAGTCATAGCACAGGTACCACTGGAGGAAAGAGGTCAAGGAATATATTCCATATTCATTACAGTGCCCAAGAAAATAGAAGACCTTTGGCCAGTGCTAGATTTAAAATTCTTAAACTGCTCAATACAATATAAACCATTCAAGAGAGATACAATCAGGTCAACCCTGAGAGTCATCCCCCCAGGGGCTTCCTAACATTGAAAGACCTAAAGTATGCCCACCTTCACATCTTCATAAGTCTGTCACACTACAAATTCCTCAGATTCCACATTCTGACTAAACACTATCAATACCAGGGCCTACCCTTCGACCTGGTATCAGCACCCTGAGTGTTCACAAAGGTGTCCATAATTCTAGTGGCCAAGATAAGGGAACAGCACATCCAAGTGATCCCCTACCTGGATGACTGAATCGTAAGGATCAGGTCACTCCAACAATCAATGAGGAAGGCAAAAACTGTAATTCAATATTTAGAGTTAACAGTTTGGCTCCTGAAAGAGAGAGACTGCTGAAAGCTAGCTACAACCCGTCTGTCATGAATATTATGAAGATTTCCAGAAAGGGCTCTACCACACCAACATATAAGAGGCAATGTTCCATCATCTTGAACTGGTACTCCCATAGAGCATTAACTCCACAGAACACTTCCATAGCTGACATACTGTTATTCCTTCAAGAGGGCCTAGATAATCAATCAATCAATTAATTTTATTTGTTAACCAGCTACTGTAAGTACACTAGACTGGAGGTCTGTTAACAGGCACAACCCAGGTGTTTTTAGAAACACAACTTATCCATAAATGATTTACAAAATGCCTGTACATTCATAGTCATAAATTAGATCAAATGTTGCACAAGGTTTGAGTTGAAAAAACAGGCATTTGTTAGCACTGCATATAATAGTACATTTGCATGAAACGGTACAATTAATGACATTTACATGTAAAACTACAAACATTTGAATAGGGATGTGAGTGACAAATGATCTAACAGTTTTTGTCTAAAAACTTGGGTGGATGGAGCTATTCTGATCTTCTTTGGCAACTAAATCAATTTTTTCACTGCATAACAAGAAAAGGTATTTTGGCCCATGACTGTTTTGCATAATAACAGTTCCAGTCAGGCCTGTCCAGCTGATCTCAGGCCTCTGTTTGCACTGTTGGCAATTTATTTATTTATTAAAGTCTAGGAATTACAACCCTTTAACAAGTCTGAGAGGGGGTTTCTATCACCCAATTTTATATTTCTATGTATAAATTGCATTAAGGTTTCTAACACCCAGTTCCATATTTTTATATATAACTTGCATTAATTGAAAAGTATCTTTCTGTTTTAATGGCAACCATTTAATTTTTTTCATACAGTTTACAGTGATGCTCTCTATATGAACTATCAGTACCAAAGCAACAGATTACATTATAAAGAACTTCTCGTTTGTTTATAATCCCAAAAGAGGCTGACCTCCAAACTACACATCCATATTCTAAAGTGGGGAGCAGTTTCTAGCAATTGCAGTTTTTGTTTCAGTAGTGAGCACATTTTTTTAATCTATACAGAGAACCTATTTTTCTTTGTAAAATATCTGTTACATTTGTCATGTCTTGGAGAAAGTTTAAGCCTGTATCCAGCATGACTCACAGGTATTTAAAGTGCTCCACTTATTCAAGAGTAGTTTGGTCTGACATTCTTATGCAGAAGTGTATAATTGCCTTTGAATATCTTTGAGGTGTGCAATAAAGCATGACGTTTGTTTTTTTGTTCAACAGTCTACAGTGTTTGATTCATAGAAACATAGAAATCATGTTGGCAGATGGGGACCACAAGATCCATCTAGTCTGCCCATGTTTCTGCCACCTCCCAATTTAGACTGCACCCTGATGTGTCCACAATGTCTGTCCCATGCGAGTTTGAAGTTGCGTACTGTCTTGGATTCCACCGCCTCCTGAGGTAGGCTGAAATTCAAACCTGCCCTTGCAGTTTTAGAAACTCCAGTGATAATTTTTTGTTTAGTGATGTAATATTTGGGTAAGTCATATAAATTATTGCGTCATCCATGTACAGAATTATATTCAAATTTAGACATATATTTGTCATATCATCAACAAAGATAGTAAAGAGTAGAGGTCCTAGTACTGGGTGGAACACAATATTTTACTGGACATAGAGAAGACAAAAGACCTTCAAGCCTCACGAGCTGTTTGCAGTCTGTCAAATAATCACTGAACCGTTTATTTTGTTGATTCTCCAACTCGCTTGCTATCCAGCTTGGACTGCCAGAAAGGAGTGGTCCACTGGGTTAAATGCCTTGGTCAGGTCCACGAAGACCACACTTATCAGGCAACCCCTCTCCATATTCAAGTGTAAGTCATTTGTGAACTTGACCAAGGCAGCTGATGTCTCACATTCCCTCCTGAAGCCAAACTGGGACTCAGTGAGCAGCTGGTGCTTGTCTAAATATTTCCATCAGCTGGGTGTGAACTAGCTTCTCTTGTATTTTACTTATACAAAATAACAGAGATATTGGCATGTAATTGCCTAAAACCTCTCATCCTCTACCCTTATATAATGGAATAACATAGGCTGCTTTCCAGAGTTCTGGGACTTCGCCTAGCATAAAGGACAGATTGATTATTTTCATTATGGGTTAAGCAAGTTAATTTGTCCCCTAGCATTATAAATTCTACTTTGATACCACCCACCCCAGGTCCTTTTGTCACATCAAGGAATTTCAGGCATTTAAATACTTCATTTCTAGTGACAAATCTTAGGCAGAACCTACCTCTGCTTACTGTATTTCCTGACTAGATTCCCCTTTTTTACAAAGCAGTTTCAATTGATTCACATAATAATCTAGATTTGCTAAGGATTGATTGAATCTGTCAGCAATTTCATTTTTATCAACCATGCCTAATAAGGGCCTGTCCCGAGCTTGACTCATGGTTCAGATAGGAGTGGCATGAGGGCAAATAGATGGAAAGACACCAGTAACCCATCCAGATGTCCTTTGTTTCCTGAAAGCCATCACCAATATACAACCTAAAGTCAAATAGATGATGGCCCCCTGGAACCTCAAATGAGTACTCAGGGCTATGACCACCACACCATTTGAACCATTGGTCACAGTGGATTTCACATGGATGAGTCTCAAGACAGTATTCATAGTGGCGATCTCAACCAGAAGAACGGGAGAATTGTAAGCACTCTCATGCAGGGAACCATACTTGATCTTCCATGAGGACAGAATAACTCCAAGAATGGTCCCATCATTCATACCAAAGCTGGCCTCAACTTTTCATGTTACACAGACTATTGAACTACCAGCTCAAATGCCAGTGACAAATGTTGAAATGGAGCCTCAGTTTCATACACTGGGAATGAAAAGAGTTATCACCACATACATCAACAGAATGAGAGACATAAGCAAGACAGATGGATTATTTATAATCATTGGCACAGGGAGGTACACCTAGCATTACACTCCACGATAGTGTCCTGGCTCAAGACAGCCATCATAGAGTCCTACAGAGCAAGTGCCAAAGATCCACCAGCAAACTTTAAAGCTCACTCCACCAGAGCTGTGGCTACTTCATGGGCTGAAAGAAACTTCACCATAACAAAGGAAATCTGTGCAGCCCCACATGAACATAAATCCATACCATCATACGACACTATAGACTTGATGTACCCCATGAAACCAAAACCAACTTCAGCCACTCAGTACTCCAAGCAGACAATTTTTCTCTGTCAAAACACAACTTTTCTACCCTGCCCCTGACTACAGGTACTGTTGTTTAGAACCCTAGATGTAATGATTGTAAAGTGCCTCAGAGATTATCCCCCACAATGGTAGTTTACTCACTGGGTAAAGGTGATTGTGGGGGTATACATCTCTGAGGCACCCCACATCCCACCAAGGGAGACGCTCATGTTTAGTCAGCACAGGATAGTAACCTAGCATGCTGTATGGGCCAGATGAACATTAGAATGTATGAAGAGGAAATAAAGTAATGCGTTTTTTTTAAACAAATCATGTCTGCTGTTAGTGTAATATGTGGTCACAAGCCAATAAGTAATCGTTTTTTTGTACAGCTGTAGAAGACATTGAAACTGAGCTAGTCTGACCAGGTTACAGGATAAGATGGGTTGGACTTCTTCAAAATCACATGTGCACAAGCAACCTATCAGGTGAACATAAACCTAGATGCAATAATTGTGGAGTGCCTCAGAGATGAACACCCCTACTATCAGCTTCACCAGGTGGGTACACTACCATTACTGCTCAAGCCTATGTTTCCTGGAGATTCTATGCTGTGAGTTTCACCACTGAGTGCAATTTATTCAGTACTGTTAAATGGTGAAACTGGAGCTAGCCATATAAGAACACAAGACACAGTCAGCAACCAATCGTTGAGGAGGGCTTTACATTATTTTGGTGGTACTTAAAAAAATAATCTAAATTCTCCAGTAAAAAAACAAGCCAACAGCTCAGAATGGAAAAACACTAACTTTAGATGTGGCACACTGCCATCATATTGATACAGTATGTGATCTTCAAATCATCACCATCAAACTGAGTAACAACCGAGAGACAGGATCTTTCACTGATAGAAATACAGCAGTAAATTACAAAATGAAATGAATACAAAGAACTGTTCAGCTTTTTCACTAAGCAATGTTCACCTGACAGTGTCAGGGTTCACATAACTCAAGTGCTTTCAATATACTCACATCGTCTAACTTCAAAACATTACAGAAATTGAGTTTCTATCATCATCATTTACCGTTAACACTGTTCTAGAGCACATTCTCTGTTTCAGAATTAGTGTGCCACATTACATTACTGTACCACATACTGTAACTAACTGGCAAGAGGAGACAGACTGCCAACAGTGAGGTCATGTAAATTTCACATCAATGTCTAAAATGCTTTTGCCGCACAAATGGTAGTAAGTTACACCATTGATGTAAGAACATTACTATCTAGGTTAGTATTTACGCTACTTTGAAAATTCTGTTAACATTATCCCTTTCCAGTTGGACTATTGACACGGGATTATCGCTGCGTATTATTTATGTTACAGCATCTTTTAGTGAATTGTGTATACAGTACGTGACAAGGACATGCGCAGGGTGATTACATGCACAATGCTTCACCATGCTACAATATGGGGTTTACATGCACTGGTGCTGATAGCTGTCCCAAAAAGTACTGTACTAACAGAGATTATAGAAAGGCTTTACAAACTAGATTAATTTTTCACCTTTTATGATTGTGTTGATACAGCTTAAGCGGAATCTCATTTACAGTATTTTTGCAAGATTTCTGCACTTTTTTAAGAAAACAGAAACCCTCAGTTGCAGTTGTCAGTGAATGTTGCCATCATACAAACCACAATTTGTCACAGTTTATATGTTGTTGACATTCATGGATAATTGGGATTGACATTTATAAACCTGCTTATAAACCTGTATCAATACGACAAAAACATTTTTATTTATTTATTGAAATGTTTCACCAGGAGGGTACACTGAACAACAAGTTGCTCGTCTCACAGTGCGACCTGGGGGGAGGGGGTTATATAGGGTTGTGAGGATGTTCAGTTACAATAGTATGTGGGTAGTACAAACAATACAACATTGTAAGATTGTGCAACACTTGGAACACAAGGTATTGTACAATAAACAATAGTGGAACATTGGGTAAATTACAATGCATGTCCAAAATCATACAAAGAACATATAAATGTACAAAACATTAATAATGTGCTAGAACTGTTTATAGTGCATGAGTATACCAGGAGCAGGCTCGAGGTAGTACGCAAGTGCTGTTGGAGTAAAAAGGACGGGGTTAGGTTGTGCACACTGGTGACCCAGAAGGGCAGGTGGAGAAGAGAGGGGGGAGAGGAAAGAACTGAATATGAGGAGAAGGGGTAGCCATTTCCCGATTTCCCCCTTCAGGATGTTGAGAACCATGCCGGGGGGGGGGCATGGTAGGAAGGCAGAAACTGGGGATAGGTATTAAGGTGGGTTAAAATGGAAAAATGAAGTCAGTTTTTAAGCCTTTCTAAAATACCTGGCTGCAATTTTGTGACATATCAGTTAAGTGACTTCTGTTGTTAGCATAAGATAATGCGGAATGATACCAACTACTGTACATGCACTGTAAACTCTTTCACTGTAATATAATTTAAAAAATGTGTGTAGCAGGCCTAGAGGGAGCGGTGCTTCGACTCAGCAGAATGGTTTTAGCAACAGACCTCAGTCTCTGGGAAGTAGGTAAACAGAGGTTACAACATGCTGCAGAGCTGATGTGCAAGATAAGCTAAACATCTCAGAGCGTCAAAGAATTTCCACATCACAGCAGTTCTTAGCTACTGGAACCGTGAGAAAAAGAGCACAGTATTCATACAAAGGAAGGCATAGCCTGCTGATAACAGCCACTTCCCCTTTTATTTTGGATAACCTATTTACTGTAAATATTAACTCTACTACCCACAGCTGTGACATTACTGAACCATTGCCAAAAATAAAACGATTACAAGGTAACATATTATAAATCACTGATGTGATTTTCAGACAAACAGGGCTCAGAAAAGCAATGCCTCCCATCCTGCAAACAGTTGATGCCTCTTACAGTTCCATTAAAATGGAGCATTCCAATTCAGATGAAGGGGGAGGAGTGTTACGTTCCCTTGTTTAAATTATAAAAGAAGTAAAGTTAAATTATATGCAGTATGCATCCCTCTAGCTAACTTGAGTGGTCTGGAATAGGTTTATAGGTGTACTGAGATTTGTCTATTATTGTACTGTATAAGAGCATTATCACAATTTGTGCAGACAGAACTGCTCAACTTTCCTCTCACCCAAACTGCAGGAGATAACACTCTTATACAATAAGATACACACATTGGAGCACTTATAAACTAACAGATGTTTGGTAGGTAAGATAATAGCATATATTTTTATTTTTGCTTTTATTCCCCCTACTTGTTGTTTTTTTTTTCTCTTGTAAACAAGTTAAGAATCATCAGAACTGAAAGGTAAAGTCCTTTGTCACATTCAATCTGAATACATTATTTGAAACAATTAGCAGCAGAAGCCGAAGAGATTTTGCAGTCTCTAGGAAAACCTTTAAAAAAATAATGGCCAGACACAATTTATCTTTCCATTTAAATATATTTTTTAAATGTACCTCCCCTTACTGTTTATTGCTGAGGACAGTGGATGTGTACATGAAAATGGAACCACAGCGTCCATCTCACACTTTTACTTTTCCCCTTACTGAAGACATTTCTAGGGATGCGGATATGGTGTACTTATCCACACTTCTGGCAGAATTCTTTCCCTTAAAGAACTGGACCAGATGGTCTTCAAGTTGACTCCTCCCAAACACCTGGGTGGTAATCTCCTTCGGCACCACCCTGTGACATCAGATCTTCCTTTGTGCTGGAAGAAGAAGGTTCCCTCCTTATCGCTCTGCGCTGAGTAGGCCGTTTGCATTTCAAAACTTCCAATTCACTATGTCTGCAAGTGTTTTTTGAATTAGTTCTAAACTGTCATCATGGACAACTTGAAGACAGTGCCCTATTTTATAAGAGGTTACTGCAGGTAGATGTCCTGGATGGACCAGCACATCTCATGCATCTACTGCCTAGGATATGATCGTGATTCCCAGGCTTCTGGCACCTGGTATCCCAGTACTTTGGAGGACCGGCACACTCTACTCCTTCTACGATGACCAGATGAACAGGACCACCTCGTTCGATTGAAAGACATTTGTTGGGTGGTCTCCATGGCTGCAGGGTCTGCAGAACAACTCCCAACTTTTGAAGAGGCAATTTCTCAGGTCGTGGACAATGCCTCTTCAGCTTTGGCTTTAGTGTCACTTTCTTCTGGTGCCACCTTAATGGGGACATTTAGGGATTTGCACCACTCCCTTCCCACTCTTGCACAGGGTTCATCTAAGGGCACAAAATCCTCCAGATCATCTAAAAAGTACATTAAGACAAAGTCTCATCGATGATTATGGGATTGCAAGTGCTCCCAGGCCTTGGATTCCCATGCTTCACTGGAGGTTTCAACCTTGGTTGATCCTTCAGACAGTATGCTGGCTCCATGGTCTTCCCGTTGGGCCCATCAGCCGAGATGCATGTCGACCAACCTGTTGAGATTTTTCTCAAGCTGGTCAATGCATTGTCACAGGATGAGGTGGATACCTCACTTTCTATAACACCAATCCTACCTATTACCTCTTATGGAGGGTCAGAACAGCCTCCTGATCTGGTTCCTAACCCTTAGGATACCGGTCCATCAGCGGAGTTTCAGCTTTTGCTGGCTCCTCCTGTTTTCTGCTGTTAGGTTCCCCAGCAGATCAAGGTCAAGATCCCATAGTCCAGAGTTGAGCAGCCCTCGCTGACACTGGTACTCCCACTCTCAGTATTCAGTCAAGTGGCACCACTTCTAGTCTGTCTCTACTTCCTCCTTGGGTGAGGAGAGGCTCCAGATCTAAATGTGCTGGTGCGATGAAATCTAATGTAGCAGTAGCTCATGCGTTCTTGGGTTAAGCTGATTTTGGCACCCACCCAGGCTCTTCCATGGCTCCCATCACCAAGGACCTAGTCTGCTCTGGCTCTGCCGGTTAATGCTTAGCCTATTGCGACCTCTCCGCTCATCTGGGTGGAGCTGCCTCCTGCTCACCTGAAGGAAGGTTCCCCTCCTAAGGGTGCCTGTACTGCTCCTGGGCTTCTTCATCAGCTGTCAGACACCATTACCCCTGATAGACCCCACAGGGTCAGCAGGGACTCCTCCCTGCACTCCTGTCTGGTGGATGTGGAATCAGGGGAGGATTTGTCTGTCGAGCATGACCCATGTCTTTTGTGGGCTTGCTCCATCTCAGTTTGGAATCAACCAGGATTCAGATGGACCACATCCAGATATGGACCAAATATGCCTTGACTGAAATTCTCGAATGAAGTGACTCCTTGGGGGTTGCTTTCCCAGTCACTGAGGCCATTCATGGCCCCACTCTGGAGCTTTGGCAGCCTCCTGGCCTGTCCTGTTGGCTTGTATGACTTGTGATAGTCAGGAATAAAAAACATTTTTGAACCATCACTGGAGTAATCTCTACAGCTCTCTCTTTTCTGTAATGCCCCCACCCCACCCCAAGTCTGTTGTGCAACAGCATTTCTATCTATTTCTCTCCTGGTACTACTGCAGTGGATTGGCCACCTGCTGCCATATTTTCTAGCTTGTGTTTCTTTCTTCAAAGCCTAAAAAGAGTACTAATTCCAGTGACGTGTTTAACTCCCCCCCTTTCCCCTTATGTATATTGCCAAATCGCTTTGTGTTGTCTGCTCATTTAAAAGATAAAAAGCCATTTTTTTCTCCAATTTTTTGTGTACATTTCTTAGTAATGCTGCATGGTACTTGTGTAAATAGGAGAAAAAACATATCGAAACATAGAAAAGGGTCCCAAAAAGTATAGCGTGTGCTTTTAGAGCCAGTAGTAGCCATGCTCTGTTCTGCTGAGAGAAAATGTTGTCTCTCCCTGCATCTGCTTTTAGATGTTGTTTTGGTATTTGGCTTCTTTCTCTCGGTCTAAAAATGGTTAGCTTCTGAAACCCTTCTCATTTGGAGAAATGTCAGGCTAATTTGTGGAAGCGATTCCTCTCACATGTTTACGAGGAGCTAGCTCTATGGGTAGCCTGCAAGGTAGCCAGTGGACATTAAAAATACCCTTTTATTCCTTCATTATGCTGTAGACTTGCTGGGTTGAAGTTGTGAGTCTGCTGTTCTTGTGTTGCTAATGTTAGCCAGTGGATAGGCAGATAGTAGCGTAGTAAAAAAATTAAAACACAAAAACATGCATTCTGGCTAAAACTAAAAAGCTATTGGACAAAAGCTAACAGTTTAAACAAATTGTTAGCAGATAACATATTAAGTCTTGTAGGACGTGTGTAAAACTGTACAGAATTAAAGCATAACTGTAGTGTTACCTGTAGTTTCTTAGTGAAGGTGATTGCTAGAGGAGTATTCCCAATCAGAGGAGACCTTCTAGAAAGGTGCAGTCTCCTACCGGGAGTCAGCAGCATCATCTCTGTGCTATTTATGAGATGTAGGATGTCAGTCACCCAGAAATTGGGTGGAGTTTAGACTTATTAACACCTCCTTTTGAATAATAGCAGAATTTGTATGTGTTCTAATGAATTTATTGTTGTTTGGTGCTTTCCAGAATTGATTATTCAGTAGAACTAAACTGGATTGTCAGTAAGTATATGTCTAGGTAGAATGTTATATGGAACATGTACTCCCTGGAGGAGAGGAGAGGAGAGAGAGAGGGGATATGATAGAGACATACAAATATCTTACAGGGAGGAACAGGGTGCAGGAATACACTATTTTTAAGTGAAAAAGATGTTCCAGGACTAGAGGGCATGGGATGAAGTTGGAGGGAGGACGATTCAGAGGAAATGTGAAGAAGAATTTCTTCACAGAACAGGTGGTGAACAAGTGGAACACCCTGCCAGAGGAAGTGGTAGGGGCTGAAACAATCACAGGATTTAAGAATGCATGGGATAGACATAAAGGAATTCTGGAGGTCAGGGGTAAGGGGCAACAGATGTCTAGAAAAACATAAACTGAACTTACAAGCTCAAATGGGCAGACTGGGTGGGCCATAGGCCCTTATCTGCCGACACTGTCTATGTATCTATGTATATGAGAAATAAAAGAATTACAGGTGGACCTTGCTCTTTAAAGAAGGAGCCTGGGTGCTTTAAAAACCCAAGATCCAGCACCTCTAGTTCAGAAGTAGCCTGGAGTTGGTGCTGCTAACAACTCCAGTTTAGGGTTCTCTGAACGGAGACCTGACACAGTCATTATTAAGCTTCTAGCTACCTGTAGACCCTGAGCTATGTTTTTGCTTTATTTTCTTTTGAGCTGTTGATGGTATTTAGAAACAGTCATTATTTTGTATCCTGCATTATTTATTTCATATTTTCTTTATTTTTAATAAAAATAACCACCTCTTGTTAGATGTGGTGTTCCTGATATGCTGTGTCTTGCCTGATCATTGTTACCCCGTGACATGGCCCACAAGTATGTGGTCCCTAGGGGTTCCTTGTCGGACTTCACTGATCATCCCTCAGCTGAGGACTTGGTGGCTGACTCAGTCTTTTGGTGTACCAGCAATGTCAGGGATGTGGACAAACAGCCCAATGAGGAGTCCAAGAAATCAGATCACATGGCTAAAAAGGTCTATGTGGCCTCCTCTCTAGGCCTTCAGCAGGCAAGTTTGGCCTTTTGATGGCCCACTTCACTCATTCCTTGCTTGGCACTCTTTAATGAGGTGCTTTCTTGGCTTCTGGATGACTTACAGACTATGGTCAAGCAGGTCCGGGACCAGGGATGAGCAGTGGCCAAACAGCAGCTCCAGATGGCCATGGACATTGGCAGTTCTTACACCGGGTCTGGTGGCCATGCACTGAAGAACTTGGCTATGGATTTCTACCTTTATGGCAAACACCCAGCACAAGTTGGCTGATGTCCCCTCCTTGGGCACCGACTAGTTTGGGCCAGGGTGGAAGGATACCTCACTCAGATTGAGAAGTCCAGTGCCACCAGGGACTTTGTCACCTCCACCCAGAGAGATTCCAAGGGCTCCACATGAAGGCGCTATCATCATGAGTGACCCTATCGGGACAGCTACAGTTGCTGCGGTGGGGGTAGGGTGGGCAATGGAAAGGGATTTATAGTGATGGAAAGTGGAGGGATAGGGAAGAGGGTTGTAACCCTCTAGTATGCCTGCTCCACCAAGCCAACCATGTGGTGTGGTGGGTAGGGTGGTTGGCTCCAAAGAAGCAGGTAATATCCGCAGGACTAAATTTTTTTAAAAAACTGGGCTGTGCTCCCCTCCCCAACATGCACCAGTCTGGAGTAGAGAATCTTTATATAGGGGGGTGAGGGTGGTGAAGCCCACCTGAGGGGTGTGGGGGGCACAGCCCCCCCCCATACACAGTTATTCCGGTTGCCTTTAAGTGCTTTTCACTGAATTTATTTTCAGTGATAATGCACTTGCAGTAATAGTGGTCACCGAAATAGAACTTGAACCAGCATGGTACACTGGGCCTGATGGAAAATGCGCTGTCTGCAGAGGGAGTTCATCCATCAATGGTCTTAGCACAAGGGCAACTTCGAACAGTCAGTCACTGTGACCCAGCTGATGTGGGATGCCTTCCAGTGGTGGTTAGTCCCAGAATATCTGCAGGAAGGAATCCCATTTGTCCACCTGGAGCCCACAGTCACCATCATGACCAATGCCTCCCTGATAGGCTGTGGTGCCCACTTGGGGGAGTACAGAGTTCATGGACTCTGGACCCCCAAGCCCTTTGCTCTACACATTCAGGGTCGGGTCATTCAGGTCCAGACGGACAATACCACGACCTCAACAAACAGGGCGGGATGCATTCTTTTCATCTATGCAGGGAGCTCTTTGCATCTGAACCGTCATACTCAGCCTGAATGTCAATCTTCTGGCCATCCATGTGGTAGATGTGTCCAATCAGCTGGCGGACACCCTCAGCCTGGTGGATGCAGTGTCTCACAAGTGGTTTCTCCATCAGGAGAAAGTGAACAGTCTGTTCTCCTGGTGGAGCACCCTTCAGGTGGATCTGTTTGCCTCAAGGGAGAACACAATACTGAGGCTGTTTTGTTCCCATCCCTCTCAGCAGGGAATGCTCAAGGGGGATGCATTCTTGAGGCCCTGGCCCCTGGGCCTCATATATGCCTTCCCTCCATGTCCGTGATGCACAAAGTGCTGCTTAAAGTCAGGAGGAACAAGGCTTAGATGATCCTGGTGGCTCCAGACTGGCCCCACCAGTTCTGGCACCCCAATCTTTTCAGCCTCAGCTTCAGGCTCCTGTGGTGTCTTCCTCTATGCTTGGACTTGCTCTCTTGCAATCAGGGCAAGGTATTGCATCTAGACCTTCAATCCCTGCACCTGACAGCCTGGGTTCTAAGGGACTAGAGTTCCAGGCTTTGGGTCTCTCTGCCGATATCCTCACTGTGGTTCAGGCTTCTCAGAAGGAGTCAATCCAAAAATGTTATGGCTTCAAATAGTAGTGGTACTCCATTTGGTGCCTGGGCAAGGGGCTTGACCCCTTGTCTTGCCCAGTGGCTAGCATTCTTGATTACCTTTGGTCCTTCTCTCAGTCTGGCCTTCAGTTATTGCCATATAGTTTGCCTGCTGCAGCTGAGCCAGACATGTGATGTGGTGGTGAGGGAGGCTAGCTCCGGTGCATTAGGTACTGGGTTTGGAGATGGGGACCGAGGGGGGAAACTTTTGCTGCTGGCTGCAGCTGCTGTTTTTTTATTTTTAACTCCAGAGTGTCATCGCCTGCTCAACATGCACCCCCCCTGGAGTTAGGAATCCTTCAGTAGGGGGATGTGGGGGGGGCAAAGCCACCCCACAAGGGGGGTGCAACCCCCCCCACATAGACACTAAGTCTATTTGCCAGATGTTTGGTCACCAGCATGTGTATATCACCGAACTGCTTTTCAGTGATATACACCCACCATAATAGCGATGGTTGTTTTGCATTCTGTATTATGACATAGAACCGTGGCACACTGGTCTTGCTTCCAGTGGGTAAGACCTGATTTCCCGGGGCGGTGCTGAGGGAGGTACCACCCGGGTGAGTGGGAGAAGCCAGCTTAATGGCTTTCTGGCCCAGTTCCTAAAGGTAAGGATTCTGCCAAAAGTATGGATGTACACCCTATACCACTCCTAGAACTACTGTTACAGGAGAGTAACCTGTTTTTACTGCTTGTGACATCATATAATTTCCACAGCAACAGAATGTGATACTACAAACTGAAGAATATCATGTTAGTACAGGGTAAAGCAGAAGAAGCAGTTGAGATAAAATCATGTTTTCATGCAAATGTCCCAGTAAAATAAATAGAAACATAGAAACATAGACTTTGACGGCAGATAAGGACCACTTGGCCCACCCAGTCTGCCCATGTCCCTTCCTATTGGATAAGCTGCAGATTCTAGTTAACCAACAGCCTATTTCTTCCTACCCCCCCAAGAATTGCCTTATGTCTGTCCCATGCATGTTTGAATTCCTCCACTGTTTTAGACCCAATAACCTCCCAAGGAAGGCGGTTCCATGCATCCACTACTCTCTATGAAAAAAAAATTCCTCACATTACCCCTGAGCTGTCCCCCCTCTATCTTTAAATTGTGCCCCCTTGTTCTTACACATCTCTTTTTCTGAAAGATGCTACCCTCCTGGACTTTGTTGATTCCCTTGAGGTACTTGAAAGTTTCTATCATGTCCCCCCTGTCCCTCCTTTCATCAAGGGTATACATATTAAGCTCTCTCAGTCTCTCTTCATATGGTTTCTGATGCAGACCCTGCACCATTTTAGCTGCCCTCCTCTGGACTGCTTCCATCCTGTCTATGTCCTTGTGTAGATGGGGTCTCCAAAACCTCACACAGTATTCCAGATGGGGTCTTACTAACTGTCTGTACAGAGGGATAACTACTTCCCTTTTTATGTTTGCTTGCACGCATGTGCAAGAAACATAGTGCCATCATCCGAGTTTTCAGAGGTGTGGCAGCCCTCTTCCAATTCAGGCAGTGTATTTGCAGGTGCGGCCGCAGTTCTCCAATGCCTGTTCGAGCTGTCTATGACCAGTCCAAAATGCAGTGGCGTACAGTTGAAAGGGGGAGCTACGCTTCAGTGAGCAGCGATAAGATATCGCCTGCTCATGTGCGCTCCCCTACACACACACACACACACACACACACACACACACACACACACAGGCACGCTCACTGCATGCTGCCCCCCCCACGCACACACTGTGTAGCTGACAGGGGTGCCCAATCCTCCATTGGCTGTTCTGCGCCCCCCCCAAAAACAGAGTTTCTTATGCCACGCTGTGCCCACCCCAGTGTGGCTAACACGTATAGCCGACGGGGTGCCCAATCCCCATCGGCTCCACTGCTGCTCCCCCCAGTACAGGGTGCCACGCTGGGAGCCCACCCCAGCATGGCAACACATGCTATCACCGATGGAGGTGCTCAATCCCCCATCCACTCCATGCCCTCCCCACCAGCCGTCCTTGTGCCATGCTGGGAGCCCACCCCAGCATGGCAAGCGTCGTCGTCCTCATTTAAATAAAAAAAACTGAAACTCAAAAACAGTCCTCGCTGTGTCTGCCCCACCCAGCCCACCCACGCGCACCCTACTCCCGCACCCTCCTCACCCCATACTTACCTCCGGACTCCGGTCGATGATCTTCGGTGGACCAGGAACACGTCTGCACTCTTCAAAGCGACGCGAACTGAGGAAATGCCGGTAAGCTGTATAATGGGATAGATAGGGTTTTCAACTTTGCAGCATATCTTAGGCATTTTGGGAATTTTGCACAAATTTTCAACATGGGGTTTTGGGACCCCTTCTCATAAATGATCTCACTGTCCTTGGCGTTAATCGGCCCGGAGGTGATTTCTGATCACTCGATGAAATCACCTTCCGGAACCAATGTGAAACAACACTGCCACTGTTCATAAGGTGGGCTCTCAAAAGCCAATGTTGAAAATTTGGTGAAAAAAAATTCCTAAAAATGATTTTTTTACTGATGCATTAGTTCCTCGCACACTCGTAAGTTTGCGAATTTTCAATATTTTCACTCCAGATTTTCAACATTGCCATTTATTACACTTCTTTATCAGCAGTGCAGCTGTCATTTTCATCTTGCTCCAAAGCGATGTTTCTGCCCATGTAGTGCACAATAGTCGATTAATGTGACAATGTTTGGGACAGATTAAGAAAATCACAGTTACACTGTTCATGAGCAGAGGTCTTAAAATGGCTATGTTGAAAATTTGGTGACAAAAGATCCATACAATGACTGTGTTACAGTGAGCATTGTGCAGTTTCCATGCACCCTCGTAAGTTCATGACTTTTAATATTTTCAGTCAGATTTTCACCAGTGGCATTTTCCACACTTCCTTATGAACAGTACAGCTTTCATTTTTCACAACATGGCCGAAATGTGTTTTCACACTTTCAGCGCAGAGATGCGTGGTCGCTGTGGGAAATCATTGTTCGGGACAGATAAAGAAAATCACAGTGACACTATTCATGATTGGAGGTCCCAAAATGCCTGCCTTGACAATCTGCTGTAAAAAATCCCCAAACTAATTACATCACGGGAGTACGTTGCACAGTTTCTATGCACGCTCGTGAGTTCACCAGTTTTTTTTTTTATATTTTTACTGCAGATTTGTAACATTGTCATTTTTTACACCTCCCCATGAACTGTACAGCTGTCATTTTTCACATCCTGTTTGGAATGTGTTTTTGCACTTGTGGTGCTAAATGCCATAGTCACTGTGCATAAGCAGCTTTCGGCTAACAAACTGATATTGCCACTGTTCATGAGGTGGGGGTCACAAAAAAAACATGTTGAAAATTTGGAGTGAAAATACCAACAAATGCCTGTGGTGTTAGGGTTTCCATCCATAACGACCCACCCTGTAGAGAATAACAGGCATCATGGGTGTGACTTGGGATTGTTGCCTGTAATGCTCATACCATTCCACACCCTGCAGCCAGTGAGAGGCATCGAGGTATGCCTTGGACACTTCGGCCCCAAACTTCATCCCATTCTCCTATACCGCACCCATCTCACCGTATTTCCTGATGAAATGGGGTGCGCATAAAGGCCAAAGACCCCAAGGCACACCGTGACACTTGTCAGTGTCTGCAGGGTAGGGTGTGGTGAAATGGCGTGGCCGTTATACCTGACGACCCAAAGGCACACCCCAATGCCTGTCACCCTCTGCAGGGTGGTGGTGGGGTTGGCTTTAATTTAATACTTCACTGCCATTTCTATTATGCAGCTCTGTAACTTCTACACTACCAACGCCAATGCCAGCAAGCAAACATTTGGCATTGACAAATGCTTGTTCTACTTGTGAGGCCCCTTCCTATGCATCCCAGTATCCCCCTGGCTCTCCTTACTGACTTCTCACATTGCTTACCCACCTTTAGGTCATCTGATATGACTTCCCCCAAGTCTTTTTCCATTTTTGTTGTTGTCAGTACCTCCCCTGCTATTGTGTACTCTTCTCCTGGGTTTTTGTTTCCCAGGTGCATTACTTTGCACTTATTTGCATTGAATCTAAGTTGCCATATGTCTGACCATTCCTCCAACCTTGCCAAGTCCCTTCTTATCCTTTCTACCTCCCACTGTATATCAACTCTGTTACAGATCTTTGTGTCATCTGCAAAGAGGCATACCTTTCCTTCCAGACCCTCTGCAATGTCACCTATAAAGATGTTAAAGAGGACTGGACCCAGTACTGACCCCTGAGGTACTCCACAAGTAACCCCCCTTTCTTCGGAATGTGTTCCATTCACTATTACCTTCTGTGTCCTGTTGTGCAGCCAGTTTGCTACCCAGGCTACCACCCTGGAACCCACTCCCAGGCTGGCTAACTTGATTATTAGTCTTTTGTGCAGGACTGAGGGAAGATATTTATTAAAATACTGTAGAATCAGTGCAAGTCACTAGTAAGAATACATTGCGTGCAAGTCTGGGTGCCACATTACAACAAGCATTGGTCAGTGCCTTAATGTTTACTTGCCTGATTTATAAGTGAAATTGTTATGCTTAGTTAGTGACAGGGTAAAATAATGCAAAGAAAGACTTACCTGCTTATGAAGAATGTAATACAGTAGGCTAGGTCAACCAGAAAATTGGTGCATCTTAGCAATATTTATTTTTCTTTCTGCTGTGTTTTTACAATTTGTTTATCCAGGATAGCCCAGCAGATATGCAGCATCTGTTTTTCAGCAGTCTTGCTGTGATCAAAAAGGCAGACTGCATTCAAGTAAAGCATGCTGGGGAGCAATCCAGTCAGACAGCAGGCATGTGGGTAAGCTGTCCCTACCGATGACTAAAACCTCCCAAGGCCATGGCAATCAGGATTTTCTTCCTCATTTTATATATATATATATATATATATATATATATATATATATATTGCAGTGGGGCCTTGCTTTTATCCATTTCTGCAATGTATTTACGCAGGACAGACTGGCTAAGGTGCAACATTACATTTCTTGAGGGATTGTGCTTCTGTTCATTTCCACAGCTGAGTGGAATGCAGCACTGGGGAAGGGGGTGTTAAATAATTTGCTCAGGGTCACACAGTGAGTTTTTGGCTTTAGAAGGGTTTGAACATACACTATGCTGATTCCAACAGAGTGATAATGACTAGAGCACATTGCCTCCATGCATGGCTAGAGGTGCCAGTCAGCCAATCAGGATGTAGAAAAGTCAAGACCCATTCTGTAAGCCAGCAATAAGACATGAGAAGGTGTGGGTTATGGCCTGATAAAACCAGGCCCCAGGTGCGTTGCGATGTGAGTGCCTTTTGCACCTGGGAAGTGCTTCTATCAGGCCATAACCTATACCTCAGAGTGTCTTATTGCACTTATAAAATGGGTCCCTCAAGTAAGTATTTAAGAATAAAAAAAGAACAACAAAAAAATAGCAACAAAATGTAAAAATCTGAGGTTTGATATTGAAACAGTACAAATAGTCCCCCTAATGGTAGTTTGTGATGGCCAGTACAGTGCACACCCCTAACACATGCACACAGATACTGGTCAGTTTGTTATTCCATATTCACTCACACTGTATTCCTGAGTGGCACACATAATTTTAATTAGGTAGTGTGTCTCTGTTATCTCTACTACTGAGCAGTGTTGGCATTTCTTTCACAGTGAGCATCACCTTTCATTGAACCAGCATAGTATTCTGTGGTGATTTGCATATGCTGCCCATGATGCTTTGCATTGTGGGGGCATGTGTGATTTTGTATTTCTTTGAAACTTGGCTTCCCAGTCAAATGCCCTTTGGGGTAACCATTGCCTCAGTGCTTGCACAAAGAGGTTCTTTGTCTTTTAAATCACCTTTCATTCTGAGCAAGCATGTTCCTTGACATGCATCGTATTTCCTGCTTCTAAATAACGGTTTCTAACATCAGACTCTGTGATAGTAATCAAAATCTAAGTTTTAAACAAATGTTTGACTTAACAAAGAAACCAGCTTATAAGACAGCAAGCGGAGGAGCGAGTATGGAGTTTTATTAGGAAGATGATTTGTGGCAGCACTGGCCGTCATTTGGTTTCATTGCAGTTGCCTTTCTTTTTTATTGGATAACCACAGGTCAGAGTTGTATTTTGGAGTGATTATCTTAAAATAAAGGAATAATGCCTGATAGGGTAGGTGTCATGCTGGGATAACATCCTGCCTCGGGGGGTTGGACCCAAGGCCGCAGGACGAGGGGGACCAACACCCTATAAGGGATGTTATCCTAGCATAACACCCACCCAGGAGGGCATTATTCCTATTAAACAATGGCTCGTTTGTGTGAAAAGCATAGACGAGATTTAAAAATATATTTAAAAGTAGATTTTTAGTATTTTTTTAATGGGTAGGTATACATTGGAAAAAACAGTGTGCATTTAACAGTTTGTCCTGGAGATGGGGCTGCTGCTCCAATACTTGTTTCCCACAGTCTCTCTGTTTAGTGTTAAAGGGGCACTATCAGCTTTGCTCATCTATTTTGCACTATATTTCAGCAGTGTGTCTCCTGGCACACACATATCACAGATTGCCCCTAGTATGCCCTAATGTATGTAAAAGTTAAAGAATATTAGCAGTTTACCTGAATTTTTAATTATGAGTTGCTCACACGACCCGACTTAACTCCCCACCAACTGGAAGCACCGCATAAAAGGCGAGACCCGGCGTGTACTACCACAAGCCTTGACCCGAAGTGTATCATTTTGGACATTGCGGAGGAAACTTAAGTGAATCAGTAGAACAGCCCTTTATTAACTGCTGTTGCCATATAGTGCCAAAAACCGAGCACTGAGAGGAGAGCAAAACACTTTTTAAGCGGGACGAAATCCCGTGCATGCGCGCGGTCTGTTCTTCTGCGCATGCGGGATCTTTACTATGATGCACTTCCGCATGCGGCGGGATTTGGTTCCGTTTTAAAACTGTTTTTGCTCTTTTCTTAGTGCTCGGTTTTTAGCATATATGGCAACGGCAGTTAATAAAGGGCTACTCTACCAGATTCACTTCGTTTCCCTTGTGATGTCAAAAATGAAACTTGGGACTAGCGCTTTGGTGACGGTCCCGTCCTGTGTATGCTTCCGGTTGGTAGAGGATTTGAAGTTCGCACAGCGAGCAGCACATATTTCAAAATTCAGGTAAACTACTAATATTCTCGCACTTTTACATATATAAGGGCATACTAGGGGCAGTCTGTGATATGTGTGTGCCAAGAGGCACAAGGCTGACATATAATGCAAGATAGACAATCAAAGCTGACAGTGCCCCTTTAAGTGTCTGTTTGGTTTGTGTGCTTGCCCCACCTGACTGGCCTTTCATTGACAACACCACCCCATCACCACCACCAAAAGAAATTTTCTCTGTAGCCAATGAGATGTTGAAGTGTTGTGCTGACTGTGTTTCAGGGAAAGAAACAGAACTGAGGATCAGTAAGTGGAGTGCAGTGCTTTAAACAGCACACATGCTCACATCTGTCTAGAGTCATATTCTTCCCGGTATTGTCTGTGGCTTTTTGTGAAACCAAAGAAAAAAAATATTTTCTGCCTGAAGTGGTCACTGTTCAGGGAAGGTGGGAATAGTACTGTTTCTTTACATGAGGGTGACAACGCTGTGCACATGCTAATTCTGTTAGCGGGGAGTTCTGATGAGTATGTGGGCATTCTTTAGCTTTATGATTAATTATTTAGCATTGGGGATCTGAAAGGAAACTGTGACAGTGGGAGGGAGGACTTTATCTTTTGACAGGAAAACTGAAGCCGATTGTAATGATGTCTTGATTGGTGGTCTTGGGTCAGGCTTCATTTGTGTTTAGCATGGCAGTTTTGCTGTGGGACAATGGGCAGTAATTCATGTTTCATGCTGGCAGTGTGAGGTGGTGATGTGTGTTCTGGCACCAGATGTGGGACGTTATGCTGGGATAACATCCCAGTTCCAGTCCCCGACTGAACAATCAGCACTCAGCATTCTTTCTTGCCATTGTATAATGTATTTTTAATATCTAATGTTTTGTACTTGTGTTAGTGTGTAGGTAGGGGTGAGGCGAGGTGGGATAGTGACTGTTCTGAAGCTTTCCCATGAAGGTTCAGCTGGCAGACTGAGGTACAGTGATTTATTTTGTAAAGCATCCTGACTGGCTAAACAGGTACTGGTTGGCACACTATGCCATGATAAGGACACGGCTAGAGGTGCCATTCAGCCAATCAGGATGTAGAATATAAATAAAATACAGCGCAGCCAATAAATATATATATATATATATATATATATATATATATAGGTTGAATGGTGCTCTGAGAGGTTGAATGACTTGTGTAGGATCACACAGGAAATCTTTGGCTATAGTAAGGTTTGAACCTGCAATCTCCTAGTTCTAAACAGTGCTCCAACCACTATACCTTAGAGCCTGTGGTGGGGAAAGGAGACCATTTTTTAATGTTTTTTTTTTTTTCCCTTTCGCAATTGTGAAATACAGTCTCCCAGTTTCAACAGCGCTGTAATGACCAGAACACATTGCCTCTATTGCCTGGACTGCAGGATGCAGCATCTAGCTTTCAGCAGGGTTCTGCTGTTACCCATTTTTCAATGTATTTATCCAGGATAACCCAACTGGGATGCAACATCACATTTTCAGTGGATCCTGCTTCTACCCATTTCTGTCGCTGGGTGGACTTGAACACATGGAGGTTAAGTGAGTTGTTCAGGGTCACACAGTGAGTATGTGGCAGTAGTGGGGCTTGAGTTTTCAATGTTCCAGTACTCAGCAGTGCTCTAACCATTAGTAACTCTGCCTTCACTGCCTACGGGTACACAAAAAAAGAAGCTGATGATTGCCGGCAGTATTTATATTTTTGTCACAAAGGGTCATGCAGTGAGTGTTTGGCTGTAGAGGTTTAACCTAGGGTCTTGCAACACTGCTTCAGAAGAGATTGCCTCCTTGGAGCTGGGGGAGCATTAATGTCCAGAGATGATGAGCATTTTTTTTGGGATGCGTAACAATTTATCTACCCAGGATAGGCCAGCTTATAAAGAAACAGAATTTGTTGGCAGAAAAGGACCACTTCATCCACCCAGTCTGCCCAGATGCTCACTGCCTTGTCCATTTCTGCAGACCTTAACTGGTCTATGGATACACATAAACCTTCAGTCTCCGCAACTGTTTTATATCCTGTGACCGACACTGTCTGAATTGCAATTACTTGGAAACTATAAGGAGATTGAAATTCTTTCTCTAAAATTGGCTACCCCATGAAGAGTAGTACACCAACCATCAGCCCACTGACCCCACAATCTGGAAAATATTTCTACTATATTGAGGTGACTCACAATTTCAATATTCAACAGCTATGGCTATCAGGTAAGTTACATTGCCTAGCAAAGCATGCCCCCTTCCCCCCAGTTCTTAGATTGACCCCCCCCACCACACACACTAGGTGTAACTCAGAATTTCAGTATATCACAGTAATGGCTAGCAAGTAATTGAAATTGGCTAGCCAGGAGTAATAATAATGTCTCACTATAAACCCACCAACACACACTTGACTATCAGATCACATATATTTGTAAGTCGATCACTGCAGATAAAGGCCAGCTACATGTGTCTCCAATGCCATTGGTAGTACAAACAAGTGTAAGTGGGCTACCATAGCTGGGAAATAGTATCATGATCCCAAAAACAAAGATTTAGTGCTACATACCAATATCAGGGCATTGTCTGTTTAGACTACATTCATTTTCAATCTACTCCCCCCCCAACAAACAGAGAATGAACATCATGATATCAATGGCCCCCTGCTCTCTCAGTAAATGATTTACAGCACCTGGCAGGTGCTCTTCCAGAGGGCCAGCTGACAGACTTTGAGCTTATTGAACACCTGGGTATCTTTAAATTATACAAACTGGGCTTTACTTGATGTCTTTTGGAAACTGTTACCATCACATGGATCTTCCAGAACATTTGAGAGCTGGTACCTATTTGAGTGGGTCCTACAGGATGCTGAACTTTGATGAATTGGACAAAATTACTGAATACAGATCCCATTCTTTATTAATAACAGATGAGGATGAACAAAGAATATTACAGAACTTTAAAACTAAGAATGTATTGGTACAACATCATCAGTGTCTAACCAGTTTGAGTAAAGGCCTCCTTTACTGAGAGAGCAGGGGACCATGCTGCTCTCCGCACCTAAAAATATACTTACACAGTGAAAGATATAAGAAAGATTAGAGGACAATAAACAAGCATTTGTCAATGCCGAACGTTGCTTGCTTGTATATGCTGTTTAGGTATTTGGAAGTGACAGTTTCATGCCTTCCTCCCAAGACATCCACTATGTCTTTCCGTTCAGTATTCATAGAAGAGTGGGAGAGGCAAGGGCCACAGCAGTACAGCAGTTGCCAAGGGGGTGAAGAGGTGGACAAAAGAGTCCTGCAGGAGCTCACTAAATTGAAGGTAGACAAAGCGATGGAACCAGATGGCATATGCCCAAGGATATTAACAGAACTGCGAAGGGAGATAGCAGTACCTCTGGCAGCCATGTTCACTGAGTCATTCAACATAAGTGAATTGGAGGAGGGCACATGTGGTCCCTCTACACAAGTCCGGCAGCAGGGAGGAGGCAGGGAACAATAGGCCACTCAGCCTCACCTCAGTAGTGGGGAAGATCTTGGAGACATTGCTTAAAGAAAGGATAGTGGGGCATCTAGATGCCATCGGAACCCAGGACCATAGACAACATGGATTCACAGTGGGGACATCATGTCAGATAAATCTGGTTGATTTATTTGACTGGGTGACAAGGAAGTGAATCAGGGTGGGCAGCGGACAACGCTTACCTTGATTTCAGCAAAGCCTTTGACACCATCCCATATAGGAGGCTGATAAACTAGCTGGGTAGGCTGGACATGGGGGAAAGGGTGGCAAACTGGGTTAGAAACTGGCTAACAGACAGGAGACAGAGTGGTGGTAAATGGTATGCAGTCTAGGGAGAGGGGGCGACCAGTGGGGTGCTGCAGGGATCGGTCCTGAGGCCAGTTCTGTTCAGTGTCTTCATTAGTAATATTGCAGAACATCTGAAGGGAATTTTTTCACCAAATTTTCAACATAGCCATTTTAAGACCTCTGCTCATGAACAGTGTCACTGTGATTTTCTTAATTTGTCCCGTACATTGATTTCACACACCGACTGCGCCATTGTGCGCTACATGGGCAGAAACACATTTTGGGTGAGATGTGAAAAATGACAGCTGTACTACTCATAAGAAGGTGTGATAAAATGGCAATGTTGAAAATCTGGAGTAAAAATATTGAAAATTCGCGAACTTTCGAGCTTGCGTAGGAACTGTACAACGCATGCTCGTAAAACAGTCATTTTTGGAATTTTTTCACCAAATTTTCAATATAGTCATTTTAAGATCTTTGCTCATGAACACTGTCACTGTGATTTTCTTAATTTGTCCCGTACATTGATTTCGCACACCGACTGCGCCATTCTGCGCTACATGGGCAGAAACACATTTTGGGTGAGATGTGAAAAATGGCAGCTGTACTACTCATAAGAAGGTGTGATAAAATGGCAATGTTGGAAATCTGGAGTGAAAATATTGAAAATTCATGACCTTACAAGCGTGCATAGGAACTGTACAATGCACGCTCGTAAAACAGTCATTTTAAGGAATTTTTTCACCAAATTTTCAACATAGCCATTTTAAGACCTCTGCTCATGAAAAGTGTCACTGTGATTTTCTTAATTTGTCCCGTACATTGATTTCGCACACCGACTGCGCCATTCTGCGCTACATGGGCAGAAACACATTTTGGGTGAGATGTGAAAAATGACAGCTGTACTACTCATAAGAAGGTGTGGTAAAATGGCAATGTTGAAAATCTGGAGTGAAAATATTTAAATTTCGCAAACTTACGAGCCTGCGTAGGAATTGCGCAACACACGCTCGTAAAACAGTCATTGTTTTGAATTTTGGCACCAAATTTTCAACATGGGTTTTGGGATCCTTCTCATGAATGATGTCACTGTCATGGTGGTATTCAGGCCGAAGGATGATTTCGCAGTCACTGTGAAATCACCCTTCAGGCCAGCTCTTGACGCACATGTTTCATCGAGTCGAAAAACCATGTTGAAATTTGGTCAAAAATCCCAAAATGCCTGAGATATGCAACAAAGTTGAAACCCCCATCTAGCCCATTATACAGCACCAGCATTTCTTCCAGTTCGCGGTTGGCGGCTTTGCAAGAGGTGCAGGCGTGTTCCCAGTCCAACGAAGATCGTTGCGCCCAGTCGGTAGTAAGTATAGAATTGAGGGAGGTGTGTGGAGGCTGGGTGCGCGGTGGTGGGTCACGGGTTGTGGGGGGTTGGGAGGCGCGCATGTGGACCCGTTTTGTTTACAGGTTTTTAAAAAGATGTCGTGGGGCGTTTGCCATGCTGGGTTGGTCTCCAGCATGGCACAAGGTGATGAGGGGCATTCAGCCAATGGGGATTGGGCACCCCCTCGGCTAAGGACTGCTTGCCTGGCTGGGTGGGCTCCCAGCGTGGCACCTACTGGGGGGGGCGCAGCTCAGCCCGATGGGGATTGGGCACCCGGTGGCTATACAGTGCATGCGGGCTAGCGCCTGCATGTGTCTGTGTGGGAGGCTGCGGCGTGAGCAACCGATATCTGCTCGGTGCTCACTGAGCGTAGCTCCCCATAACTGTATGCCACTGCATTTAGGAGCGTGTCATAGACAGCTCCAAAATGCATTGGCTTACAGGGGCTGCACCTGCCAGCACACTGACTGAATTGGAGGAGGAGGTGACACACCTCCGAAATCTCCGATGATGGCACTATGTTTCTTGCTCATGCGTGCAAGCAACATAAAAATGAGTAAGGAACTGTTACGCTACTAAACAAATGTGGCACCCACAGAGAGAGTTACAAGATATTTAAGAGAAAAAGCATGATGTTGATATAGCTATTTAAGTGCTTGTGAATATAGAGGGAACAACAGGATTGATAAAGTATTAGTGGAGCTAACCAGAGATTGCTAATAGCATTGTAGTAGCAGTGTATCCCTGAAAAAAAGGAATAATCCAAAACATAGGAAGCGGACAGATTCATTCTGTACTTATACACTGTTCTTTCTACATAATAAATATCTGTTTAATTTATTATACTGGGTTAGTGGGTCTATATTGACTAATCTGATTTTCATTGGTTGATTGCTTTGATTGGAATCAGGCTACTCCCCAAAAATATAATTATTTTATTGTTTACTTTGAGATTGGCTGAGCTGGAACCTCCTAGGAGAACAGTGTAATTCATTCTGCTGTTTGTTCAGAGCATGTATATCTCCAGAAAAGATTGTATAACCTCTGTCTGGAACAATTGCAAAACAAAAAAAAAAAAAAAAAACTATACTACATTTGGTATTTTTATGATTTAATAGTTGGGATACAATCCTAGACATGTGTAAAAGTATAAACTTAAAAACGTCATTAAATTGTAGCTAACTGGAAAAGAGGAAATTAGGGAGAGACAAGAAGGAGAGAAAAGAAATGACAGGATGATCAGTTAAAATAAGGGAAGTGAAGATGGAGGGAAAGAATTGGGTGGGATGGGGAGACATGAGGAAGGGGGGGGACAGAAGGTGACATGATTAAGAGAAAAAAAATAACAAAGACCAAAACAAAAAGGGGGAAGGCAGTTATAACCAAAAGCAAACAAGGCATTTATCAATGCCGAATGTTGTGCTGGCATTGCCTTTGGTAGCGCATTGTGGAAACACACGTTTGGCAGGATGTGACAGCTGTACTGTTCATAAGGAGGTGTAAAAAAATGGCAGTGGTAAAAATGTGGTATGTAAGTATTGCAAATATACGAAATTACAAGGGTGTGTGGGAAATGCGCAAAGCACACTTGTAACACAGGCATTTTATGGAGTTTTGGCACCAGATTTTCAACATAGGCATTTTAGCATCTCTACTCATGTACAGTGTCACTGTCGTGTCCTCAAGCTGTCTCAAAAAGTGATTTCGCACAGCGACCACGCTATTCTTCACTGGATGTGCAAAAACACATTTTGGGCAGGATATGTAAAATGACAGCTTTACTGTTCATCAAGAGGTGTGGAAAAATGCCAATGGTGAAAATCCAGAGTGAAAATTTTACAAATACACAACGTTATGAGTGTGCGTGCAAACTGTGCAACATACACTCATAACACAATCATTTTATGGAGTATCATCACCAAATTTTCAACATAGGCATTGTAGGACCTCTGCTCATGAACAGTGTCACTGTCATTTTTGCAATCTGGCTCAAACACTGATTTCCCACAGTGACTGCGGTATTGTGCACCGGAAGTGCAGAAACACATTTCAGCCTGGATGTGAAAAATGACAGCTGCACTGTTCACAAGGAGGTGTGAAAAATGACAATGTTGAAAATCTGGCATGAAAATATTGTGAATTCGTGAAGTTACTAGCTTGAGTAGCAACTGCGCAAAGCACGCTCGTAAAACAGCCATTTTTTGGAATTTTTCACCAAATTTGCAACATAGGCTTTTTGAGAGCCCACCTCATGAACACTGCCACTGTCCTTGCATTAATCAGTCCCAAAAGGTGATTTCACACAGTGACTGCGAAATCACCTTTCGGGACTGATTAACATCAAAACTGTGACAGAATTCATGAGGAGAGGTCCCAAAAACCCCATGTTGAAAATTTGGTGCAGGAATTTCAAAAAAATGCCCAAGATATGCTTCAAAGTTGAAAAAACCCTATTTAGTCCATTATACAGCTTACCGGCATTTCCTCAGTTCACAGTCGGCTTTGAACAGTGCAGATGTGTTCCCGGTCCAGCGAAGATCGTCACGCCAGAGTCCGGAGGTAAGTATGGGGTGAGGGGTTGTGGGGATGCAGGGTGCACAGTGGGTGGGTTTGGGTGGTAGGTAGGGAGACTACGCGGGACCATTTTCAGTTTACAGGCACAGAGAAAAAAAAACACAAACGGTTTTCTTTTTTACAGGTCGTTTCTTTTGTTTGGGGGGGTACTGTTGCTGATGGGAGATTGGGCACTCCCATCAGCACAGAAGAAGGAGGGACATGATGCCAACAGGGAGTGGGCTCCCCCATCAGCACAGTACAAAGGGAAGGGGGTGGATGCCGATGGGGATTGGGCACCCCTGTTGGCAAACAATGAGGTGGGGGCACATTCTGCTGATGGGGAGTGGGCTCCCCCCTCTGCAC
Source organism: Neoceratodus forsteri (assembly GCA_016271365.2). Taxonomy (NCBI): domain Eukaryota; kingdom Metazoa; phylum Chordata; order Ceratodontiformes; family Ceratodontidae; genus Neoceratodus; species Neoceratodus forsteri. Next base: position 1,140,873,483 of record CM057455.1, on the reverse strand, counting down.
ATACTTCATGGGGCAGGGCAAGCCGACCGGGGAATTGGGCACCCTGAAGTCAGTGCTGTTGGCCGTGCAGTGGCCACTGTGCCACCATGCTACTAGCTGGCGAGCACATAGGAAGAGTCTGCTACGTATAACGAGCTTTGCTCGGATTGCAGCAGACCTTTCCTTTGATGTGCTCACCAGCTTAGTATGCATGGTGTGGTGTCGGCATGCAGGCTGATTGGGGAATGAGGGACACACCTACTGGTGCATGCCCTGCATTTGCCCAACAGTGACCACGCCCCCAAATCCCCACTGCTGCAAGATGTTGGCTGCGCGCGCGCATCAACATAAAATCAGTGCAGGCAAAAATATATTAAAGATAAGAGACAGCATGGTTACAGTGTATGGGTATAATGGAAGCAACAATGTAGTCCATTTGTTACAGTAACGTCTCACATTACTGTAAAAATGATTCCCAGTCCACGTGATCATTGACACCATATAGTTTCAGTGTTCACAGTATAAAAATTCATTGCAATTCTTTATGAAATAGTGCATTTACCCTGTCACCACCTCTTTTATTTGGCAAAATTGTCTTATGTCCCACGTATCTGATGTTGCCCTGAATTTATAACAAATGATTTAATATGGGATGGACCATCCTTTGGTTGTTTATTGCCCTGTAGTGCTCCTGTATTTTTCCCTTGAGTGTTCTAATAGTACGTCCAATGTACACTTTCCCACAGGAGCACCGCATGGCATAAACAACAATGTTTGTGTGGCAGGTTATAAATTGCCTGATTAACATTTCTATCAAACCCTTGTGCCAGATTCATGAATGTGCTGCCCTATATTGCTGAATGGCAAGCAATGCAGTTTCTACAAGGAAAAAATCCTGGGGGCCCTGATGGTAACCAACTGAGATTTGGTTTGGAACTGTTGAACCCCCTATACTGCTTGCTCTCTTGAAAGTCTCCATGGGGCCTAAATTGTCCTTTAAATTTTTTCTGAGGTAATTGTAATAGAGTCAATTGTCACAATTTAAGAACACTCTATCTCCCAAATTTTACTCTATTTTTTAATAAGCAGAGACTCTACATCCAGATTTTTCACTTTTTCAAGTGAACTGGTAAGTGTTTCCTCAATATTACCCTTTATTTTGAACCTACTGATCATATCAGCTGCCTCCTATTCAAAATCTGCAATTGTTGTGCAGTTTCTCCTCAAGCACAATAATTTCATGTAGGGGATGTTATGAATTAAATGTGTTGGTGGGAGCTGTACGCATGCACAATTGCACTGTCCTATGTTGGTTTCATGTGCCCAGTAGTGTAAACTTGTTTTCCTTCCCTCCCATGTAGTAACAAATCCAGGAAGACTATTTCATTGCAATGATATCTACATGTAAATTGCAAGTCCACATTGTTGTCATTCAGATATACTGTATGATAAAATCTTGCAACTCATCGACATTGCCTGCCCAAATGTACAGTATATTGTCAATATAGCTTGTCCATTTCACAATATGTCAAAAACAGGTTAGTGATGCAATTGTAGATGACCCCCTCCTCCAACCAACCCATGAAAAGGTTAGTACAGAAAGGACTACTGATGTGACCATCACCATCCCCCTTCATCTTTAAATAAGAATGGTATCAAATAAAAAAAAAATGCTGTTTAATATCAGTTCAATTGCTTGAATCACAAGTTGAACTGTAAAATCAATGGTGGACTTCTCCAGCATCATTCAAGCTGCATGTAGTCCCCGTTCATGGCTGATGGATGTGTAAAGTGGAATGACATCTATAGTTAGCCACAAATGTTGTTTCTGCCACAAAAACCCTTCAAGATATTGTAGAACTGTGGTCATGTCCCTTAAATCGGATTTCAGTCTAGAGACTTCTTGTAAAATTTTGTTAACATAACCAAATAATTTTGTTTCAGTTATTGATCTGTTACTGGATATGATTGGCCATCCCACTGAATTTTGGCTGTACTTGTGTAGTTTGGGGATGTGGAAAAACACAGAGAATCTATAGTACAATGCATCTTTCTCCTCTTCTGTGGTCCAGCCTTGCTGTGCTGATTCCTCTAGAAATACTAACAATTTGTTTAAAAAAATACTGGTTGGGTTAACTGTTAGTTGAGGGTAGTTTGTAGCATCACTCAGACGTTACATGGCTTCTTCTCTGTAGTAGCCCGTATCAAGGAGCACTACATTGCCCCCTTATCTGAGGGCTTAGTTAAAATGTCTGAAATTTTTGCTAAATCATCCAAATCTTGTCTTTCCTCTTGATTCAAATTGGCATAATGCTTATTATGTCTATTGTTCTAGATGGCATTCACAGTGTCCCTAAAATCTGTTTTCTGGAGCATTTCAATGGCTTTGCTCCCCATGCTTCCCAGTGTGAATGTTGATTTCCTAGTCACTGTTGGCTTAACCATGAGTGTTGTCAAATAATTGCCATGTTTTGCATTGCTCATCAGTTCTATCAGTTCATTATCATCAAGTTAATCTAAGACATCTGCAGAGTTCCAAACAAGTAAGGTTGCTCCACCATGAGAACTCATGCCACTGACACTGCTTATAGTCAGAATAGAACAAAAAAAAAATGGGAAGTCTGGCACCAGAACAGCAGTAGTCACTCAGATAAAGGTGCTGTGAAAAAGTTCAATGAACATTCAAATGAGCATACTAATCATTTAAAAAAAAACATTAGTTACTATGCTAGCCTGAAGAGAAAAATGTGGCTACCCCCAACAAGTACCCATAAATGTAGCAAATGTAAATATTGCCCAGTGATTCAGAAATCCAAAACAATCTGTGTTACAGAAGGGGATAAGATCTACAAACCAGAGATTTATCAGCTGTGACTCAGTGGGAGATGTTTACTTGGACCTCTGCACTTGTAAGTCATTTTATGTTGGCAAAACCAAAAGCCATACTCAAGATTTGGGTGGGAGAGCACATGGGGATAATTGAGAAGCCGGACCCAGAGAGCATGTTAGAGAACACCAGGGAGTCCACCGTTCTCAGTTTCAAAGCATTGGAAAGCTTAAATATGGAGTGCGATGGGGAGACCTTGATAACAAGTTAATGAGGCATGAGGCCTTTTGGATATTCTAACTGAAAGTGACAGAGCATTCAGGTCCAAATGATAGATTTGATTTGGCCCCTTTTCTAAAAGAATCTTAATGTTGAGACAGTGTATTTATTGAATAATCCATTTGATCTTTTCCCTCCCTCCTTTTCCCATACCACTCCCCAATCTCGTCCCTTCCCCTTTCCCTTTCTTTATTCTATATGAACTTCTGAATTTATGATGCCTGAACATTTTCCTTCTAGTCTGTCACTTGAATACTGTTCAGATATGTATTTATACTTGTTATTCATCTATCGTATATCTGAATTTTTATTTAGTTAGTACACTGAAATAAGTGTGCCCTTTCATTTCAGGCACACACATATGAGAATGGAAGTAACTAAGGACTCTTAAAAAAAAAAAAAAAAAAAAAAACTACAAGTACATTGCCTGTAATTGTCCTGGACCTGAAAATGTACAATATGCTACAGTGTCAATTTTTTAATATGTTACGAGGATGGCATCAGTCTGGGTATTCAACCATACAATAGCACTCTATTTTTTAGCACTCTGAAATATGTTTGCACAACATGTAATTTGCTATTATGGATTGTTTTGTACAAATGCTATCTATTAGAGCAGGTATAGACTGTGTTACACAGTAAATCGCAACAGTACACTATCAGTTTAACTACATCCTGGCTACAAAAGCAGGAAGTTAAGCTATGGCTGTTTACAGCTTGAAAAAGAGCAGGGGGTCTGCTTGAAACATTGGTGGACTGTATTTGGAAATATTCAGCTGTACTATGTGCCTTCAATAAATTGTTGCACTTTTATCTGAGTGTCTAGTGTGGTTCTTGGTGCCAGACTTTCTGGTTTTGGTTTTAGATATCTGGGGCCAGATATTAAAAATTTTTCGTGGTGAGCAAAGTGACTGTGCCATGTTTACTTGGGGTTTTCTCCTGTGCATAATATTTAATGGGGCCTTTTTCATGCCCTAACATTAGCACGTGCAAAAAACGTAATGTATACAGTGAGCAAAGGGAGGGACAGGGACAGAAATACTGGCACAGCACACTATTCAGTGCATTCATGCCATGCAAAGAGGTTAGCACAGGCCACTTTGCACAGCACAGATACTGATGATTAAAACCCTGACTTACTCCAGGCACCTCTAGCAGCCACTAGAGCCACTGCAGCCAACAAGCAAGTTGGCAGTTGGTGAAGCATACCTGCCTCCTGCTGATCCGTGTTCTCCCCACCTCCAATTGCTGTCCCGTATAGTTAAAAAGAATTCCCTGGTGGTCCTCCCACCCTTTGATCATTGGCCTATATGTTTGCAAAATTCTCCATTGTGCCCAACATTCCCTTCCCACCCTCTGATCACCTGCCCATTTGTTCTAAACAGTCTGCTTGGTGCCTAGTAGACCCTTCACCCTCCAAACACTGGTCTGCATGTCAGAAACATTCTTTGTGGTGCTCAGTAGACCCCCTGCCCTCTGATCATGAGCCTGAAATGCGGACATTAATTCCTTGGTGGTCCGTGGTCCCATTCATCCGCTGATCACCATCCTGAACTGTAGAGAGTATTTCCATGGTGGTCTATTGTTTCCTCTCCATCCTGTGATTGCTAGCCCCAGTACATACCCATATATTCCCCAGTACCCAGTGGTCCTCCCACCCTCCAATCACCATCCCATTTATTTGAAAGTATGTACCTTGTGTCCAGTGGTCCCACCTTCCTCCAATCAACCTGTATGATATCTCTGATGATATCCAAAGCAAAAAGCTTTTGCTAAATAAAGAAAAACTATATAAATATCACATATTCCCTGGCATCTAGTGGCACCTCCACCCACCAATCCCAATCCTCCTACCTACACAATTGTTCTCTGGCATCTAGCGGCTCCCCCAGCACTGAGGGCACCAACCATCCACCCTTCCAACACCCCTTCACCTGAAGCGCTGGTGCTGTAGCTCCGATACAGTGGCCGGCACTGCCCTCTTCTCATCTCCTTGGCCAGCCAACATATGAAAAGTCAGGGAGTGCACATCCTATGTATAGTAAAGGGGGACGTCATCTGTACTGTACAGGGGAGCATGTGGTTTGTGTACTGTACAAAGTTCCCAATCTCCCAATGTCTTATTGTTCTGGGCCTTTCTCCACAACTTATCCTTTTCTGTCTTAATTTCATTAGGAGAGGAAAATACCAAATTGCTAAATACTTTTCAGTTTCCTTGATTTTACTGGCATGTGTCTATAATAGACATATTTCAATTCGGAGGCAAAATAATCCCAGGCTAGATCAAGCTTTGGTATCAGTCTGAGTCTGCTCTAGTCAATTCCCACCAAATCAGCTAGACAAGACAAAAAAATCAAGACCTTTAAAAGATCTAAAGTGTGCCAGTTTTGGACCATGGTGGATTATAGCTCTACCTCTGATACAATAAAACGTGTTATAGTCACTAAATACGTTCGCAATAACACCCACCTCTCTAAGGTTCTGAGGGCAGTTTGTAAAAGTTAGGTCCAGGAGAGATGAGTAATTAGGTTTCTTCAAGTTAATATGGGTCCGTTCTGTTACCAATTGTTCTATGCCTAGCTATGAGAAACTATTTTTTTTATCTACCAACAAATTCGTGTTGAAGTCCTCCAGAAGCAATAGTTTATGAGATGTTGTACAGGGTGTCAATATTACAGATAAGCTACGAATACCTGGCATAGAATACTTTGGCTGCCTGCAACAGAAAAAAATTATATTGATTTCCCAGACTTGCGCTTGAATTCTACTGCCAGGTACTTGCAGCAATTAGTTAGACTAGATAAGTTTAAACAAGTGGTAATAACTTTGTTGGCATGGTAAACAATCCATCCTCCACCTCTTTTATTCCTGTCTGCTCAATAGAAATGATACACTGAAATTTGTACTTCCCTATCATTTACGTTAGTGGATAACTACATTTCCAAGAAAATAATGGAATCAGATTCATTCAGAGTTACAGATTCCCCAATTTCTTCCATTTAGTAAAGCGTGCTTCTAACATTTGCATGTACAAATTAAATACCCCTCTTACCTTTAACATTATCTACAGTACTTGGGGAAAAACAATTTGGCCTGGGATTGGGATTTATATCACCACACAGCATAAGGCTAAGGGCTAGGAAGATCCTAACAAGGAACCCAATCCCCTTCTGATAACTTCCAGGGGCAGCTTGTTGCTTCTTACTTACTAAATAAGCAGATGCCTTGCCCTTAGCCGTACCCCCCCACACACCCTATATGGAAGTCTGTATTTTACTACCAGCACCTCAATTTGAATTTTCGAGGGCCTCTGGTGCTAGCCATAACCACCCAATTTTCTTCAAATGAGAATTGACAACTTCAGTTGGCTTTAATGTCTCACTGTTAACTATTAGCACTTTGCAACCCTTTGCCCCTCAGTCCTGTTCCCACCCCAGCAAATCCCATCTTCAACAAAAATATTAACAAGCCCAATATTCACATTGTACTCAAGTAAAATAACAATTAGTAACAATTAACTTAAAAGCTAATTAAAACACAGAAAAAAAATATTCACAGCCTCCCCTCAGCCTGCTGCAATGACTCCTGCAGTGACTCCTGACACTCCTGTGAGAGTCACTCACACAAGTACTATGTAGTGGCATGGGCTTTTGTGAGTGCTAGCCCCACCCCAAGTGACATGATAGGGCTGCTGATTCACTGCTAAGTCCCTGACAGCTGAAGAGGCACTTCCTGCACTCTAATGCAGGTATTACTTGCAGATTCCAGGGTGAGTTGAAGACACAGGCAGTCTCTGTGAAGTGGTAACTAGAGACGTGCTGTAGTCAGATACTGGCTTCTTTGTTCTCTAGCAGGCAGCATGGGCTTTTGTGAGTGATGTCCCCATTACCAAGTGATGTCACATGGCTGCTGGTTCACTGCTGAACCCCTACCAGCCAAGCAGACACTTATTGCAGTACAATACAGGTATTACTTGAAGATTCCAGGGTTATCCTGGTTTGGTGGTTGTTGAGGGGAAGCTATTCCAGACCCTTATGACACAATTTTCCAACTGCAGGAATCTGGTTCTTGAAGTGGTTGTGTCTGAGCTGGTTGCATTCCTAGGAACTGATGCACTTGGCTGGTTACTGGATTGGTGGTACTAACTGACTGCGAGCACAGAAAGAAGTAGGGAATGTCATAAAAACACTCTCCAGCAGCTCGATTGGCTTTGTGGAGGGAGGTGCCAAAGTTTAGAGTTACAAGCTGTTCTAGGATGAGTGGTTGTAGGGGGGATGGATGTACCAGACCCTCACAATCCAATTATCCCACTGCTGGAACCCAGTGCTGGCTCCAGTTTGGCTTAAAATGCTGCTGCTCCTAGGAACCAGTTAAGAAGACTGGCTACTGGATCTGCACTGCTTGCTGACTATGCTAGACCAGTTTAGCCTTTTTGCCAGTCTAACAGGAAGCAGTTTTGAGAAATGCCTAGAGTAAAGTGGATCCAGGAGAAATCCTGAGCAGAAGGTAGTTCACTTAACAACAGGGAGACAATCTAAGATGTTATTAACTGCTCTAGGGTAAGAGTATTCAGGTTCTTTGTCCACAGAATGCAGCAGATCTCGAAGTTTGCAGCACCAAACAGTTCTGAGTATCACAAGGTAATGGCTTTTGGTGTTGGTGCAGCTGAAATTGTTTGTTATTCAGTATGCAGAATAATAACTTTCCTTAGTTTAGCCTGGAATAAAAATGCTGATGCGTGGAGGTGATGTTTTGCAAGAATTTTGTCCACGATACTTTCAAGATGAATTGTGCAAACATGATGTAAGTGCTCCAAGCAGAAAAACATAAAAATCCACAAAAGGTAACCTACAAACACAAACACCCACCTTCCTGAAGTCCAGCAAGGTTTGTAAGTATTCTAAGCTAAAAAAAAAACATGAAAATCTGGAAAAAACAATCTACAACCACCCTCCACCCTCAAGTCCAACCATTCCTGCTTAGTAACTGTCAGTACTTCCCTCTAACCTATACTCATTTCCTGAGTTTCTATGCCATAGGTGCAGAATTTAGCACTTTTTTGCATTGAACCACTCCTCAAGTTTCCTAAGATCCATGCACATTCTCTTCACCCCCTCCTGAGTGTCTACTATTACAGATTTTGGTGTCATCTGCAAATAGGCATACCTTCCCTTCCTGTTCTTCTGCACTGTCACTTATGAGACAATAAAGAGGGCTGGTCCCAGTACTGAGCCCTGTCAGCACATTGCTGGTCACTCTCTCAGCATTAGAGTGAATGCCATTAACCACCACCCTCTGACAGCTGTCAGTTAACCACTTTTTAACACAGTTCGCCGCTTTGAACCCAACCCCTAGGCTGCTCAGTTTCTTAATCAGTGTGTCCTGTGTGGAACAGTGTTGAAGGCCCTATAGGTCACATCCGCTGTCCTCCCCTAATCTATTTCCCTGGTCACACGGTCAAAGACATTAATCAGATTTGTCTGGCATGAACTCCCCCCATGAATCCATACTACCTGTGGTCTTGCAGCCCACTGGATTCAAAACACTATGCAAGACTTTCTTTAGCAGAGTTTCTATAATTTCCCCACCACTGAAGTGAGAATGACCAGCCTACAGTTGCTACCGTCCCCCCTGCTGCCCCTCGTATGCAAAGGAACCATGTCTGCTCTCCTTCAGTCCTCCAAAATCATTCCTGTTTCCACTGAAAGATTGAATAAGGCCATGAGAGGAGCAGCCAGCACCTCCTTGAGTTCCTTTAGTACCCTTGGTTGTAGCCCATCCTGTTCCATATCCTTGTCCACCTTCAGAGCTGCAAGTCCCTTCAGAACTCTTTCCTCTGAAAATGGACTTGTGTCCACCTCCCCCTCTCCCCCTTTGTTCAGCTGCCTGGTGGTTCATCCTCCCCTTCTCCACTGTGAAGACTGAGCAGACGTTCCTGTTCAGGATGGCAGCTTTTTCTTGGTTCTCTTCTGCAGTCTTCCCATGCTGCCCTCTTTATCCTCACTATCCCTTCCTTTGCTTTCCTCTTATTAATTGCACACCTGGAGAAGGTCTTATCCCCTTCAGCTGCTACTTTGGCAATCATTTCTTATGTCTGGGCATTTGCTGCCCTCATCACCTTTCCCTCTTCCCTCTGTTTTACTTGATACAATGCAATACTGCAGTATTTAATTTCCAGTAGGGACTGTTTTTTTTTGTCAATTCTTTTGCCAACTGGGTAAGGCCCACTAAGCACAAGTGCTTGTTTTCAGGGGTGACCTGGGAGCACTGGGGTTGTTAAGTGACTTGTTCAGAGTCACACAGTAGAGGTCTTCTGGGTGTACCAAGCTCATTCACAGCTCGTTACTCTAACCTGTAGGCTATACTGCCAACCCAATTTTAGAATGTATTTATCCCAGATAGTCCAGCTGGGACATAATACTGCATTTTCAGTGAAGTCCAGCTTTTACTCATTTCCACAGCTGGGTGAACAGGAGCACTGGGAGGTTAAGTGACTTGCTCAGGGTCCGCAGTGACTATTTGGCTGTAGTAAGGTGTAAATCTGCACTTTCCCATTTCCCAGCAAAGCTCTAACCAATACAGCACAATTTCGGTAGTGGAGACTTGCAAATAGTGGTAATGATTTTTATTAAGATACGTGTAATTTTGCATTCACTTGTGCTTGCACAAAGAACATCTTGGGAGTATATGCCATATCAGACGTGTGTCACTGCCCAAGCCATTTACAACTGTAACTGCAATGGGCTTGGCAGTGTACACCAATGACCAGGCACTCTGGTCATGACACAAGTTCTGCTTTGCTGACATGGTATGTTCTCTAGTTGAAAGAAATGAACCGCTACAATGAGAGAACACTTCATTTCTTTCTGTAGCTGTAACTCCGATCATTGGCATTACAGTTGACACTAATGCGCATTAGGCTGGAGTTACGGTGATCGGTGGCTGCTGCCACCTACAGCACTCTCTCTCTCCCATCCTTGCTCCTGTGACCCCAGAACACTGGGGAGCCCACTCCCAGTGTCCCTTGATGTGTATCCCCCCTAAACAAAAACACTAGGACACTGGGGAGCCCACTCCCAGTGTCCTGACATCTTCAATAAAAACCCTAAAAAGAAGAAAACAGTCCCCCAATGTCCTTTTTTTTTTTTTTGTACTATTTGCTTCCCATTTTTGCATCGGAGAATGAGGAGTCAGTCCCATTTCACCTACCCATGCATCCGCCCACCTCCAACAACCCCAAGACCCCCCATGGCTTGCCCCCATTGTGGGGCCAGGAAGGGAGCTTCCCCCCTCTCCGAAGCACAAGCCAAATCCAGGGAGGTGGCGGTGGCGGAGCAGCAGGACAAGGATGAGGCTTCATGAAGCCCCCTGCCTGCCATTTTCATTATTCTGGACCCCCTCCCTCCCAGCACATGATCACAGATGTGTGGGGGCATGCGCTTGCCACTATCACTGGCTGCTATGCCCTTTCTACCTGTGCTACCCCCCCAGCCTGCACCATAGGGCAGCAGACAAGTGGGACAACAATCCCTCCCTCCCTGAAAGAGGAGAGCAGTCCTCCAGATGCCTGATCCTCTCTCTCACCCCTGCCAACCCCCAATGGCCAGAGCTCATTCCTGAACCCGGGTCACTGGCAAGGCACAAGTTGTGGTGTCCAGCACCTCAACCTCCAGTGCCACTGGGACAGACCATCCTTTTTGTTAAACCTACAAAAAAGAAAACTGTCCCTTGTCGTCCCTGTCATCTCCCTCCCCTATCCCCACCATCCATCTGCCTATCCACCTCCCTGCACCCACCCCCTTGCCCTATACTTACCTCCAGAGGTCAGCGGCTAGCATCCACTGTGGACTGGAGCACGTCTGCACTCTTCAAAGGCGAACTGCGAGCTGAGGAATCAAGGAAAGTGCTGCATAATGGCTGTCAATGGCAGTTTTAACTTATGTTGCTATTGTGGCCATTTTTAGAGATTTTTGCACCAAATTATGAACATAGGTTTTTTGGGACCCCACCTCATGAACACAGGCACTGTCATTTTGTTACTCAGTCCCCAAAGGTGATTTTGCTGTCGCTGTGCAGAATCACCTTTTGGGACTGAGTAATGAAACAACAGCACCACTATTCATGATGAGGGGTCCCAAATAGCCCATGTTGAAACTTTGGTGCAAAAATACCGAAAAAAAACACCCGAGTTACACACAGTCATTGAAATTTTTCTGCGCACACTTGTAACTTCAGCAGTTTTTAATACTTTCACTCCAAATTATCGACATTGCCATTTCTTCACACTACCTCATGAACAGTATGGCTGCAATTAATCACATTCTGCCCAAAATGTGTTTTTGCACCTGTGGCATGGAATGGCGCAGTTGCTGTACGAAATTACCTTTTGAGATCAGTGAACGAAATGACAGTGGCAGTGTTCATGAGGTGGAGTCCCAAAAAGGCTATTTTGAAAATTTGGTGAAAAAATCTCCTAATAATGGCAGAGTTACGTGCGGTTAGTGAAAATGTTCTACTCACTCGCATACCTTTGGTCATTTTCAATATTTCCACTCCTGTTTTTCAATATGGCCATTTTATCACACTACCTTATGAACAATACATCAGTCATTTTTCACATCCTGCCCTGAATGTGTTTTCGCACCTGTGGTCCGAAATGGGGTTTTCCCATAGATTTACAAATTTTCACTTACAGGATTCATGAGGTGGGGTGATAAGAAGATTATACTATGTTCAAAATTTAGGGTTAAAATATTAAAAAATGACAAAGTTATTCCCATTCATTGCAATTTCAGTATGCACCCTCATAACTGTGGAAATCTTACATATCTTCACCCCACATTTTCAACTTAGCCTTCTGAGCTTATGTATGTCACAGCTGTCATTTTTCAAACCCTGTCCAAAATGTGTGTTTCCACCTGTGGCATGGAATGGCATTCTTCATGTACAGAGTTATGTTTTGGCATGGATTTGAAAATTTTGTCTACTGCCTACATGTGCTGGGGTATGCTGATAATCTGGTCATGCATCTATGGAGGGATGGATGTGCAGACTCTGAAGGATCCTAAACTGCCACACAAAAGTAAGAAGAAGAAGAATCAGCATTTATATAGCGCTTTTCATACACACTATCCCAAAGCGCTTTACAAGCAATGCTAGACTGGTAGTGAAGTGACTGAATGTGTGGTGGCGGCCACAAGTAAGAAACATGACAGAGCATGGGAGCTCAGGGCCTGAATTAACTAAAGGCATTTTAGAGGTCTGTCACTGCTGAGCCAATCACAGGTGAAGCTGGTATAGGCTTGGCAGTGTAGACCAATGACCAGGCACTCTGGTAATGTCAGTAGTTCTGCTTGCTGACATGACATGTTTTGTAGTTGAAAGAAATGAACCGCTCCAGTTAGACAGAGCTTCATTTTTTTCTGTAGCCATAAATCTGGCCATACACATTACAGTTGACACTCATGTGCATAGCCAGAGTTACGGTTATTGTCGGCTCCTGCAGCCTGCCACACACTCTCTCTCTCTCTCCCCCCACCTTCTACATTACTCACGGTGCAGCTTCACTTATTGGTGGCTCATGCCACCCTGTGCACTCTCTCTCCCTGGTACTTGCTCCTCTGAACCCCCAGGCTTATACATTAGCCACGGTGCACCTTTACTTATTGGTGGCCTCGCCACTTGGCATACTCTCTCTCCCAGGTCCACTAAGGCCAGAGGAGCCAGCTTCTCTGACTACCAGCTCCTTGCTGCATTTACTGTGCAGCTTCCACCATGCAGTACCTACTGCTCTCACTGCTGCCTCCTCACTGCTCTGAAGCCAGTACCAGTACCATGCACCACTACAAATACTTGCAAGTGAATGTTCGGTATTGACAAATGCTTGTTTTAAACTAAAAACAAGACAAACATTAAAACGGTCATATATTTGGTTACATAAAAACACATCTAAAAGCCATGTACAGTGCAATAAAGAACTTGAAAAACTGTTTGCAGACAGCTAATGACATAAGACATAGCTATGAAACAAGTGGAATACATTTATGCTCGGACAGCAATAGCACACACTGTTAAACAATGTAAAACTTGAATGGAAAGTATGCTTTAATAAAAAGAAAGAGATTGTACACTACTGCATTGTTGTGTAACTGAATTCAATTGCAAATATAATACAGTACAAGCATATCCCCATGCTCTTTGAGCCTTAAAGTCAGACCTCTTTTACTAATAGGGAGTGTGCCCACATTCCCTTCCTCTGCAAAGGAATTAGGCTTAGCTACTGTAGCCAGTGTTCCCTTTCTGACTAGAGTGGCCTCCTCTAAGGGGGGAGTCCAGCAACGGATCCTAGTGGTTCATAAATGTCTCCCCACCCCCCTTAAACTCAAATCTGGGACACTCCAGGGGAAGAATGCTTAGCAAGAGGTCGCTCCACATTGACTGGGCAGATTGATGTAGATACCATGCTCTGAATGGATTTTCTAGCTAGGACCAGAGCTACCCTTAGTATTCTCAGATATGGAGCCCATAGATGGTATTCTAGGTAGTACTCTGTACTTCAAACAGAAGTGACAATTGGAAATCTGCAATATGTTTAGGAAAAATACTGGACACCACAACTGCAACATTAAGAAGGGACTCTCCATGGAACAAATCTCCTGCTATATTAAACCAGAAGGGACACCAGCCCAGTGGTGCTGAGGGTTGAGGCACCAGATGCTGCACCTCATGCCATGCTGTGGATCCGAGTTTGGAAACAACCTTGGATCATCAGGGTGCCTGCATGGGGGGGGTGGAGCAGGATAAAGCTCCTAACGGCAACTCTCCTCTCCTGGAGTGGTTGTCACTCCCCCTCGTAGTTCCACTGCCACCAGGTGGCGGTCCGGTGGCAGCACAGGTGAGAGGGAGCAACAAGTCAGGCAGGCATCTCAGAATGCAGTGTGTGCGTGCCTCCACACATGCATGTGCTCATTCAGGACTGGGAGCAGGTGAAAAATGGGGAAAAAAACACATAAAATACATAATGAAAAAAATTACAAAAAAAAACCCAGACGGGACACAGTGTAGAACAACTGCAACATTAGCAAACATAAGTAACTTCCTCCACCTGACACTTGCTACAGATGAGAGGTACCCCTTTGTTGAATACAGGAACAGTACTGTACTTGTGGGCATGTATAACCCATTAGAGGCTCAGACTCGAGACTTTTGCATATCCCTTTCATGCGTACCACAAAGGGCCAATCTGCTTTCAAATATAGACTCCCCAAACTCTGGAATGACCTCCCTGCTGCTATTAGATTGCCCGCCACCTCTAGGACCATAAATACCCTCCTGCTGGGCCATTTCTCAGACACTTGTAACTGTAATCTGCAGCCCAGTTCTGCTAGCAAGAGGATTTGTACTGTGCCCTAAACTGTAAAAGTGGCCTTAACTACTGCCTCCGCCAATGGTTCAATGGTTCTCTGCCTGCTCACGCTTTAGTAACCCAGGGACTCGGAATCAAGATTGTATGTAAGTTCCCAATGCATAGTCCAGCCTGTAACATTTCCTGGACCAGATGTTTTCTCCCTTTCTCTCCCACTTCTGTACCTACTGCATTGCAGCCCTTGCCTATGCTCCATTTGTATATTTGTATGGATCCCTTATTGCACTCACTTCTGTAACTACTGTAATGCATCTCTTGCCTATGCTTCATTTGTATGTTTGTATGGATGTTTGTAACTCCCAGGTCGCATCTGGAAACGAGCGGTTCCCGCTCAGTATGCTAATCTGGTAGATCTCTTAAATAAATAAATTAACAAACTTGTATTGACCCATTTAGCTCAAGCAGTTCATCTTGCAGACTGCATAACAAAGCCTACCAACATGTAGTTCTTAAATCACCATTTTACCATGGTTCTTGCAATGCACAGCATATGAGGCTACCAAAGAACTTTAATTCCTTGATTGCCACAGTCTAACAGTTTTTAATCCAAGAGTTTACAACCCCACAAAAAGTTAATCCTAAATGGGAAACAAAATAGACATGAGCATCTTTCTTGGGCAGTGACCATAGGGCTGCAGTTGTGGTGGTGGTCCCCCTAAGCTCCTAGACAACCATGTACATACAGTATTCCACCATCAACCATAATTTACTGGGGCATGAAACAAGTAAGACCCCAGCAGAGGTATAAGTCTAATATAAGGTAGGGGGAAGGAAGTGGAGGAATGGCACATCATGTAAATTAGGGGAAGGGGAAAAGGGGAGATCAGCATTACATCAAGAAGTAGGGCAATGTCAGATCATAACTGCACAATACTGTATTTTAGGGATAGTTGTTCTTTATAAAATTCATTGGCTGTCTTGATGTCATAGAAACTGTCAGGATGTCCCTCCTTCCTCACCAATGTGGTGGCTGGATAACAGAAGCAGAATTCTGCTTTATTGCTCCAAAGTGCATTTAGCAAGTGAACAAACATGTTTCCCTGTACCTAGATCCTCCTAGAAAAGCCTGAAAAATTAAACAGCTGTATTCTCCAAAGATGAGCTGCTGTTGTTTTCTGGCTACAGTTAGTATGCTCTGCTCCCTAAAATTGTGGAGCCTGAAAATAATTTGCCAGGGGGGCATCCGCTGGTGGCTTGGAGTTATGGCTGTATGTGCCTGATCTATTTTCCCCTGGTCTGCTTACAGTTAATGTTCAGTGTATCAGGCAGTCAGGCTCCAGGGAAGGCCACCTAATCCTTTCCCTCAACATCTTCAGGAAACCCCAGATGGAGAGATTATTCCTCCTCTGGTGATTCACTTGTTTGTCCTATTAATCCTGCAGTTCTTCAACCTCTTTCTGTATTTTTTACACTTTTGCTTGAACCCCCAAAGTCTCATTCTCCAGAGTGGAAATTAAGGATTCAGCCATCAGTCATTCAGATTCAATAGGACTTGGATCTCTCAAATTGGACAGTTGCAGCTCTGCAGTGGTGAGTCGTGCTATTCCAGAAGCACTCCTAATGTATGGAGAGAGTTTAGGCCAGTGGGGGTGGCAGAGGTATGCAAGGTGATTTTGAGGCTGCAGCCCATGTACTGCAAACTGGACCTGGGCCTGATCCATCTCTTGATGGGATGTGTTGAGTCCATTGGTTCAGTGTTCACTGAGATTATCTGTTGTTTGCTTTTGGAGGGACTTTTTCTTGGTGCCCTGAAAGAGGTGCTGTTGAGGCCCCTCCTGAAGAAACCATCTCTCGACCCTGACAATTTCTAACCTACCATTTTTGGGTAAGATTATTGAGAAAGTAGTGACTCTACAGCTTGAGGCACACCTCATGACCTATGACATCTATGAGCCCTTCCATTCAGGGTTTAGGTCAAGGTATGGCACCAAAATGGTGTTCGTCAGAGTGCAAAATGATCTCCTCATTACGAGAGGTAGAGAGGATCGGTCAATACTTGTTATCCTCAATCTCTCCTCAGTATTTGACACAGTGGACCATGTAGTGCTGCTGGATCACCTAAGGGAGGTCTGTTGACTCACGGATACTGTCATCAACTGGTTTGAGTCCTTTCTCACAGGCAGAATGCAGAAGGCAGTGATGGGGAGTTCCTCCTCCTCCTGCCTGAAGCCCCTCAAATGTGGAGTTCCCCAGGGTTCGATCCTGTCACCTATGTTGTTTGCAGTATACATGCTTCCCCTGGTGAGAGCATTAGATGGTACAGCTTGGTTTTCACTGCTATGCAGATTACACCCAACTGTACATGTCATTTGCACCAGGGACAAGAGACACTGTGAAGGCGCTAAATAATTGTCTGGCTGAGATCCATGACTAGATGTCCTCTAGCTGGGTAAGACTCAACTCCAGCAAGATGGGATGGAGGTGTTAGTGATTGAGCTTAGTCATCAGTGTGATGTGGTGCTGCTGGGATGAGAACAGGGTTATTCCTTGGCCCTTCTCCTTTAGCTGCATCTACTAAGGCAAAAAATCTGGGCATTATCCTTGACAATGGATTGACACTTGAGGGTCTGGTGTTGTCCCTTGTCTGGAGTGGTTTTTACAACCTGAGGAATGTCACCCAGATCAAAGCCTTGATTCTAACTTATGACCTGCCCTCACTGGTATATGCTTTTGTGACATCTACAGTCTACTACTGCAACACTCTTTACCTTGGGGTCAGCAGAGGGGTTCACTAGCACCTGCAGCTGGTGCAAAATGCAGTGGCCAGGTTGTTAATGGACCTGCTGAGGTCTTCTCATGTGACCCTCGTTTTGCTTACCTTGCGCTGTCTGCTGGTTAGATGGAGAATCATCTTCAACGTGGGCTTGCTCACCTATAAGGATAGGGCTCTAGATATCTGAATGACCTCCTGACTCCTGTCTGCCCCATGAGCTTGCTCTAATTCTCTACTGAAGGCCTCCTAGCATTTCCCAGGGCCCAGCTGAAGACCTATAGAGATCAATCATTTGACGTGGCAGGCCCAGTATTGTGGAACTCGCTTCCAAGATCTTTGATGGAGGCCCCATTGGTGGAGATGTTTAAGTGGGGTCTGAAGGTGTATATTTTTAGAGAGGCATTTGTAAATTGTTTATGAGTCATAGAAATAGCTGACTGCTGAATTGTTTATTTTAAATATGATTTTATTTAGGTCTCGCTGTTGTTTGTTGTCACTGACATATGTTTTGTATTTGATGTATGTTTTTTTTTTTTATTTTGTCTCTTGCCTGCCTGTACAGCACCCAGAGCCCCATTATGTGGCGCTTGATAAATAAAATTTAACTAACTAACTAACTAACTAACTAACTAACTAACTAACTAACGGCCTCTTCCAAGCATCTCCCATGCTTGGCTCCTTGATGTACCAATGCTCTGACCATCAAGGCTAGATCTTTCAACTGTGGGTCCAGAGGAGCTATGCTCTGAATGAAGATGGAGCAACTCAGAGCAGCCATCACATTCTCCGAGACCTCTTGTCCTGTTCTAGTACCCATCTCTGCATTGGGCTACAGCTTCTTTGAGTCTTTGTGCTGTCCCCTTGGAATTTTTAGCAACTGAAGTTGTGGGGAAGTTGTCCATTTTTATATTTGCTCGCAAACATGTGCAAGAAACATAGTGCCACCATACGAGTTTTTGTAGGTGTGCCTCCCCCACTTCCAATGCCCTGCTCCATTCTGAAGGTGTGGCTGCACAGCAGCAATGACTGTCTGAGCTGTCTATGACAGCCATTCGGATGCAGTGGCGTACAGGTCTGAGAAAACCACTGCTACAATCAGCAGTATTAACGTGTAGGCAATTTGCCTATACATCAGCACTGCATCTGAACTGTCATAGACAGTTTGTCCCCAACCCCCCCATGAACACCTAGGTGGCATGCTGGGAGCCCACCCCAGCATGCTCATGCACTCCTCTCCACCCCCGCACACTGTATGACTGACGGGGTGCCCAATCCCCTGTCAGCTCCACTACCCCCAAAAGCAATCTTCCTGGTGCCATGCTGGAAGCCCACTCCAGCGTGGCAAAAGTCACATGTCCTGTACATGCTGGGAGCCCACCCCAGTGTGCCTATGTGCTCTCCTCTACCCCTGCACACTGTATGACTGACGAGGGTGCCCAATCCCCCATCGGCTCCACTGTCCCTCCCAAAAGCAAAGTTCCTGGTGCCATGCTGGGAACCCACCCCAGCGTGGCCGAAGTCTGTGGCCCATGGGGGTGCCCAATCCCGTGTCAGCTCCACTGCTCCCACAAACAAACTTGTAGGTGCCACACTGGGAGCCCACCCCAACGTGGCAAAAGTCCCACGTCGTCTTACAAAAAAAAAAACAGAACAAAAGAAAATGGTCCCTCGTTAACTCTTTTGCCCCCTCCCCAACTTGCACCCATCCTCTGCGTACCCCCCCTTCCTACACTCCACCTCACCCCTTACTTATCTCCTGAGACTGGAGTGACGATCTTTGGTGGACCGGGAACATGTCTGCACTCTTCAAAGCCAACCTCGAACTGAAGAAATGTTGATAAGCTGTATAATGACATAAATGTGGGTTTTTTTTCAACTTTGGTGTATATCTCAGCCATTTTGGGGAATTTTTTCTCCAAATTTTCACCATGAGGTTCCTGGGACCCCACCTCTTGAACTCAGCTACCGCCATTTTGTTATTCGGTCCCGAAAAGTGATTTCAAGGTCACTGCGCGGAATGACCTTTCAGGACCGAGTAATGAAATGGCAGTGTCACAGACATGAGGCAGGCCCCCCAAAACCCTATGTTGAAAATTTGGAGAACAAATTCTCAAAAATGTTTGTTTTACAAGCGTGCGTTGAGCAGTTCATATGCACACTCGTAACTTCAAGAATTGTTACTATTTTCACTCCAGATTTACAACATTGCCATTTTACCACACCTCCTTATGGGCAGTACAGCTGTCATTTTTCACATCTTGCCCAAAATGTGTTTTCATGCACGTAGCACACAATGGTGCAGTTGGTGTGTGAAATCAATGTTTGGGACAGATTAAGAAAATCACAGTGACACTGTTCATGAGCAGAGGTTTTAAAATGGCTATGTTGAAAATGTGGTGACAAAAGTCTATAAAATGACTGTATTATGAGCGTGCATTGCGCAGTTTCCACGCACCCTCCTAAGTTCACGAATTTGTAATATTTTCAGTCCAGATTTTCAATACTGGCATTTTTCCATACCTCCTTATGAACAGTACAGCTGTAATCTTTCACACCCTGGCCAAAATGTGTTTTCACACTTCTGGCGCAGAAATGCATGGTCACTGTGGGAAATCAGTGTTTGGGACAGGTTAAGAAAATCACAGTGACACTGTTCATGAGCAGAGGTCCCAAAATGCCTGTGTTTACAATCTACTGTAAAAATCCCCAAACTAATTACATCATGGGTATGCATTGCACAGTTTCTATGCACGCTCGTGACTTCACCAGTTTTTTTTATATTTTCACTGCAGATTTTCAACATTGCCATTTTACACTTCCCCATGAACAGTACACTTGTCATTTTTCATCTGTTAAAATGTGTTTTTACGCACCTGTGATGCCAAATGGCGTAGTCGCTGTGCAAAATCAGCTTTCAGCTAACAAATTGATATTGCCACTGTTCATGAGGTGGTGGTCACAAAAAATGCATGTTGCAAATTTGGAGTGAAAATACCAATGAATGCCCAGGGTGTTAGGGTTTCCAACCATGATGCCCAACTCTGTAGAGACTGACAGGCATCAGGGGTGTGACTTGGGATTGTTTCCTGTAAAGCTCATGCCATTCCACCTCCACCCACACCCTGCAGCCAGTGACAGGCATCAAGGTGTGCCTTGGACTTTTCCACCCCAAAGTTCACCCCATTCTCCTATACTGCACCAATCTCACTATATTTCCTTATGGAATGGGGTGAACATAAGGCCCAAAGACCCCAAGGCACACCGTGACACTTGTCAGTGTCTGCAGTGTAGGGTGTGGTGAAATGGCATGGGTGTTATGCCTGATGACCCAAAAGCACACCCCAATGCCTGTCAGTCTCTGCAGGGTGGTGGTGGGGGGTTGGCTTCAGTTCAATACTTCACTGCCATTCCTATTATGCATCTCTCCAACTCTACACTACCAATGCCAATGCCAGCAAGCAAACATTTGATACTGACAAATGCTTGTTGCTATAGGGTAGTTTGTCTACTGACAGCTAACAGTTTCATGAGATTGCATCATGAAAATAAAGGGATCATTCGATGTGAGGTAGAGCAGGCTTTAAGTGTGTTTAACCTCTGGTGCCCAGTATGTGCAGTCCCTACTAGCAATGTTTTGCTTGTTAAGATTTTATGAATTATTACCTTAGGGTAGCTCAGCTGAGTTACAACATCAGTTTCTAGTGAAATCATTTTGATGGGATCTTTCCTATTTCCCCAGCTAGGTTGACTGGAGCAATGGGTGGTCATGTGACTTGGTTGGGTCACATAAACTGAATATTGGTTCTAGCAGGTTTTGAATCTATGATCTCCCAGTTCCCAATAATGATCTAATGACCTGAACACACAGTCTTCAGTAGGGTGAAGAGGGAGTATGAAAGGCCAGCAGATATTGGCAAGCTTTTATTTTTCACAAGTTGTATATCCTGGAGAGCATGCTGTGATGCAACATCATTTCTAGTGATGTCATGTGTTTACTTATTTTACAATGCATTTACTTCCAAGGATGGCCCAGATGATATGCAACATCTTATTTCCAGTGGTGTCCTGCTTCAATCCATTTCCATAGCTGGCAGGACTGCAGTGGTATGTAACAGTCATGGAACGACTATTCCACTAGCAAGTAGTTTGGGTACCTTAGTTTTGAGGGAGTTACCTGGTGGGAGTTCTAGAGCTGTAGGGATCTTGCCCAGATGAGAAGTTAGACCCTGTGTAAATAAAATAAAAAACAAGTGTGATCTCATTATTAATTGCACGAATAGGAGTAAGCTAAGGGGGGAGGAGTGATTATCTACACCCCTTACACACAGCACACACATGCATTATCAGTAATAAATAATGCCTATCACCTTATGTAAGTAAAAATAGTGGATGCAGCAGTTTTGGTAGCCAAGGGCTAGTATCTATATGCCCTGGCTAGTATTTATTTATATTTATTTAAAATGTTTCACCAGGAAAGACATACTGAGCTGACAACAGCTCACTTCCAGATGTGTCCAGGGTATGTGGTAAAGGATGGCAATGAAAGTAATCAGGGTAACAACTGCATAACACAAAGACAAGCATCATATAAAAAGCAAAATGATAAAAGGAAAGGTACAATTTATGCAAAATAAAGCACTGAATGCAATCCAATGGATATCTAGAAAGGTAATTTGAGTTACTAAGTGCAGTTATGCAGGAAGAGGGGCAGGGAAAGCTAATTCAGTGACAGTTAAGGGAATATACAGTAATTAGAGAGCAGAGGTAAATGGGGGAGTTAAGAGCGTGAGCAAGGGCAGGAGCATGGATTAAAAGGAGAAGGAGAGTAGTAAGGGAGGGTAGAATTTAGGGGATAGAGGAACAGACTAAGGTATTAGGTGCACTTGCAGATGTGTGAGGTGAAATTGCAGAGAATAGAGGAGAGAGAGCATCGAGAAGTGGCAGAGTGGATAGACAATGGAAGGGAATTCCACAGTTTTGGAAATGGTAGGAGAATGCAGCCTGGCCAGGTGAGGATTTCCTTGAAAGGAGAGTAAGGGAGTGATAGCCAGAGCTATGAAGGGTGCTGGAGGATGGGGTGGGAGAGAAAGGAGAGAGGTAAGGTATGGGGGAGTAAGTCAAGCCAGTATTTGGAGATAAAGGAGGTAACTGTATGCCTGTTTGATAGTTAAGTAGCCCTGGTGGTCCAGTGGTATTTGGGGTCATGGTTGTGCTGTTAAAAGAGCAAGTATTTAAAAAAATTATATCTGATTAAATAAGTATTGTGCCTGGTTAAAGCAATTTCCCCCAGTTGCTGCTTAATTCAGTTGTTTTGCAGAGTGGCAGCTGCGTGGTGCTGAGGAGAGGAGCAGAGAGTGAGGAGCAGAGTTGATGAGAGCCAAGGTGCGGCTCCATAGCATATAATGCTATTGCACTAAGGGGAATCCCCTTGTTTGAGCTGAGGGAGCGGATCAGCATGTACCGCAAGTGCAGTCACAGAGCAGGCTAAGGACTGCCAGAGTGAGCTGTAATTTAAGAGGGAAGCACAGGGAGAACTGCATTCCTCTCGCTGGCAGAAGACCAGATACTTTAAATAAAATAATTAGTTTGGCAGGCAGCAAGCACCAGGACAATAATTTAGGGACAGGCTGCCATGTATTTTAAATAAAATAAAAGGGGCACATTTATGAAATGGGGATGATCTCACAAAGCACAAGCTCAGCGTTTCCCAGATGTTATCTTAATGAGTAGCAAGCAGGCAGCTATTGTGAGCAGCCACAACACAAACTTTAAGTTAAATAAAGCACTAAACTTAATCAATTAATTAAAATAAAGCCATCGAGTGCTAGATTACAATTGTTCACACACATATACAGTTTATACCACATAACCATTTAGTTTACAAAACAGAGCTGTTAGCAGTCTGAGACTGGGCACAAAAGTGGTGAACTGGATTAGAAATTGGTTAAGTGGCAGAATCCAGAGAGTGATCATAAATAGTTTGCAATCTGGAGAGAGGGAGGTGACTAGTGGGGTGCCACAGGGGTCAGTACTGGGGTCAACTCTCTTTAATATCTTCATAAGCAACATCACAGAGGGGCTGGAAAGAAAGGTGTGCCTGTTTGCAGATGACACAAAGATCTGCAACAGGGTGGACACTCCAGAGCGGGTGGACAAAATAAGAAAGGACATTAGCACACTAGAGGAGTGGTCAAGGGTGTGGCAGCTTAGATTCATCCACTTGGGGCACAAAAATCCATGGGGGGAGTACAGAATGGGGAGAGGTACTGGCAGCCACAAATCAGGAACCGGACTTGGAGTAATCACATTGGATGACCTAAAGATGACCAAGCAATATGAAAAGGCTGTAGGGAAAGCTAGCGGGATGCTGGGGTGCATAGGGAGAGAAATCACCGCAGAAAAAGAGGTTGTTATGCCACTGTACAGATCATTGGTGAGACCACAAGTGGAGTACTGTGTCAAGTTCTGGAGACCACATCTCTAGAAGGACATAGACAGGATGGAGGCAGTACAGAGGAGGGCTACGAAGATGGTACAGGGGCTGCATGAGAAGCCCTATGAGGACAGGCTGATGGGACTAAATATGTACTCCCTGGAGGACATGAGAGAGAGGGGATATATGATTGAAACATTCAAGTACCTCAAGGGTATAAACAAGAAAACTGAGGGTAGCATCTTTCAAAAAAAGAGATGTACAAGAACATGGAGCCATGACATGAAACTGGGGGGGGGGGGTAGGCTTAGGGGCAACTTGAGAAAGTATTTTTTCATGGAGAGAGTCATGGACACTTGGAACTGCCTCCCAATGGAGGTAGTGGGAGTAAAATCAGTTATGGAATTCAACAAGCATTTGTCAATGCCGAATATTTGTGTGCTGGTATTGGCAATGGTACTGCATGAGTTAGAGAGATGCTAATAGGAATGGCAGTGAAGTATTAAACTAATGCCAACCCCGACCCCCACCCTGCAGAGACTGACTGGCATTGGGGTGTGCCTTTGGGTCGTCGGCCATAATGCTCATGCCATTCCACCTCGCCTCACCCTGAAGACATTGACATGTGTCACTGAGTGCCTTGGGGTCTTCGGCCCGTATGCTCACCCCATTCCATAAGGAAATAAGCTGAGATGGGTGCAGTATAGGAGAATGGGGTGAATGTTTGGGCCAAAGACCCCAAGGCACACCTCGATGCCTGTCAGTGTCTGTAGGGTGAGGGTGGAATAGAGTGAGTATTACTACCGATGACTCTAAGCCATACCCTGATGCCTGTCAGTCTGTACAGGGCGGGGTGTTATGGTTGAAAACCCTAATTCCCTGGGTGTTTGCTGGTATTTTCACTCCAAATCTTCAGCATGGGCTTACTGGGACCCCACCTCATGAACAGCGGCACTATTATTTCGTTACTCAATCCCAAAAGGTGATTTTGCACCCGAATGCATTGTTTGGAGCAACAGGGCTAAAACACATTTTGGGCAGGATGTGAAAAATGACATCTGTACTGCTCATGAGGAGGTGTGAAAAAATGGCAATGTTGAAAATCTGGAGTGAAAATATGAAAAAGTGGCGAAG
Organism: Neoceratodus forsteri; assembly: GCA_016271365.2. Classification (NCBI taxonomy): domain Eukaryota; kingdom Metazoa; phylum Chordata; order Ceratodontiformes; family Ceratodontidae; genus Neoceratodus; species Neoceratodus forsteri. The sequence goes on along the minus strand of CM057455.1, from coordinate 1,140,848,693 downwards.
TTACAAACGTGTAAAAATTGCATAATGCATGCTTGTAACGCAGTATTTTTTGGAATTTTTTTACCAGATTTTCAACATGGCCTTTTTGGAACCTCCCCTCATGAACAGTGGCACTGTGATTTCATTACTCTGTCCCAAAAGTTGATTTCGCACAGCGACTGAGCCATTCTGTGCCACAGGTGCGAAAATGTATTTCAGGCAGGATGCAAAAAATTATAGCTGTACTGTTCATAAGGAGGTATAAAAAAAGGGAAATTTGGAAATTTGGAGTGAAAATATTAAAAATTGACGATTCACAGAGTGTGCTTACAAATTGCACAATACACTCATAACAGTCATTTTTTGGAGTTTTTTTCACCAAACTTGCAACATGGGCTTTTTGGGACCCCACCTCATGAGCAGTGGCACTGTTGTTTTGTTAATTGGTCCTGATTCCATGCAGTGACAGCAAAATCATCTTTTGGGACCAAGAAACAAAATAACAGTGCCAGTGTTCATGAGGTGGGGTCCAAAGAACCTCAGATTGAAAATATGTGACCAAAACTCCCAACAGCAGCTGAAATATCAATCTAAGTTGAAACCCCCCCTTTGATTGCCATTATAGGGCTTTCTGTGATTTTCTTCAGTTTGCGGTCGGCTTTTGCAGAGTGCAGGCATGTTCCCAGTCCACAGAAGATCGCAGCACCGGACCACTGGAGGTAAGTATGGGTGAGAGGGTTGAGAAGGGTGCAGGAAGATGGGGTGCACAGAGGGAAGGTTGGGATGGGGGACAGGCATTGAGGAAGATGAGGGACTGTTTTCTTTTTCTGTAGGTTTAAAAAAAAAAAAGACCTCTGGGCAGTTTTCTTTTTTAAAGGTGAAATACTATGAAAAATAAATTGCAGCATACTGTGATGGGCCCCCAGTGTGCCAGACTACTGGAGGGGGGAGATTAATGCTGACCCATCGAATGGGCACCCGGAAGTTGGCTAAAAAAAAGGGGGTGTGGGGGGCACATTCAACATGGGGAGTGGACATCCTGGTGTCAGAAAAAGGTAATTACTTTGGCACACTGTAGTGGGCTCCCAGTGTCCCACAATAGTGTGGGGGCATGCTGACACAGGGATTGGGCACCCTGTTGTTGTCAAACGTTATGTTCGGGCTTGGGGGGGCATGCCGACACAGGGGATTGGGCACCCCAGTGTTGGCTTTGGGGGAGTGAGTGGTGGGCAGTAGAAGCCACCAATTATTTAAAGCTGTGGCAGGGCTCATTTATTTATTTCACTGGGAAAGGCACACTAGGCAAACAAGTTGCTCGTAAGTCCAACCATGCACATTACTGTGCACTGTAATGCGCATGGCTGGAATATGCCTGGTTGCCGGGAAGGGGGGTAGGGGAGAGATCTGCTGCTGCAATGATGAAACTGGCCCTGATTGGAGCAGCAGATTTCTTTCAAGTCTGGTGCTCACTCTGAAACTGATGTCATCAGCAGCTTCCCTGTTGATTGGTGTTTGAGGGATGCACCCCTGAAAGTGTTCGCTGGATTGGCCAAACACTGCCACATCTCTGCAATGCTCTACTCTCCTCAAAATGTTTCTTGTGCACTATACATGCAAGCAGACATAAAAATGCATGGGATAGACATAAAAGTACCTTAGCAACAGGAAGGAATGGATAAAATGGTTACCATTTATGGTCCTTGGTTTCAAAGACAGATAAGGAAATGGGCAGACTGGATGGGCCAAATGGTCCTTATCTGCCGTCAACTTGTATGTTTCTGTGTTAAAAGCAAAGTGTTACTGGAAAATGAGTCAGCATAATTTAAAAGGTAAAAATTTGCAACTTTTTTTATTTTTTCAAAAAGGCACTGCCAAGCCATTTAAAGTTGGCTTAAAACCAAACTTGGCAGATTTATGGATTAAAAGGTGGGCTATCAGATAAAAACAGTCTCATCTGACAAAAGTTTAGGAAGGAGGGGTCGCTGTCCTGTTAAGGTGGAGAAGTATGGGAGGAGAAGCTGAAACCTTGAAACTATGCTGGCAGGCAGGAAAGTTGAAAGAGGAGCCAGGAAAGGGTGTGTGCTCTTGGGCTGGAGTGGTTACTGAAGCCCTTGAGATAGCCCCTGGAATGAGTGTCAGACCTCACATGAACATTTAATTTGTCTGAGCTCCATACAACTGGGAAGGTGTTATTTAAAAGGAATTGGCTTAGCCTGAAAGGAAATCTTACACTTGTTCAGTGTGAGAGTGACTCAGCTGTTATTTTTCCACAGGATGGAAAACTTAAAGTTTCAGTGACCTAATGATCCCTTAACCCAATTATTTAATATAAAATGCTGGGTAATGCTTAATGTGATGTGCAATTAAAATGAATCCAAGTTGCCGGCCTTGTGGCGCAGAGGGTTGAGGCGCTGGCACCTTACCTCATCCCACGCCGGCGACCGGGTTCAGGAGCGGACTCAGATCGCTCGGGGGCTGGCAGGGGCGGGAGAGGATCGAGCATCCCTAGGGCTGCTCTCCTCTCCCAGGGGTGGGTAGTGAGGTCTTGTCACGCAGCAGGGGCCCCTGGTGGAGACCAGGAGCACTGCTGACGCATGCAAGTAAGAAAGGGGGAACCAGAAAAAGCGGAAATACCGCTTCACGGTAACCGGATGACAGCTGCCCGGCGCTCTGAGGGCATCAAGGGTCCTTCTGAGCTCTCCACCTCAGCAGCATCCCCAGGGCTAAAGTAGGAGCGCTGGTCTCCTCCTTGGCTGGTGCCTTCCCTCTCGGAGGAGAGGGACCCATCCGGCGAAGGGTTACGTCGGATCACCCTGGGGATCGGCTGCAATATGAGGTGGGAGTCTTGAGGGATGGATGGGTCGGAGGTCTGCCCTGGCAGCCTGAAGGAGTGGCTGCCGTGGGGCACGTAGGGGGGTAGAAACAGATAATACAAAAAAAAAATGAATCCAAGTTAGAGCAGAGCAGGCTTCGAATTTTCAGGAAAGGCAGTTGCAAATTAAAAACTTGGGATTCCATTGTGGCTCATCCTGCTGCAGAATTCCAAAGTGCAATCAAAGCTGGGTTTTGAGTACCTGTTTTCTCCAAAGTGTCTTCAGCTGCATCCAGCAAGACATCATCTATTTCAAGCAACCAGGTTATCTTCGAAGATCAACACCATCAGATCCACTGCCATCTCTAAGGTCCAAGATAGCAACATTTTCCAGCCATTAAGGCCCTGGACACATTACAGAACCATTTTTGAAAACCATTTTTAAAACCAGTTTAGCTAAACCATTTCAGAGCAGCCACACTACTCAGTAAGTATTTTTGATAAGGGTTTAGTGTGGCCACACTGCTAGTGTTAAACCGGTTCTCCTTGTAACTATTTTGTGTTAAGTCCAACACACAGAACTGTGCTTGCCTGGGCACACTGCAGCTAGAATTGTTTTATTTGAACATCACAACTTAAAACATTTTTACTCCTGGGCAGACCTGTGAGTAAAACCATGCTAGCTCCAAAACGTTTTTAAAAATGGTTTTAAGACTAGGTATCTAGCAGGGTTTAAAAACACTTTTGTTAAAACATTTTAAGGGGCTTGTAGTCTGTCTGCAAACAGTGCTAGGGGGATTTAAAATGTTTTAAGGCACTTAAACCATTTTAAGTTCCCCAGTGTGTCCAATGCCTTAAGGAAAGTGGTACAGTAACTTTTATTTCATTGTAGGACTAGTTCAAGAGGGACACTCATCTGCTATATTGAATTCTGGAAACTTTATTGCTTCTAGGACTTCTCTCCAGCAGTTGAATGACTATGAGGGGAGTATGTAACCCGGATGTCATGTAACAACAGGCTGCTACCCCTGCCTGTTGAATTCCAAAAAGGTTGAGGGACCTGGGCTCAGTTTTGATGGTAACAGAGGGATTCTTTCCCAGATTAAAAAGGTAACTAGCACAGTGCCTCCACCCAGAGTAAAATACAATGGGCTAGATATTTATCTGGTACAAGCCCCTCTGATGCCATATCTGCCTACCTCCCCTTCCAGACACCCCACACATGGAATGTGAGTATTCTAAAAGACTGAAACTCAGAATCCTAACACTAAGGATCCTGAGTCCAGTAGCCCAACACAACACTCACCTGACAGACCATCATTCTGACCTCTGAAAGCCTGACACTACAACTTGCCAGAACTTGCAGTTGATTATCATTTTTTTGGGGGGTGGGGTGCAAAGCCTTCTGTGATGGAGGGGTGTAGGACAGAGCCCCCTGCCAGCCCACAAACATGGCATAAGTACAGTGTCAGACTTTCTGTGGTTGGGATGGTGGTCCATCAGGCAATAGCCACGTCGAGATGTCGGGCTCGGGATCCTGGGTTTTGGGATTCTCAGTGTCGGGCTTCTGTCATACATCCCATGGAATACCATAATCAGTTGTAATACTTTACACTGCTTGCAATTATTGACTATCGCTAATAATATGCTCACAGACAGTTTTAAACAACAACAATAAAAGATTTATTAAACAGTGGAAAGGGGAATGGGAATGCAAGACAAATGGCAGCGGTAATGAAATTGAATGTAACTGGCAGCAGCAGCATTCACCACAAACATTAACACTGCCCACCCCCAACAGTAAGACCCACCTCCCCACTGGTACCAGTGCCTCCTAGTGTCTACCTGGGTACCCAGGGTGTTGGTGTATTTTTTAATTAACTCAACTTTAATTGAACACTTTAAAGGAACCCCAGATCAAGATGGGCCCTGTGGTTACTCACGGTTCTGAAGTTCAAATTTACAGGGTCTGGCAATGGATGCAGGGGCAGTTATTCGAACTGGGGGCCTCCAGCTGTGCGAACAGAGTGGCAGCTGTCTTGGCTGTGGCAGGGTCTTATAGCTTGTCACCTTCAGGGCTGGTGCAGGCTCTAGCAGCTTGTCACCTTTCATGCAGCTTTGTCACTGTATTGCAGATGGGATGAGATGCTGGGACAGGTTAGTACTGTGGACCAGGTCCAAAACGCCTTCAGGAAAGATGATGAGTAGCAGCTAGCAGTAACACTAACTAGCTGACTCCCCAGACCCTGCTTGCTGGCAACAGCTTCTGACCTGGAGCTCAGGAGATCACACAGTCTTTTCTCCTCTGCGGCAGCAGACTTCTAGCCTCTGGAAACAACCAGTTTACCCCTTAAGGCTAAGAGTGGCACATAGTCTCTCAAGCAGTTTTCAAACTGCAGATTCAAACCACAAAGCAGCTTTCTCACTTTAAAACTGGCATTCCCCAGACAATGGGAATTTTCTGCAGGCGTCTTTGGACTCTGGCTGCTTGAATCCATGAAGCTTTCAGGCTCTCAACACAGTCCAACCTCAGAGGCTGAGGGCTTGTCTCAAGATGCTGCAGGTTTCAGTTGCAAACACTCTGGCTTTCCAGACAGTAGAAAGCCTTTTGGCAAGTCTCCTCGTGTTTGGCTGTGGAAGCCTTAGGCAGACTTCCATACTTTTCCTTCTGACACAGTCCAAGCCCTCCTGACTCACAGAGAGCTTCAACCCAACTGCCCCCAGGCTGTAACTGTCCCTGGGATCTCATGAGGAAATGGAAGCTTGCAACTGGCTGAACACAGCTGTCCATCTTTAAAATTAATAAACATTAGGTCTTCTCAATGCCTGATTGGTTGCCTTTTTGGGCGCCAAGGGCATTGTCCATACCACCTACCCAGGAGCCATTGCTGAGTCCTCCAGGGCTCCTCAAGTGCTGATCGGCTGGGCTAGGGGTTAAATGATCACAGAATAGCTGCTGTTTAAACAGTCCCACAGAATCCCAACTTTTAAGTCTCTTTGCTGGCAAACTAAAGAGTTGTAATTAATTTCTGTCCTCATGGTTTGGAAGGTGCCCCACTGCCCTTGCATCTGGTGGCAGAGTGGGCTCTGACAGAGACTCCCCCTGCCTATCACTAGAGCCATATCGCTGACCACCCAGGCAGCAGGCAGGTTCCTCAGCAACACTGCAGCGCTGGCTGCTTTAAAGGGGCAGGCACCCATTTACCATTTTTAAAAAGTTCAGCTCCAAGTTTCTCTCCCCCCCCCTCCTGCGTGTCTCCGGACACCAATTAGCCCTCCTGGGGACCAGGCACATGGTGGGGGATAAGTACAGCACCACAGGAGCAGATTTAGGGTAAAGCTCTGCAGCACTACACAAAGTGAGAGCAGGGAGGAATGGCAGCTCACACATTTGAGCAGGCAGCTCAACCATGTGCAGAGCAGAACTGTGCATCACTCCGCAGTACTGCTGCACTGGCAGTCGAGATTCACAACTCTTCTGGTCCCCTCACTGAGGATTACCACCCAGGAGATGGCAGGAGCAAAAAGGAGGGCACCATTCACTTGGTGGGAGCTGGCGGCCGGAGGCAGAAACAGTAAGCCCCAAGTAAGGGGGGGTTTACAAGTACAGTATATTGTGAATGCTATAAAGTAACTGTTATGTGATGCAAAGTGAATGTTACTGTGAGATGTTTAGACTATATGTGAATAGAGTGTATAAGCAATCTAAAGTTAAGTATTTCTGTGTTAGATACCAAGGAAGGGTATCTGGTGATTAGGGGTGAGTGGGCTGACTGAAGTGGGTATAGGCCTAGTAGTCACTGTACACCCTTAAGCCAATTAATCTGAATGTATAGTGACTGAGGTCCAAGGTCTGACCTAGTGCTGGGTCAGGATTTAAGTAGCTGGAGGGCTGGAGTGTGGTGGAATATTCTATAATCTCCAGGGATGGGAGGTACAGACCAGTGGAAATATAAAACAAAAGGTATAAATGCAAGCTATTTATTCAATTCAAATTTATTTGCAAAAAAGTATGCATTGTTGTTGCTAATTGCTATTGTTTCTTGTGCAAGCTGTGTCTGTAAGTTGGCAGAACAGTTTTGTAAAATATACCAGAATTCTTACTTGGAAACTGTGTCAGAGTCTTGCTTCATGGTTGTTCTAGTCTCACATTCCTGTGGTCTCCTGGGTCAGTCCAGTACATCACCTCTCTCTCCCACAACAGTTTCTGCAGCTTTCTTATTGGGGAGGTAGCATGAAGAGTGAACTGTAGTCCATGTGTCAATATAGGACTACAGCTCAGGATATTCGTTTTTAGTTTTTTTATTTCGGGCACAATTTCCACTGAGTGCTTGGCCAGAACCAAGGATGAGTGGTTTTTGCCAGCATAGCGGTGTATTTTATAACTTTTAAAACACTGTTTATTTAGAACGTGTATAGTTTAACCCTTTGGAGTATTTCCAGGTTATTGATGGGTATTTAACTAGCCCTACTACGAGCAGGTCGAGTATGAACAGGGTGCATACACACATGTGATGCACGCAAAGACACACACGTCTAGAGCATGTTTTGTGTGTTTTAGAGTGTAAAAGTTCAGAATCATAGATCTGTATCCTGACATATTCATTTGGTAAAGTATTGCTCTGAATTCCTATTATAAGTATACTACATAAGGATCCCAACTACTACATAAGTAAATCTGGTATCAATAGGGCTATATTGCTGTTTCCATCAAATCATGGCTGACTACATTATGACCTTGAGTGGGGAAATGGGTATCAAATGTGCTTCCTGTAGCATCTACACCATCATATCCCAGACTTTAGGGAAAGATAATACCTTTAAGTGTGATAAATGCCTCAAAAATGCGGAAATGCAAAAAGAAATAGCATTGTTTAGATCAAGATTAAATGCACTGGAAACCAGTCAGAGAGAAATGGCAGCTAGACTGCAGGTGAAAGATATTTCACAGTACCAGTCTATATCAGATAAGGATACTGATGCAATAACAAACAAAGTTCCAAAAATTACGTTAATGCCCAGCCCAAAGGACTCCGTTAATATGAAACTACTATGCCAGCTATATCAAAGACAAAAAAAAGAGTAAGGGAGTCAGACACAAATGAAAATACTGAGGAAGAATGGGTCCAAATTCAGAGTGACAAGGCATCAAAAAAAGGTCATAAGGCAGGCACCTTCACGGTTCCCCTTTATAATCGCTTTGATGCATTTAGTGGCCTTGATGATCATACTGAAACCAATGTAAATACCCTGGAGACTCCGCCTAGGTTCTCACAACCAGTTAAAAAAATGCCTCTGTCAATAAGGAGAGATTACACATTACTCAACAAGGGGCTTCTGTATACTCAAATCAAATGATCTCCACATTAACTCCCAATAGGATTATTGATACTAACACAGGAGACATAGATAATCGAGGAGTCCAACAATGGAATAATGTAGATGTAAACCCTCCAGTACTGGAGTCTTTAGTATCCTAGTAACTCTGTCAAAATATATCTCCAAATAGGTAAAATACCTCATCTGAAGCAGGATCACATGATATTGAAACATTCATGTATATTCCAACAGAAGCAAAACACAAATCAATATATGTGCTGAGGGACTCAATAATTCAACATATTGACAGGATGGTTTGTAACAATGACAAAGAAAATAGAACCATGTCATTCTTCAGAGGAGCAAAAACTAAAGATACCACCTTGATGTTAGATGATAGCCTAAAAAATGCCGTAGATCCATTAGTCATTATCCATGCAGGGGCAAATAATATCTTGAGAGAGCCTTTAATAAAAATAAAATAGGATATTTTGGCAATGACAAATAAACCAACTGAATTAAATTGTGAAATTGCATTTTCAGAGATTTTACCCATTCCCAAAGCAACTGAATTCAATGATTGGTTATGCAGATGGTGTTTAAAGCATCATATTGGCTGCATTTCTCATTGGGAGGACTTCAATGACAAAAGTGAACTTTTTTCATGGGATGGCCTACATCTAAGTAGCAAAGGCAGTAGTATTTTAGGTAAACAAATTGTATCTTACATTCAAAAAAAATTGAACTAAAACATTAGGGGGATATGCCTATCAAACAGGACCCTCTGAACTCTAACTACATGTTAGACAAAAAGGTTAATTATTTAATTACAGAGTCAGATACTAACACTTTTGGAAATACAAAACAAATTATATCACAGGATAATAAAGCACATATACCCAATAAAGATCACATACACATACTCTTTGTAAATGCTTGCAGCTTTTCAAATAAAATGGATGAACTTAAACACTTTATGCAAACATACAACATTGATATTTGTGGGGTTACTGAGATGTGGTTCACTGATGGTGATTGGGGTACTCAGATTACTGGATATTCAAAATTTGGAAAAAATCATAGACAGTCCAGAGGCGGTGGAATTGTACTATATGTTTCAAATGACTTTAAATCATATGAAGTTGATAGCAGCTTGGATGATACCTCAGATATTGAATTACTGTGGACTAAAGTCATCTTTCCCAATAAACACAGTATAACTATATGACTAAGATATAGCTCACCAAACCTAGATAGTAATGACAAAAATACACTGAAACCATGGAAGTCAATGGTGATTATGTTCTAATGGAAGATTTTAACATTCCTAATATCAACTGGAAATCCTGCAAGGGTTCATCGGCACTAGATAATAGATTTATTGACTTAATGACCTTGTACAACATGAAACAATTAATTAAAGTCCCAACTAGGGATCAGAATATTTTAGATTTAGTCCTAACTAATTTGGATGAAGAAATAAACAAAGTAGATGTAATACATCCTCTTACAAACAGTGACCACAGCATGTTTTTTATAGAAATAAATATCATTCAAAAGGTAGGGACACATGATTGCACCATGGTCAAAGATTTCTTCAAAGCAGATTATAAGTCAATTAATGAATTTCTTAAAGGGGAACTGTGCGCACTAACAGCCCCACACCCAAGTATGGGCTGGTCACAAGTTACACTTTCTGAGCAAAAACATTTTGCTTACTTACGATTTATTTCAGTATAGTAGATTGTATCACACTAATTCTGTTTACCTGCAATTTGACATTTTCTGTAACTGCAAATCCCAGAATCCCCTGCAGCTGACATCAGAGGAGGGCTTCAGCAGTTAGAGACTCAATAGCCTGCAGTGTATTTTAGAGATTTTATAAGCTCTGATCATATGTTAACTGGTTAAGCTATTCTCCTATGACTAAGCACAATCATCTGTGACTGTACTTAACCTGGGAAGCTCAGCAGGAACAGCAAACATATGACTGGAGCTTATAAAAGCTCTAAAATACACTGTGGGCTATTGAGCCTCTAGCAAATGCAGCCCTCCTCTGATGTCAGCAGCAGGAGATTCTGTGACTTTTTGTTACAGAAAATGTCAGTTTGCAAGTCAACAGAATTAGTGTGATATAAACTGCTATACTGCAATAAACAATAAGATGTTTTTCCAACAAAGTGTAAATTAGAATAAATCCCACACTTGGGTGTGGGGCTCTCAGTGATGACAGTTCCCCTTTAAGGAATGGGACTGGGAAACTGAACTTATTAATTGTGATCTTAATGATATTTGGCTCAAAATACAGGACAAATTACAGTACTGTATAAATCTTTGGGTACCCACCAGAACTAAATATAATAAAAAAAAGAGAATACCTCTATGGTGGAACAAATGTGTTAAACATAACCTTAGCAAAAAACAGAAATTATACCAAAAGTATAAAAAATCCCCAACAGCAAGTAATTGGACTGGGTATAAAAAAAACTGTGAATTAAAAATAAAAGCCTAATTGGAAAATCTAGAAAACAACTAGAGGAAAAACTTACCATTTTGGTTAAAGATAACAAAAAGAAATGTTTTAATTATATTAGGTCCGTGAAAATAAGTAGTCCAACCATTGGCCTTTACAGACAACTAATGGATAAATAATAGATGAGGTAGAAATGGCCACTGAACTAAACAAATATTTCATTAGCATTTTTGGTCCTAAAGTTTCTATGCCTATAATTTTCACAGAAATATCTAATAATGTGGAACAAATTAATATAAAAGAAGTCTTAGATGTCATCAGCTCAATTAAATCTAATAGCTCTGCAGGCCCTGATGGTTTTCCTCCAAAATGTATTAAAGAAATAGCACATCAGATAGCTAGCATATTAACTACATTGTTTAATGCCTCACTTAACACAGACACTACCATTTCTATATGGAATCAGGCTATAGTAATCCCATTACATGAAAGTGGTAGCAAAAATATGGCTCCAAATTATAGACCTATACATTTAACAGCAGTATTCTGTAAATTAATGGAAAGACTACTAAAAGAAAGAATAATGACACATCTGGCAGATTTAGGGCATGTTGATATAACACAGCATGGTTTTGTTCACGGCAGAACATGTCAAACAAACCTTCTAAATTTCTTTGAGCCAGTAAGCAAAGCAATGGATACTGAGTTATCTGTTGATATGATCTTACTGGATTTTTCAAAAGTTTTTGACTCGGTATCACATAAAATACTAATTGAACAGATGATATACTTAAATATCCATCCTTTAATTATACACTGGGTTGAATTGTGGCTTTCAAACTGAAAACAGAGATCCTCATTAGAGGGCTTCCTATCTCCTTTAAGCTCAGTTACAATAGTGTTCCCCAGGGCTTGGATCTTGGACCAGCTCTTTTTAATATATTAATATCCTCTATGCTTCCCTTTAATAAAAGCTGTTGGATGGGAAAGTATGCTGATGATTGTAAACTTGGAGGCATTATAACAAATTACACAATGGGGGAGGTAGTAACAACAGGGAGAGGGGGACATGATGAAACTTTCAAGTACCTCAAGGGAATCAACAAAGTCCAAGAGGGTAGCATCTTTCAAAAAAAGAGGTGTGCAAGAACAAGAGGGCACAATTTGAAGATAGAGGGGGTGGCTCAGAGGTAATTTAAGGAAGTATTTTTTCACAGAGAGGGTTGTGGATGCATGGAATGGCCTTCCGGAGGAGGTTGTGGAGTCAAAATCAGTGGTGGAATTCAAGCATGCATGGGATAGTCATAAGGCAATTCTGGGGGGTGGGGGTAGGAAGAAGTAGGCTGCTGGTTAACTAGGATCTGCAGCTTATCCAGTAGGTAGGGAAATGGGCAGACTGGGTGGGCCAAGCGGTCCTTATCTGCCGTCAAATTCTATGTTTCTATGTTTCTATGTAACAACAAAAGAGGAAAGGGACCTGGGGGTAATCATGTCAGATGACCTTAAGGTTAGCAAGCAATGTGAGAAGGCAGTAGGGAGGGCTGGGGGTATACTGGAATGCATAGGGAGAGGCATCACCAGCAGAAAACAGGAAGTTGTTATCCTTCTGTACAGACAGTTGGTGAGACCCCATCTGGAGTATTACGTCCAGTTCTGGAGACCCCATCACCACAAGGACATAGACAGGATAGAGGAAGTCCAGAGGAGGGCAACTAAAATGGTGCAGGGTCTGCAAGCCGTACAAGGAGAGACTAAAGGAGCTTAATATGTATACCCTTGAGGAAAGAAGGGAGAGGGGGGACATGATAGAAACTTTTAAGTACCTCAGTGGAATCAACAAAGTCCAAGAGGGTAGCATCTTTCAGAAAAAGAGACGTGCAAGAACAAGGGGACACAATTTAAAGATAGAGGGGGGGTGGTTCCGGAACAATGTGAGGAAGGTCTTTTTCACAGAGAGGGTAGTGGATGCATGTAACAGCCTTCCTGAGGAGGTTGTGGGGTCTAAAACTGTGGGAGAATTCAAGAATGCATGGGACAGACATAAGGCAGTTCTTGTGGGGGGTAGGAAGAAATAGGCTGTTGGTTAACTAGGATCTGCGGCCTATCCTGTAGGTAAGGAAATGGGCAGACTAGGTGGGCCAAGCGGTCCTTATCTGCTGTCAAAGTCTATTCTTCTATGTTTCTATCAGCACTAGAAATTCAAAAACATCTTACCCATCTTGAGAAATGGTCAAAAGACAATAAACCTTTTTTCAATGAGCTCAAATGTAAGGTGATGCATCTGGGAAAAAACAACCCTTGTTATAGTTATAAACTGAATAACAACTTTACAAACAATGGAAAATGAAAAAACACCTTGGAGTCACCATTTCCAAAAATCTTACATTTGTCATGCACACAAGAAATATCATAAAAAAGGGTAATCAAATATTGTATTGCATACTAAAATATATTAAAAGCAGAAATGAAAATGTCTCTGGTCCCTCTTTACTCTAACCTCATAAGACCACACCTAGAATATTGTTCATCTGTATGTGCACCTGAATTGATCAGAAGGAACAAATTAATAGAAAATGTTCAATGTAATGCAACCAAAAATATCTTCTCAATAAGTAATCTGGGTTATAGTAATAGATTAAAAAAGTAGGCCGTTATTCAATGCAGTTTAGAAGAATAAAGGGAGACCAGTGCTTAACATACAAAGCAATAAAAGATGAGTTAATGCTGGAAACCATTGGTCTCATTAAAAATTACTCTAATATAAATACTAGAATGCATGATATGAAATTAAAAGGAAGCCACGATAAAACAAATAAGTCAAACCTCTTGTATACTCAAAGAATTATTGCTACATGGAATGCCTTACCAAAATATATAGTGGAGAGTAGTACAATCAATAGTTAAAAAAAAAAATTGGACATGCATATGGGAGACAAAAAATTTGAATTCTATCACTAATAATGGTGGCGAGTTCATTAAAGGCAAAACTGCCTACCGAATTTGTAACTTACCTATGATCCTATGAGGTAATCCAAGAAGTTCCTGTGTGCACCCAAATTAATGAATGTGGGTGAGAAGAGAGGCAAAGAACCTACTGGTGCTGTAACTTTGTTTTCCCTCTGTGTATGTACTGCATTCACCTGGTGGTGTGTTATGTTACAAGTAGAAAGTTGAGTGACTTACTCAGGGTCACTCAGTGACTATGTGACTATATCAAGGTTTAAACTTGCAATCTCCCAGTTCTCAGCAATGCTCTAACCACTAGCCCACACTGTCTCCACTGTCTTGGGGATGAAAATGGTCGGAACTGCCAGCAATATGTTTTTATTTTCTTTTAGTTGAATTTGTGATCTCCCTGTTCCCAGTGGTACTCTAACCACAAGTCCACACTATTTGCAAAGGAGAGATAGAGACCAGGAATGGCTAGTGGCTGCTGGCAAAGCTTTTTATGTTTGTTCTTCTATAATTTATTTACAAAGGACAACCCAGCTGAGATGCAACATATTTCCAGAGGGTTCTGCTTTTTTTACATTTTTTAGCAACCCACCTGGCATAGTTTATTTTTTTATTTTCTTCTTTATTCTGCCTGTGTCTGCCAGTTTATATGCCCAGTTACAGACCCCCACCTCCATATTGTCTGTGACTCTGACACCTCTGGCTTTCCCCCTCAGGGTGGGGTTGTGGCACCTGGCCCTTAGTGACGCAAATATGGGACTAGAGTCTGGAGCTGGCCTGGAGGTTAAACAGAGCCAGGAGCAGGTGTCATTAATGGCAGCTGCAAGCAAGGATTTTTTGCTGTATCCCTAGGGGTGGGGAGATGCAATGACGTCCAGCGTCTGCCTCGACCCTCTAAGCATTTGGACGCCAGAGTTAGCGAGTACTCCTAGCCTCCGCTAGGAGTCCTCACACACTGGGCACTCTCCCCACCCCTCCTCCCAGAGAAGGACAGCAGCTCTAGGGGCACTTAATCCTTCTCTCCCAGTCAGCCCTCCAGCTCCCCGGGTCCATTCCCAAACCCGGATCGCTGGCGTCGCAAGCGGAAATACAACCGCTGCACCCGGTGTGCCGGCCCATCTAGCATAGTTAATAAGTTGGTGATCTCTTTCCTGTGTATTGGGGAGCCTGGAGTAGGGGTCTCAAGGTGACATCTAGTTTATTTATTTATTTAAAAGATTTACCAGGAAGGCATGCTGAGCAGAGTACCGCTCGATTCCACATGCGCCCTGGGGTTAGGGGTTACAGTGGAAACATGATACAATCAGAACAAACATACAGTGGAACATGATACAATCAGAACAACATTCATAATGTGTTTAGAACAACAGTGGGTAGATAATAATGTTAATAGAACAAACTGAGGGTAAGCAGATTTTAGTACAGTAGTGTAGGTACAGTTTTTTATATTTCACAAGGAAGCAGATCGACAATGGACCTGTTAAGTAAAAATGAAGATGTAGTCACAAATGATCTTTAGTTCTTTAGGGAGAAAATAAGACAGATAGGGAAGGTTCAGCATAAAACAACACTTATTTAATAGGCAGGGGGTTAGGAAGCTGTCAGACCTGTAGCAAAGGAGGCATGCTTGGCAGCCAATGGAGGAGCTACCGCAAAAGAAAAAAAGCAATAGACAAACCCACTCGTGGGGGGGGGGGGGGCTGTGGGAAAAGCTGGCACTGACAGCATTAAAATTGCCAACCCTGCTGATAAAACGGTAATGAGTTTTTCCCCATTCTTACATATGCTGATGGCGTAATTTCTTTTTGTTTTTGCTCGTACATTTTATACTCTCCTGAGCTGCCAGCCCCCTTCCATTTGTGACCAGCCAGCCCCATCACCCATCATCTCAGTTATTTACCTGGATTTGAATCACCACAAATTCACCCCCGCAATGATGGAATCAGAAGGGAAGGGTCATCCTCCCTCTTGAAGCACAATCCAGAGAAACCAGGGCCCTGTTGGTGGTGCAAGGTCTGCAATGACCAGGAACCCTCATCCTACCAGCCATCATTTTGTCTCTAGCTTTTCTCCCTGTCCATGTCCTCTAATGTTGGGCATAGCCCACTGTTGGCCTTGTCATGCTGCTTATGTCCCCAGTGGAAGAACAAGCTCTCTGGCCCACTGCAAGAGTTGTCAGAGTGCCATCCCACCCTGGACTGTGAGAGCAGTTGCACGGTAGCACCTCCCCCATCCCCCTGGGCCACCCTGCCAGCTCCCTGAGTTCTGTCACAAATTCAGGTTGCCCACATGGGAGTGTGTAGCACAACCCACTGGGCAATTGTGCACCTCCTGATTGTTTAATTTCTTATGTACTTTGGCACTACTGCTATCTTACAGTCTAATTAATTTTAATGAGTGAGCTTGTTTTATTATGGCAGCAAAAATATGCAAAAGAAAAAGATTATTATTATTATTATGTCAACATTAAAATCACACTTTAGCATTTTTAACTTTTATGTCTATAAAAATGGTAATATGAAATACTATGGTACTATTTTTAATTGTGTTGGTTGCAGTGAGCCTATGTGGTGATTTATGGCAAAACTAGTGACTCATATTCAATGTAGTGTAATACAATACACTGGTGTATTGCTATGCTCATTCAGTGCACCAGCAACCTTGTCATAACATCTTATTTTCTTAATGTTATAACTGGTGATTAAAGTTATTACTTTTCTCTAAGGCTTCATGATTCCTCAATAAGTTTGTAGTTTGTTTTTATACATAATTGACTGCAAAATCTGAAAATGGTCAAGCATTACAGGTAATACTTTTCATATATTGGGAATTATGTTGGACGTATAACACAGATATAATTTTAAAGTCAGCCAGTAACATGAAAAACCATAAAGGTATGTTGGTGGTGTTAAAGAATACATTGACATTAAGTCCAATGCTGTATTTGTGAGTATACAGGTACAGTAGGTTATGTACTTTCAATAGTACTATGGGAGGTGAAATTTAGGGCTTGATCAACAAAGGTGGCATGGATATGCTTAAAGTGAGGGTATTCCAGTTGCAACTGTGCACCCCAATGCTAGTCCCCAATGAATAACATCCACAGCCCATTCCATCTGTTGCTTACATGTGTGCAATCCTGCACAGGGGAAGGTGGAGGCAATGGAATGGAGCTGAACAGGACACTGGACATCCAAATCAGATGCCCAGGTAGGCACTGTAGTTGATCCCTTTTGGGATCATAGAAATACTGAAACCTAGACAATGCAGGCAGAAAAAGACCATTGGTTCATCAGGTCTGCCCAGTTTTACCCTACCCTATCCCATGGCTTATTGTCCAGATGGGGTTTTTGCCCTTGCTTCCCCCTTGCTCCCTGTCTTACTGTTACCCCCTGAGCAGATATTAAACCCTTTACTCTGTCCAAGTCTTGCTTGAACTCATTCATGGTTTTTGTGCTCATGACCTCTGCTGGTAGGCTGTTCTTGGGCTCAACAACTCTATCTTTAAAGTACAACTGTCTTACATCCCTCTTCAATCCCCCCCCCAACTACCTTACATTCATGTTCCCTTGTTTTTAACTCACTGTTCCTGCTAAATAGTTCTTCACAGTTTTTCTTATGTTTATTTTATTAAACTCTAGGATTACAAATACCTTTGAGCAGGAACTGCTCATTTACAAAGGTTCCACGTCAAAGGATGTAGGGTAACATACATACAAAGGTCAACAATGGTAACAGTCTTAAAAACACTAATATGTCTAAGCATTTATTATACAGCCAAAAAATGGAGAGAGACAACATAAGCCAACTTCAGACAAGTTTCAGGGTGAACAGTATATAGTTAGTATAGGGTAGGAGGGAGTCAGGAAGAAGTAGGAAGTCCAAAGGGCCATTGTCGGTGGGTAGAGGTGGGTGGCAAAAGTGCAAGGTGGATGGGCTGGAGGGCCCCATATCTGAAAGTGCCATTAGAGAGGGGAGGGGGTGGATGAGGCAGTGTGGTGTGGAAGGGGGTAAGGGGTGAGAGTGGGGGAAACTGGTGCCAAAAAAAGTGGAGCTCTAAGGGGAGGTTACAGGTTACCTTCAACTAGGGTAAAATGAGGAGGCAGTTACTTAGGAGAGGCAGTCACATTGAGTGGTAGAGGCGAGGAATAGTTGGAGTTGCGTTTTAAAGGGACCAAGCTTTGCAGTTGTGTTTCTTTGTTAAGGGTATTTTACCACTGAGGAGCCCTGTGCATGAACAACCTCTGACCTATTGTGGTCCGGCATCTGGGGACCTGGAAGGTTTGATATAGAGCACTGTGTGTAAGCTGGGTACTGCTGTTGGCAGTAAGGAGCTTTGCCACTCCTGATGGCGTGAGCCCGAGGAGAACTTTTTTGGTTAACAAGCAGGTCTGGTATTGTATTCTACTAAGGAGTGGTAGCCATCCGGCCTGGGCGTACAGGTCACAGGTGTATGTTTGGCGGGTGGCACCCGTGAGAATCCTACAGGCCTTGTTAAGTGTCATCGATATCCTCCAGAGGGCAGTAGGGGAAGCAGAGCCATAGATCACTAGACCGTAGTCGACGATGGAGGTGACAGAGCTGTAAATGGCCAGTCTAAGGGCATCAGTGGTCGTGCAGTGTTTGTGCTTGTGGAGCAGGCTGATCCATATGTTGGCGGCCTTAGCTACACTACCAATATGCCGCAGCATCTAAGAAAGGGAACTGGCCAAGGTGATGCCAAGATATTTAAACTCAGGAACATGTTCAAGTGAAGTCCCAGCATGGTTCTCAATGGTGAGGGACTGAGGTTTATACTTGCTCCTTTGGTTGCAGAATGTCATGACCTTAGTTTTGCTGTAGTTCAGGATGAGTTTATGTGCACTAAACCAGTCTTCAACATGCCTGAAATCACACTGCAACTGACTCTCAAGTTGTTCAGAGTCTTGGCTGCTAGTAAACAGTACTGCACCATCTGTATAGACTCTAATATTCTCTGTTGGCAGATGGTAGGGAGACTGTTCAGGATGAGAGAAAAGAGTAATGGCCCCAGTATAGACCCTGCGGATGCCTGAGAGGACTGGTTTTTCATCAGAGGTGACTCCAGCAATCCTAACACGTTGGACCCTTCCCCCGGTAGCTAGCAAACCAGGGCAGTGCATCCTTGGAGAGCCTGAGAGTGGTCAATTGCCTAAGTAGGAGTGGGTGGTTAACAGTACCAAAGGCCTTTGTCAGGTCAATGAATACTGCCCCCCACAGATTCTTTGGTCAAGGGTGTCATGGATGAATCCGCTAAATTCCAACAGTGCCGTGGTGGTACTATGCCCTTTTTGGAAGCCATGCTTTTCTGGGTACTCGATTTCATATTTGTCCAGGAACTCAACAAGCTGGTCTGAGACTATTCATTCCAGAGCTTTAGATAAGGGGAGAAGGATGGAGATGGGCCTATAGTTGGTGTGCAGTGATTTGTCTCCACTTTTGTGTACAGGTGTGAGTCACCTGTTTCCGGAGTGATAGGAATTAACCCAATCTTAGGGAAAGGTTGAAGATCTTTGTCAGGGGTTCAAGGATTTCATCTAGGACCAGTACAAGCAACTTCAGGTCGAGTGAGTCACCACTGTAGCCAGTTTTGTGGATGGCCTTGCATATATAGCTTCTGGCTAAGTGCATTGAGATCTCTTTGAAAAAGAACTGCGGAGCTGTGTGTACTTGGGATGCAGTGTCAAAGGGGGAATTGGTGGTGGGGGCACTGAAAAAATCAGGTGGAAGGACACTGCCAAGGTTGGAGAATGCATTGTTGAACTTATTGAAGATGGTACCTAGGTCTAATGTAGGTGTTCCATCAATGATGAGCATGGTGGGTGGTGCCTTAGTATCCTTGCCTGTGAGGTCCTTCAAGTGTTTCCAAAATTTTGTCCCATCACTCCAGGAGTTGCAGAGTGCCTCCCTAAAATATTTGCTTTTAGCCTTTTGTATAGCTCGGGTACAGCCATTTCTTGCAGATTTGTATTTTTGAATGTCCCCTTGCGCTGATGTAGCTCGAGCAGAGTGCCAGAGGTGGTCCCTTTGTTTGAGTAGTGCTACAAGTTTGGAGTTTATCCATGGGTTAGACCTGCCTTTAACCTTCATCTTTTTAAGTGGTGCATGGATATCACAGGTGGCTGTAAAGTGGCTGATGAACAGTTCCAAGGCTTTGTTTGTATCGTTGAATGAGTAAATTATCAACCAGTCCAGCCTGCTTAGTTGTGATTTTAGCAGCTGAAAGTGCCCCTGCTTGAGTACCCTGGTGTGTGTTATTTTAGGAGGGGGCTTGGTGAATTTGTTAGCCCAACAGCAGATAACGGGTGAGTGGTCACTTAAAGTATCAGGGAGCACAGACACCTTAGAGATTCTTTCAGGGCAATTTGACAGTATCCAATCAAGTAGAGTGTAGGTCACCATCCAATAGTTGCACCTAGTTTGGGGGGGACAAGCTGTGTGAGGTATTGTGCCGTGACAGCATCCTTGTAGGTGCAGGCCTCAGGTGAAAGCCAGTTTATGTTAAAAACACCCAGAATTATGGTCTCCAATTATTTTATTTCTTTATTTATTGAATTGTTTCACCAGGAAAGATACACTGAGCAACTTAATGCTCGTCTCACGGTACATCCTGGGGGAAAGGGGAAAGGGATATACAGAGTACGAGTTCAGATAAATACATACAGATGGTGTGATTATACATACAGTTATAAAACAGGAACATGGCACATGAGACATAGGCTGTTGTAGAGTTACTGTGCAGGCAGCTGTTAGGAGCAGCATACAAAATAAAATCAGTATAGGTAACAAGCAATAGGATACAAGGTTAATTATGCATATTTTACAGGCAGTACACTAGTGATGCAATATGCAGCAGGGTGATCACATAGGAACCAGTCACCCCTATTTAAGAGCCAGTGTCTACGGGGAAATATAAGTGTAAGTAAAAGAGGAGAGGGAGAGAAAAACAGAGAGGGAGGCAGATATGGAAGGGGGGGTCAGGAGCAGGTGCAAGAGGAGGGTGTAAGGTAGTCGTGTAATGCAGCAGTAAGGGAATAAAGGGAGGAGGAGTGACGGATTTGTGGAGGGAGAGCTTTCCACATTTTAGGCAGGTGGTAAAAGAAGGCTTTTTGGCCAGAGGAAGTGGTTCTGCAGGGGAGTGAGAGGGTGCGAGTGTCAGCTTGGGATCTCAGGGAATAGAGGGAGAGGGTAGGGAAGCCAAGGGAGGAGGAGGAGGAGGAGAAGATATGAGGGGAGAGATCCAAGCCAGAATTTAGAGATTAATTTAGCACCATGAAGCATTCGCCGGGAGTGTAGGGGAAGTAGGTTGAGAGAGCGGTAGAGGTCACAGTGATGGGTGCGGGGAGGGCATCAAGAGCAAAATGGTAACATAACAAACCATAGTTATGGTGTAATCCCATGAGGAATTCCATGATGCTTTTGAAACTACTGGCCTGGTCCTTTGGGGATATGTATACAGAGGCTATAGTAAGATTTTTATCATGGGCCCCTAGGAGAATTTTGATGGTGAGGACCTGAGATGGGGATCCTGGGTTAGAAAATAGGATGACATGTCCCATGAGGGTATCTCTCAGGTAGATGGCACAGCCACCACCCCATTTTGAAATCCTGTCCTGTCTGAAGATAGAGTATCCAGAAATTGTGACCGCGATGTCAGGGATCTTTGGGTTTAGCCAAGTTTCAACAACAGAGAGGATGTCAGGATTGTGTTGTAGAATCCAGGTTTGGAGATTATCAAGTTTGCTGAGGAGGCTACAGACATTGATTGTTGCCACTGTGAGGGCCTCCACCCTTCTATTCTGGGAGTGTGCGGTCAGCCTAACTGGTCCTGGGTTGGGGTGTACATTTTCAGAGAACAGAAGTAGCATAAAAAGAATTCTCAGGAGAGAGGTTTTAAGTATTTTGAAAGCTTGCTTGTTTGTTAGACGTCTGTGCACCTTGGTGTTTTGGTACCGGGCTTGTCCAGCCTTGATGCAGAGAACTGCTAATATTTGTAGGTTCCTCTGAAGATTGAACGCTTGTGGCTTCAGAAGGTAACCAGTGTGCCAAATGAGGGTGCAGTGGGCCATGGTACCATTGTGTTGGATCCCCGATGTCATACCCAGTGCATAATGCAGGACAGAGGGTGGCGTTGACTGGCAGGTAGATTGAGAGGACGTGACCTCAGGAGAAATGGGTCAGTGCAGCACGGTCATCACCACCACTAGCAATGTGGAATGCAGGTTTAAAGAAGCCATGATATGGTTTCAGGAAGGAGACACAGTTTGGCTGAGAATGAGCACTGTTAAAGGATAAAAAAATAACAGTTTGTCAATTGAGTGATACCTGGTGGTTAAGTCAAAAGCCAAAAGAAATTATCAACAGCTGAGGTCGAGTCACAGAATGTGCTAAAATTCCTGAAGGTGTTTAACTGTGCCTGCGCATATGCGGGATGTGAAATCCTTTTGTCTGTATGCTTCTTTGTCATTCAAAGAGGTTGCTGAAAAGCCCACATACAGATCATGGAGCAGGTCAGATGAAAATGTGGATTCAAGCAGGACCCAGAGTCACTGAGTTTGTCAGATTTAGTTGCTTCACTTATGTTTTGCTTGCGATAGCTTCCAAAAAGTTGATTTTAAAATGAGAATGCAGATACCTGGTGATGTTTTGCAGAAATCCTGTCCAGGAGACTTTCACGGATGTAGTGAGCAAGAATGGTGTAGTTACTCCAAGCAGAAAACCATGTAAAATCCACAAAAACTAAGCTAC
Source organism: Neoceratodus forsteri (assembly GCA_016271365.2). Classification (NCBI taxonomy): domain Eukaryota; kingdom Metazoa; phylum Chordata; order Ceratodontiformes; family Ceratodontidae; genus Neoceratodus; species Neoceratodus forsteri. The sequence goes on along the minus strand of CM057455.1, from coordinate 1,140,826,389 downwards.
AGATACAGACAAACCCAAGCAGCCACCACACAGACCCAGGAGGCGTGGCCTCCAGTTAACCTTGTTTATTTCTTTCAGGACCTTGAAGGTCTCTGTCATGTCATATTATCCCTTTCCCTTCTGGCCTCCAGTGAGAACATATTTAGGGCCCTGCACTGATCCTCATTGGATCTGTCATGTTGGCCCTAAATAATTTTGGTCAGTCTATGATGCACCATCGCCATCCTGTCACTGTCTTTCCTCAGGTGAGGACTCCAGAACTGGGCACAAGATTCCAGATAGGGTCACTCTAGTGATTAGATGTAGTATGGCCTCTTTCCCCCTGCAATCAAAACCCCTTCCAATATACCCCAACATTTTGGTTGCCTTGATGCAGGCCTCGTCACATAAAAACAGAATCTGTTGGCAGATAAGGACTGCCTGTCTGCCTATTTTTCCATGCCTACAGTAAAACCGCAGATCCTACTTGATCTCCGACTCTTTTTCCCACCCCTCATTCTTCCATTAAGATTCTCTTATGACTACCCCAAGCTTGCTTGAATCCTTCAGCTGTTTTCACCCTAACCACCTTGGCTGGTAAACAGTTCCAGGAATCCACCACCCTTTCTGTGAAGAAGTATTTTATCACATCTCCTCTGAATTTACCCCCTCCAACTTCATATCTTGTCACCTTGTTCTTGAGCACATTTTTTTCTTAAAAATAGTCCTCTCCTTTACCATATTTACCCATTTTAGGTATTTACGGGTCTCGATAATGTCCTCCTCTCAATCCTCTCTTCCAGGGTGCACATTTTGAGTTCCCTTAGTCTCTCCTCATAGGACATTTGAGTAGACCCCCACACCATTTTAGTTATGCTCATGTGTCTTTCCTAAGAGCTGGACTCCAAAACACATTATTCCAGATGAGGTCTCACCAGCGAGCTATACAGTGGCAACACCAGCTCCTTTTTTCTGCTGGAGATCCCTCTACCTCTACACCTCAGCATCCTACTAGCCTTCCCAACTGCCTTGTTACACTGCATGGCTAACTTTATATCATCCAAAATGATTACACCTAGGTCTCTGTCCAGCTTGGTGGTTGTCAATAACATTCTTCCCATATTGTACTCTGCCAATGGGTTTCTGTGCTCTAGGTACATTATTTTGTACTTTTTTGCATTGAAACCCAGTTTCCATAACCTTGATCACTTCTCGAGTTTCCTCAGGTCTCTGTCATCCCCCCAAGTGTCCACCCTATTGCAGATTTTGGTGTCATCCCCAAAGAGGTAGAACTTCCCCTCCCACACCTCTGCAATGTCTGTTATAAATACATTCAAGAGGACTGGCCCCAGCACTGATCCCTGATGCACCCCACTGGTCACTCTCCCCTCCTCAGAATGAACTCTGTTTACCACCACCCTCTGTCTCCTAGCTCTTAACCAACTGCTTACCCAGTTTACTACCTTTAGACCCCCTTTTAAGCTCCCAGCTTAATAGTCTCCTACATTGAATGGTGTTGAGTGTCTTACTGAAATCTAGGTATGCTACATCTACTGCACCACCTTGATCTAATTCCTTAGTCATTTAATCAAAGAAATCTACCAGATTCGTTGGATATGACCTCCCTCCCATGAACCCATGCTGCTTCTGGTTTTGTATCCCATTTATTTCACGATATTCCACTATCCTCACCTTCAGCAGTGATTCAATGAACTTTCCCACCACCAATGTCAGACTGACTGGCCTGTAATTTACAACCTCCTCTCTGCTGCAATGTTTATGAAGAAGGACTACATCTACCCTCTTCCAGTCCATTGGGAGTTGGGACAACACCTTTTCCCAGTAAGCTGTTGAAAAAGACTGTCAGAGGTGCAGCCAGTACTTCACTGAGTTCTTTCAAATACCCTTGGGTGTATCCCATTGCTTTGTCTACTTTAAGAATAGTGATTCCTTCTAGGACTCTGTCTTCTGAAAAAGGATTGGCATCCATCTCCCTCATTACTTTTTTGTGGCCCTTCCCCTTCTCTCTCCACCATGAATACTGAACTGAACACTAACATAAGAGGACACAAATGGAAGCTCGGGGTGGGGGACTTCAAGTGCAATATCAGGAAACACATTTTTCAGAGTGGGTGATAGTACCTTGGAACGGTTTGCCCTCTGAAGTTGTGGAGGCAAAAACAGTCAGTGCATTCAAACTAGGGTGGGACAGGACTTACATGCAACGTGGTCCGGGGAAGGGGCTTTGCCTGAAATGCAAAGTCTAAAGGATAGATGCTAGGGTCCATTAGGGTCTCTGCAAACCTACGGGCAGACTAGATGGACCATTGGTCTCCTTTTGCCGTCACCTTTTTATGTTTCTATGTTTCTAACTAAACTATTGTTCTTAGTATGCCTGCTTTTTCCTGGTCTCCTCTGTGCAGTCCCCCATCCCTTTTTAACCATACAATCCCTCCCCTGGTCCCCTTCTTTTTTATTACATACCTAAAAATGTTTTGTCTCCTTTTGTTACTTCTTGGACTATCCTCATTTCAGTTTATGCCTTTGCTACCTGCAAGCCCCCCACCCCTGCCTTTTTGCAAACGACAGGTGGTATGTTGTTTGAATCTGACAGTAGTACCAGGTGGGGACTGGGTTCGGGGAGGAATAGGTTACTTGGCACAAGGGCTAGGTTTGGCTACTCTGCACAGGGGCACCCAAGTAGTTCCAAACACAGGAAGCAATAACTGTAATGTACAATACCAGGAATGGGATTCTAAAGTGTGGCTTTTATTCACATCCAAGCAGAACATTAAGCATAGATGGACCCCCACAGGCCTACACTTCTGGTAATGCAGATAAAAAGAATCAGGAACACTTCTTCAACACTTCAGCCCTCAGGCTCTGAACCCACCGGGCACACAGCCCGGACTTGCACACTGCTTTGGGTACACAGCCCGAACTTGTACACTATCGGGGATTCCCAGGCTCGGCTCCCTTGCTGGCCACTCAGACACCTTCTATATGTCATGAAAACATTTGCTGGTGGCTCCCTAAACCACCTAAGAGCACCTCAGCTCTATCAGGGAGTTCTCCTTTTAATCCCATGTCTGGGTACTTTCCTCAGGCACTGCCAAGTACCTGGGAGAAAGAAGGTGCCACAGAGCAAATCTGTAGAGGTGAATTTGGTTACTGCTGATGGGGGGGGGGGATCTCCCACCTCTTGCTTCCACAATTCATACCCGACCATTTCTCTGGACATTAAACATCTCATTCTGTAAAGCTTGGCAATGTAGATTAAGGCTAAATTTATGTCACATTTCCTCTGCCTGTCTTGCTTTCCCATTGTGCTGAACTTGAACATACTTTTACTTGGCTTAGCCCATTGCCCTAGGCCTCCCACTGATTAAGCAGTCCAATCCCCACTTTACTTTACTCTTTGTGCTGGACTTGAACCTACTTGAATTAATCCGGCAATGTCTAGTACTCTAGACCTCCTACAAATTAAGTAGTCCAATCCCCACATTCCAACAGTTCAGGTGAAAACATAGGCCCTCTATCAGACTGAACTCACCCTTTGGTTGCAGGTACCCCACAGGCGATTCCTCACAGGAATTTCTCTCCCACAGCTTCTGGTGCCACAGCACAACTTGAAATAAGGCAGCTTCTTCCTTAGCCGGAACCAGGAGGATTGCCCCTGGAAAACAGGCAAACCTTTCCACCCCCATCCCTGGGACCAGTAACAGCGGTCTCCACCACTTCACAATCAGCTTACTGTGTTCCTCTTTCGATGGAAACACACACCTCCCTTACAGTAGCTCTAAAACAGAGCTTAAGGCTCTGAGAGCCTGCAACCAGACTGCTGTGCTGCTCCTCTCTCCAAGACTGCACACAGACTCTGTTCAAAAATCCCCAACATTCTATCCTAACTTCCAACTGCAGCATTCCAGTATGGCTCATGTAGCTGTGAAAGTTCTATGGTGATGTCATCCCTCAGTCACAGCTGAGACTGAGAACAGAGTGAGACAGTGTGAAATCCATTTAACTGGAGTTTCACAAGCTGCCTTCCCTGCCTACCCACTAGGTCTTACTGGGATTCTAGTAACCCCGGGTAACAGGGGGGTTACATACATTTGCTACATTTGTTACATTTGTTAGTTTGTTTTAGGGAGTTATCTCTCTTATAATGACCCCCAGGTCCTGTTCCTCTGAAGTAGTGCCCAGCTTAACCCTTTCCATTCAGTATTCCATCCACTGGGTCTTGTTCCCTATGTGCATCATCTTGTACTTTAGAGCACTGAATTTCAGTTGCCAGAACTTGGACCACCTCTCTAATCTGTGCAACTCCATTACCCCTCCTCACTGTCTATTCAGCCACATAGCCTAATGTCATCTGTGAAGAGACACATCTTGCACTGTATTCTTTCTCTTATGTTTGTCGATGAGCACATTAAAAAGGAATGGTCCCAAGACTGATCTCTATGGTATCCCACTCATGACCTACATTTCCCCTGATTTTCCCATTTACCACTATCCTTACTTGTCTCCCCCTAACCAAATTACCACCCATCTAACTACAGTAGGTACCATGCTACTCCCAGGACCTCTAATTTCTTCAGCAACCTTCTGTGAGGCACTGAGTCAAATTCCTTGCTGAAGTCAAAGTAGAATAAGTCTACTGCTTGTCCATTATCCCCCGCCCTTTTTATCCAGTCAAAGAATACTATCAGACAGGTTTGACAAGACCCCCGTGCCATGAACCTGTGCTGCTTATTATCCTGGAGCCCAATTTTTCTCCTGGTAGTTCACTAGGTCCATTTTGATTAGTGTCTACATCAGTTTATCTACAAAGGAGGTAAGACAGATGGGCCTGTAATTTCACAGTTCTTACCTTTTCTGTCCCTGTGGAGTGGCACTACATTCTCCACCTCCAGTCTCCTGGAACATATCATAGGATATGGCATGCCCTTAGGGTCATCAATAATTTACAATGGTTTAACCAACTAGAGCCTGCTGAACCACCAGCCTTCTTAGCCTACACAGAAAGCTGAGGGGCAGCTAGAGAGGAGGCTGTCTGGGCCCTACAGAGTCTTGTGGCTTGGCAGAAGAGGCTGAATCAGCACTATAGTAATCCCTCAGGTTTTGTAACTTCTTGCACCTCCACTGGCCTGTGTGGTGCAGAGTATGCTTCTGGGATCTGGTGCATGTATGCTCCCGCTCCCTTATCCACCCCTGACCTGGCCAGGTTGTTAGCAGTGTGCATAGCAGGAGATAAGGTGCAGAGGAGGCATGAAGCCTATAGCTGAGCAGGCGCAGAAGTCTCTGCATGTGTGGAGAGGGACCTTTGCTCAACTCAGGCCCATGTAAGCACCCCTCTCAGGACATGGGTCCCTTTGTGGGTCAAGCCTTAATCCAATGACAGATTCTTGCAAGATAATACATACCACAAAGCCTTGTTTGACTATCTAATTTTATTTTTATTTTTCTCCATTGTAGTGCTATAACTAATTCCAATCGTATATTTCCAAAATATGGCATGTTTTCCATCATGTACTGTACAGTAGAAAGATAGTTCAAAGCACTTTCTAGTAAGAAGGTCCTGCTAGGGCAGACAAATGCTTAGATTGTTTTTTTTTTTCATCACTTCATATATAGAATAACATATGGGGGTGAGTGTGTAATGAGAATTTTACACCTGAGGTGCTTGATGCCACATAAACACCAAGAGTGAAGCTCGAGGGGTTTATCTAGACATACAACACCAAGGGTGCATGTAAAATTTGAGTTACACACTCAATCCCATATTTTAATTTATATAATTGCTGGGTAGAGTTTTTTTCACCACAGCAATTATATAAAATACATGTCACTATGTGAAGGCTAGCAGAAGTAACATTAGACTACAGAGTACATCAAAGAGTAAATGTTGCGTTTATTGAAAAGAGCATTTTGATTTGATTTTTGATTTTTATTTACATATGGGTTAGCAGACTGTGATACAATCCCTTTTACAGGTATGACCCGTGGTCCATAAAAAATTCTTTTACATACACAAATTACACACTAACTTACACATTTCATAAAACTGCAGCATACAAAACACAATAGAACATATAAATAGGAATACAAATTCCATGTCATTAATTTAAACATTCATTTTAAAAAACAGTCACACATAAAGTTCTAAAATATAATTTTTTTTTAATTTAAACTTCACTGGTTTTGACAACAATAACTTGACATGGTTATACATCAGTAACAATGATATATAGCAACAGTCTCCCCCATGTCAAGTCTCCCCCACCCCAACTCCCAAAAGCCTTCCCCCTTCTCCTCCCTCTAACCCTCCCCTCCCTCCCGCTTGGTATCGAGCCTAGCTATGACACTGTAGCTAAAGGACTCTATATAAATTCTGGACACACTTGGGATAGAGAGCATCATGGGGAAATGGCTTGAGAGCTCCACGAAGGACCTGCTCCCGACAGGAGCAAGTATAAAGTATAAAACCATCCCAGATTTTCTGAACTCGAGTCAAAGAGCCCCAAAGGCTAGCTTCGAGTTGCTCTGATCAGAGGTTAAATAAAAGGTCCTTGAGCCATTCAGTATATGTAATATGATGATCACTCAACCAGTGGCGTAACATCAACATCTTCAAGGTCAGGGATATCATAGGCATTTGGTACCTACACAATCGCACTGGAATTTGAGAGAAATCCCCAATTAGGCAAATCTTGGGGCTTAATAGGTCTGCTATGCCCAGCAGGGGGTCTGCTTTGTCTGTCACCCGATCCCATAATGCTTTTATCTGTGGACAGTCCCCAAAAATATGCTGGAGGGTACCTTCCTATTGATGACATCTATTGCACAAGGAGGTGGGGACTCTACTCAATTTCCTCAATTTAACTGGAGTCCAGTACAAGTTATTTGGGATCTGAAATTGAGTGAGTCTGAACCTGTCCTGTGAAATATAGATATGAGTGTTTTTCCAGATGGTATTCCACTTATTTTGTAGGGAAGGAAACTGATCAAGTTCAATACCTTGGTTCCTTATACCGGGCATTGAACAACCTGGAAAGCAGGGAGAACTATACCAAGGAGATGGCATGAGGCTTACCACAGACAGGGACAAGGGAACTGACCCACTCCCCGATATCATCCTGCCTATTTAATGTGCCCACCTGCTGGACCAAAAGATGGCGTAACTGGTAAACTTTAAAAACATGTCTATTATAAATGACAAAGTGATTCATGATAGATCTCACCAATCTGCATCAGGGTTGTACCAATTAATACATATTGTTAATGCATTAAATTAAATTAATTTGGCATCAAGGTCAATTAAAGCAGCAGTGCAATGAAAATGGGTTAAAATTTGACCCCACCTTATTTTATTTCTAATTGATGCCAGATGACTTCCAGTTTATTTTGATGGTGAAATGTTCTATTTCCATTATCATTTAAGAATGTTATGAATGTTTTAAAGTAATTATTTCTCAAGAAATAAAGATGGCTGCCTCATTTTTGCATAGAAATAATACTGAGGACCTGGGGAGGATTGAAGTCCAGACAAAAATGCAAATGTGCAGTACACAAGGTAGGAAGCATCCAAAAAACCCAAATCAACAGTTCTGTCAATATTTTTTTATAACCATTGCAAAAAAATAGCTTTTTTGGAATTACTTTTTTCATTGCACTGCTGCTTTAAATTAAATTAATAATTAATCATTTTTAGCCTGTTAATTAAATTAAATTAATGCTACCTCAATTAATAATTAAATTAGCAATTAGCTATTTTAAAAGCTATTTCTCCATATATTTTACTATACATTGTATATTATACTGTTTACAACATATATTTGTATATTGATATGCATTTATATGTATATATGTATACTAATATAATTTGTTCAATATTTTAATACTTATATGTAGGATTTAATAAATTACACACCAAGTCTTTCAGTAACCGAGGTATTTGAAAAAAAAAACACCAAGTCTTTGGGTAACTGCTATCAACAAATTTATTTTGCAAAATAGACATATTTAATTTTTATTTGTCTCACCAAGTATCACACACCAACCACACATTATTCTATTGAATTGGCTTTTTTTAGTAACAGTAGGCTTTGTTGCATTTCACAAATATGAGGCATTCAAATGTCTCATCTAGCATTCTGTTTCACTCTGGTGACAAAATGTTACCTCCAACACTGAAAACTCATTCAGCCAGAGCTGAGGAAGTGGTCAGGCAAAGTATGTTCATTGCTATGGTAGACAACAAAGATGAATGTGTGTATTTGCCCCTTCTAGAAACTTGATGGGGCGCAGTTTTCTGGAGCGATTTAATCACTCAGGTATCAGTCAAGCTCTGTGCATATGTTGGAAAAGTTATCAAGTGGAGGCTTTCATTCTTTATTTGCTGCTGTGCCACTTCTCATGAAAGAAAAGAGTTTGGATTTTTTTGTTAAAGGGTCTAACACTTCAGTGGATGTGGCATCCTCCTGAGAAGCTGCAGTTTCCTCTGCCAAAGTGCCAGATGACTGAATACAGTATTGACAAATGAATTTAACAAACACAATTTTTTTTCAGCTGATTCCATCTCATTGCTGACCCAGTTCAACTTAAACCATGAGTCAAGTATCAAACATGGCAAAAAAATCTCACTTCTCTCATATTTAATCAAACGCTTTTCCAGGGACTGTTTTAGTCCATTTAACAACCAAGAACAGTAATGTAAAGTATAGTACTGGAAACAGTGCCGTAATCCTCTGATGCATGGTATTACATACACAGCTGTTGGAATGTTTTGCCCTTGTTTCATGCCAGTAGCATCTTCACATGGCTCTAGTATTTTTAACATTTCCTTGAGCACAGCTGTTTCATATGATGACAGCTTAACATTTGATACACAGTCCAGCTGATTTTCACCGAGTGCTAAAATGAAACGAATCATCTTGACTTGAGAGTTCCAGCGTGTGGCATTTGAGCACACTAATGTTTTTTCATTTCATGAAGAGCATCTGATTTGATTGTCATATATCTTACACCGCTCACAAGAGTAAGCTTTGGCCAAAGTATTATTTAGCAAGGTTGTCTGTGTAAGATTATCCTTAATTACAAGCTGAAGGGTGTGAGCAAAACAGGGTAGTCACATAGGCAGCAGTCCAATAAGGTTGTCTAAGTCATCATCTGAGATTGCAGTAACATTATAATCAGCAACTCCATCATCAATTTCAAGCTACTCATTCAGTATGCCTGATGCAGAATCATCTCCTGAGGCTATTCGAAATTCAGGTAAGTAAGATTTCAGAGGCTTTGACCATATTGACTGCATTTTCAGTAACCACATATTTCGCGTTACCAGAAAGACCAAAAACCATGACAGCTTCATTAAAGTGGTGTGCTATGTTGTCAGCTGTATGCCTCCCCTGTAGCTGTTTGCAGGCAAGTAAAAAGCATTTCAAGTCCCACTCATGTATGAAGCAATCGTCTCCGCAATGTTGTCAGGTATAAAGATGAATACAGGGTGTTATTTACAATTAGAAATATATACTCGAGCACTCGTTATGTTAGTCTGGCAACATTTTGAATTACTGTATTGAATATATCAAATAGTTTTACTTAATTTGAAAAAAAGGGCACAAACCTGGGGATTAGGTTGTAGAACACTTGTTTGCTCAGCTGTAATCTGCTGTGGCTCCATTTGGTAACATTACTGTGGTACGATGCCATTCCTTCTCTAATTGAACCATGCTGAAACCACTGTTACTCCTCCCTGAACCACACTACTGAGAAGCATGATCATGCCTCCCACTTGTAATCCTCCTGGCAGCCATAAATATAATACTTCAGTATAAATGGACAGCCCTCCTATGGGAAGTGAACAGGAGTAGTGAGCCATTCCTTTATTTTGGGGGTTAGCTTTTGCAGATTGCAGGTTGTGGATCGGTTGTGGAACACTGGTTCAGTAGGGTGACATATTAGAAAAACAAACTATTATGGGTGAGAGCTCATCCACATGCTATGCAGTATCTGAGTACTGTCGTGCCTATGCAACATGTTTACAATACACAATAGAGAGTGGGAGAAAATGGAGAATACAGAGTGTAGTCAATTCAATTATTAATGCATTAAAATTAATGCATTAATCCACAAAAAACTCAATTAATGGGGTCCAATTAATTAATAATTAACTTACAATTAATGGAAGTCATTAATTAATTTAACATTAATGGAACAATGTCTCAATTAAATTAATAATTCAATTAATAATTAACAATTAACCAACCCTGATCTGCATACTCCCCTGGGAAAAAAGTCACCCACTTTAGAACTATTAATCTGGGGAAGCCAGGAGTCTACAATAGACCGTCCCCCTACTCTAAAATTGGGATTCCCCACTATCAGTTGCAGAGGGTCCCTAACATGCTTAGATCGCAGAAAGGAATAGAGTTGGGCATGGATCCTGATTACGGAAGGTATGGTGGAGTTAGTTAACTTGCTTAGAAGAGCCTTAAGGGGGATATGAAGCATAGCACCCAAAGATATACCTGCTGCAGAGATCATTTCCCTTTCCAATTTTAACCATGCAGGGACATAAGATAGAGAAGCAAGTTCTTCCTGAGACATTAGCCATTTAAGGTATTTGCAGGCTTGACTTGCCAAAAATAAAGGGCAAAATGTGGGAGTCTTAGACCCCCATACACCTTGGAGGTGACCAACTTATAAGTTATATAGCCAAGAGAAATGCCACTGCTATCCCCGACCAACTCCTCCTGTAACCTAATACTGGCTACCCCCAACCTTGCACTTATTAAACTGCCCAACCTGATACTTATCCCCTCCTACCCACTCCTCCCAACTTCCCACCTCTGCCTCTCCCTCTATCTTTTTCCCCTAGGTTCATAGCCCACCCCTTCTGCCAATTTCCCCTGCCCACTGTCCTATCCCCCCTTCCACACCCCTCCAGACAAGGTGACCCTGAGCCAGTGGTTACCGCTATCTCTCACCTCTACCTGCCCCCATCTCTTACTACCCCAGTACTTCTGGACTGCCTATTGCTCTTTCATTTCTCCTAAATCTCCATGCTAGCATAATGTTAAGCTCATTACTGTATCACATGCCAATACCATGTAGATTGTCTTCCCTGCTATTTGTAGTCTGTTAATGTACCAGTTTTTCTATGTGTTCTTATTGTTCATCATTTATCCCCTGATGCGGAACCTTTGTAAATGAGCTTGTAGCTCAAAGGTTGTAATCCGAGATCTCAATAAATAAATAAATAAATAAAATAGGCACTCCTAGGTACTTTGCCCAACCAGATGAAAGATGAGATAATGGAATGAATTTTTTTGAACCAAAGCATGGGAATCTAGGAATTTAGCATGCTAAGGGGATAAAAGAGCATGTGCAAAACATTCATTTTGACTATGTTGAGATGCCCCCAAAGTGAAATAGGAAGAGACTGCCACCTAGTTAGATGCTGCTGAATAATGTGGAGTAGAGAATCTAAATTAAGGTTCCTTTTAACCCCCTTGCTTCTGGCCAGAGTTAGCCCTAGGTACTTCAGACTAGTCGGACTTCATTGGAAGCTTAGGCATTCTACATCTGGTTTAGTAAGCCTATAATTAAGGGGATACACCAAGGTCTTCCCCAGGTTCAGTATATAGTTTGATAGCCGGCTATACTTCTATGTGGTGGAAAGAGCAACTGGGATGGACTGCTTGAGGTGCAGCAAGTGCAAAAGAACATCATCAGCATAGGCCAAGAGTTTGAACATCTGGCTGCTCATGGTGATACCCTGAATGGAAGCATTCTCACGCAGCTTGGTCAGCAAGGGTTCCAGGTAAATATTGAACAGTAGAGGGGAGAATGGACATCCCTGTCTGGTGCCAGAGTGAAGGGGAAAGAGGTCTGAAAATATTCCATTGCAGTAAATCCTGGCATGGGGATTTTGATATAAAGAGGAGACCCACTTAATAATTTTTTTTGGAAAAACCAAACCTTTTCAGGGTACAAAACAGAAACTGCCAGTCCACTCTGTCAAACATTTTTTCCATGTCCAGGGAGAGCAGCCCAGCTGGGATTGCCAAATCCCTGGATGTGGAGAAAATGTATGCCAATTTTCGGAGATAATCTGAAGAATTTCTACCTCTCATAAATCCTACCTGGTCCAGGTGAATTATATATGGCAGTACCACATTGATCCTGGTGGCAGTCAGCTTCACTAGTATTTTAATGTCACAATTTAAGAGAGATATAGGTCTATAACTGGATACATTTTCCAGATCATTCCCCAGTTTGTGAAGAACTATAATTAAAGCTTCTAAGAGTGATCTGTCCAGTGGGTTAGAATCCAGAATCCAGTTAAATAGCCTAGAAAGCCAGGGAATTAACTGTTTACTAAACACTTTATAAAAATTAGGAGAAAACCCATCCGGCCCAGTAACTTTATCCGAGACAAGGGAATCAACAGAGGCCAGGATCTCTGCCACCATGATGGGAGCAATCAGGTTCTCCTGCTGAACCTGAATTAAGGAAGGAAGGGGGGTAGAATCCAAATAATTCAGGACCTGTTGAGGGCCTGGGCAGTTAGTCATGGGACTGTAGAGATCTTTATAATAGCCAGCAAATTCGCTAGTAATATCTTTGGGGGTAAGGCAAAGGGAACCATTAGTTTGGGAGTGAAAACTTTTTACTACTCTATCAGATTCTACCTGTTTAAGCCACAGGGCAAGCAGATGACCTGCCTTCTCTCCTTGATCAACATATTTCACCCCCATTTGCAAGACTGCATATTCTGCTTTCTCCCAGAGCAACCAACGACTATATTGATCTCAGAGCCCTACCAGTTTGTTCCTGTCAGCCTCTGCCATGGAAGGGGACAGTGACCTTTCCATGTTACAGATCTCTACCAAAAGGGAAAGAGCTTTTTGGTCTCTTATGCGCTGCCTTTGGGATGCCATTTTGATAAACATCCCCCACAGGGCACATTTCAGGGCACACCATTCTAAATCAATCCTAGCAGTCGAGTCAGAGTTAATCCTAGTGTATTGCTCTATTTCCTGTATAATGGTATCCGCTATCTCTGACTCCTTAAGTAGCTGATTGTTCAGCTTCCAAATCACCTCTCTGGGCATATTGGAAGTGAGAGACAGGGAACACCAGGTGACTGAGGGGTCAGAAATAACTCCTGGTTCTATTTTGCTATCTGAGACACCATATAACAACACCTGGCTAAATAGGAAATAATCAGTCCTTGAGGTGGATCCATGTACTCTGGACCTAAAGGTATACTCCATCAAGTCAGGGTGCAGGATCTGCCATGGGTCGCATAGCCCTATTTGGTCCCCAACATCTCTAATAGAATGTTGTGTGGGGGATAGTCCTTTATGCCGTTTATCTGATTTGTCCAAATCTGGAGAAAAGGGGAGGTTCCAATCCTCCCCCCCAAAATAATAGGTACAGTAGTAAAGGGGGCCAGAACATTTAATAAATCACTAAAAAATCCTGTGGAGTCCATATTAGGATCATATATGCTGCCTAATACTACTGTTGTTCTATCTAACAACCCTTTCACAAAAATGTATCTCCCATTTGGGTGCCTGATTTCTTGTTCATATGAAAAGGAGGTTCCCCTGGCCACAAAGATAGCAACCCCCCCTACTTTGGGTGCTATCCCCAGCGTTGAATACCTGTCCCACAAACTGCCTATGGAATAAAGTCCCCTCCTTCTCTAGTAGGTGAGTCTCCTGCAGCAGAGAAATATCCCCTCTCAGGTGTTGAATATGTTTTAAAACCTGATATCTCTTGGCCATGTTGCAGGCTCCCCTAATATTCCACTTGAGAACCCTTCTACAAAGTGCCATTGAGTGAAACTAAGAGTATTTGCATCAAAACCTGTAGCACAGTTAACAGCTGTATCAACCTTGAAATCCCATTCCAGCAATGCCAAGCTCACCCCACCCCTCACCTCCCAAAGATAGCAATCCCAACATAACACAAAACCCCACACCCCCAAATTTCAAGCATTAAAAACTGCAACCAGAAATCAATAGGGGTAACCCCCCCACCAAACAAACAGCATTTTAGTATGTGATGTACCTTCTCCTGAGTAGCTGACCCCCCCCATCAACCAATGAACGTATGGAGACAAGGCGCAGACATCCTCCTCGTATCTCCCTAAAGAGAGAAATAATAAGAAGTAAAAATACAAAGGAAAGACCCTATTATGCTCATGAAATGAAACTTAAAAGCACACTCTATATCCCCACAAACAGGGGTCCCCTGACACTAGGCCCAAAATGAAAAGCAACTTATGTAATATAGTCTGTGAGTGTTCAGGGTTGCCAAAGGCTAGCTGGGTAATAAGCCCTTGGGGAAAGTCCTGCATTTCCACTGAGAACAATCCTCCTAAAAATGAAAGGGACTCCGAGTATCCATCTGCAAGTATAAGTCAGGTGAATCAGTCCACCGCTGTCCCCAGGTGAGAGGAAAGCGAGGGCCCCCCACTTGGGCTATCAGCACCTGGAAACTGAGGAATCCACACCTTCAGACAAAAATCAGTTCTCCAGAACTCAATAGTTGCTTCACTCTCGAGCAAAGTAAACAAAAGAGAGAGAGAAAATGTGCCACCAGACAGGATACAGTCTCCAAAGGGCAGCAGCTGTAATGAGTCCACACCATGTGCTGTCTACAGATCTAATAACAATTGAGGTCTGTTCCACTGGAAAACAAAACAAAGTTAGGGTCCAGTCATTAAGTCAATCCAGATTAGTGAACCAAACATAGTCCAACCTTGCATTAGCAATTCCATTCAGTCCAGGCACTCATACACAGTCCTGCACTGGGTTGCAGGCCAAAGAGGAAAATAACAAGTTCTCAACATGCCTTGTGAAGGAAACCTACCACCAGAATAAGACAGTTACTCCGTCAGTGGTTTTTGAACAGGTCTGGGAAGGTCTCCTTGAGGGATCCCTCCACACTGGGGTGTGGGCAGGACAGTAGTGTGGTGGGTAGGTAACTGGCTGGTTGGCAGGACACAGAGGGTGGTGGTAAATGGCTGTCACTCCACAGAGGGAAGAATGACCAGTGGGGTACCACAGGGATCAGTGCTGGGACCGGTCCTATTCAACATCTTCATCAGTGACATTGCGCAGGACCTAGAAGGCAGAATTTCACTGTTCGCTGATGACACAAAGCTCTGTAACACAGTAGACACACCAGAGGGTGTAGACAGAATGAGAAGTGACCTGCAGAAACTTGAAGAATGGTCAGGGGTTTGGCAGTTGAAATTCAATGCAAAGAAGTGCAAGATAATGCATATGGGGCACAAAACCCTGGCACAATATATTAGTTGGGGGTGAGGATATAGCATGCACCAAGCAGGAAAGGGATCTTGGGTTGTCATCTCGAATGACCTCAAGGTAGGGAAACAGTGTGACAAGGCAGCAGGTAAAGCAAATAGGATGCTGGGATGTATGAGCAGGGGCATCACCAGCAGGAAAAGGGAGGTCATAATTCCGCTATACAAGACACTAGTAGAGGCCCCACCTGGAGTACAGTATACAGTTCTGGAGATCATACCTACGTAAGGACATAGACAGGGTAGAGAGGTTCAGAGGAGGGCAACAAAGATGGTGCATGGATTGCATCACAAGTCCTATGAAGACAGGTTGAAGGAACTGAACATGTACTCCCTGGAGGAGAGGAGCGAGAGAGGGGATATGATAGAGACATACAAGTATCTTACAGGGAGGAACAGGGTGCAGGAAAAACACTATTTTTAAGCGAAAAAGATGTTCCAGGACTAGAGGGCATGGGATGAAGTTGGAGGAAGGATGATTCAGAGGAAACATGAGAAAGAATTTCTTCACAGAACATGTGGTGGACAAGTGGAACACCCTGCCAGAGGAAGTGGTGGGGGCTGAAACAATCACGGGATTTAAGAATGCATGGGATAGACATAAGGGAATTCTGGAGGTCAGGGGTAAGGGGCAACAGACTTCTAGGAAAACAAACTGAACTTACAAGCTCAAATGGGCAGACTGGGTGGGCCATAGGCCCTTATCTGCCGACACTGCCTATGTATCTATGTATCTATGTACTGTTTGGATCTTTGAATGTAGTCCATCTCCCATTAAGCAGAATCTGGAATCTAGCTGGATATCCCATGCAGAATTGGATATTTGCTGCTATTAATTTGGTCACAATGGTTTGGTAGGACGCTCTCCTCTGCTGCACCTAAAGAGGTAAATTTTGTGCTACACGAATCACCACACCTTCCCACTGAACTTCCTTGATCTTAATCATAAAGTGCTATTTCTCCTGGAAATTTAAGAATCTGTAAATGAAACTACATGGGGGGGGGGGTGCCCGTGGGGAAGTCATAGGCCGGAAAGCTTGATGAGCTATCTCAATTGCATAGGACGGCCCAAAAGGCAACGGGCCTGCAAGCTTTGTCACCAGCTTTTGCGTGAATAACACCGAGTCCATGCCCTCATCTTTCTCTGGGAGGCCGATCAGGACTATATTGTTGCAGTGACTCCTTCCTTCTAAGTCTTCCACTTGCACCTCCAACTTGGCCAGACGCTGTCTGGAGCAGCCATCACAGGTTCTACTGCAGCCACTTTCTTCTCTATAGAGATGAAGCGGGCCTCATTATCCTCTGTATAATGAGAGAGATCCTTCAGAACCCCCTACAGGGCTTTAACATCTGTTGCTAAGGATCTTAATTCCTCACGGAATGAATGGAATTCTTTAAGGAACAGCTCCAAAATTAGAGGAGTCTGCTCCTATTGCCTGGTAGTTTTGCGCTGAGGTAATCCTGGCTGGGATTTTGGCTTCTTACTAGCCTTTTCTGGAGTGTGCGGTGGCATGTGGTGAGGCAGTGCCGATCGCATTTCTGCCTACATTCCTCGGTTCTTCAGGCTTGTCTCCACACAGCAAGGGTCTGCACAGCTTCCAATTCACTAAGTACACCTTGTACCCTTTCAAAACTATTGAAAATCTTAGTTATTGTGGTTTAATGGGAGGGGATAGTGGGAGCGCACAGAAAGGGCTGCTACACAGTGGGATGCAGTATGTGATCTCCGACTAAAATGTGATTTTAAAGTTGTTGCAAATAAGTCATAACTTGTTATACTTCTGATTTCCAAAGAAATATCATTCCAGATCATAGGTGCAATGCATGCAAAGGTGCACTGCCCACTTAATGTAAGTCTATATGTGACTTTTAACAAAGTATAATCATATGTTGATCTAGTTTGAATTTCATTCCACGGTATCACAAGTTAACTTTTCAAACTAATAGGCTTACCAGATTGCTGTATTTTAAATACAGATTTAGCCATGGCAAACTTGTGTGACTGTTTAACAACTGGTACAACAACCCACAAGAGACAGGGCTATCCTAGATCTAGTACTGACTAACAGGGAATGGATCACAGATCTCCAGGTAAGAAGGTCACCTGGGGGCCAGTGACTATCATATGGTATGGTTCAATTTGGCCACTATAATTAAATCATCCCATTCCAAGGCAAAAATATGGGACTTCAGAGGAGCTGACTCTGTTAAGATGGCCAACAGAGTTAAGCTAGCCCTGGCAAAATGAAACACAGGTGAGGGGGTACAGGCAAAGTGGGCAAGCATTAAGGATGCAATACTTGAAGCAACATCCCATTGTGTTAGACAGAAAAGGAAGTGCAAAAGAAGAAAGAAACCACTTTGGTTCTCAAATACAGTAGCAGAAAAGGTCAGAGCCAAAAGGCTGGCCTTCAGGAAATATAAGGGAACACAGCGGGATGAAGATAGGGAGGCATACCAAACTGCCCTAAGGGAAGCAGGGAAGGCAGTAAGGCAGGCAAAGTCACAAACTGAGGAAACACTAGCACAAACAGTAAAAGAAGGTGTCAAGACTTTCTACAGATACATTAGTGAAAGGAGAAAGTCCAGAGGGGGTATTGCTAAGCTCAAAGAAGAAAAAGGGGCATGTGAGGAGGAGGACCCTGTAAAAGCATCTATCCTAAATAGATACTTTGGCTCAGTATTTACTGAAGAGAAGGTAGGGCAGGGCCCACAGCTCAGCACCATGGACACAGGGGGGAGGGAGGTGAGCACTACTCCCTTCACAAAAGAAAGGGTCCTACAAGAGCTCACTAAGCTCAGGGTGGACAAGACAATGGGACATGATGGCTTCATCCCGGGGTACTAAAGGAGCTAAGGGTGGAACTAGCAGAGCCATTAGCAGAACTGTTTAGTGAGTCTCTGAGCACAGGAGAGTCCCAGAAGACTGGAGAAGGGCTCATGTGATCCCGCTCCACAAGAGTGGTAGCAGGGAGGAAGCAGGGAACTACAGACCAGTCAGTCTTACCTTAGTAGTGGGCAAGATTATGGAGGCACTCCTTAAGGAAAGGATAGTGCAACACCTGGAATCCATAGGGCACAGGATCCAAGACAGCATGGTTTACAAAGAAGGTCCTGTCAAAGTAATCTCATAGATTTCTTTGACTGGGTAACTCAGAGTGGTGGACCAAGGGGGAGCAATTGATGTCGCCTACCTTGACTTCAGCAAAGCTTTTGACACTGTTTCACATAGAAGATTGATAAACAAGCTGGGTAGGCTTGGGGTGGGTCAGAAGTTGGTCAACTGAGTGGCAAACTGGTTGACGGGCAGAAAACAGAGAGTGGTGGTAAATGGTATGCAGTCAGAAGAGATGCAAGTCACAAGTGGGGTACCTCAGGGATCAGTCCTGAGGCCAGCCCTCTTCAATATCTTCATCAGTGAAATTGCAGATGGACTAGAGGGTAAGGCTTGTCTGTTTGCATATGACACCAAGATCTGCAACAGAGTAGATGATCCAGATGGGGTGGGCAGAATGAGAAGAGATCTGGATAAACTAGCAAAATGGTCAGAAGAGTGGCAACTGGGATTTAATGCAAAGAAGTGCAAGATCATGCACATAGGGAAGAGAAACCCTGAAGCCACCTACAGGCTGAGAGGGAGTTGCTGGCAGTCACAAAAGAAGAAAGATACTTGGGCATCATCATCACCAATGACCTGAAATCATCCAAGCAGACCTCTAAAGCAGTAGGTAAGGCTAGGGGGATGTTAGGGTGTATTAGTAGGGGTATCATGGGTCGCAATAGGGAGGTAATAATCCCTCTTTACAAGTCACTGGTTAGGCCCCATCTGGAGTACTGTGTGCAGTACTGGAGGCCACACCTTCACAAGGACATTAACCAAATTGAGGCAGTCCAGAAAAGGGCAACCAAAATGGTGCAGGGACTGCATCAGAAGACATATGAGAACAGATTAACGGAGCTCAATATGTATACCCTAGAGCAAAGGAGGGAGAGAGGTAATATGATCGAAACATTCAAACACTTTAAGGGCATTAACAAGGTGAAAGAGTCTAACATGTTTCAATATAAGAAAAATAGCAGGACAAGAGGACAAAGCATGAGATTAGAGGGAGGCCAATTAAGGGGTAATGTGAGGGAGTTCTTTTTCACAAAAAGGGTGGTGGATGCATGGAACAGCCTACCACAGGAAGTGGTGGCTATAAATACAGTGCAGGGCTTCAAACAGGCATGGGATAGGCATAAGGTAGCTACACAGGTGAGTATGAATAGATAGGCCACTGACAGCAAAGGACAATGGCACATTTATAAGGTAGAAAAAGAAATGGGCAGACTGGATGGACCTTGCAGTCCTTATCTGCCATCAACTTCTATGTTTCTATGTTTCTATGTAATAGATAACCACCCCAAATCATTGATGATGTCACAATGGTGTATGGCATTTGATGCTAAGAGTAGGAATCTTCCTATCTTATTTAATAACACAGATTTCTGCCATACTGTACTAACAGGGGCATTATCAACTACTATAGAGGTATACTGTAATGTAGGCAATAATCATTGATTTGTAATTGCCAATCGTGCGTCGTAAGTTAAAGGGGAAGTCTCCCATAGATTCACACCAATATTTTCCCAACTCCTCATGTGTAACTGTTGTGTGCCTTCTCCAGTTGCCAGCAGTCCTATTGCTGTCCAAATCTAGATTATTAATAAAAATAAACAGCCCCCAGAAATTATCAATGTTTTTGTCCTCCATTTTACCATCAATGCTGCTGGTGGATGATGTCATCAGAGCAACAGGTAATGGTGCTGCACTAAATGCAGTTCCACCAGTAAATCAAACCCACAATATTTTGTTCCCCTCTTGAGTAATGGAGGAACCCTGTAAGTGTTGTGCACATCCTGAAGTGAAGGTCTAATAGGGACTAGGACCGTGTGAGTGTGATGCAGCACTGATTTGACATGCATATACTGTATTCATATATGGAAGTGCCTGTATGTATTGTGTTACTGTTTCTGTTAGCAAAAAGAGTTTACCCAATAAATGACTCTGGGTACAACAAGAGTTCTAAGTAGTATTATACAGCTGTTGTACTATGTTCTGTGTGTGTTAGCATTCTCTGTTTTGATTGACACCAGCAGTGAGAAACAATCTTGCAAATATGCCCCTTTCTCTCTGTAACTAGGCAGTCACTGATTGGATGGCTGCTGTAAGGTAATAAAGAGTTCAGCTATAACAAGGAATAGGTTGCCAGGACAGCATCAGCTGTAGCATATGAAAGAAGGATAATCTAGTGGTTAAAGCACAGGCACAAGAACTGGGAGACTCTGGTTCAAATCCTACTAAAGTCCCTTACTCTCTAACCCTTAATAAGTTCCCCAAACCTCCTTGGGAACTGTGATGGTCCCTCAGGTCCATGACTTTAAAAGTGCCCCCATTCCCATTATAAATCATTAGCAGTGATGTGAGAGCTACAGCACTTCACTTTGAAGGTACTGAGGACACGCGCAGCAGCCCCGCTTTGTAATGCCAGCGTTTGAAGTAGGATTTCCCTTACAAATCAGATGCTACACTTCATTTGTTGTAGGTAAAGAAACTAATCAGTCTCAGTGTTTGTAGTGCTTTGTATTTGCTTAGCTCATTCCTCCTATGTCATATGCATTCTGTGTCTTGGTATTTCCAGTCAGAAACTCAGATTTAAGAGGATTTGAAATGTAAAACAATACACTTTATCAAGTACGTGATCTTGCTCTCCACTTTAAGGTTGCTGAAAGGTGGGTGTATCATTTGTGCAAAGGAGGAATTCAGTCTTGTGTGATCATTTGGGAAACTGCCCAGGCCTACCTTGTAAATGAATCTTCTCAAGGCTGTTTACCTGGTTCAATACAGATTGACTGCTTGATTGTGTGATTGATTGGCTGATTCAGTTTACTGCTCTCCACAACATGTTGCAACTGTCTCACAGAGAGAAATGAGCAGTACACAGAAACAGATTCTGTTTCCTGTGAATGAAATACTATTAGATGTATTATTTGCTCTACACATACAGTATTAAGGCTACCAGTACTACTCTAAGTGTGAGTTGCATGACAGAACTGTCTTAAGCCATTGCAAACTTAAACTAAAATCAGGATAGACAGTATTGATACCCTTATGTTTTCTTCTGCACTGTTGCTGCAGTGACATCAGGGAATGGGAGGGGCTGTATTATAAGTGACTCATTTGCATGTAAATGTAGGTTTGCTTGATACTTTACTACCTTGTGTCAGAGCCTCAGACTCTAGATTTGTGTTGCAACAGAAGAAATGACTGATCTCTTTTTGACATATGTACAGTATTTGAAGTAATGTGTAATAAATACATCAGACATATCCAAATCAGAAATAAACAGGGGTCTTCTCCTTTAGAAAGCTGTGAAGCCTATATAACAAGGCAATCTTTACATGGATTTTAGACGTAATTATTTGTACATGGCAACCATAATTATGTGTAGGGTGTAATGTAACTCCCAAGTATTTAATATTATTCACATTTTCATACATGGTGCCACCCAATGATCTAATTTGTAGATCATTGCCATTCTCTTTTAACCTTGCCGATGTCCCAAATGGCATTATTTTTGTTTTTCACTTATTCAGCACCATTTTATTACACGGTAACCATACTTGCATAAGATTTAGTTCCCTTGTTAGTGTTATATTCAGATCTTATATCGATAAAAAAATATAGAAAACAAAATGGGTCTTAATGTGGAGCCCTGCGGGAACTCCACATCTGACTAATGCTTTCTAAGAAGCCCCCCCCCCCCAAACTTGACCATCTGAATATCTTTCTGACAAATAGTCAGCAAACCATCTGAGTGCTGGTTCTCCTACCTCAACCTGCTCCCAATTTTCAATTAACAAGGTGTGATCATCCAAGTCGAAAGCCTTTGTCAAGTCCACGAATGCGGCCTGTCAGGCAACCATCTTCCATACCCCCATGGACTGTGCTCGTGAACTCGACCAAGGCAGTCTCCGTACTTTACCCTTTTCAGAATCTGTGCTGACTCTGTGATAGAAGACCATAAGTTTCAATATAGTTTTCTATCACTTTAGAGCTAGAACTCTAAGGGATAGTACAAATTTTAATTAACAAGTCTGAAAATATAACCTCTAATAAAGTGAAACAGAAGTAAACGTTAAACTTTAAAACTTAAAAATGATCAGGCTGTTGAAAAATCTGAGAAAACAAACCTTGGCCACCATGGAATCTGTGGTCTCCGTGGAGATGCTTATCACATGACCTGCAGAGGGAACGGGGAGATATACTGTAGAGTGTAAAACAGAAGGCAAGCATTCGTAAAGATTTAAACTGTAAAACATCCAAACTCCTAAAAAGATTTCAAGAAATATAAGTGTGTTCTTACAGTTGAGGGACAGGATTCACAAAAGGGATATGCCCAGCGCATCTGAGATGCACCAGTGCATCCTTGATTTGTGCACTAGCATGATTCTGGAAGGGGACCGAGGCACTGCACACTACTCATAATGATATGCAGCGCATCTGGAAGGGTTGTACACAGGGTGTGCCCATGCATATGGTGTACAGCCCCATTCACAACCTAACTTGGAGGCGTATCCCCGGAGCAAGTCCGGAGATGCGCCTCCAAAAGATAAGTATTCAACAAGTAGACTTAAGGGGGTGGCAACCCACAGGCAGGCTACTGTACTGCAGCACAGCAGCACAGCAGCCTGCCAACCCTGGCAGTCCAGTGTGCCCCCCCACCTGAGTCCCCTGTTCTAAGCCGCTCACTGCAGCAGTAGTTAAATATGATCAGAATCCCCAACCCAATCAAGTTCCTGTTAGTATGCCGTACACTGTGGCAGTAGGGAAATGTACTCAGAACCCCCAACCCTGTCCATATCCCTAGATGTATGCAGCACACTGCGGTGGTAGAGGAGTTCTAACAGAACCCCCCTCCCCACCCTGACCTGATCGCATAGTGAACTGAACCACAAAAATATCCCTGGTGGTCTGGTGCCACCCCATCCCTGATCCGCATCCATACAATATTCCAACAGTGGAATACCCTGGCAGTCTAGTGGTGCCCCGCCAGCCCTGATCAAAACATAGACATGAGACCCACCTTTCCCTAGTAGTCCAGTGGACCCCCACCCCTCCACCCACTCAGGCACCCCAACCCATCCCACTCCCCCATCCCAGCTGGTCCCAGTAATCGACAGGCAGCTCAACCCACCCACATTCTGCCAAAGATGTGAATGACAGAGTACAGTACACACTGCAAGCCCTTTGGCCAACAGGGTCCACCAATGGGCTTCAGGGTGTACTGTAGCTGTCATTCACAGACAGCTTTGTTGGCAGGCTGCCATGGTGGAATGCAAGTGGGTTAGCTGCCAGTTGATCATTGAGACCTGCTGGGACAGGGGGAGGGTGGGTTGGGGGTGCCTGAGTGGGTGGGGGTCCCCTGGACTACCAGAGAAAGGTGGGTCTCATGTCTATGTTTCGATCAGGTTGGGGGGGGTACCATTACACTGCCAGGGTATTCCGCTGTTGGAATATTGTACAGACAGGGTGGGAGGGGGGCATTACAGTTGGAAACCCTAATGCCCTGGGTGTTTGTTGGTATTTTCACTCCAGGTTTTCAACATGGGCTTTTTGGGACCCCGACTCATGAACAGTGGCACTATCATTTTGTTACTCAATCCCAAAATGTGATTTTGCGCCATTCGGCGCCACAAGTGTGAAAACACATTTTGGGCAGGATTTGAAAAATGACAGCTATACTGTTCATGAGGTAGTGTGAACAACTGGCAATGCTGAATACTTGGAGTGAAAATATAAAAATTTGCCAAAGTTATGTGCATGTGTAGCAAAATTTCAATGACTACACGTAACTTGGGCATTTTTTGGTATTTTGTACCAAATTTTCAACATGGCCTTTTTGGGACCCTACCTCATGAACAGTGACACTGTGATTTCATTAATCCATCCCAACAGTTGATTTCACACAGCAACTGTGCCATTCTGTGCCACAGGTGTGAAAACACATTCCAGGCAGCATATGAAAAATAACAGCTGTACTGTTCATGAAGAGTTGTGAAAAAATGGCAATGTGGAAATTCTGGAGTGAAAATATTAAAAACTGGAGAAGTTACAAGCATGCGTAGAAACTGAACAATGCATGGTTGTAATGCAGTCATTTTTGGGACTTTTTTCACCAAATTTTCAACATGGGCTTCTTTGAACCTCCCCTCATGAACACTGGCACTGTCATTTTGTTAATCAGTCTTGAAAGGTGATTCTGAGCAATAAGCGCAAAATCTCTTTTCAGGACCAAGTAATGAAATGACAGTGCCAGTGTTCATGAAGTGGGGTCCCAAAAAGGCTAAGCTGAAACCCCCATTGACAACCATTATACGGCATTTACCTTGATTCTTCAGTTTGTGGTTTGGCTTTGAAGAGTGCAGACGTGTCCCGGTCCAGAGAAGATCACAGCTGCCAACTTCTGGAGGTAAGTATGGGGTGGGGGGTGCAGCGAGGTTGATGCGCAGTGGGTGGGCCAGGATGGGGGAAGGGGACGAGGGAGACAACAAGGGACCATTTTCTTTTTTTCAAGTATAAAAAAAAAAATGTCAGGAGACTGTTTTACAGGGAAACGTAAACATAGACTTTGACAGCAGATAAGGACCACTTGGCCCACCCAGTCTGACCATTTCTAAAGGGAAGGGGGTATAGATATGGGGATACTGAAAGTGGGCTCCACAGCATCCCGAAATATAGGGAGGGTACAGAAATGAAGACACTTGGAGTGGACTTTCCAGTGTCCTTCGGTAGCGGTGCTGTTTTTTTTTTTTTTATTGCCGACCCGGGGATTGGGCACCCTGATGTCAGCTTTATCAGAAAGCCACACCACAGCTAATGCTGACGGGGAGCGCAGAAGTGAGCACTGGGAGAGGGGAAGGAAAGCCGCACCACGGCTAGTGTTGAGGTGGTGGTGGGGGGCCCGAGAATCAAGCACTGGGAGAGAAAACTGCACAGCGACTAATGTTGAAGCCTTTTGGGGGTCAGAGGAGTAAAAACAGGGGAGAGAATGCAACGGCCATAACTCCAGCCATGTGCATTAGTGTGCACTCTAATGCAAACAGCCAGAGTTCAAGCTACAGAAAGAAATGAAGCACTCCCATTGGAGAGGTTAATTTCTTGCAAGTCCAGCACATGCCACGTCAGCAAAGCTGAACTGCTGTCATGAACAGAGTGCCTGGTCATTGGTGTGCACTGCCAAACCCATTGCACTTTCAGTTGTAATTGGCTTGGCAGTGACACACCTCTCATTTGCCATCTAGTTCCAAGACGTTCCTTGTTCAAGCACCAGTGAACGCAAAGATCAGCAGGGCTCTTGTATTTGACATTGTACTTTGGGTAAAGAAGAGTTAAATGTTTTTTTCTGTGTTCCAGAGAAAAAGTGAAGGGGTGTTAAAGCAGGTTTCACAGTTCAGTGCTTAGTGCCTACATAAGGATCCAACAATAAATCAAGCAGTTGTCCAGTTCTAGGACTGACGAGGATGCAGGAGGAAAAAGCAGTGGCACATTAGTTTTTTCCATCCATTGTGAATGTGTGTCACAATGGTGGTAATGGGGGAGTAGATCATCTCTTCACATACAGTGTGCATCACAAAACTGACAAGTTGCTGAATGTGGAACTTCTTCCTCATCCTCTGATATGTTGTGAGTAGATTTAAAAAAGGAAGAAATGATTGTCGGTGTTCACCTCCCACAATTAATAAGGGATAGTACAAATGTAACTGACAGCTCTAAGTAAATCCTTAATCACTGTCTCTTACAGCAGGGCTACACATTGAGTAGAATGTCCATGAAACATACATCCCCCCCCAAACAGACAAACTAGCCAGAGCCGACACGGCTGTGGTGAGCTAGCAAAGCCCTGAAGAGTGAGTGTCACCGAGTGCTATCTCCACGGTGGTGGCGGCAATGCAACTGCACATGTATAATTGTGGTGAATGGCAATGTGCCATTCACAAGATGGCAGCACCAGCAGAACTGCGCATGAGCACGAGGCATGCATGCCCAGTTCTTGTCCCAAAATGCTGAAGTAACAGCCATAATAGTGTGGCTGTTACTCCACTGTGGCTGATCGTGGCGGAGTGTTACAAGCTCCACTGGACTTTCGGAAGGATACTTCCGAAAGTCCAATGGAAAGTACCATGACTGGCCATTTTAAGGCACAGAAAGTGAAATGGTTGTAGGCTCCACCCACAGCCATAAAAAGACAAGGGGTGGTATATTGTGCAGGTGGTTTAATGACAGTCCACAGTTCAACTCCGTCAGCTCAAAATGACAGACTATTCAAATACTGAGAATTACCATCGAAAAGAAAATTAACATATATTTTTGTAATAAATAAACAATATTTATGAATATGCCTCATTCACAAATCAGTTACCAGAACAGTTAACATTTCATGAAACCAACATTTAGCTCACCACTTGCTGTAGTAAAGATACAAAAATTAGTAATTGTGAGAATTTTTAATGTACAGTAAAATACATATTTGCACAATTAAAATAAGAGACCAACATAGAAAACGACACAGTGCAACCCCACCCCTTCCCAAAACAAACTCTGAGATAAAAACAATCATCCTAATGTAGAAAAAGCTTTTTTTGTCTCAGAAGTTTAAAATGAATAGTCTTTACATCTGTGAAATAATGTAATTATACACACAATACAAAAAGGTCATATCTACAAACCTTGGGGTCGATTCTCAAAACACTTAAGAATGACAAAAGGTGCCTGCGTTGAAGATGAAAGATTCAAGTGGCACCTTGCATCAAAATATGCACCCAAAGCGATTCCCAAAAGCAGCCTGTGACAAGCACAGGCTGCTTGCGACAAAGGGGGCTTATGCCATACATCAGGCTATGGCATGGTGCTGGGGAATACGCAACAGATGCAGCCTGCCACATACCCTAAAATGGCATTCCCAAACCACCTGTGGAGGACAACTGTCTAAGTACATTTACACCAGCCAGAGGCTGGTGTAATTGTACTGGCAGGAGTAATTGTACTTCTGCATCCTCTGGGAGTTGAGCCTATGTGCCGTCAGCCAATCTCTGTAGTACATACAACCCACCCCACATCTCAAATAATAGTACACATACAGCCCTGGTGGGCTAGCAGCACCTCCCCCAGCTCCAATCCCCTAGCATACCAATGAATTTGCCCTGATGGGTTAGAGGACCCCCAAATACCCCCCCCCCATTTTGCAACCAGAATTAAGCATTGGTGGTCCAGTGGATCTTGCAAGTTCTTTCTCCCCACACACGCACAACATACCTGATGGTCTAGTGGACCCCAACCCCTGACCCAGCAGTGCCCTACTGCCCTGCTCCCCCAACCTGTAACCCGACTGGCAACTGGCACAGCCACTGCTCACTGCCATGGACAGCCTCCAACCTGAGCACTGTGCTGGGCGTGTGCACCACAGTATAGTACACGCTCTCAGTGACTGTTAACAACTGTCATTCACTGGTATGCCTATATACAACTTGGCACTCATGCAGAGCTCCATTCAGCAGCTCACACAGTGATGAGTAATGGGCAATGACAGTCACCGCCAGGCCACGGGTTGGGGAGTGGGGTGGTAGGGCACTGCCGGTTGGGGGGGGGGTGTAGTCCACTAGACCACCAGGTATGTTGTGTACATGTGTGAGGCGGGATTGGGCTCGGGGGATCCACTGGACCACCAGTGCTTAATTCTGATTGCAAAATGAGAAGATCAGGGCTTGGGGGAGACTGCTAACCCACCAGGGCAATTTCATGTGTATGTTCATGGATCAGGGTGGAAGGGGTGTCGCTAGCCCTCCAGAGCTATTTTAACAGTAATTTTGAGGACTGGGGCTGAGGAGAACACTTGCGTCCTTTGTCAGTACACTGCCACAGGCTTGTGGCAACCTGTTCAGGTGTGCCCTCTGTTTGGCACACTGCTAGGGTTGCAGCAAGCCACAGGACTTAGTGGCCAGAACCCTGCACGATACAGAAGGTGCAGGGTCCATGAAACATTGGCAATTGGTGCAAGTCACCTTTAGCTGGACTTGCACTGACCCTTTGAGAATCAACCCCCTTATTTTCACATTAGACAAGAAAACACATTATTTGACAGTTAAGACTATTTTCTCTCTGCTTTAAACGGTCAGACTTTGATCCTTACACAGCAGCAAGCCTGCTCGGTGGGCAGTTTGGAGCCATCATCAGCATTAAGTGAAGCTTGCTCAGAGGGCAGTGGAAGAGCTTTTTGCTGCATTACAGCAAGCCTGCTTGGCAGGCAGTATATTAGCCACCACCAGTAGCATTAAAAGAAACCTGTTCTTCAGGCAGTGGAAAAGTCAGCAGTTCTATTAAACAAAGCCTGCTCAGCAGGCAGTGAAGGAGGTGAGACAGTGGTAGAATTACAGCAAACCTACCCAGTGAGCAATATAGGAGTTGCTGCCGATGGTATTTAGAGAAACAGCAAACCTGCCCAATCAGCAATATATGAGCTGCTGCCAACAGCATTAGAGAAAGCACATACAGCAGGTGATTGCATTAAAGATAAAGCATGTAGTATTGGTCTGAAATTATGTTTCTTGTCTGGGGTCACACTCACAATCTTTATTCATCATTGGACTAATAAAGCCATTTTTTATCATTACCTAACTCGAGCGGATTTTCTCAGAGTGAGTGCCCAATTTGTTTTGTGCGGTGTTACAGCACGCCTACTCTGTGGACAATGGAGAAGCTGCTGGCTGTATTAAAGGAAGCATGCTCAGCAAGCAGTAGAGAAGCTACCAGAGAATTAAAGAAAGCCCACATGCTGGTCAGCAAGGGACCCACTGGCAGCACTGAAAGACAACTGTTTGGTAGGCAGTGAAGCTGCCAGTAGCATTAAAGAAAGTCTGCTTGGTGGGCAATGGAGGAGCTGACACAAAAGAATAAAGTAATAAGCCTGCCAGTGGAAGCCCACCCACTGCTGCCATTAAAGGAACTAACCCTTCTGATAATGGATGGCCAAAAACCCAGAGTTTTATGGCTGTCAGTATCAGCCACATATCTGCATCACAGGTGGATTGACACCTTGTTATACAATGAAGCACAGCATCTAAGGATGACTGACACCTCAACTGATGAGTCATATACTATACATAGGAAAGCATGGACTGGCAGTGACAGGGATGATTCTGCCATGCAATACTCTACAGCCTCTCTGCATAAATGGTCACATGTTGGTAGTCAAATGAACCCAGAGCCAGCCAGCCGGCACAGCGATAGTGCTACCGCTTGCAACGCTGGTGACCCAGGTTCAGAAATTAGCCCAGGGATTTGAAGGGCCGGCCGGGGAGCAGGCTTGAGCCTCCCAGGACCTCTCACCTTCACCAGGGGAAGGGGGGCTGGCTGGGGCTCACTACTCAACTGATTTCAGGTGGAGGCCTAAAGTACAGCAAGCCCAACCACACAGAAGGGGGCTGTGTGATGGATGTCGGCACTTGCTTCTTGACGTCAGGGTGCAAGTCAGGCAGGGAACACATAAAAATGGCTTGCTGTGCTCCCAGTAGACAGAGCACCAGGCACAGATCCCTAATGCCTCTGCATGTCCAAGACTGCTGTCTGATGATACAAAGGAACACGGGGTGTACAGGTCCCACCTCGTCCCCGCCTGGGGGGCAAATTAAGGCTACATGGGGGACCAACCAATTTGGGCTCCAGGTAAGAGGGCGGGAACTAATGCCATAGGTGACTCCTGAAGGGAGTGAAGTACAAGGGGCAGGGGGAGTATAAACAGAAAGTTAAAAAAAATGAACCCAGAGCCCCCCAGCTGGCAAGAGGGTTTGGTTGCTTTCCACAGCCCTCACTAACAGCCTGTTACACCTACAGATTCCTCATGCCATACTAA
Source organism: Neoceratodus forsteri (assembly GCA_016271365.2). Classification (NCBI taxonomy): domain Eukaryota; kingdom Metazoa; phylum Chordata; order Ceratodontiformes; family Ceratodontidae; genus Neoceratodus; species Neoceratodus forsteri. Next base: position 1,140,796,119 of record CM057455.1, on the reverse strand, counting down.
AATGTTTTCTCTCATTCTGCATGCAAACATAAAAAGGATGGAAAGGAGATGGAAAAAGTACAACACACAGCTACAAAGCAGATTTGGAGGAAGAACATGACAATGAAAGAGGTTGGGAAACGCAATCTTTTTTTTCCTTCAAAAAAGGAGTAAAGAGGAGATATGGCTGAAGTATTCCAAATCTGAAGGGTTGTTCAGTGCATTCCCTGCACATTGTGCTTGTGGCTGCTACCACCCTACCCTTTAGCATCCAAACTAACTGTCTTCCACCAACAATGGCTTTGTCCCCTGATCCTTCTTTCAGTTGTGCCTGCCTGGTACCCTGCTTTCCCTATCTGCCCTCCTCCATACTGCATCCTCTACTGGCTGCTTTAATATCCCCCTCCCCCACTATTTCATATGCCTTTATCATCTCTGCCCCCCTCATGTCATGTATTGCTGGTCTAGCAAGTGACAAACTCTGTGTGTGTACTATTTAAGTTTGTTTAATTTGTGAGCACTGCATGAATTCTAAGAGCTGCCTTTTAGCCAACCTTTTTCCCTACCCTTTCTCTTGGTTCTTCTCCCTTTATCTTCTTCACACACCCTCGATGAATCTTGAAGTTCTGTTCACCGTCCTTCTTCCCTTCCTTCCAGTTCCTATTTTCTCCTCTCTCCTCACATGAAGGAAAATTCTCCGTTAGGGTAATTATCACCCTCCTGCTACTGCTGGTAGATGACACTGAGCTTAATCTCGGCCACACCCCATATCCTTCTACTTCCTCTTTCCTCCCTAGGGCCTAACAATCTGCCACCTGAGTGCTTACAGCCTTCTTTTTTGTTTACTATTTGTATTCTCAAGCCATGGCCCCTTCTGCCTCATGGTCATTCTCAGCCAGGTCACTAAACCCTTCACCCCAAGGGGGACCTTACTTGCTCTGCTGCGTAACCTCTATGGTAGGGCTTTTGGGGCAGCATTACCCTTCCAGGAACTCTGAATCTGGTGGTGGAAACACCTTTATGCTAGGCATACAAGTGGCAAATGAGGTCTGAGGCATTTTCCTGCTAAACTGGTGCTCTTTCTGTTTTCTGCCCTCTCCTAGACCCTGCCTGTGAAAGCACACATCATAGAACACAACAGATGTGCACTGTGAGCAAAATCCACCATCTATGTTCTGCAAAGTCATTATCTGCTGACTGGCTCTGCCTATGGGCTCCCAGTAGCACTCTTGCTGTGGGGACTAGATTCACTAACTCTTTAAGGAGACCAACATCCTATGGGAGGCTCAAACCTTCTCCTCTTACTGGCCCTCCAGCACACCACACCCACTACTAAAACTGCATTTTAAGTGTCATGGGCAGTAATGCTTCTGCTGTGGCAGTAGGCTGGCTTGGCCTATAGCCTTTTCCCTGAAATCAATTATCTTAGGTTTTAGGCCCGCAAACATAATACTGGTGTGTTGTTGTGACTGAGGCCTGACTTTCCCTTAGGATAAATTATGTGTCAATTTAACTGCCTGGTTACCATATTCATAGGCAGGACCAAGGCAAAAGGGTTGGTACTGTAAGTTACCCTCATCCAATGTTCTTAAGCTCATGCATCACTCCTCTCTCTCATCTTCCCACAGCCTTCTAATTATCAATTGCTCCATTTCATACTCTATGACCTTTTTTGTTCCAGGTTCTACTGCTCCTTCAGTACAAGACCAGACAACTTCATTGACCTACTCTCTTGATCTCCTCCCTTACCTCGTTAGGTGAGCTCCTAGTTTGGGGTGGCTTTAAAACTAGTGGGACCTGCTCCTTTTATATAAACAGTATAGAATATCCAAGCCCTTCACCTCACTCAATATATTTTGGAGACAACCAAGTTTTATCCCTCTACAGTACCTTTGACCATTGCATTATTGACTAGGTTCATCCCTTCCCTCATCATATTATGGAAACAGATACGCTCCTATATGTGCTCAGTGACAACTACATGGTCTACTGTGTTTCCAAGATTCAGCCACAAAACCTCCAACCAGTTACCATCAATGTCCAGTTATTCATCTCTGCAAAGCTGTCGTCCCTCCTAGATGACCTTTGAAATACTGATTGGTCTCCCATCTCAGCATCTTCTGATGTTGATGCATAAATTACTTTCACACCAAATTCATTGTCAGGTGAGACAGTGAGACAGCAAAAAGTCCCAGGAGGGTCTGTTTGAAAGGCTTCCATATTCCATTGGTCTCAACTGAACTTGTTGTCTACCGCAAAGCTTAGAATGCTCTTTGACAACTCCACAATGCTTCTAAATCACTGGATGATTGATTAAGATACAAGCAACTTTAAAACACCTGCACTAAAACCACCAGACTGGCCAGATCTAAATATGTCACTTCCAGCCTCCACAATAACCTTAACAACCCATACAAATCTGAAAGGCCATCCACTCAAGTTGAAGTTAGTTTTATTGCAAGAGATCAAATTAAAATCATTGTCCAAGTATAAAACAATGTTTATAAACATAAACATACAGTACACATAATTTAAACTATAGGTAACATGGCATAACAATAAGAAGTAAACAACGACTACATTTAGTGCATTTAGTCACAACCAGGTCAATTGCTCTCTTCTAGTATAATACATATTCCATTTTTATGTCTAAAAATTTTCCAATTAGAGACCACATTTGTCTAGCATGAATGAATATATATATACTGTATATATACTGTGTATATATATATATATATATATATATATATATATATATATATATATATATATAGCTCTTTTGATTAGAATAGCAAAATAATGAAAGGCACATAATGTATTAGATGGGCTTTACAAAGCTGTAGTTATTTCCATTTTTGGCAAACCAGAAAATTTGTTCAATAGTGGCATAATCCATTTATCCCTTGGGCCATTTAACAATATACAATCTAACAAAAGATGAATTGTTATGTCAGTGCCTACATAGCCACATTGACATTTATGATTCTGATCCATCTCTTTATCCATTTTTTTCCATTTTCATAGAAGGCAGTAACATTTGTAATCTGAATTGACTGAATGCTCTCCTTCGAGTTACATTATTTATTAGTTTTGAGTACGCCTCTGCTTCAAATACATTTTTAATATATTTAACATGAAAACACCAAATTTGTGAACTAATTTGACTTATGTCCTGTTGCATAACTATATGTTTAATATTGATGTAGTATTTAATAAATACGTTTTTGCTGACTCTCTTGACTGTATAGTGGTCAAATTACAAAGACTTCTAATTCTCATGTCATTGATGAAGACATGTAAATTAGGCAGCCTTAAAGGGCTTTTTCAAATAATGTAAGTAGTAAGTAATATTACTTTTTAGAGCACCCCACCCCAGAAGTTCTAGGTGCTGTACAAGCAAGGCAGAGCATACATTTAAAAACACTAATAATAAATTATAAACAATATAAAATCAGCTAAACATTTCCATAAAATTGCAGCAGTTAAATAAATATTAGCAGTCTGGATATGCCTTCCTGAAAAGATGTGCCTTTAAGCCCTGCTCAAAGGCCGACACTGATGGGACCTCCCCCAAGAGTCTTGGCAGTGAGTTCCACAATACTGGACCTGCCACCCTTGAATGCACAATCACTAGAGGATTTGAGATAGGCCCTGGGAACTGCTAGGAGGCCCTTGGTGGAGGAGCAGAGTGAGTGAGTGCATAGGACATGCTGGAGTCAGAAGGTCATTTAGGTAACCAGGGCCTGATCAATGTAGGGCCTTATAGGTGAACAAGCTCACCTTGAAGATGATTCTTCACCTAACCAGTAGCCCGTGCTGTTCAAGCAAAACTGAGGTCACTTGCCAGGACCTTGGAAGACCCATCAGTAACGTGGCTGCTGCATTCTGCACCAACTGCAGGTGCCGGAGAACCCCTCCAGTGACCCTGAGGTACACAGCATTGCAGTAGTTGAGCTGGGATGTCATGAAAGCATGACTAGTGGGGGAAAGTCATTAGGCAGAATCAATTCTTTAATCTGGCCAACATTCATTAAGTGGTAAAACTGTCAATCTATCATCAAGGATGATGCCCAGATTTTTCACCTTGGTGGACGCTGTCAAAGCAGTGGATTCAAGGAATATTTCTGTTCCTCTCTCAACAGCATCCACATCCCGTTGATGACCAGGCTTAATTACTAACACCTCCATCTTGTCCGGATTGAGTCTTAGCCAGCTAGATGCCATCCAGACCTGGATATTGGCCAAGTATTTATTTAGCACCTCCACAGTGCCATCGGTCTCCTGTGCAAATGACATGTACAGTTGGGTATTGTCTGCATAGCAGGAGAAATCCAAGCTATACCATCTAATGATCTCACTCAGGGGAAGCATATACACTGTGAACAATGCAGGCAACAGGATTGAACCCTGAGGAACTCCACAAAGGCAGAGGCTTTAGGCAGGATGAGAAATTTCCCATCACCATCCACTGCATCCTGCCTGTAAGAAGGACTCAAAAAAGTTGCTGACAGTACCAATGAGTCCACAGAGCTCCCTTATGTGACCCAGGAGCACTACAAGGTCCACAGTGTTGAATGCTGAAAAGAGATCAAGGAGAATGAGAACTGACCACTCTCCTCTATCCCTCACCCTAAGAAGATCATTGTGCACTCTGACTAGTGCTGTTTTAGTAGTATGCCTTGACCAAAAACCTGAGTGGAGAGGGTCATAGATGTCATAGGCCATGAGGTGCACCTCAAGCTGCAGAGTCACCACTTTCTATATAACCTTCTCTAGAAATAGGAGATTAGGGACAGGTCCATAATTTGCCAAGATTTCAGGGTCGTGTAATGGTTTCTTTGAGAGGGGTCTCACTAGCACCTCTTTCAAGGCATTGGGAAAACAACCTTCCAAAAGTGAACACTGAACAATCTAGGTGAGCACTGAACCAACAGACTGGACACATCCTATTAAGAGACAAGACGGGCTCAGGTCCAACTCACAGTATGTGGGCTGTAGTTTCAAGATCACCTTGCTTACCTCAGCCACCTCAACTGGCCTAAACTTACTCCAAACAATAGGAGTGCTTCCTGACACAACCAACTTACCACTGCCAGGCTGTAAAGACCCAGTTTGGGAGATCCCAGCCTTAATGAAGGACACCCTGTCAAAGAAGAACTGAGTGAACTCCTCACAACGAGTGATTGAAAATGCTTTCATTGGCTGTAGACAGGCAGGATGGAGAAGCCTGTCCACAGTTCAGAAAAGCAGAACTAGTCTGTTCCTCCCTGCAGCAATCTCCCTGCAGGTGCTCAATCGCCAATGCCCATGTCATGGGTTACCTGCAGAAACTCTCCCACATGCTCTGGAGGCCAATATATGAAGAGGATTCTGCAGCCTGCACCTGGACTCCCTTGCACAGCCATGCATTCAAATGACGAGGTCGAACCCATCGGGTGCACAAAGAAGTTTAGGTTGGATCTAAAACAGATGGCTACACCCCCATCTCTGCATTCCCTCCTTGGGCAGTGCACTATGGAGAAATTGGCCGGGATCAACACTTCCAATACAGGACCCACATCATTCACCCAGCAAGGTCTCTGTAATGCAAGCCAGAGTGACTGAGGAAATCAAGTCTGCAATAATTGTGGTCTTGTTGCTAATTGTTCTGGCATTGCATAACACCACCCAAAGGGAATTTGTGGATGTTGCCAACCTAATGGCTACCTACCTACCTACCTACCTACTCAGTCCAGTGGGGACCCAAGGTATCGGGCCTAATAATCATGCCAGTAGTTTAGGAGGAGTCTTCCTTCAGTCATTTTAAGAATTTTACACAACATAAATTAATGCTTTGCACTTGATGAATAGGATTCCATATTCAGTTGTCTAACCGAAACCTGATACATTAAAGGGGAGACCCATATACAAACAGTGCACACGTTTGGCACTTCTCCGATGTGTCACTGTTAACCACACTTTACAGCTCAGCTCCATAGGAGCTATGCACTAGCTATACCCCAAAAAAGCTCTCTTTAGAGCTGGAAAATAGTTGCCAGCAAAATTATACTGAAATCTGTTAGTGCACTTGATTGTCTGGACACTTTCACCTTTTATAATTGAGAAATGCCCTCCCCGTAGGCCCACATTATTAAACTGAACTCCAAAGCATCTGTGTTTATCTCCTTGTGATTAAGAGTCCAGTTTACCAAAGGTTATTTTTTTTACGTATGAACACAAAACTGTCAGCAGAAGAAAGCCATACACTCTATTAAGTCTGCCTGATGTAGTCCCCCTGAATAATTTTTTACTGAGGGCTCCACCCTCTCTTCTTTAACTCTAACCCTCCCTTGATTTTGTCCAACCCCCTCTTTAATCCATTAACCATCTTCTAGCTGACAACATCTGCCAGCAGTTCATTTCATCTTGACACCACCTGCTCCATAAAAAGTGCCTCCTGGTTGCCTTCTTAAACCTCCCACCCCTCGCTAGTTTGTTACTCTGTCCCCCCTGTGTTCCTTTTCTCACTCAAGCTTAAGAGGTTGTTGAGATCTACATTGTCTATGCGTTTAAGATACTTGAAGATATCAGTCATGTCCCCCTCTCTCCTCTATATTCCAGCCAATACATGCTAAGGCTCCTCAGCCTGCCTTCATATGGTCTGTTCTACTGTCTTTGGCTCATTTTTGTGGCTATTCTCTGTACTGCCTCATGATCATTTATGTCCTTCCTTTGGTAGGGACAATAATACTGCACACAGTACTCCATGTGTGACCACACTATAGATCTGTAGAACAGCAGCAGGATCACCTCCTTTCTTCTGCTTTTGTAACCCCTAACTGTGCACCTCAGCATCCTGTTTGCCTTGGCTGCCGCCTTTTTGCATTGCACAGACTGCTTAAGGTTGCTATTTATAGCTATCCCCAGATCTGTTTCATCCACAGACATCAGTTCTATTTTGGTTTTTATTTCCTCCAAAGACAACAATTTTAATTTGACTTACATTTATTTTAAGGTCTAAAGAATTTAGGCTTTCCACCAGTTTGTTCATTTTTTTTTTTGCAGGTCACTTTGTGATAAAATAGCTATATCATCTGCATAAAACAATAGGCCACTAAAGGGTGTCTAATTTCAGAACATCTATCTCAGATCCTTCTATATCAGCAATAACTTTATTTATATACAGTATGTTAAATAAAAAGGGGGCAATAGGCACCCCTGCTTTACAGCACTGTTAATGTTTATTTTTGGGATGAGTTGTCTACTCAAACCCCACCTCCCAACTCTGGCTTTGATCCATATGAAGAAGAGTAATTATTCTTAACAGTCTGTGATCAATAACATATTCATTCAAAATAGATCATAATACACTGGTCCAATTTTCAAAGGTTGACACAGGGCTTGCACCAAACCCTGCGTCAGCCCCAATGTTTGACGCAACTGCGCCAAACACGTTGCCGCTTGTGCCCAATTTAGTACGCTCAGTGCAGCTGCCACATTTTCCATGATTTATGGCAGCTTGTGCCAAAATGGTTGGTGCAAGCCCCATATAAAGGGTCCACAAATGGCATGAAGTTGGACCAGGGTGGAGCAGGTCTAACTTGCAGCATTCAGCACATTTCATAGAAAATCACAATCTGCATCAAAGAAATGCAGCAAGCCCCTTGCTCTGTATGTTCAGTGCACCAGTGACTTGCAGCATCTGCATCTCATTTGAAAATCAGGCCCACTGTGTCTTGATTTATATAATCAAAAGTCACTTTGATGTCCACAAAAGTGGCACATTATGGCCTTTATTTAGATGGACATATTTATTGATTATATAGTATAACACAAAATGTGGTCAGTGGTGCCTCTGGCCTCTGAACCCTGATTGGACTTCACATAATATATTTTTAGATTCTGTCTAGTCTTTTACTGTAATCTAGTTAAAGGTGCAGGGAACAGTTTTTAACACCTTTAGATGCCCTACGCTTTTCCGTTTAGTATCTATTCAATATACAGATACATTTTAGCTTTTTTGGTTAAAATAATAATGCATTTTTTGCCTTTGTTTCTTCATTGAATCAGTGAATCCCTCTTTCTTCAGCAACTGCTGTTCTTTCTTTTCGTACTGATGCCTGAGCATTCTGTGACATCGGTAGCACCATTCCAGGCCATTCAGATCAATAGCATAGAATGGTGTAAGTGATGTCATGGGATATCTTAGAAATGTGAAAAGAAAGAGCAGCAGCTTCTGAGGAGAGTGTAACTATATGTAGCTCTGAACGAACCCCAAAGTAAGTTTATTTATTGGTCAAAAATTGGTCAAAGCATATCAGATCACATAGCTGTCATAGACAGGAAAATAGAACGGCAAGTAACTACAAAAAAACACATTTGCTATCACCTTTATGATATACCCAGTGTCTCTATTTCATATTATACGTAACAAAGTGGTTTTCGTATAATTCCAAGGCTTGTAATAATCATGTGTTTTGAATATTGGGACAATAATGCCCACATTCCAGTTGTCAGACTGAAAATACTTGCTGATTAAGTTACAGATAACTGTTTTAATGTAGGTCCATGTCTCAACATTTCTCTGTAATAATTCAATGGGGCCCCATCTATCCCTGGTACCTTATTTATTCTCTATGCTAGTATTAATGGAATAATTTCTGAAGTAAATTAAGGTCGCTATAGGCGGAGTAGTACAACTCTCACATTTCAAGCTAAAGAGCTAAGGGATTCATTAAAATGTTTAACACATCCACTAGTGGTGACATATGCATCTATATTCAGCCATGTGTCATTCTTCCATATGCTCCTAGTTGCCAACATTTTTTATCATCTATTCTATTCCCTCCCTATTAGATCATCCCTCTAAAACAAACCTTCCTGTCTTCAGATTAGGCCAATCTTTCATAAATGTCCTGAAATTTAATGAATGAACAATGGCCTCTTCACCTTTAGAAATACCTGATTGCTTGAGAAATGGCCAGTCAGGTGTTACTATACTGTAGGTGAAGACTTCATAATTAATTTTGTTGCAGGGCACTGATGAGTAAGGGTTGCTCACTCACTCCAGTGCTAAATGAATTTTTTCAGGTGTTTTAATTGTATCCTTAAACTTTGGGGCTTTGGAAGGAGAGAGAGAGAGAGAGAGAGAGATTGAGTGCTAGAGGACGGGTGGAGTGTGTGGTTTCACTTGGGTGCACAGGATGGGAGAGGGGGATGTTTTACATGACTTTTTGGCATGGGTGGGGGTAAGATGATGAATCAAATTGGGCATGGCAGCCATATCCGTTTTCTGTCTAATTTGCCTAAAAATAAGTTATTTATAAAAAACTCTGCTGGGACTGTGGGAGAGGAGGTGGGTGCTAGAGGATGGTGGGGTGTGGATACTTCATACAAAAAGGTCTGAATGGTGAGGTGGAGGTGGTAACAGTGTATCTGAAAGGGTGGGAGAGGATTAAACACTAAGAATTTTTTTTGAAAGACCATTACTCAGTGAAGTTGTGGTGGGTGAAGTCAGGAAACCTTGCCCCACTACGTGTAGTGCACTAACATTGCTGGCAAAGTAAAAATTTGCTGCATTTCTACCCTTAATGTACACCCCCCAGATTAAACCCCTAATTCCACTCGAAGATCTGCCATCACTGGTGCATGCCTTTGTAACATCCAGACTCGACTGCTGCAATGTTCTTTACCTCAGGGTCAGTGGAGAGAACCTCCGCCAACTGCACCTAGTGCAGAATGTAGCAGCCAGGCTGCTGAAAGGACTATCTGGGTCCTGTCATGTGACCTCAGTCCTGTGAGGTCTGCATTGGCTGCCGGTCAGGTGGCGGGTTTTCTTCAAGGTGGGCTTGCTCACATTCAAGGCCCTATACAGCTCGGCCCTGGCTACCTGTCAGACCTCCTTACTCCTGCCATTCCGGTTTGCTCCCTTCATTCCTCCACCCAAGGCCTCATGTTGGTTCCGAGGACCAGGCTGAAAACCTCGGGTGAACTGAACCCTTATTTGGAGTGGCCCGGCCTGGTCCTCTGGAACTCACTACCAAGACCTTTGAGTGAGGCCCCTACGGTGGAGGCGTTCAGGAGGGGCCTAAAGACTGATCATTTTAGTCTAGCTTTCCCAGCTGATGTCTTTTAATTTATGTAAGAAAACATTTGAATATTTTTAATCTGCTTCAGAAATTGATTGTTTTATTTTATAGATTTGTACCACTCTGTGAAACCTTTTTGTTGTACGGTGCCTAGCGCCTCAGGGATTGGGCGCCACATAAATAATAAATTACTTACTTACTTGCTTACTTACAGTGATGGGGGGGTGCTAATTGAATCTGCTACTGTCTAACAGGAATATCATTAGGCAAGTCAGCACAATGAAGCTGAGCCGCTGGGCTCTAGTGACCACAATTCAGTATAGTTCCAGCTCAACCTGGATGCACATCACTTAAACTCAAAATGTTTAAAATGAATGTCCTAGATGTTAAAAGAGTAGATTTTGGGAAAATGAGTGGCCTGCTCTGGGAAAGATTGGCCGAGGTAGGAGAGAAGAGGGGAGGAGGCCAAATGTAATATGATTAGCAGGGGGATAGCTAAAGTGGCAGATACCTGCATTAGGCAGTGGGTAAAAACAGAAAGTGCTGAAGACCAATATGGTTTCCCAAGGGTTAGTATGCAAGAGGGAGCAGAATGAGCGCAAAATGGGAGAATCTCTTGAGAAACTGAAGTAAGCCAACAGGACAGTTAAAAAGGCATAGGCAGATACAGAGCAAAGAACTGCAGAAGGGGTCAGGGAGGGATATAAGAAAATGTAAAATGTTTTATTAGCCAATGCAACCTACAAATCTAGACTGGATAGAAAGACTTATTTCATTATGTTAAGGACAAAGAAAAACTAAAGATGGAATTGTCAGGCTGATGAACAAGGTTGAATGGGTGAAGGATGAAAGCAGGCAGATATCCTGAACACATATTTCTACTCAGATTTTACAGTGCAAGAATGCATGCCACTCCTACATTACAGGATCATGGCCCAAGAAGTGCAGGGAAGCAGACCAGGGATAGGAATGGTATCAGTGGACAGAGTGCATAAGGGACATAGGGCCCTAAAAGTGACTAGATCATTGGGACCTGATGGTATGCAGTGCTTCACCCTAGGGTGTTGAGACTGGTGAGTCAGACACTGGCAGTACCACTGGCTGATGTATATAACTTCTTCCTGGAAACAGGGATCATGCCAGTGTATTGGAGGGAAGCTAATTTGGTATGGTACCATGCCACAAGAGTGGGTACAGAGATGACCAAGAAAATTACATGCCAGTAAGCCTGATCTTGATATGAGGGAATCTGCTAGGAAGTCCAAACAAGTAAGTCTGTCCCACTGCAAAGTGTGCTAATTTACAAAGGGAAATGCTGCAACAGAGAAGAACAGCACCACTCCATCTTAAACCAATAGCACTGAAAAGAAAAAACACCAAAGGCAAGATGTAAGAAAATGCTATGACAATTCATTTGAAAATAACCTAGTATGTTGTAGTCATGCCCCTTCATGGAGACGTCAGCAAGACAAGCCAAGAAGCTTTGACTGGTTTCAATAAGGCATCATCAGGGAGTGTAAATGGCAGCCCAGCAACACCGGTATTTATATTCACTACCTTAAAGTGACAGCGCATAGATAAAATATATAGGGGAAAATCCCTACTCTTGCAAAGCATTTCATAAGGAGATGACGTCAGTGGAGGAGGATTGCCAAATTTGGTGAAGTGTCTGAAAGTATGCTGAGACTGTCACAAGAAGAGTTGGCTATCAAAAGAACTGCAGAGTGGGTGTTCACTAGGGCAAGAGGATATGCCTGAGCCAGCAAACCACTACTGACATTGTTTCAGATCAACACTGGGGGAAGACTGGTTTAAATCCTACTCCTTTAGGGAGACAGAAAAAATTTTTAGTATTTGCAGTACTGATGATATGTTTGGGAAGGCAAATCAGTAACACCTTGCAAGTAGGACACTTCGCCAACTTTTTCTATAACTGTTGTTTCACCAGTCACAGTGTGTTCTGATTGTTTTATTGTTACAGGCTAGTGTTAATAACAGTATTTGGTAAATTGCTGTTCTGTTTTGTTTTGCGATATATAGTGCATTAGAATAAGTAGTTGCAGTTAATGAAACAGCCAGTACTGCATCAACAAGGGATAATTAATTTGTGATGAGCATTACTAGTTGAGCCCTGTTTATTATCTCTAGGGCAAGGTCACCTGACTGACGTAACTGAACCTTTTGTATATCTGAAATAGGAATTTTGTAGTGTTCCCTTCTTGATTTGTTGTTTGATTTATTAGCTTGAAACTGACTCAAATGAAAAGCACCATTAATATTTGCAGATGCTGCATTTTTGGGGGTTCTGTTTCTATCCCCATACTGTATATACATTAGCTGAGAGGACTAAAACACTAAGAGGCTATAAGACTTGTTCAAGGTTGCACACTGAGTAAATTACTTTGATGCAGACTGAACCTCAATTTCCTGGCTTACAGTTCCATGTTTGAAACAATAGTCTGACCTGCCTTTATTATCACACTGGATATGAAAAGTATAAGAGGGGCATGATAATGATATTTCAAATTCTGAGAGGCATTGACGGAAAGGCCCTAGAGAAACTTTTTATCAACTACAGTAGAATGGGATAGTGAGACGAGAGGGCAAAATCATGGATTGCAAGAAGGCAGGATGACAGAAAGTATTGTTTTCACTCAAAGGATAATCCGACTGAGGAAATGCTACCATAGAACAGGGAGCATGGGTACTAATAAAATTATTTGAACAAGCAGGGGTAGGACAATTCTCAGTCATGTTTTGAAATAGCATAGTTACTACTGCTATAAGGGCAGGGGATAAACTGGATGATGCATTGCTGGGATTTCATCTCACAGTTCCAGTGCTGCTTTGTTTCCCTATCAACCAATGCAAATTCTGCCTTGCTATCAAGAGCAACATTCGTAAACAAAAAGTTATCAGTGTCAAAGATGTTTTATTGTACCCAGATAAAAGCCTGCATATATTATCTGCTATAGTGCAGTTAGCTACACTGTTCCTCAAGGCTCGATCCCTGCCACCATTGTATTCTCAAAGTACATGCTGCGACTAGGGGAAATCATAAGGCAGTGCAACATGGGTTTTCACTGCTATGCAGATGATATTCATATATACCTGTCTTGTGCTCCTGATGATACATCTGCATCTACAGTGCTGAGCCATTGTTTGGCTGAGAACAATGACTGGATGGCCTCTAATTGATTATGTCTGAACCCAGGCAAACCAGAGGTCATGGTTATCAAACCTGGTCACTGGGGCTTGTCCATAGCTGAGGATATGACCCTCCCTGTATGGGGTGGCCAACCCCTCACAGTAGTTAGTGCGGTTAAAGATCTGGAAGTCATCTGTGATGATAGACTGACATTTGAACAGCAGGTGTCTTCTGTTGTCTGACCTCACTTCTTTCACTTCTTTCACATCTGGAACATCAGCAGGATACAATCATACCTAGCAATGATCATCCATGCTTTTGTAACCATTAGGTTGGATTACTGTGATGCTCTATACCTAGGCCTATCTGGAGATTTGATGCATTGACTGCAGCTATTGCAGAATGCCACAGCCAGGATGTTGGTGGGTTCTTCATCAAGGGACCACATTACACCAGTTCTGTGTGCCCTGTACTGGCTGGCTTTGCATTCATGCATCACCTTCAAGATCAGCATGTTGACATACAAGGCCTTATGTGATCTAGGACCAGATTTCTTAAAAGAGCTCCTTATTCCATACCAACCAGTCATCCTTCTCCACTCCATCAAAGCTGGTCTGTTGGTTGTCTCTACATCGAGGCTTAAATAATCAGGTGATGGAGCCTTTGGAGTGGCAGCTCCTATTATTTGAAATTCAGTCTCTCATTATATTCAGTCAGCTAGCATGGTGGAGGCCTCATTAAAAACGTTCTTTTTTGACCCAGCAGTTATTTTGACATGATCTGTTCTGAGCTATTTAATGTTTTTGTTGACTGGTTTTATCTTTGTAAAGCACTCAGAGCCCTTGTTGGACTTACTGTTAAGTAAATCAGATTTGCCTTACTTGCTTTGCCTTGCCACAAAAACGATGGTGGATACCTGGAACAACCTTTCAGCACAGGTAGTGGGGGCAAAAACAGAGGTGGAGTTAAAAAAATGCCTGGGACAGGCACAAGGGAATCATTGGGGTAAGGAGGGGAAGACTGCATCATAGATCAAGTAGGATCTGTAGCAAAACAAGGTTGTGCCTGAAAATAGGCAGGTTTTTGTCTGGTGCACTTACCTGGTTACCAAAAGCAAATAAATAAAATAAATAAATACAATTAAGATTATAAAAAAATGGGCAAACTGGGTGGACCCAACGGCCCTCATCTGCCATCACATTCTATGTTTCTATGTTTGTTGCTAATAATTGCTAATTTTACTTTCTCAATATCTATCTTTGCTTGTCCTCATATCTCTGCTTTTTATATTCATTGCCAAAGGCATGCAAACAATATTGTGACCAGTTTGAGTTGTTAGAGGTCTTTTGGAGGCGTGCCCCTCCTCCAGCTATCACAGCTTCTGGATACCAAATCTCCTCCCTGATTCTGCCCACTCTCTGCCTTAGTCCCTACTAGCAATATTTCCTGAGTTGTTCATTCCACATACTGTGTGCCATTCTGTTTACTGTTTACTCCTTTTGTAGGGTACCACAGTTGTGACATTTCCTGTGACAGAGCAGGAAGGGGCGGATCAGTGGGGCCTCCACAAGGTGATCTCATTTACAGGGGCACTAGTAATTTAACTTGTTATAACAAGTTAAACAAAGCACAATTAAACCATTACTTGCATTTATTTTCCTTTTTTTTTCCTTCTAATTACTCTGACTAGGTTACAAACCCAGCAACTTATTTGGAATGGATTTCATTAACTGCAGGTACTGTGGAACAATTTTCAGAAGGACAGTCTTTCAGGATTTAGGACACTGTCCTACATGCTGGGCCTTTGGAGATCTTAGGTCTCAGCTCCAGGCAGCATGGGCAGAGATTGCACGCCTCAAGTTTCATATTGAAGAGGAAATACATTATAAGAACCACCCGCCATTTCCCCAGCATCCAACAGAAAAACCTCGACCGCTGAGGGTAGTTGGTCCAGGAGGTTGGCAGGTGGTTAGGAGGAGCAAATCAGGTGCCCCATCACTCTCTGCTCTCCAACACATTACCCAAAACCATATAAACACTAAAACAGGTATCTGCCTCTATCTCTGAAATCAAATAAGAGGCAGAAGACACTGCAGAACAGGACACTGCGCACAGGAGCTAGCACAACAATACTCACCCAAATCAGGAACCAAAACTAAACAAGCACAAAGGAAACAAAAACTTCTGATCATAGGAGACTCCATGATTCTGGGGAATTGATACCCATCTCCAGCCAGGGTGATGGTCAGATGTCTCCCAGGTACATCAGCATGGAGAGACACTGATCGCATTGCTAAAATTGTTCACAAAGCAGGAGAAAACATTGATGTCCTAGTACACATAGGGACTAATGATCTCGCCAGCCGGTCAGTTGTGGAGACCAAACACCTGACTAGGCTGGGTGACAAACTATCATCTATTCTGTCCAGCATCTCCTTCTCTGAGATCCTGCCAGTCTGGGAGAAGGGAGCAGATGGACGGAAGGTCAGAGAAGGGGAGATAGGGAGCTAAACACGTGGCTCAAGGACTGGTGCCAGGAAAAGGACACAGATTTGTAGGGAACTGGCAACAGTTCTGGGAGCGAAGTTCTTTAAATTTGATGGACTGCATCTGACTAAAGAGGAGTCAGTGCATTGGGGCAGAAGTTTGGCGTCTTTGCAGAATATTTAAACTAGCAATGGGGAGAGGTGCAGCACCCCATACGTCGAATGGGAAGAACACCTCTCCCTCAGCTAGTGGTCAAAAAGGAATTCAGTGTGTTTGACGCTCATTTGCATCACCAGGTAAGAAAGGTTTGTCTCCCCATACGATGCACAGGGTAATGCCAAACTTCACCCAACAACTAACACACAAAATCTGGCCAATGGAAAATCATGTGCACAAATGCTCACAGCCTGGGAAATAAGATCCCAGACCTGCAGGCAATAATTTCAGAGGCTAAACTGGACATAGTAACAATTAGTGAGACGTGGTTTACCAGTAACCACACTTGGGAGACTTCAGTACCTGGCTATGTATTGTTCAGAAGAGACCGAGGTGCAAAAAGGGGGGAGGAGTGGCCCTGTATGTTAATGAAAATATCAAAGCTACAGAAATTCAGAATACACATAAGGAGCCAGAAGAACTGTGGGTCACCCTGGAAACAGGAAATGGGACAGCCATAAGAACTGGGGTTGTCTACAGGCCCCCAGACCAGGGGAGGACATAGACACATTACTGTTAGAAGATATACAAAACATGACAGCTAAAGGGAGGTTCTGATAATGGAGACTTCAACATGCCAGATACAGATTGGTCAATACCAGCAGGAACATCTACCAGAACTAGACTCATAGTGGATTCCCTGCAGGGAGGGCCTCAAACAACTGGTACAGCAACCCACAAGAGACAGGGCTATCCTAGATCTAGTACTGATTAACAAAGAAGGGATCACAGATCTCCAGGTAGAAGGTCACCTGGGGCCAGTGACCATCACATGGTATGGTTCAATTTGGCTACTACATCTAAATCATCCCATTCCAAGGCAAAAATATGGGACTTCAGAGGAGCTGACTTTGATAAGATGGCCAACAGAGTTAAGCTAGCCCTGGCAAAAAGAAACACAGGTGAGGAGGTACAGGCAAAGAGGGCAAGCATTAAGGATGCAATACTTGAAGCAACATCCCATTGTGTTAGACAGAAAAGGAAGTGCAAAAGAAGAAGGAAACCACTTTGGTTCTCAAATACAGTAGCAGAAAAGGTCAGAGCCAAAAGGCTGGCCTTCAGGAAATATAAGGGAACACAGCGGGATGAAGATAGGGAGGCATACCAAACTGCCCTAAGGGAAGCAGGTAAGGCAGTAAGGCAGGCAAAGTCCCAAACTGAGGAAACACTAGCACGAACAGTAAAAGAAGGTGACAAGACTTTCTATAGATACATTAGTGAAAGGAGAAAGTCCAGAGGGGGTGGCTAAGCTTTAATGGAGAAAGGGAGCAAGTGAGGAGGAGGACCTGTAAAGGCATCTATCCTAAATAGATACTTTGCTCAGTATTTACTGAAGAGAAGGTAGGGCAGGGCCCACAGCTCAGCATCATGGACACAGGGGGAGGGAGGTGAGCACTACTCCCTTCACAAAAGAAAGGGTCCTCACAAGAGCTTGCTAAGCTCAGGGTGGATAAGGCAATGGGACCTGATGGCATACATCCCAGGGTACTCTAAGGAGCTAATGGAGGAACTAGCAGAGCCATTAGCAGAATTGTTTAGTGAGTCTCTGAGCACAGGAGAGGTCCCAGAAGACTGGAGAAGGGCTCATTTGATCCCACCACAAGAGTGGTAGCAGGGAGGAGGCGGGGAACTACAGACCGGTCAGTCTTACCTCAGTAGTGGGCAAGATTATGGAGGCACTTAAGGAAAGGATAGTGCAACACCTGGAACTATAGGGGCACAGGATCCAAGACAGCATGGGTTTATTAAAGGAAGGTCCTGTCAAACTAATCTCATAGATTTCTTGACTGGGTCACCAGAGTGGTGGACCAAGGGGAGCAGTTGATGTCGTCACCTTGACTTCAGCAAAGCTTTGACACTGTTCCACATAGAAGATTGATAAATAAGCTAGGTAGGCTCTGGGTGGGTCAGAAGTTGGTCAACTGGGTGGCAAACTGGTTGACTGGCAGAAAACAGAGAGTGGTGGTAAATGGTATACAGTCAGAAGAGATGCAAGTCACAAGTGGGGTACCTCAGGGATCAGTCCTGGGCCATTCCTATTCAACATCATCATTAGTGACCTGCAGATGGACTAGAGGGTAAGGCTTGTCTGTTTGCAGATGACACCAAGATCTGCAACAGAGTAGATGATCCAGATGGGGTGGGCAGAATGAGAAGAGATCTGGATAAACTAGCAGAATGGTCAGAAGAGTGGCAACTGGATTTAATGCAAAGAAGTGCAAAATCATGCACATAGGGAAGAGAAACCCTGAAGCCACTTATAGGCTGGGAGGGAATTGCTAGCAGTCACAAAGGAAGAAGAGACTTGGGCATCATCATCACTGATGACCTGAAATCATCCAAGCAGACTTCTAAAGCAGTAGGTAAGGCTAGGGGGTGTTAGGGTGTATTAGTAGGGGTATCACAAGTCGTAAGAGGGAGGTAATAATCCCTCTGTACAAGACATTGGTTAGGCCCCATCTGGAGTACTGTGTGCAGTATTGGAGGCCACACCTTCAAAAGGACATTAACCAAATTGAGGCAGTCCAGAGAAGGGCAACCAAAATGGTGCAGGGACTGCATCAGAAGACATATGAGGACAGATTAATGGAGCTCAATATGTATACCCTTGAGCAAAGGAGGGAGAGAGGTGATATGATCAAGGCATTCAAACACCTTAGGGCATAAACAAGGTGAAAGAGTCTAACATGTTTAAATATAAGAAAAATAGCAGGACAAGAGGACACAGCATGAGATTAGAGGAGGCTGATTAAGAGGAATGTGAGGAAATTTTTTCACAGAAAGGGTGGTAGATGGTGGAATGGTTTACCACAAGAAGTGTGGCTATGAATACAGTGCAGGGCTTCAAACAGGCATGGGATAGGCATAAGGGGGCAATACAAATGACTATGAATAGGTAGGTCACTGACAAAGGCCAATGGCACATTTATAAGGTAGAAAAAAGAAATGGGCAGACTGGATGGGCCTTGCGGTCCTTATCTGCTGTCAACTTCTATGTTTCTATGTTTTGTTGCTTATGGAGTGGCAGAGATGTTGCACTACATCCACAGCTTTCTCCTGTTTGTGACACCATGTCACCATCCACCAAACCCAGCCATTCCCTAGCAGCAACTACAACCTGCACAAGAAAACCCACTGCTGCCATTTATGTTCAAAACAGGTGGTGGGTACTCAATCCCACGAGTGGTATCACACTTTCCAGCCAGACCCACCAATTACACAAAACTTTGTGGTGGGTGCTCAACCCTGCTACCAATATCCCTTCCCCTCCCTTCTGACCCAGCTGTTAAATAAAACTGACAGTGGGTGCTCAACCCCTCCTCCAGTATCACCCCCTTCCACCCACCCTACCTAATTCAGAATTACAAAATGTGGGTGCCAAACCCCCAGTGCCGGCATATGCCCCCTTCTCCCAACATACACACACACACGCACACACACACACACACACACACACACACTCTTCTGACACCGAGGTTCCAAACCTGGTGCCAGCTAATAACTCCCCCCCCCCCACAGTATGTGACACTGGGGATCCCAAGCCCAGATGCCATCAAACAACCAATCAACATTGGGGTGCTCAATCCCCAGGGCTGGAACCTGTAACTAAGAAAGCAGTCATTCAATGTTTCTTTCTTTTGATACCTTGAAAAGAAGAAAACCACCCGTTGATGTCTTCTAACACCCCCACCCCAGAGACCATGACTACCCTTTCAGCAACCACCCCAACCCCCCACCGCCTCACTTAACTTTCTAAGGTCCAATGATGAAATCCTTTCAGGACCGGTGAAGCTCCTCTTCCTCTATACAGTACCTGACCTTTAACTGATTGAAAACAAGGTAAGTGTGATTAATGTTTTTTTCAATGCATTTTTAAGTTTTACTCATGACTTTAACTTGTTTGCTCCACATTTGATCCATAGCCTATTTTACTCCACCTCATGAACAAGGCAGATTTAATTTCTCAAATCCCCTCTAAAACACATTTTCACAATTGTTCTGCGAAATCACCTTTGAGCAGGGAGTTAAAAACTTCCACCTGTCTTAATCCTACAGTAAGATCATTCAAAAAAGACTGTGTTGAAAATTTCTGTGTCAAAATGTCAAGAACATCACAATTGTGAAAAAAGTTGATATCTTTCAATGTTTACTCCTAACTTTGTTAATTTTCCAGATTTTGACCCCAAATTTTCAACATAGCCCCTTTTTTACCCCACCTCATGAACTTGATGTGTGTCATTTTTTAATTCCTGTCCAAAATGGCTTTTCATGCTCTTGTTGGAAAATAACGTACACTACCGGTCAAAAGTTTTAGAACACCCCCATTTTACCAGTTTTTATTGACATTTACGCAGGTTAATGTCTCAATGTACTCTGAAATTAAAGCATAGAACAAATAAACAATTGGAGATAAAAAAGGAATCAGAGAATCATTTTGTTTAACAAAATTTAATCTAAATTTTTGACTCATCAAAGTAGCCACCTTTTGTAGATATACTGTAACCGCCAACACACTCGTGGCATTCTTCCTACAATGGACATCAAATATTGTTCAGGAAGTTCTTCCCAACACTGTTGAAGTTCCCACAAATGTGTTACACTTGTAGGTTGCTTTGTTTTCACCCTTCTGCCCAGTTCATCCCAAACCAGCTCGATGGGGTTTAAGTCTGAGACTGTGCTGGCCATTCCATGATTTGAAGCCTACCATCTTGTTCTTTTCCTTGAAGGTAGTTCTGACATAGCCTGGAGGTATGTTTTGGGTCATTATCTTGCTGTAGGATGAACCCCTGACCAACTAGGCATAGACCAGAGGGTACTGCATGGTGCTGCAAAATGCTGTGGTAGCCCTTTTGGTTCAAGGTGCCAGTCACTCTGTGCTGTTGTCCTGTGAGCCGCCTATCACGCAAGCTGTTGACTCTCAGAAACTTGTCTTCTGATTCTGTTGTGGCTTTGGGTCTGCCAGACCTCTTCCTGTCAGAGTTTCCTCCAGTTTCCAAGTGCCTTTTGATGGTGTAGGAAACTGTACTCACTGACACCTTGGCTTTCTTTGCAATTTCTCTAAAGCAGTTTTTGCTAACGTAAACTTTTTTTTAACCTCTAGCAGTTTACCGCTTACCTTTGTACCATTTTAGGCTATTCACTGGACTGGAATTGCTTAAATTTCAATAAAAGCTGGAAAAAAGGGGGTGTTCTAAAACTTTTGACCGGTAGTGTATAGGCCAGGATTTCATAAATGACACATGTTATGTTCATGATGTGGTATCATAAAAAGACTATGCTGAAAATTTAGGGTCAAAATCTTAGAAACAGCAAAGTTATGAACAAACATTGACATTTTTCAGCATTTAGTCATAAGGTTGCAATTTTTTACATTTTGAACTTGCATTTTCAACACAGTCATTTCTTTTACCCCATCTATTGAACATGGCAGGTGTCATTTTCATATCCCCCTCCCAAACCTGTTTTCATGGTCAATCCAACAAATCACATTTCAGATTGAATTTGATAAATGACTTCTGCTATATTCATATGCTGGGCTAACAAAAATACTATTTTAACAATTCAGGGTCAGGGTGTAAAAAAAAAAACATCATCATGTGTGAACTTCTTCATTTCCCAATCATGGCAATGTCACTTTCAAAACTCATGTTATAAATTTTTATGTTGTCTTGAGCATGCAGCTCAGACAACATATTGTGGTTGTTTCAGTGGAGAAGTGGGTTTCGGAGGTGCTGCCCTGCTGCAGCCAATGGCACCACTGCTTTTTGTGGCTGGGCTCTGTGGCGCCAATTGTATAGCACACTGTCTATGACAACAGTTCAGAAAATGTGCTACCACCTTGAAAGAAATAAGCTGCTGCAGTCAGGTAGCACCACTGGGTAGTCCCTGACTGCAGCAGCCAATTACTGCTTGCCTCATCTGGTGTCCCCTCAAGCAACATGGTGGCGGCTTCCCGTCAGCTTCTCATAGTCCCCACAAAAGCCGAGGGATAGCTGCTGCATTCCATAGTCCCTCTGAAAGCCAACAGGGGTGCCCAATCCCCTGTCAGCATGCCCCCCCAAGTTAATTTGCCAACAGGGGTGCCCAATCCCCATCGCCATAATGTACCCCCCCATTTCTTGTGTGCCAGGGGTGTCCAATCCCTTGGCTCATGTGACCCCCTCCAACTATGTGGCCAGTGTGGGTGTTGGCTACAGCCCCTCAAAAATACTCAAGTGGCACACTGGGAGCCCACCCCAGCATGCCAAATGTCTCTTAAAGAAAACAACCATCCCACAATTTTTTTTTAACCTGTAAACCAGAAAGCGGTCCTCGTTGAGTCCGTTGGCCCTCCCAACCCGCCACCCTCTGCGCACCCTGCCTCTCCACCCCCTCACCCCATACTTACCTACAGAGCTCAACGCAATGATCTTCAGTGGACCGGGAACATGTCTGCACTCTTCAAAGCCGACAGCGAACCGAAGAAATGCCGGTAAGCTGTATAATGGCATAAATGGGTTTTTTTCAACTTATGTAGATATCTCAGTCATTTTTTTGACTTTTGCCACCAAATTTTCAACATGGGGTTTTTGGGACCCCTTCTTATGAATTCAGTCACTGTCATGGCGTTATTCCATCTCGAAAGGTGATTTTGTGGTCACTGCGCAGAATCACCTTTTTGGGACCAAGTAACAAAATGACAGTGTTGCTGTTCATGAGGTGGACTCTCAAAAAGCCTATGTTGCAAATTTGGTGAAAAAATTCCAAAAAATGTCTGTGTTACGAGCGTGTGTTGCGCAATTTCCACGTGCACTCTTAACTTTGCCAATTTGTAATATTTTCACTCCAGATTTTCAACATTGGCATTTCTTCATACCTCCTTATGAACAGTGCAGCTGCCATTATTCCCATGCTGGCCGAAATGTGTTTTTGCAGTACAGGTGCAGAATAATGCGGTTGCTGTGGGAAGTCAGTGTTTGGGACAGATTACAAAAATCACAGCAGCACTGTTCATGAGCAGAGGTCCTAAAATGCCTATGTTGTAAATTTGGTGACAAAAGTCCATAAAATGACTATGTTACAAGCGTGCATTGCGCAGTTTCCACTCTCACTCGTAACTTCGACAATTTGTCATATTTTCACTAAACATTTTCAACATTGTCAATTTTCCACATGTCCTTATGAACAGTACAGCAGTCATTTTTCAGATCCTGCCCGAAATGTGTTTTCACACACAAGTGGCGCACTATGGTGCAGTTGCTGTGGGAAACCAGTGATCAAGATAGATGAAGAAAATCGCAGTGACAGTGTTCATGAGCAGAGGTCCCAAGATGCCTATGTTGAAAATTTGGTGAAATAATTATACTAAATGACTGTGTTATGAGTGTGTATTGTGCAGTGTCTAGTATGCTCATAAATTCAAGCTTTTTCAATATTTTCACTCAATATTTTCAACACTATCATCTCTTCACACCTACCTATGAATGGTATAGCTGCCATTTTTTACATCCTGCCCAAATGGTGTTTTCCCACATCTGGCACAGAATGGCATGGTTGCTGTGAGAAATCAATGTTTGGGACAGATTAACAAAATCACAGTGCCACTATTCATGAGCAGAGGTCCCAAACACTTTCATGAGATGGGGTCATAAAAATGCCGTGTTGCAAATTTTTAGTGCAAATACCAACAAACGGCTGGGGCATTAAGGTTTCTAACCATAATGTCCCACCCTGTGCAGACTGACAGGCATCAGGGGTGTGTCTTTGCATTGCTGGCTGTCATGCTAACGCCATGCCATCCCCCCCCCACCCTCAAGCCACTGACAGGCATCGAGGTGTGGCTTGGACTCTTCTGCCCCACAGTTCACCCCATTCTCCTATGCTGCATCCATTTCAGTGTATGTCTTTATGAAATGGGGTGACTGTAAAGCTGAACACCCCAAGGTACACCTCAGCACTTGTCAGTGTCTGCAGGATAGGGTGAGGTAAAATGCCACGAGCGTTATGGTCAAATGGGGTGAGCGTTAGGACTGAGGACCCCAAGGCACAATGAGATATTTGTCACACTGCAGGTTAGGGTGAGCTGAACTGCCATGAATGTTATGGCCGATGCTCAAAGGCACACCTCAGTGCCTGTCAGGCTCTGTAGGGTAACGTGGGGTTTGACGTCACTTTCATACTTCACTGCCATTCCTATTATGCATCTGTTCAACTCCTGCACTACCGATGCCAATGTCAGCAAGATAACATTCGGCACTGACAAATGCTTGTTTTATTTTACCTGCTGCACTATCTATGCCGAACAACTACACAGCAAAGACAAGCAAGACAACATGTTTGCAATTGGCCAATGATTACATACATATGAACATATGAAGAAGCCTGCCTAAGAAGGCCATTTGGTCTATCTAGTCTGCTTGCATTGCAGGGTCCACAGCCTGAGCTACTCATCCTGCCCACCTCCCCTCTCCACTCACCCTTTCCATCCTCCCTACCCATGATCCTTACCTTCCCCCAATGCCTATCCCAGCCTCTCTTGAAGCTGCCCACTGTCTTTTACAAGACCATTTCTTCCAGCAGTGCATTCCAAGTGACTGCCACCCTCTCCATGAAGAAGTGCTTCCTGAACTCCCTCCTAAACCTCCCTCTTTCCTGCTTAAGACTCTGCTCCCTCATGTTATGTTTGCCACTTAGCTTAAAGAAACCCTCCTTATCCACCTTATTTGTCCCTTTCAAATACTGCTTTATTTCAAGTATGATTGTTGTAGTTTAGCTATTTGTCTTCTACCCATCACAAACACAAACTCACACATACACGTACACACTTACACATATACACACACACATACACATATACACACATACATACACACACACACACACACACACACACACATATACACATACAAACATATGAAATTTGCAAGCAGATAAAGGCCTAGAGGTCTATCAAGTCTGCTCGAATGTGCAGCAAGCACCCCTTATTCTGCAGCTGCCCCTCCCTTCCACCCTTCCCCTTCATTGACCCTCCCCCTTGTCCTGTCCCATCCCCTTTTGAAGCAGTCCACTGTTCTACTGGATACCACTTCTGCAAGTAACTCATTCCACCCAGCCATCTCCCTCTCCGTAAAAAAGTGTCTTCTCATCTCCCTCCTGAACCTTCCTCCCTCCAGTCTCATATCATGGCCCCTGGTGTCCCTCCCTTCCCTTACTTTGAACAGCCTCTCAGTACCTGTCTTGTTTATTCCTTTTGTGTACTTAAAGGTTTCAATCATGTCCCCCCATCCCTCCTCTCCTCCAGTGAGTACATGTTCAACTCCCTCAGCCTCCTCTCGTATGATAAGTCCCCCAGCCCCTTGATCATCTTTGTCACCCTGCGCTGCACCCCTTCCAGTAACTTAATGTCCCTCTTCAGATATGGGCGCCAGTACTGCACGCAGTACTCCAGGTGTGGTCAAACTAATGACCTGTACAGTGGCAGAATCACCTCCTCCCTTCTCGAGGATATACCCCTTGCAATACAACCCAGCATTTTGTTGGCCTTTGCAGCTGTCTTACTACATTGTGCCGAGTTGTTCATTGACCCTGTAATGAGCACCCCCAGATCCTTCTCCTCCTCCTCCTCCTCTGTCTGGGCTAACTGCACTCCCCCCAGCTGGTAACTCCTCCTTGGGTTCTTCATCCCAAAATGCAGCACCTTGCACTTTTTGGCATTAAACCCCAGTTGCCAGGTGTCTGACCAGGTTTCAAGCTTTGCCAGATCATCCTGCAACCCCTGCCATCCCCCTAAGTCATCCACCACTGCTCCTACCTTGGTATCATCAGAAAACATACTGATCTTGCTCTTGATGTCCAATGATATGTCTGCAATGAATATCCCAAACAATACTGGTCCCAACACCGAGCCCTGTGGAACACCGCTCGTCACTATCCTTGGGTGTGAGAGCTCCCCACCCACCACCACCCTCTGTTGCCTTCCCTGAAGCCAGTTCCCTACCCATCTCACCAGCTTTGCACCTGCCCCTGTGCCTACTAACTTACTTCCCAGCCTTCCATGTGGCATCAAGTCGAATGTCTTACTGAAGTCCAGATACAGGACATCCACTGCATGGCCCCTGTCCAGTTGCCTAGTTACCCAGCCATAGAACTCCACCAGGTTGGTTTGGCAGGATCTGCCCCATATGAAGCCATGCTGTCTGCTGTCCTGTAGCCTTTGGCCTCTAGGAGGGCCACCAGCCTCTCCTTCAGGATAGTCTCCATTAGCTTACCCACAATGGATGTGAGGCTCACTGGTCTGTAGTTTCCCGGTTCATCCTTGGGGCCACTCTTGTGGAGGGGCACCACATGAGCCATCCTTCAGTCCTGAGGTACACACCCTGAATGCAGTGAGGCATTAAATCCTGCAAGGACCTCTGCCAGCTCCTTCAGTACCCTGGGGTGGATGCCATCTGGGCCTGTCACCTTATCCACCCTCAGTGCCTTCAAACCCTCCCAAACTCTGCCCTCCATGATTTCCCCATCTGTCACGCCCTCCCCCCTGTTTCTGCCATTTCTCCCCCATTGGGTGTCACCCCCCCTTCTCTTTAGTAAATACTGAGCAGAAGTACTCATTTAGTGCTTCTACCTTATCGCACCCTGCTTCCACCCAACCCCCCTCCTTCCTAATCCTTACTATGTGGTCCTTACAGCTCCTTTTCTCCCTGATGTGCACACACACACACACACACACATATATACACACATGCGCACACATACACACACACACACACACACACACACACACACACACACACACACACACATATACACACACACACCATATACACACACTTCATCTTATTACTGAACTTAACTAGAATATTATTTTGAATTGCAGGCTGTCTTTTAAGTTGCTGCTTTAGATTACAATGGAATAAGCATAAGAGTGATATGATTGTTCGGGATGGTAACCAGTTGATATACTACCATTGAAATAGTCGGGAGGGGCAAATGGGTAAAACCCTCAGTTCACCCCTTTACTAACTTAGCATGAGCCACAGATCAGAGTGGAGGTGTGCAGCAGTGTATGAAGTGGCAAGTCTTATTTTACAGTGCAAGTTTCAGAAAAGAAAATAAAAGAATCATTGCAGGTGGTTATTATAAAATGCCTTTGTATGTGAGTTACAGTGAAGTCCACCAGGATGTAACCCACTTCTGCAGAATTCTGCAGCAGAGTTGATGCAGGAAACAAAACAATTTCAATGTGAGTCAATCCTGTAGTAGCACGAAAGGCTGGCTTTTTGTATTTCTGGCATAGTTAAAGCTGCACTGTCAGAGTTAGTCCCCTGAACTTTTAATGTTATTCTGTCTTTTAAAAAGTGTCCTTTTCAGAACGTGCTGCCCACTGCTTACCTTTATCTCTATTTGGTTAATTTGTTTCATGTCTAAATTTCATTATTTATCCCTTTGTGGTTTTTCCCTCGGGTCCGCCAGTACACCTCCGTGCTGTTGTTCCAGCCCACACATTATATGGTCATACTCGCGCATAATGAGTGTGTAGCCAGCATTTCCAACTCTTTAAGTGTGCCGTGTTAAAGCAGTCACTGTTCCAATTTGGTTCCTGCTGAGGTGAGTTCCCATCGATGCAGCCATGGTATTGCTGACAGTTTTATTTGGAAAAAAAAAAAATGCCCCCACCCCTTTTGTTGTGTGCCGACGGGGTGCCCAATCCCCGTCGGCAGAAATAACCCCCCCTTTGTTGTTTGCTGACGTGGGTGCCCAATCCCGTCGGCAGAAATAATCCCCTTTGTTGTTTGCCGACGGGGTGCCCAATCCCTGCCGGCAGAAATAACCCCTTTGTGGTTTGCCGACAGGAGTGCCCAATCCCGCTGGCTACAGCTGTCCCCTGACTCTGGTGACATCTGGTGCCCACTCCAGTGTGCCATATGCCCTGCAGTGTTTAAAGTGTCCCCGATGTTTTCTCCGTAGTCTTTACCTGAAATAAAGGAAACGGTCCTCGAGTCTGCCTGCACCCTCCCACAACCCGCACCCACCCACTGCACACCCAGCCTCCCACACCCCACCCCATACTTACCTCTGGTGCTCGTGCGAACGATCTTCGTGGACCGGGAACATGTCTGCACTCTTCAAAGCCGACCGCGAACTGAGGAAATGCCGGTAAGCTGTATAATATAATGAATAGGGTTTTTCAACTTTATTGCATATCTCGGGCATTTTTTGGAATTTTTGCACCAAATTTTCAACATGGGGGTTTTGGGACACCTCCTCATGAATTCTTCAACTGTCATGGCGTTAATCAGCCCCGAAAGGTTGTTTTGCAGTCACTGCGCAGAATCACCCTTGGGCCGATTAACGAAATGACAGTGCCAGTGTTCATGAGGCGGGCTCTCAAAAAGCCTATGTTTCAAATTTGGTGGGAAAAATCCAAAAAATGACTGTTTTACGAACGTGCGTTGTGCAGTTGCTACGCACACTCGTAACTTCGCGAATTTGCAATTTTTTTATGCCAGATTTTCAACATTGGCATTTTGTTATACCTCCTTGTGAGATGTACAGCTGTCATTTTTCACATCCAGGTCAAAATGTGTTTTCGCACTTCCAGTGCAGAATAGTGCGGTCGCTGTGGGAAATCACTGTTTG
The DNA here is from genome assembly GCA_016271365.2 of Neoceratodus forsteri. Taxonomy (NCBI): domain Eukaryota; kingdom Metazoa; phylum Chordata; order Ceratodontiformes; family Ceratodontidae; genus Neoceratodus; species Neoceratodus forsteri. Next base: position 1,140,767,604 of record CM057455.1, on the reverse strand, counting down.
GGACAGATTAAGAAAATGACAATGATACTGTTCATGAGCAGAGGTCCTAAAATACCTATGTTAAAAATTTAGTCCCAATATTCCATAAAATGACTGTGTTACGAGCGTGCGCTGCGCAGTTTTCATACACGCTTGTAACTTCACGAATTTATAATATTTTCACTATTGCCATTTTCCCAGACCTACTTATGAACAGTACAGCTGTCATTTTTCTCATCCTGGCTGAAATATGTTTTGGCACTTCCGGCGCAGAATAGAGCGGTCGCTGTAGGAAATCACTGTTCGGGACAGATTAAGAAAATGACAATGACACTCTTCATGAGCAGAGGTCCTAAAATGCCTATGTTGAAAATTTGGTGATGATAGCCTATCAATTGACAGTGTTACACGTGTGTGTTGCGCACTTTCCATGCACCCTTGTAACTTCGCAGATTTGTAATATTGTCACACCAGATTTTCAACAGTGGCATTTTGTCACACCTCCTCACAAGCAGTACAGCTGTCATTTTTTACATCCTGACCGAAATGTGTTTTCACAGTTCCAGCGCAGAATAATGTGGTGACTGTGGGAAACCAGTGTTCAGGACAGATTAAGAAAATGACAGTGGCACTGTTCATGACCAGAGGTCTTAAAATCCCTATATTGAAAATTTGGTGACAAAACTCCATAACATGACTGTGTTACAAGCATTTGTTGAACTGTTTCCACACACCCTTGTAACTTCACAAATTTGCAATATTGTCAAGCCACATTTTCAACAGTGGCATTTTTCACACCTCCTTATGGACACTACAGCTGTCATTTTTCACATCCTGGCTAAAATATGTTTTTGCACTCCGGACAGAGAATAGCACGGTCACTCTGGGAAATTAGTGTTTGTGACAGATTAAGATTGACGAGTGACAGGGGCGAGTGACCAAGCTCAACTGAGCTCTGTCGGAACTGCTGCGGATTTGTTTGTGGGCAGACAAACGCAACAACACAAGAGCCCAGTACAAAAGGGCAGCCAGCAGCACTGGGAGAAACACAACGAGAAAGCGACTGAGTGAAGGGGAGTGAATGAACTCACCGAAGTGATGTCAGGACTGCTGCGGATTTCTTTGAGGGCAGAAAAGGTGCCAATGCGGCAGGAGCACTGGCATAAAAGGGCAGCTACAGCACCAGGACAAACAGAATCAGCGCAAGAGAGAGGGAGACCGAACAACCTCAACGGAGCTCTTGTGGGACAGCTGCGGATTTCTTTGTGGACAGACAAAGGTGCCAACGCAGCCCGGAGCCCCATACAAAAGCGCAGTCTGCTGTGCCAAGAGAAACAGAATGAGCGAGTGACAGAGCGGTAGTGAGTGTACTCAATGTAGCTCTGTTGTGACTGCTGCGGATTTCTTTGTAGGCATAAAAATGCAGCAACGTAGGCAAGAGCCCAGTACAAAAGGCCAGCTTGCAGCACCGGCAGAAACGGAATGCATGAGTGACAGAGGGGAATTGAGCGAGCTCCGTCAGATTTCTGTCTGGCCAGAAAAACCCGCCAATGCAGACAGGAGCCCAGTACAAAAGGGCAGCCTGCAATGCCAGGAGACAGAGAACGAGCGACTGAGGGAGAGGGAGTCAGTGAGCTCAACGGAGCCCTGTTGATACTGCTCCGGATTTCTTTGTGGTCAGAAAAAGGTGCCAGCACAGGCAGGAGCCCAGTACAAAAGGGCAGCCTGCAGCACCAGGAGTAACGCAATGAGTGAGTCGGGGGGGGAGTGAGTGAGCTCAATGGAGCTCTATCATGACTGCTGCAGATTTCTTTGTGGGCCGAAAAAGGCGGCAACACAAGTAGAAGCCCAGAAGACAAGGGCAGCCTACAGCACCGGAAGAAATGAAATGAGTGAGTGAAAGAGAAGGGGAGTGAGTGAGCTCAATGGAGCTCTCACGTGACTGCTGCAGATTTCTTTGTGGGCAGACAAAGGCATCAACACAGGCAAGATCCCAGTACAAAAGGCCAGCCTCCAGCGCCGGCAGAAACGGAATGAGTGAGTGAAAGAGGGGGGAGTGAGCAAGCTCAATGGACTGGTGCCAGGATTGCTGCAGATTTCATTGTGGGCAGAAAAACCCACCAATGCAGGCAGGAGCCCAGTACCAAAGGGCAGACTGCAGCACCAGGAGACATAGAACGAGTGACTGAGGGAGTCAGTGAGCTCAACGCAGCTCTGTTGGGACTGCTACAGATTTGTTTGTGGGCAGAAAAAGGCAGTAATGCACGCAGGGGCACAGTACAAAAGGGCACCCTGCAGTGGCAGGAAAACCAGAATGAGTGAGTCAGCAAGCTCAGCGGAGCTGTATTATAACTCCTGCAAGTTTCTTTGTGGGCATAAGAAGGCAGCAACATAGGCAGGAGCCCAGTAGACAAGGGCAGCCTGCAGCGCCGGAAGAAACGGAATGAGTGAGTGAAAGAGAAGGGTAGTGAGCGAGCTCAATGGGGCTTTGTCGGGACTGCTGCAGATTTCTTTGTGGGCAGAAAAAGGTGCTAACAGAGGCAGCAGCCTAGTACAAAAGGGCAGCCTTACAGCGCTTGGAGAACCAGAAGGAGTGAGTGAGCGTGGGGGTGAGCAACCTCTATGGAGCTGTGTCAGACAGCTGTGGATTTCTTTGTGGGCAGAAAAAGCCACCAACACAGGCAGGAGTCCAGTACAAAGGGCAGCCTGCACCGCCAGGAGAAACAGAATGAGCAAGTGAGCCGGGGAGTGAACTACCTTAACGGAGCTGTGTCGAGACTTTTATGGATTTATTTATGGGCAGAAAAAGGTGCTGCACAGGCAGGAGCCCAGCACAAAAGGGCAGCCTGCAGCACCAGGAGAAACACAATGAGTGAGTGGGGGGGAGTGAGCTCAATGGAGCTCGATCATGACTGCTGCAGATTTCTCTGTGGGCAGAAAAAGGCGGCAACACAGGCAGGAGCCCAGTACAAAAGGCCAGCCTGCAGCACCGGCAGAAACGGAATGCATGAGTGACAGAGGGGGATTGAGTGAGCTCAATGGAGCTGTGTCGGGACTCCTTCAGATTTCTTTCTGGCCAGAAAAACCCACCAATGCAGGCAGGAGCCCAGTAGAAAGGGCAGCCTGCAGTGCCAGGAGACGTCACAACGAGCAAATGAGGGAGGGGGAGTCAGTGAGCTCTGTGCAGCTCTGTTGTGACTGCTGCAGATTTGTTTGTGGGCAGAAAAAGCCAGTAATGCACGCAGGAGCCCATTACAAAAGGCCAGCCTGCAGCGCTGGCAGAAACGGAATGAGTAAGTGATAGAGGGGGAGTGAGCAAGCTCAGCGGACCGGTGTCAGGACTGCTGCATATTTCGTTGTGGGCAGAAAAAGGCACCAACAGAGGCATCAGCCGAATACAAAAGGCAGCCTTACAGCGCTTGGAGAACCAGAAGGAGTGAGTGAGACCGGGGTGAGCGACCTCGATGGAGCTGTGTCAGGATAGCTGTGGATTTCTTTCAGGGCAGAAAAAACCATCAACACAGGCCGGAGCCTGGTACAAAAGGGCAGCCTGCACCACCAGGAGAAACAGAATGAGCGAGTGAGATGGAGGAGTGAACTACCTTAACGGAGCTGTGTCGAGACAGCTGCGGATTTCTTTGTGGGCAGAAAAAGGTGCCAGCACAAGCAGGAGCCCGGTACTAAAGGGCAGCCTGCAGCACCAGGAGAAACACAATGAGTGAGCTCAATGGAGCTCTATCATGACTGCTGCAGATTTCTCTGTGGGCAGAAAAAGGCGGCAACACAGGCAGGAGCCCAGTACAAAAGGCCAGCCTGCAGCACCGGCAGAAACGGAATGCGTGAGTGACAGAGGGGGATTGAGTGAGCCCAATGGAGTTGTGTCGACACTCCTTCAGATTTCTTTCTGGCCAGAAAAACCCACCAATGCAGGCAGGAGCCCAGTAGAAAAGGGCAGCCTGCAGTGCCAGGACACACACAACGAGCAAATGAGAGAGGGGGAGTCAGTGAGCTCTGCGCAGCTCTGTTGGTACTGCTGCAGATTTGTTTGTGGGCAGAAAAAGCCAGTAATGTACACAGGGGCACAGTACAAAAGGGCACCCTGAAGTGGCAGGAAATCCAGAATGAGTGAGTGAGTGAGCTCAGCGGAACTGTATTGTAACTGCTACAAGCTTCTTTGTGGGCATAAGAAGGCAGCAACGCAGGCAGGAGCCCAGTAGACCAGGGCAGCCTGCAGCTCTGGAAGAAACGGAATGAGTGAGGGAAAGAGAAGGGTATTGGGCGAGCTCAACGGAGCTTTGTCGGAACTGCTGCAGATTTCTTTGTGGGCAGAAAAAGACGCCAACAGAGGCAGCAGCCTAGTACAAAAGGCCAACCTTACAGCGCTGGGTGAAACAGAAGCAGTGAGTGAGAAGGGGGGGGTGAGAGACCTTGACGGAGCTGTGTGAGGACAGCTGTAGATTTCTTTGTGGGCAGAAAAAGCCACCAACACAGGCAGGAGTCCAGTACAAAAGGGCAGCCTGCAGCTCCAGGAGAAACAGAATGAGCGAGTGAGACGGGGGAGTGAGCTACCTTAATGGAGCTCTGTCAGGACAGCTGTGGATTTCTTTGTGGGCAGAAAAAGCCACCAACAGTGACTGGAGCCCAGTACAAAAGGGCAGCCTACAGAAACAGGAGAAACACAATGAGTGAGTGGGGGGGAGTGCGTGAGCTCAACGGAGCTCTATCGTGACTGCTGCAGATTTCTTTGTGGGAGAAAAATGCAGCAACACAGGCAGGAGCGCAGTACAAAAGGCCAGTCTGCAGCGCCGGCAGAAATGGAATGAGGGAGTGAAAGAGGGGAGTGAGCAAGCTCAATGGACTGGTGTCAGGACTGCTGCAGATTTCTTTGTGGGCAGAAAAACCTGCCAATGCAGGCAGGAGCCCAGTACCAAAAGGCAGCCTGCAGCACCAGGAGACATAGAACGAGCGACTGAGGGAGGGGGAGTCGGTGAGCTCAACGCAGCTCTGTTGGGACTGCTGCAGATTTGTTTGTGGGTAGAAAAAGGTGCCAGCACAGGCAGGAGCCCAGTACAAAAGGGTACCCTGCAGTGGCAGGAAAACCAGAATGAATGAGTGAGTGAGCTCAGCGGAGCTGTATTGTAACTGCTGCAAGCTTCTTGTGGGCATAAGAAGGCAGAACGAGACAGGAGCCCAGTAGACAAGGGCAGCCAGCAGTGCTGGAAGAAATGGAATGAGTGAGTGAAAGAGAAGGTGAGTGAGCAAGCTCAATGGAGCTTTGTCGGGACTGCTGCAGATTTCTTTGTGGGCAGAAAAAGACGCCAACAGAGGCAGCAGCCTAGTACAAAAGGGCAGCCTTACAGCGCTGGGTGAACCAGAAGCAGTGAGTGAGAAGGGGGGGTAAGTGACCTCGAAGGAGCTGTGTGAGGACAGCTGTGGATTTCTTTGCGGGCAGAAAAAGCCACCAAACACAGGCAGGAGTCCAGTACAAAAGGGCAGCCTGCAGCACCAGGAGAAACAGAATGAGTGAGTGAGACAGGGGTAGTGAGCTACCTTAATGGAGATCTGTCAGGACAGCTGTGGATTTCATTGTGGGCAGAAAAAGCCACCAACAGTGGCTGGAGCCCAGTACAAAAGGGCAGCCTACAGAAACAGGAGAAGCACAATGAGTGAGTGGGGGGGGAGTGAGTGAGCTCAACGGAGCTCTATCATGACTGCTGCAGATTTCTCTGTGGCAGAAAAAGGCGGCAACACAGGCAGGAGCCCAGTACAAAAGGCCAGCCTGCAGCACCGGCAGAAACGGAATGCGTGAATGACAGAGGGGGGATTGTGTGAGCTCAGTGGAGCTGTGTCGGGACTCCTTCAGATTTCTTTCTGGCCAGAAAACCCACCAATGCTGGCAGGAGCCCAGCAGAAAGGGCAGCCTGCAGTGCCAGGAGACGCCACAACGAGCAAATGAGGGAGGGGAGTCAGTGAGCTCTTGCAGCTCTGTTCTGACTGCTGCAGATTTGTTTGTGTAAGAAAAGCCAGTAATGCACGAGGAGCCCATTACAAAAGGCCAGCCTGCAGCGCTGGCAGAAACGGAATGAGTAAGTGATAGAGGGGGAGTGAGCAAGCTCAGCGGACCGGTGTCAGGACTGCTGCAGATTTCTTTGTGGGCAGAAAAACCTGCCAATGCAGGCAGGAGCCCAGTACCAAAGGGCAGCCTGCAGCACCAGGAGGCATAGAACGAGCGACTGAGGGAGGGGGGAGTCGAGCTCAACGCAGCTCTGTTGGGACTGCTGCAGATTTGTTTGTGGCAGAAAGGTGCCAGCACAGGCAGGAGCCCAGTGCAAAAGGGCACCCTGCAGTGGCAGGAAAACCAGAATGAGTGAGTGAGTGAGCTCAGCGGAGCTGTATTGTAACTGCTGCAAGCTTCTGGGCATAGAAGGCAGAAACGGAGACAGGAGCCCAGTAGACAAGGGCAGCTAGCAGTGCTGGAAGAAATGGAATGAGTGAGAAAGAGAAGGTGAGTGAGCGAGCTCAATGGAGCTTTGTCGGACTGCTGCAGATTTCTTTGTGGGCAGAAAAGACGCCAACAGAGCAGCAGCCTAGTACAAAAGGCAGCCTTACAGCGCTTGGGTGAACCAGAAGCAGTGAGTGAGGAGGGGGGTGAGTGACCTCACGGAGCTGTGTGAGGACAGCTGTGATTTCTTTGTGGGCAGAAAAAGCCACCAACACAGGCAGGAGTCCAGTACAAAAGGGTAGCCTGCAGCTCCAGGAGAAACAGAATGAGCGAGTGAGACAGGGGTAGTGAGCTACCTTAATGGAGATCTGTCAGGACAGCTGTGGATTTCTTTGTGGGCAGAAAAAGCCACCAACAGTGGCTGGAGCCCAGTACAAAAGGGCAGCCTACAGATACAGGAGAAACACAATGAGTGAGTGGGGGGGAGTGAGTGAGCTTAACGGAGCTCTATCATGACTGCTGCAGATTTCTCTGTGGGCAGAAAAAGGTGGCAACACAGGCAGGAGCCCAGTACAAAAGGCCAGCCTGCAGCACCGGCAGAAACGGAATGCGTGAGCGACAAAGGGGGATTGAGTGAGCTCAATGGAGCTGTGTCGGGACTCCTTCAGATTTCTTTCTGGCCAGAAAACCCACCAATGGCAGGCAGAAGCCCAGTAGAAAAGGGCAGCCTGCAGTGCCAGGAGACACACAAAGAGCAAATGAGGGAGGGGGAGTCAGTGAGCTCTGCGCAGCTCTGTTGGGACTGCTGCAGATTTGTTTGTGTGCAGAAAAAGCCAGTAATGCACGCAGGGGCACAGTACAAAAGGGCACCCTGCAGTGGCAGGAAAACCAGAATGAGTGAGTGAGTGAGCTCAGCGGAGCTGTATTGTAACTGCTGCAAGCTTCTTTGTGGGCATAAGAAGACAGAAACGGAGACAGGAGCCCAGTAGACAAGGGCAGCCAGCAGTGCTGGAAGAAATGGAATGAGTGAGTGAAAGAGAAGGTGAGTGAGCAAGCTCATTAGAGCTTTGTCGGGACTGTTGCAGATTTCTTTGTGGGCAGAAAAAGACGCCAACAGAGGCAGCAGCCTAGTACAAAAGGGCAGCCTTACAGCTCTGGGTGTACCAGAAGCAGTGAGTGAGAAGGGGAGGGTGAGTGACCCCGACGGAGCTGTGTGAGGACAGCTGTGGATTTCTTTGTGGGCAGAAAAAGCCACCAACACAGGCAGGAGTCCAGTACAAAGGGCAGCCTGCAGCTCCAGGAGAAACAGAATGAGCGAATGGGAGAAGGGGTAGTGAGCTACCTTAATGGAGATCTGTCAGGACAGCTGTGGATTTCTTTGTGGCAGAAAAGCCACCAACAGTGGCTGAGCCCAGTACAAAAGGGAAGCCTACAGAAACAGGGAAAACACAATGAGTGAGTGGGGGGAGGGAGGAGCTCAACGGAGCTCTATCATGACTGCTGCAGATTTCGGGCAGAAAAAGGCAGCAACACAGGCAGAAGCCCAGTACAAAAGGCCAGCCTGCAGCACCGCAGAAACGGAATGCGTGAGTGACAAGGGGGGATTGAGTGAGCTCAATGGAGTGTGTCGACTCCTTCAGATTTCTTTTGGGTCAGAAAACCCACCAAAGCAGGCAGGGAGCCCAGTAGAAAGGCAGCCTGCAGTGCCGCAGAAACTGGAATGAGTAAGGAGAGGGGAGGCAAACTCAACAGACCTGTGTCAGACTGTTGCCGATTTCAGGGCCGAAAAAAGCTGCTACCAACAGAGGTAGGAGCCCAGCAAAAGGGCAGCCTGCAGCACCAGGAGACACAGAAACGAGCGACTGAGGGAGGAGAGTCAGTGAGCTCAACGGAGTTCTGTTGGGACTGCTGTGGATTTGTTTGTGGGCAGGAAAAGGCAGCAATGCACGCAGGGGCACAGTACATAAAGGCACTCTGCAGTTGCCGGAAAGCCAGAATGAGCAAGTGAGCGAGCTCAGCAGAGCTGTATTGTAACTTTCTGCAAGTTTCTTTGTGGGCATAAGCAGGCAACAACGCAGGCAGGAGCCCAGTAGACAAGGGCAGCCTGCAGCGCCGGAAGAAACGGAATGAGTGAGTGAGAGAAGGGGAGTGAGCGAGCTCATCGGAGCTTTGTCGGGACTGCAGCAGATTTCTTTGCTTGGCAGAAAAAGGCACCAACAGAGGTAGCAGCCTAGTACAGAAGGGCAGCCGCCAGGGCTGGGAGAACCAGAAGTATCATTTTGGCTCATGTGCCCTTTTGATTGGTGCATAAATTGCATTGTGTCTACAAACAAACACCAACTATGTTATAGTGCCAGGAGAAAGCTGAAAACGTTTTTTTATAACACCTTTGAACTATTTTTAATGTTATAAGGAGATTAATCCTCCTGCATGTATGTCAACACTGTAATAACTCTCTTTGTTGATGGTTATGACCTCGGCAATGCCTCGTGCCTCACAACCCACCTAGAGCATTTTGTTATTGCAATAATTACTGCAATGCTGCTGCTGCACAGACAATTATTCCTTGCTTTTGTTCCTGGTATTAATTGCAGAGGCAGGTTTGATTAGTAATGCATGTTGGCATGCTGAGCTTTCGTATACGTGATCTGTGTGGCTCATGTGGTCTTTTTAATTTGGTCATGTACAGTATGTCTTAGTTGCATTGTTTTCCCAAACAACACAGAGAGAATTTGTTTAAAAATATGTTGCATGCAGATTTGGAGGTGGGTCTGTGATGGCCCTCGGCAGCTCAGCTTGATCTCAGAAGTGAGATCCTAGCAACGTAAGATAAATAACTACAGCAATATATAAATTACAGTTTTTTCAATTTGGCTTTTTAGTTCCATGCCATGGGCAGGCAGTTTCTTGGTATGTGGTCTGCCCTAGGGTGTCAGCTGCTCTTTAAACAAATCTCAAACAAATGTCCAGGGGTATGTGTAGTACCAGGTGCGCAGGGCGTGTCTGAGTGCATGTATCACATCGCAGTCGTGTGGGCCCATCAATGTTCATATAGGTAGTAGGAAGGTCACCAACAGGGAGTACCAGTAATGCTCATAAAGGTTACAGGGTATCAGCAATGCTACTACAGGTAACATGATGGCTAAGTGATGTTCATACCGATGGTAGGGGTGCGAGAGTGTCCTAGCGATACTCATACAGGTGACAGAGGGCACCAGCAATGCTCAAATAGATATCTGGGGTATCATTAGTGTTTACTTAGGTGTTGGGTCACTGCATAATGCTCATACAGGTGGCACTTCCAGCAGTGCTAATACAGGTGTCGGAACACCAGAAATGCTCAGAGAGGTGACAGGAGACGTCTGCCATGATCATATAAGTGAAAGGGCACCAGCATTGCCCATAGATGTGGCAAGGCACAAGCAACACCTCATGCAGGTGACAGGGAGCACCAGCAATGCCTTACAGATGGAAGGGGCACCAGCAATGCTCATACAGATGGCGGGGGAACAACAATTCTCATACAGGTGACGGGGGCACAAGAAAGGCTCATACAGGTCACAGGGGCCACCAGCAATGCTCATACATGTGAAAGGGGCACCAGCAATGCTAATACAGGTGGCAGGTGGCACCAGCAATCCTCAAACAGGTGATGGGTTGCCCAGAAAAGCTAACACAGGTGGTGGTTTTCACAGAGAGGGTTGTGGATGATGGAAGCCTCCTGAGGAGGTTGTGGGAGTCAAGAACAGTGGGGGAATTCAAGAATGCGTGGACAGATATAAGGCAGTCCCAGAGGGGTAGGAGGAAGTAAGCTGTTGGTGAACCAGGATCTGCAGCCGATCTGTTACGTAGGAAAATAGGCAGACTAGGTGGGCCTAAGCGGCCTTATCTGCCATCAAATTCTATGTTTCTATGTAGAGGCAGCAGCAATGCACATACAGGTGGCAGGGGCACCAGTGATGCTCATACAGGTGACAGGGGACCCAGCAATGCTCTGTGACAGTGGCAAGGGCAGCAGCAAAGATCATACAGGTGGTGAGGCACCAACAATGCTCATACAGGTGATAGAGCGTCCCAGCAAAGCTCATACAGATGGCATGGACACCAGCACTGCTCATATACAAGTAGAAGCTCACCAGCAATGTGCATACAGGTGACAGAGGACTGTTAATTGGGTTTATAATAGTGACAGAGGGCACCAGGACCGCTCTCCAGCTGCCAGAGGGTACTTGTATTGTTCATACAGGTGCACCAGCACTGCCCATACAGGTGACAAGTGGCACTAGCACTGCTTGTACAGATGGCAGGGCACCGGCCAGATTCTCGCCACAGGTGATGAGGGGCACCAGTATTACTCATAGGTGACAGGGGGCCCCAGTAAATCTGAACAGGTGGAAGGTGATCAGCAATGCTCATAAAGGTGACGGGACCACAGCAAATCACATACAGGTGGCAGGGGGCAGCAGTAGTTCATACAGCTGACAGGGCCCCAGCAAAGCTCTTCAGGTGGTACGGTACATCAGCAATGCTCATACAGGTGGGATCCCAACAGTAATGCTCATATAGGTGGCAGGGGTGCACTAGCAATGTTCATACAGGTGGCAGGTCACCAGCAAAGCTCATACAGGTGGCATGGTACAGCAGCAAACCTCATACAGGTGGCAGGGTACACCAGCAAAGGTCATACTGGTGGCAGGGTAATCAAAAAAGGTCTTACAGGTGGCAGGGTACATCAGCAATGCTTACAGGTGAATGCCCACCAGTAATGCTCATACAGGTAACAGGGGCACCAGCATGGCTCATACCGGTGACAATGGTGCACCAACAATGATCATACAGGTAACAGGTGGCTCAGCAATGTTCTATTTGCTAACTGACTGAGCCTATTTTGCTGTGTATAGTGCTGGTTTTCTCCTCAGCCCCATTATGGTTATTGTGTATTTAAATACCCTCCCTTTCCTTGAGGTGAGCTCTAATGACCCTTCTTCTACTTGGCAGATGGTATCCCATCCCCAGGGCACTGCTGATCCTCCTCCATCGTCATCAGTTGGATTACAGCTTCATCTCACTGTTATCCAACTATGTGCCTCCTAGCCCTATAGCACTGCTGAGTTGTTAACTATGCTTCTCATGCCACAGTTCTTCCACGAGAGCTTCCTTGGGTTCTCCTGCACTATATGATGCCCTTGAGCTCACTGTCTTCTGTCCCCTATATATATCACCACCTTGCAGGTGACCTTGAGCTAAATTCTGTGTCTTTTAGTCTCCATCCTTATCCCTTCCATGGTTGGGCCAAAAGTGGCTCCAACTTGCCCATTTAAACATTCACAACCTACTTTGCAATAAGACAGACCAAGAGGCCAGGATAGCTCGCTACTCCTGATGTCCTTGGCATTTTGAAATCTTGGATCAAACTCAGCATACCTGACTTGTATTGTCCCCAAATACTTTCTTTCCTGCTGACCACCCTCCTAAAAGAGGCCGTGGTCTGCTATTATATACTACGTCCCACCTCAGTGTTTCTAAGCTTTCCCACAATGCCAGAACAGGCTTACCCATTGAATTACTGCATACCCTCCTCCTAGACACACCATAAACTACATATTCTAGGTATCCATGAAACCGACTGTCCATGATAACCATGTTCATGCTATATGGCACCCACTGCACCAAAAATGGAACCGGTGGGCAGAGGAACAGTGAAAAACGGTACAGATAATCTTTGTCAGTATTCAAAAAGAAGATGGGGCCAGTTACTAAACCAGACAATGAAACACTCTAGGTAGAGTTGACACAGTCCATTTACAGAACAAGAGTCCTGAAAAACTCTAAACTCATGGGACAAAGCAGTGGGACCACAGGCAGAAGGAAACTACAGACCTGTAAGTTTGATGTCAGTGGTAGGAAAATGATGAATCACTACGAAGAAAAAATTGTTGTACCTAGGGCCAGCAGGGCACAGGACCAAAAGCAACATGGATTTCAGAGGAAGGTCATGTCAGACAAATCAGTAGATTTCTTTGACAGGTGACCAAAGCAAGACCAGGAGGGCTGTGGATATGGCCTACCTAGACTTTAGAAGGACTGACATAGTCACATACAAAGATTGATGTCAGGTTAGCCAGCTGGGAGTGGGTCCAGGGTGGTATGGGTAACAAACTGGCTGGACAACAGGACACAAGATAATAGTGAATGGAACACATTCGAGAAGGAGGTCGTGATAGTACCTCGGTCTCAGTACTAGGTCAGTCCTCTGGCATCTTATAGGCACAGAATGGGCTGGAATACATTACATCATTTTCCAGGGTGGATGGAGGCAAAATTTTAGTCACAGAGATGAGAAGACCTGGAGGTAATGGTTGATGTCATGAACAACTACAATACCTGTTGGAGGAAACCCCAAGGCAGGACTGGATGCATCATTAGTGGATTACCTCCTGAAAGTGAGCCACACCACCTCTGTACAACTGCTTGGTTGGCACACCACAGTACAGTGCACAGTTTGGAACCACATTTAAGAGGACACTCCCTAACGAAGAATACAAAGGAAGGAAAACAACATTAGGTGTTGCCTAGGTGAAAGGACTCATGAGGAGGCCTATAGACAACATGTACACCATAGAGAGGAGGGACAGATGGTACACAATACATAATAAGTTTTAAATTTCATAAAGTACCAATAAAGTATGCCATCATGGTGCTGTAAAGGAAGGTAAAAGGAGGCAGGAGAGGGAATGGGTATAAGCTGGAGTAGGCAGGCTCAGAGGATGGAGGAGGAGATGTCATTTTACTGGGAGGTGGAGCCATGCTGTGTGCTGTCAAAGTCTGTGGACTGTTGGAAGTGGATGGGCCTTGTACACGGGATACTAAATGAACTGGTCAAGCTGGTGTCACATGGGACTGTGGACAGTATACACAAATCCTAAACAACAAAAATGCCCCTGAAGGGCATGAAAACCAAGTAGTCTACGCAAGACGTGGTGCATTTAGCTGTCAGAGTATGTTAATACAATTGTCACATTGACTACCATTTTAGTGTCTGAGCTGTACACACCAATCATTTTTTGTTATGATTAGGATGAGGTTATGGTCATGCCTCTATTGTCAGGGTTAATACTGATGAACAGCTGGTGTGTAATGGAAGCGGAGGGGTTTGGAATCAAAGTCTTGGTCCAGATGCAGGTCACAATCATGACTCAATTTTCCTCAGTGTAGTTGGTCGGTGGGGAGTTATATAAACTCCTGTCCTGGATTACCAAGACAGAAATACAGAAATACCATATCTATAGCATAGCATTCTTGTAGTCAAACAATACCGCATCCCACGCAGCGTCAAATATTATATCCGGTGATACAAATGAAATATATATTGATATAAAACTATTCTGGCCAAAACTTGCTGAGCTGTAGTCATAAACAGTGTTTGAAAAGAAAATACAGTAAATGACAGCAGTCATACGATCCCATATCAAATGGCACTCATCAGTGGACGTTAGCACCAAGTGTGTGTTGTTGTTCTGTTTCTTTTCTCTCAGTAAATAAAACTCCGGGACAATAATGAGGTGCCAATTATCAAGTGATCAGACTAACCACATTGATAACGCTATGAATAGATTGACTTCAGGTGACTCATCAATGCATGGCCTCTAACTGTGAAATACAGTCCCAGGAGCCATTCAGACTGTACTCCTGTATACTAAAATTTATGTAAAAGTAGACTGCCAAAAAAGCAAAATACCATAAGAATCAATATATTTGCAGTACTTTTTCCCCAATGACAACAATAGATCTGCAGTGAAATCACAACTATTCAGATATTACCTGATTCTATATAACAGGAAAAGACCATGCACAGGAGTATGTATCCAAACAGAACGAAATAGGCAGTATAGCGGTTTAAGGCTATGAGCTGGGCAGAGACCGTTTGAATCCCACAGCCCCTTTTGTGATATTGTCCAAACTGAAGGTTGTCATGGACCCAGACAAAGTCACCAGGACCATAGCCTGGGTGAGTCAAACACCATGTCAATGGCAGTATGCACTTCCTGCAGAAAATGCCTCATTACCTGGTGGGCGATAGATGAGAAATTCTTCAACCCACCTCTCTTTTTTGATCAAAGATCAGCCCTCTATTGTACACCTTGAGTCACAGTTTGGTTTTGAACAGACTGCAACCCCAGCACAACCATGGGCAGTGTAACACAGTAAATCTGGACTGCATAAAATTGGCCAACATTTTCATCACCAAGTCTCATGCATACCAAGTCACAGACTACAAGATGCAATAACTGCAGTCTTGTTTCTTATGGATCTACATTGACAAGCCACCCCGTGGGCGGTCCACTGGGCAGACAGACCCTTGCCCAAGATCATTAGTGGTGCCTTAGGTATGGAAACCAGACAAAGTAGCCAGGCAAGAGTCCATTTGTACCGGTGTCTTCGTTTCACTACCACAACACAGTATACGCTCATTTTGATCTCCACTGTTTGCAACCCCAAAACCCACCTCCACCAGCAGAATACCCAGCACTGTACAGCGGCGTGTATGACAACTGTAATGCAAGTCAAGCAATTATTCAGGGACTTCAGAAACACCACACCCATTTGAGTGGACAAGTTTCTCATAACCCTTCCTTGCTGCGCTCTATCATTGTCCAGATAAGATCATAGGGACCACCTCCTAAGTTCCCTTTCTTTTACTCCCCGATCCTCAATTTTGTATATCCCTGTGCTGTAAAACACACATCCCCATCCATAAGAACAGAAGTAGTTGTAGTACCTCTGCTGCTCATAAACTCTTCACCCACCTCCACCATCTTATTAGTCTTCCAGCCGGGCCTTAGTTTTGTCTGAGCTCACTCAACACTGGTCCACGCCAGTTTATATGACTTGCTCACACACTTAACCTTAGCGTGGTATGGACTGACTCATAATACCTGTTTGACCTCCATCTCTTATCCCGTCTGGCATTATTGTAATCACTTGCATGTGATCCTTTAGAATCTCCATACCATAAGTCTGCTCCACTAATTACACTGCAGTGTCCTAATCTCTCACCTCAACCATGTACTATGAAACAGACAGTCAGGGTCTCTCACAGTCAGGATCCTCTGCAGGTCCCTTACTAGATAAACATCCAAGCGCTATGTCCAGAACATAGCCTGCTCTCAACACCCATAACAATGTTAAGGTCCCAGTCACGGTTGTTGGCCCACATTTTCACGTTGCCACACCCCCACCACGAACAACAGCCTGGACTGTTAACTTATGCAGTTTCAATTTAGACCTAGTTAGGACAGCCACTCTGCTGGGTGGATACTTCCCATCTCCTTGTTCTAGATTCTCTCTAGGCCTGCTCTCCCCCTCGTTTATGCTATATATACATCTCATCTGCTTCACACAGAGGTTCACTCTGCTCGTACCCTCACCCCTATCTGCCCTACCGTGTTACAACACGCCGTAACTAATACCCAATCTAATCTGGATGGCTGCCTACAGTGGGCATCCTCCCTGTCTGGCCACTTATAACAGAAGAGAACTAGATCCACTCATGTTCTCTTCCTGCAAACAGCCTATTCTAATAACACTTACACTCTAGTAAGAGACAAAGGCACGATATAAAACAACTCTTTAAATCTAAATGAATGTACAGAATAAACATTATCATCATATAGTATATATTGGCTCTGTTTTACAACCAGCTGCCTGTAATATCAAGTACAGAATAAACAGTATAATATAAGTATAACTCCATCTGTTTCACTCAATTGTAATATCCAACCTAATTGTATCTCCATGTTTTCCATACTACCTAGATGACACAGTGCTAGTGGTAGAGTCTAATTTGTACACCTCAGCAGACCCTTTCGTTACCAGCCATAAAGTCTTTTGAAAAGGTTGGCCGTCTGGACAGAGGAAAAAATTTCAGTGCCGTCCCCTCTCCTCTCCTCTGCGATGCTGCAGGCTGCCTGGTAATAGGTCAGAAGATGGCAGAATTTTGGTACTAAATGAAACTTCAAGTTCAGCACCAGTCCATGACTCCGATGGCTCCCTCTCACCTGGCCCTCTTTCCTCTCGGCCTCTTCAGGCCACGGTAAAATAAGGCAGCTTCGCTAGCGTTTGATGCAGAAATTGAAAGTAACAGTTCAGCCACAGTTCCTGAGCTCAGATGGGCGCCTCTACTGGCTGATCCCTATCCTAGCGTCAAAACCGGCCTTGTCATGCAATGATAAAGCCTCTTTTGCTAGGAGAGGGGTAGGAAATAAGGTGCATGGGAGAGAGTGATGGTGGAGGTGGTTTCACTAAAGAGAGGAGCCAGGGATAAAATGGCAGGGCAACATGCTGTCAGACGAAAACTGGACATGAGTATGACATGGGCAAACCAAAACCATGACTGGGAATGAGGGCCTTCACAGAGTAAAAGTATTGGGGTGACAGGAAAAATTAGCAGAGTGGGTAGCTGATTTCATAAAGGAAAGTACATCTTGAGGCCAGTATTCACCCATCTTAAGTCTTGATTTACAACATTGCACCAATAGCAGGATATCCACCACCTGTGTGTCCTAGGAAGGTTCGCTCCACACTGCTCATTACACAAACTGGACAGACATTACTCAACATAATAGGACCACAACATCATCGTCAACATCACACTAATGATGTACCACTGGACATCTGATCATGGATGGCTGTACTCTACTATGACATTTTGTATTCTTCAAAACTAGAACCCAGTGCCTTTCTTCCTTTGTACTAAATCACCACCACCCAGCATCCACACCACAAAGCCTTATCCATTGGTTTATAGTAACAGGTAGCAATGTTTTGGACTCCATGGGCCAAACTACTGATGCAGTCAGGACCATTTAAAATCTGCCTGTCAATCATCATTTCAG
The DNA here is from genome assembly GCA_016271365.2 of Neoceratodus forsteri. Taxonomy (NCBI): domain Eukaryota; kingdom Metazoa; phylum Chordata; order Ceratodontiformes; family Ceratodontidae; genus Neoceratodus; species Neoceratodus forsteri. Next base: position 1,140,750,288 of record CM057455.1, on the reverse strand, counting down.
TCACCCACACACACACACCTCCGCAGGGGTGGAAATAAGCTAGTATGAGTTTGGTATTCAAATACAACAAAAACATGGGACACCAGTTTTACAATGTCAGTAATGAACATTGAAAGGACTGGCCCAGGACTGATCCTGGCCATATCCGTCCCACAACACCATACTAAAACTGCACCACAGCTGACAATATCCTTTGCCTCCGGACTGTGACTTGAAATTGTGCACACTGTATGAAATACGGCTACAATGTATATCACCTCTTCACAGCAGATACGTTTAAATGGCTATCAGAAATAAGGTATAGGCAAACCAAGGTGACATACCATGCAGTGGTGCTCACAAAATTACTTCATACTCACCGACTCTAATATCTTCACCCTACCAGTCAGGTTCCAGAAAGGGCCACCAACTGCAGCCGACCTGATAGCTTATGATAATCAGGACTGGTATGGACGGTGGACTGATCATCTCACAACAACACGTCGACCTTGCAGCATTCAACACCATCTCCATTCTATATTATCTTGTCTCCTGAAGGCCTCTGTTGCCACCAACTGGTTCAGATCTTACCTCTCTGGCAGAACACAGTCAGTAGAGTGCCAAATGCTATCTCCTCACTTTCCCATTTGCAGGTTACCTAGCCACTAGAGGAACTATATCTCGCTGCCTAGTCCTACAGTACTACTTCCTTGGATCATACTCACCACAATGTAGCCCCTGCCTCACACGCTCTGTGCCTATCCCACTAACAAGTACGCGCCCTTACCCACTACTACTCCTCACTGTGCTGCACCCCTCCCTCCTTGCTCTGAACCTGCTCTCACACCCCAGGACCTCTGTGTGTCTCAGTCCTCCTGCCCTCCCCCTAGCTCCTCCTCTCAGGCACATCTGGGTGTCTTCTTATTCTTACCCTCCCTTCCTGTACCACCTGCCCACCTGTCTCCCCTCCTTAATCACGAAAAACCTCTCACCATCTCCCAACCAGGGTGTTAGTCATCTACTACTCCTGTCAGGAACATTCATCAAACCCTGGCCTGGTTCCAGGGCTCCGACCAGCCCACAGCCCTGCAGTCTCCATGAACATCATAGCCTCTAAAAGTTTGATCACTACAATGCCTGGTCATCAGTTCCCTACTGTCACCGCTCAATTGAGACTTGGCTATGAAATCTCACACTCCTAGTCTCCTTCACGGGTTCACCTTCTACGTTGACCGCCGAGGCAGAGGCCCGGCTGCGCTGTTATCAAATCTCCTGTACCTGCCCTCCTTGACTCCAGGGCCCAGGCACTTACGTTGACAACCTGACCCTTTAAGGACCCTATCCTGACTACTGCACCCACCAGGGACAGCAGGCCATGACTCTCTTACAAAACCACCACTCACCTCCTTCGCTGATCAAATGGTGGGTGACTAATGTCAGCAGCTCAGACCATCCTCCTCCTCTACAGACTCGCACTGCAATAGATCTACGCAACAGTTACCCACCCTACCAGGATAACCCCAGAGAAACCAGTAAAGTGATGAGTCACTTCTGAAGGAAAGAATAGTTGGTACCTGAGGTCAGTAGAACACAGGATCCAGGCATGGGTTCAGCGGAAGGTCATGTCAGGCCAATCTAATAGATTTCTTTGACTGGATGACCAAGTAGACCAGGAGGGCTGTGGACATGCCTACCTAGACTTCTAACCGACAGCACAGTCCCCACAAAGATTATTAGTCAAATTAACCAGCCTGGGTGGGTCCCAGGGTGGTAACCTAAATAAAACATTGGCTGGACAACAGGACACAGAGTAATTGAAATAGGTCAACTCAGAGAAAGGGCAGTTACTAGTAGAATTTTGCAGGTTCAGTATTGGTCAGTCCTTTTAATGTCTTCAGTGACATTGCAGAGGACTGGATGAAAAAGAATACCCCTTTGCAGATGACACAAAAGATCTACAACAGGGTTGATACACAAGAGGCAGAAGGATGAAAAGGGACATGAGGTTGGAGAATGGTCAGCGTATGCGGCTAGGATTCAATGCTAAAGTGCAAAATAATACCGCAAAACAGAACCCAGGAAGTACACAATGGGCGGGAGTAGTGACAACAACAAAACGGAAGGACCTGGAAGCTATATAGCAGACACTTAAGTTAGCAACCAATGTGAGAGGCAGTAGGGAGGCCGGAGGGGATAATGGGAGGCATCAGCAACAGAAAACAGGGAAGTTGTTATCCTCTGTACAGACAGTTGGTGAGACCCATCTGGAACTGTGTCCAGTTCTGGGACCCCTCCACAGGACATAGACAGGATGAGGCAGTCAAGAGGACAACTAAAACGGTGCAGGGTCTGCAGAAAAGCCAGATGCAAGACTAGGAACCTTGTATACCCTTGAGAAAGAAGGAGGGGACATGATAAAACTTTCAAGTACCACTAGAGATCAACAGTCAAGAGGTAGCATCTCAGAAAGAGACTTGCAGAACAAGGCCAATTTAAAATAGGAGGGGTTCAGAGACATGAGGTATTATTTCACAGAGGTATGGATGCATGAACCTTCCTGAGGAGATGTGGGTCAAAACTATGGTATAATTCAAAATCATGGGACAGACATAAGGCAATTCTTGCAACAGGGCGAAGATATAGGCTATTGGTTAACTAGGATCTCGCGGCCTATCCTGTAGTTAAGAAATGGGCAGGCTAGATGGGCCTGCGGTCATATCTGCCATCAAAGTCCATGTTTCTATACCTATTTCAGTACCTTGATGTAGGCTACCAACGCTAATGGATCCCATGTACAAGTCCTCCCAACTCTATCAGTGATCACTCCCCATTCTATCCACTGGTCATCCTCAGTCCCAAACCCATGCACAGTCCACACCAGTGGCGTCTAATACCTGGTGGCTGATAAAACAGGAATTCTGTCCCAATTGACTGGTGTCCTATCAGCAACTCCTGACATCGACACAGCTCTCTCCTTCTTTACCGAACTTTTAAAATACTGTGATATCTTTGCCCCAATGTATGGTTCTAAAGGCAGAATGCCCCTAGTAACCAAAGCTTAGATCCACTCAAACATAAGGACAACCCTATGCCATTGAGACTGGCCAGCCCAGTGACAAAGCAGTTATATGCCGCCCAAACAGGTGCCTCGGGCCATCAGAAAGGTCAAGTCTGAAGCTATCGGTCTCCTCACTGCCTCTGGGGGAACAGAACCTTCTGGGATAACAGTAACAATTAAATAGAGTGCATTCCCCACAGATCAACGTATGAAACATCTCCTCAGACCCAGCCTCATAGCCAACCACCTCAACTCATTCTTCACCTTAGCCCTCCTCCTAAATTTTTGACCCTCCTCCCCAGCACCTGCAATAAATCTCTCACCTTATTTTCCTCCACCGTATTTCTGCAAGAACTTGGGCGCACCTTGTACACCCTCAGAGTAATAGTACAGGCAGTGACACCCCAGATCTAATAACATCTCGGCTGGTCTGGGCAGGCCTTCCAGATCCATGCCTCATCAGCACTTTCTTTTACCTGGAAGGTTCAACACCTGGAAAGTCACCACTGTCACCCCTATTTTTAAGGTGGTGATAGGACTGGATGGAAACTATCGGCCAATCTCCATTCTCTCCTCTTTCCAAGACCTTGCAAAAAGTGGTGGCCTCTCAAATCTCAAACTCTCCCACCTACATATACCTGTCCAGCAGCATAGCTTCGGCGCGCCACAGCACCAACACAGCCTAAGGTTCCAACTTTTCCTCTGCAGAACCTGGTTCTCGCTGTGCGAGTCTCAATAGCCTCTCTAAACTTTCGACACTGTCACCCCATCCTTTACATCCTTAGTCTCTCTGGTTTGCTGCTGGACCTATCTCTGGTGCACATTATCTGTCTGACGCTCACAGCATGTAAAAAGAATGGGACCTACTCAGACATCTGTCCCATCTTTTCTGAGTTCCCCAGGGCTCCATTCTGGGCCCATACTATTCTCTTTTACCTTAACACCCTTCACGCTCTTGCTCAGGAACATTCTGTGTATGCTATGATGCAGTCATCTTTGCCTCAAGTCGTAACCCTATTGCCTCCAGGACTCACAACCCACAAAACCGAGGCTGATTCAGAACATAGATTGATGATAAATCTTAAAACAAAAACAATGCTCACCATCCTCAAAACAAGTCAGCAACTTTAAACTCCTCATTCCTCTAGGTCCTCTTTCCCACTCGAACAAGTTTGCTCCTATAAATACTGAGGGATCCATTTTGACCCTCTCTCTCCTTCCATGGACACACCGGCTGCCTAGCCACTGCCACTAATATCCGAGTGGGCATCTTACACCGGTATAAACACTCCACCCAGAGGCTCTTAGACTCGCAAAAGTCACCTCCTCTATCCTGTCCCTAGTGGACTATGGACTGCCGCATGGTGCTGCTGATCAGACCACATTCCACAAAAAATTAGCACTACCTGGAATAAGGCCTGCAGGTTAGTGACTCGGGCACCTGAAGCCCACACACCTGTCTACAACACGCTAAAGCATGGGTACTTGATCAGTGAAGCGCCTCAAATATCTGACCTGTACACACAAAAAACCTCTCAATGGGCCCTACCAGGATTGACCACCACCATCGCCGCTCCGCCAACTAGTTCATACTTGAACGCTGGGAAAACCTCTTGTTATCCCAGAGCAGGACCTCTCATGGCCAAGAGCCTTCAGCTTTAGGCCCCCTTGGTTCAACACCGCCCCTCCATCTCCGAAGCTCCAACTATATAGCAGCTTCAAAACTTCTTACATAACCAACATGCTATACTGCAAGCTGTAATTGCCACTAGTCAAGCAGTACTCAATACTTATGACAAAGCTTCATACTAAGCTTAAGGACAACATAACTCTGGTATTGTTTGCATCATACCAGCTTGTTTGTATCGATGTCTTAAGTTACTGTTATACTGTGTTGTACTGTTATACTGTGTATTTTCGTTTATCTTACTGTGACAAGGTACCTTTGTAAAAGAGCCTATGGCCCAAAGGTTTTCCAAACTGCGGTTTAAATAAAATAACATAAAACATTGTCAGACCTCTAGTATTGCATGTCAACCATTGCATGATGAAACTGAAGATTTCTTGTCCTCCTTAAAAGATTATAATCAACACATCAGTCTGGATTGGCTGTAGCTAAGTGAAATAAAATGCTATGTATGAACATCCAGGGTGATGGCCTCAAGGAGTCGGAGGTGCTCCACACTGTGCAATTGCCTGGGTAGAGAACCCTTGAATAATGCGTGCAGGTTTGGCATCCTACTGTACTGTAGGGGTGCAAGTAGAGTGACCGGGGATAGTAGTGGCTAGGTGAGTTACAAGGAAGCTAGATGGGGAGATCACCCACTGCCCTGAAGGAAAAAAGGTGCAGGTGGGATATGATATAGGATGTCCATGATCTCAAATGTACAGGTGGGATATGATATAGGACATCACGTATCTGGAATGAATGAATATGGGAAGCCTTGAGGGGTGTCTGCTGAGTGAGTTGGTGGGCAGCGGGACACTAAATGAAACTTGCAGTGGTGCAAGCGAGGAGGGAGGAGCCAGGCAGTATCTTGGTGCCATCAAGCACTCCAGGATGAACCATATGGCCTAATCTGATTGCTTGACAGTATGTATGTTAGTATCTTACTGTGTCTGTACCTTTGCTCTCCGTAATGCAGTGCCAGTTTCAGTCCAACATTCTCAGTACCCCATCCTTGTTTCCATCCCTTTGGTGTTCTTACATTTCCTGAGCCCTCACCTTGTTACCACACCCTGTGCTGAAACATGTCTTGAGAACAACGTTGCTCCCACCTTACTGTTTACTGTGGATAGCACTCTGAAGTATCACCTTTCTGAATCTATGAAGGCTTCATTTAGCCACTGCCACTGCTATTCCACTCCCCATACTGCACTGGCCTCATGGTCTCTGGTGAAACCATGACACAGTTCAACAAAGTTAACATTATTGAAATCAAACCATTTTGACCTAATGAGATTGTAGTCTGTGTCCCAATGCTGAACACACTAATGTTGCAAGTTCTGGATACCACGTTTCCTAATACCCGTCAACTGTGATTCTGTCATTGTTTGTCATTACCAGACATGACTTATAATGCCAAATACATGCTCATGGAGACCCTCAAAATGAAATTGTTCCAGATCGTTTTTCTCTGCTGGACGCAGTGATGCAGTTGTATGCATCAGTGAATGTAACAATCAACATGTTGCTGTACAAACGTACATACACAATGGAACAGGCAGAGTTAAAGAAAAATAAATATGTACAGCACAATATTAAAAGTTTAATACAGAAAGTATGTGAAATACATGTTCATAAAGTGGTGAATCAAGGGTACAAATTAACAAAATCAGTTAAAGTAATGGGTGACAAAAAAAAAGTCATTTGTCAAAACTTGCTGATCAGGGCGGAAACCAGTGGACTGTACAGAAGGGTCTGGGTAAGCGTCACGGATATGCCATGCAGCAGCTGAGGACAGGCACACTTACTACGCTGCTCAAGGTGCCACAAGATGTACTGATGGTATGCTGAATGCCTTTGTGATCGATTATTATCTACGCCTCGAGGCAATGAGAAAATGTCTTGATGATAACTTGCAGCCAAAGTCAGCACAGCTGGGTCAAAACAAGGTGATTCATTTCCTACAAGAGGAGAAAAGACAATTATTATCCATCATAGGATCACGTGACTGCTCATTAAAATAGTATGTAATGAATGAGTTGTGAACATTTTAAATAAGAACATAAACAATGTTGATGGCATCCACTTGGCATATAGCTATGCAAATCATGAAGTGATCCATAAGTGGGACACGGCGAGTCATCAATGCACACTTTAAAAGATTGTCAAATGATGAGGAAAGCAGAAATTTTCTTTTACATTAATTGTATCCGCGAAACTGGACCACCAGACTATCTCTAGTGGTGCTCACAACCAGCATGATCACTCACCTAATAGCTCCAGCTCTTATACATGGATAAGGTGAACTGTCAATTCATTCCTGGACAGCTGACCCCCTGGATGTAAGCACACCAGGGCATGGTGACAACTCCTTACTGGTGACCTGTCTACCAAATCTGGGTGCAAACAGAAAGCTGCTGGGAGGGATCATGGGTAGACTGAAGATCCAGCACTAGGGAGGTATCTTACTGGTCCCACCATAACAACAGTTTTACCTTGTTTTAAATTATGGCGAAAGTGCTAATGCGGGAAGCTCTGCACTCCATGGGCACGCTTCGCTGCCATGCATAAGGCTTCTATTAGTGCAATCCACATATTCACATGCTGCTTGGAGCTGTGGCACCCAGCAAATGCCATGCCTCAAAAGCATCAGCAAGCTACTCAACCTTACCCTAGGAAAGGTGAGCAGTCCTGCAGACACTATATCCTTTCCTGCCCCTGCCTACAACCAGAGAGACAGGGCTTGTTCCAAATCACTGGTCACCAGCGTGGTGCATGGTGGCATCCATCCTTGCAACCATCAGCGATGCTGAGGCTGGTACAGAAAGCAGAATTACCCACTAAGTTTTAAGAACCTATGAAAAACATAGAAACATAGACTTTGATGGCAGATAAGGACCGCTAGGCCCATCTAGTCTGCCATTCCTACCAAGGATAGGCCGCAGATCCTAGTTAACCAACAGCCTATCTTCCTGCCCCACAAGAATTGCCTTATGTCTGTCTGTAAAGGATAAACCTTAAAAAAAAAATACCAGAATCCACAATGAAATTTTTTTTTTTTTTAATCTTTTTTTTCCTTGCTGGGATTCTCTTCTCTGGTCTATTCTGCTTAATGGTATCAGTCTGTTGCAACAGCACTCTTTCCTCAACCTACTTTATTTCAATCTACCAAATTTGTAATAATATTCTCAGGCTGGCCACCTGTATGAATAATATTTCCACCCCTTTCGTTTTTCGTTGCTGTTTTCTGGTATGTTTGGTTTGCCTCCCCGAGGATATTGAAATGAAAGCCGAACACAGTTTGAATTAAAAACAAAGGAAAGAAGAACAAGGAATTCTGGTTTAGTCATGAAACCATCAATGGAGCCGGGACTTGTCCGAGACCCGAGTTGTGTGGGTGTCCATTCGGGGCAACCGGGGCAACTGGTGCAACAGGTATTCGCTTAGCAAAACACTGCACTACAAATAAATATCCTGCTCAAGTTCTTCTCGAGCTAGGAAGCGCTCCGATTTTACAAAGAAGCTACCTGGGTTTGTCCTGCCTCCTGTTTGCCCAAATGGGTATAAGGTACAGCACGCCTGCGTTTTCTAGTTAAATTCTTTTTCAGAAACCCTACCAATGATTTATTTTCTTTTAGAAACTGGATGTTATTGTAGTATTAATTTGTTCACGACCGTGCGTACGCTTGCATTCTACCTCGTGAAAGCACGCATGGTAGTGAAGACATTTTCTCCCGTAAACATTAAAAACTAAGTTACGCCTCTATAAAAGAGGTGTGCTGGGATTATGGAGAGCTTCTGATTTCATTTTCTGTGGTAATATTAAACTTTGGGTGGTTGAAGTCATACGAAATGAAAAAACAACATATTTCAGCCTTACCGTTGGGATATGACCTGTCTTGCCTGCAGCCCCTTTCATAGGAGCTGGCCGGCCATTCTCTAAGGATGTTTATAGGGTCATTTTCAGGGGAGGTGCTCCACTGAACTAAAGAATTATTATTATTTCCGAGATCCTTAAAATGAAATAGCAAGGATGTAAAGATTATTTTATGTATGAAGACATAATGCTGTATAAGAATTATAAAACAAATTTAAAAGTAAAAATGTCTGTTAAAAAGTACAGGGAGGAGTTTGGTGGCACATGTCCTTTAGTCTGTATATATTCAGTGAGCCTAGCTTTAAAAAAAAAGATGGTCTGTGAGGTTCAGATGTATGCTGATCTCCAAGAAAGAACTGCACTAGCTATTCTAGTGTTGTTAATTTTTTTATGTACTACATTTTGCTTTATTTGCTTAGCTGATCAGTTCGTGTGTCCAGTTTAACTTTGTTAATAAATTTTCTTCAAAACCTTCAACAAAGTTTGAGCAAGCGTCCTCCTTGTTATCCCACACTTCACACTTGGTGTCAGAAGTGGGATTGGAACAAAAAGACACTGCTATACATGTCTGAGGAGTTCGTGGTTTCGTGGATGTCCCAGGAGGTACCTATCGGTGTATTGACCAGAACCATGGTGGAGAAGTCAGGATTACCTCTACAGACTGGACTCCCTGATGTCAAACGTAAATTGGTAAAACCGAAAGAAGATGGTGATGTTTCGACGGGGAACTAGAAGAGATGGAGAAAGGACCCTCACTGGTGATTCACAGGAACTGCTACAATGGCTGTGTATGCAACAGATAACAATGGAGAAGCAAAGGAGACAGGGAAATGCGGAAGTATGAGGCAAGATGGTCTGACACTTTAGGGGCCATCCAGGCACTTGGTGTCAGTAGGTCCCTCTCTACCAATGGGGGATATCCCTATGACATAAACTAACCAAGTTTGAGCGAAACAGATGACATCGAGACATATTTAACCACATTTGAGCGATAGCAAGGGCCTGTCAATGGCCTAGGGATCAGTGGGTAATCCGCTTCTTGTACCTGACGGGAAAGCTCAACTGGCCTATGGTAGGGTGGAGAGTGCCATGAGTGACAATCCAAGATGCTGTCATGAGGCAATATTGAAAAGATATGATATTTGTTTAGAAACCTACAGACAGAGATTTCAGCATTGAGATTTCAACTTTCAGATACTCCACAGGAAGCATTCACCAGACTGAATGACTTATGTACTAAATGGCTACTGCCTGCTACTAACACAAAAGAGCAGATGTTGGAGGCTGTAGTTTTGGAACAATTTATACGAATTTTGCCTCAAGATGTCCAGATCTGGGTAAGAGAACACCGCTCAGAGACAGCCAAGAAGGCAGTACAATTAGCTGAAGATTATTTAACTGCCCGGCCTAACCATCCTAAGAGTCATCCCTGAGGTAGTACATCACATCTAACGGTAAGAACCTCTCCAATTACTACACCCTTACCTAGTGGACCTGTCAAAACTACCAGTGCTTAAAAACTCCACTAGCTAAGTAATTTGTCATTATTGTCAAGGCAAAGGACATATTGCAAGTTTTGCCCAAAAAAGCTGGTCCAACACATCTAGCATTAGCCAATTGGGGACAGTACTTGTACAGTTACAGTAAATGGTAAAGAAATGATTGGACTATTAGACTCGCATTCACAGACATTAGTTAAAGCCTTGCATGATATCTACAGTACCTGGAACCACACACAAACTGAAGTAACTTGTATACATGGCGATACTCATATGTATCCAGTACAACAAGTAGAAATACAGGTTCAATCAAACACTCAAATCATGGAAGTTGGAGTAGTTCCTCAATTGCCAGTGTCAGTTATATTAGGACACGACCACCTGATTTTCCAACTACTTACTAATGCCAATAAACTTAATACAACAACTACCAGGGCACAAGAAAAAAGAACACTGAGCTACATTGCTCCTTCCCATTTGAAGATAGCCTATTTGAGCTTCCAGGAAAAACAAAAAAAGCACACAAAAGACAAGAAAAACAAGTGGCAGCAGCTAAAAAGGACTGTATGAATACTGTGGACTGTAAAAATATAGAGTTGCAAACTGACTTTAAGGTATTACAAATGCAGGATGAATCTTTAAAACCTATTTTTTACAAGTTGGAAGTGAACAAAACCTCACGAAATTTGTGATTGAGAAAGGTTTGTTGTATAGAAAATGTGTAAACATGAAAACTGGGAAACTGCTTTTCAGTTACTGGTACCACTGCTTATAGGAACAGTTACTAATACTGGCACATGACATACCTCTAGCTGGCCATCAAGGAAAAGAACGTACTTTAAAAAATTATTATACAGATTCTTTGTGGTATACGACCAAGTGGCAGAATACTGTAGGTCATGTGCACAATGCCAAAGAGTAAGAACCTATACATAGCAAAACAATGCCCTACAGCCATTGCCTTTAGTAAAACCCCATTTACTCGGATTGCCATGGATGTAGTGGGTCCACTCTCAAAAGTGCCAAGGGAAACCGTTTATTTTAATCATTTTGATTATTTTCAAAATACCCTGAAGCAATACCAATGCGAACAGTGACAGCAGAGAAAGTAGCAGATGAATTGATTAAAGTATTCTCCAGAATGGGTATACCTAAAGAAATATTAACAGATAGAGGTAGTAACTTGTTCTCAACTTTAAGCGACTTTATCAGGCCCTGGGAGTACACTATATTTACATCACCCTATCACCCCAATGTGATGGACTAGTAGAACGTTAACAAAACCCTCAACCAAATGTTAAAAAAATTTGTCTCTGATGAAAGTAAACATTGGGATAAATTTCTTCCATATTTAATGTTTGCCTATCGTGAGGTCCTCAAGCTTCTCGGATTTTCTCCGCTTGAACTTCTTTGGGAAAACCCAAGAGGAGTATTAGATATTATTAAAGAGGTTGGAAGGACCAGGCAGAGACAATCCCCATCTCCACATTGGATATATAACTACAATCGTCAAAGATTAACAAATATGCTAAATTGGCCCAACAGACCAATAAACAGCACCAACAACACAGAAACAGATTATTATGATCAGGGGTAGGAACAAAAACATTTCAACCCAGACAGGGTCTTGTTATTACTCCAGTACAGAGAATAAACTAATTAATGAAGTGGCAAGGACCTTATAGTGTCCATAGACAGGTGGGTCCTGTGAACATATGCCCTGACAAAACAAAAATTGAAGATATATCATGCAAACTTATTGAAATGATGGCATGAAGAAGTACTCCATCTTTATTTGTATACCCTGAGATAAATAAAAATGAGCTGACCTGACTGATCGTTGGAAAAACAAGATAAAATTGAGGATATAATTGTTAACGATAAACTGAAAGATGAACAAAACAAGACATCAAACACTTAATACTCCAATTCCAAGCAACATTTACGTACAACTCCTGGGGTAGTGAAGGAATTGAACATCATATAAAATAACTAATAACACACTATTAGACATAAACCTATAGGATACCGAAAGTCTAAGGGAGGAGGTGATAAAGGAATTGAGAAAATGCAGAAATTGGGAGTCATTATTCCTTCACAAAGTTCATGGAGTTTTCCTATGGTTGTGTAACAAAGGAAGGTGGAGTAAGGGTATGTCTGGATTTCGGAAGCTAAATATATTCAGATTCGATGGGTACCCCATGCCCAGAATCGATGATATTATGAGACAGGTTAGGCAATGCTCAGTATATTAGTACGTTAGATCTTTCCAAGGGTACTGGCAAATACCCTTGATGCAGAATCCAAGATAAAACAGCATTTAGTACTCCAGCTGGATTATTTCAATTTACTAAGATGCTATTTGGGTTACAGGCCCAAGCGACATTCCAGAGATGTATGGATAGATTACAGCCACATACAGCGATAGCGCCAGCATATCTAGACAGACGTAATTATTTTTAGTACAACCTGGGAGGATCATATAAAACATTTACAAGATGTCTTGTCAGTAATAGCAAATGCAGGACTAACTATAAACCCAGGAAAATGTTCAATAGGTATGCAGGAAACTAGATATTTAGGCTTTATAATAGGACGAGGTGAAGTGAAACCTGAAAAAAACAAAATTGAGGCAATTGCTAAAAGTCCACAGCCCCAAACAAAAAAGCAAGTCCTGGTCATTCTTAGGATTAGCCAGTTACTATCGATGCTTTATAGCTAACTTTGCAGAAATTGTCCCATGCATTCTTGAATTCTCCCACAGTTTTAGACCCCACAACTTCCTCAGGAAGGCTGTTCCATGCATCCACTATCCTCTCTGTGAAATAATACTTCCTCACATTGCCCCTGAACTGCCCTCCTTCTATCTTTAAATCGTGTCCCCTTGTTCTTGCAAGTCTCTTTTTCTGAAAGATGCTACCCTCTTGGACTTTGTTGATTCCTGAGGTATCAAAGTTTCTATCATGTCCCCTCTCCTTCTTTCCTCAAGGGTAAACATATTAAGCTCCTTTAGTCTCTCCTCATACGGCTTCTCTTGCAGACCCTGCACCATTTTAGTTGTCCTCCTCTGGACTGCCTCTATCCTGTCTATGTCCTTGTGGAGATGGGGTCTCCAAAACTGGACACAATATTCCAGATGGGGTCTCACCAACTGTCTGTACAGAGGGATAACAACTTCCTGTTTTCTGCTGCTGATGCTCTCCCTATACATCCCAGTATACCCCGGCCCTCCCTACTGCCTTCTCATTGCTTGCTAACCTTAAGGTCATCTGATATGATTACTCCAGGTCCCTTTCCTGTTTTGTTGTTGTCACTACCTCCCCACCCATTGTGTATTCTTCCCTAGGTTCTTGTTTCCAGATGCAATATTTTGCACTTTTGCATTGAATCCTAGCTGCCATACGTCTGACCATTCCTCCAACCTTGCCAAGTCCCTTTTCATCCTCTCCACACTCCTTGTATCAACCCTGTTGCAGATCTTTGTGTCATCTGCAAAAGGCATACTTTTCCTTCCTGTCCCTCTGCAATGTCACTGATGAAGACATTAAAAGGACTGGACCAATATTGAACCTCACGGGTACCCACTGGTAACCGCCCTTTCTTCAGAGTTGACTCCATTTACAATTACCTTCTGTGTCCTGTTGTCCAGCCAATGTTTTACCTAGGCTACCACCCTGGGACCCACTCCAGGCTGGTTAATTTGACTAATAATCTTTTGTGTGGGACTGTGTCAAATGCCTTGCTAGTCTAGGTAGGCCATGTCCACAGCCCCTCCCTGGTCTACTACTTTGGTCACCCAGTCAAAGAAATCTATTCGTCTGACATGACCTTCCCGCTGTGAACCCATGCTGCCTTGGATCCTGTGCTCCACTGACCTCTAGGTACTCAATTATTCTTTCCTTCAGAAGTGACTCCATCACTTTCCCTACCACAGAGGTTAGACTGACAGGTCTGTAGTTTCCTGCCTCTGTCTTGGTCCCACTTTTAAGAAGGGAATTACATCCGCCTTCCTCCAGTCCTCGGGTACCACCATCCTCCCATGATTTATTAAAAGAGTAGCCAGTGGTTTCACTAAGTTCCTTCCTTAATTCTTTTAGAATTCTGGTGGAATTCCATCAGGATCCATTGCTTTGTCCACCTTCAGTTTTAGGAGTTCTTGCAGAACCCTTTCTTCTGTGAAAGGACTGGGATCGACCCTCCTATCAAGAGCGCTCTGTTAATTGGATTAGGACTTCCCCTCCTCTTTTGTGAATACTGAGCAGAAATATTCGTTCAGTATCCCTGCTTTTCACTGTCCCCTCTGCCCACCCAACCGCTCATTCTATTCAGCCTCACTATCCCTCCTTTTGTCTTTCACTCCGCTGATGTACCTATAAAGGTTTTATCCCCTTCTTAACTGAGTTGGCTATCTTTCCTCAGTTTGGGCCTTTGCTATTCTGACTTCCTCCTGCTTCTTTCTGCCTTAACTGGTACAGCTCTGTCCTGCTCCTTCTGTGTTCCTTATACTCCGGAATGCTATCTTTTCTTCCTGACTTTCACAGCCACCTCTCTTGAGAACCAAGTGGCTTTTTCTTTCATTTTGATTTGTTTATTTGCTTCACACAAAGACTTGTTGCTCTGTGATGGCAGTTTTGATAATCCCATTGTTGCCCACACCTCCTTCTAGCCTGTTTGCTAGTGCTTTCTGAGAACACTCTCCCATTTTACAAAAGTCAGCCCTCCAAAGTCCAGTACCCTCACTTTGTATGGCTTGGACTCTGTAGCTGAGTTTAATGTGAACCACACTGTTTGATGGTCACTTGTCCCAGATGGCAACCCACTTCTAGATCTGAGATCCTCTCACTGCCCCCGCTTGAGGTCGAGGTCTAAGATTGCTCCCTCACGAGTGGGTTCCAAACTAGCTGTCTAATGCCTGCCACCCGTGAGGGCATCAAGAATGGCCCTGCTCTTGGATGTGGCTGCAGCAAATGTGCTCCAGTTAACATCTAGCATATTCAGGTCTCCATCAACAGTATCTCCTTTCTGTGCCATTCCAAGAATGCCTTCCATCATATCCTTGTCCATTCCTTCCCCTGACATGGGGGTCTGTACACAATCCTCTGCGGATTGTGGTGCCCTTTCAGTCTCGTGGTGACCCAAGTACCTCCTCTCCTCCTGTTTACTCTTTTGTTCAGTTGCTTTATCCCTTCCTTTACATAGAGAGCTACTCCCCTCTTCTCCCTGCCTGTCTCTCCTGTAAGTTATGTACCCTGGTATGTTAACATCCCAGTCATGGTTCTCTGTGTACCATATTTCTGTGACTGCTACAATATCCAGGCATCCTCTTCCATTAAGGCCACCAGCTCAGGAGCTTGTTGCCCAGACTATAGGCATTGGTACCATCAATCTCCATTTCCTGATGGCTCACCCCTTTTGCCCCATCCCTGTCCTTCTTGCCTTTGTCACTTTCTCCATTTACCCCTGCCCTTCTCCCTATCGACACCTCCATGTTGGTGTTTGCCACACTACTACCGTGATTGTTTGGGGGCTAGGATTTTCCTGCTCCTTTCCAGTGCCTCCCCTTTGGCTAGTTTAAAAGCTTGCCAATGAAGATGAAACCTATCACCTAGGATCCTGGTTCCCTCCTGGACAGATGCAGCCCATCATGCCAGTATGGCTTGCATCACTCCAGGTGGACCCCAGTCCCAGTGAAGCCAATCCCTGAGCTCCACACCAGTTTTTCAACCACTGATTGAATCCCATGGCATGGAACACCCTAACCCTCCTATGCCATAGATGGGTAGCACCTCAAAGGTCTACCGTGCATGCTACTTGACCAAGGCCCTCCCAATTCCACAAACTCTTCCTGCACTTCTGTAATCCTTTCTTAGTCAGGTCATTTGTCCCTAGGTGGACAATGACATCCAGTCCCTCCCTGTGCAGCTGCTCCGCAATCCTGAGGATTCTCTCCTGTCCCTCCAAGCCATGGCACCAGGCAGGCACCTTACCTCCTCTCCCTTCCTTGCCCAGTTCTACCTTCCTAACAATGGAGTCCCCACCAGGAGTTGTTTCCCCTGCAGGGTCCCCTGCCTCCCTCCTGTGGGTCTCCTTGTGGAGGTTCCCAGCATCCTCCTTGGTCCACTGGGGTGCCTCCATAGAGGAACCACACTTGCCAGAATGGCATAGGAATTGTGGAGAGGTACAACTGGAGGGATGTGCCTCTGTTCCACCACCCTCACCCTCCCTGAGCCCACTGTGGTCTAACCGCTCCTCTTTCTTGGCAATCTCTGAGGCAACGGCAGTGGCACTGGTGGTCCCTGGATGGAAGAGGAGGTCCCACAAATCCTGGCCAACTCAGCCTGGAGATGAGCAACCTCCTCCCTCAGCCCAGAGAGGTGCCTGCAGATGGCACAACACCGCATCCTCCAGAACATCTCCCAGAAGACTGCTGCTCCACAGCCACTGCACTGCACCACTCCAATCATGTCTTATTTCTGAAAGGTAAACCATAGTAATCAACCACTCGCTGAAGTCCACTGTCCCGTTTCTCAGTCTGTACATGCACTTGTCCATGGCATAATGTCTTACTCAAAAAGCACGTGTTCCCCGGTGAAATGATGATGTGGTTCACCACCACCTTCTGTACACAATGATCAATATGCTGCTCTACCCTATTTGCTGTCATATCATGCATGCACTCTACCCAGATGCTGCTTGTCCTGTCCCCCTGTTCACCACTACCATATGATCCTTTACTATCAGAGTCCTCCAGAATTATGACTGACTCCTTTATGGGCTCTCTCCGCTGCCTCTCTCTTTCTGCGTGCTCTTTTCACTGCCTCAAAATGCTCCCTTCCCCTAGCCCCCCCGCTATTCCACCCTTCTGCCTCCTCCGGTCTGTGTCCTGACTTCTCCACAGTGCCAACGATGGCTGGTGCATCAGCTTCACTTACTAAATAAACACAGATTGATGGCGCAGTGAGAGGTGTGGCATACAGCGCCTAAACCAACAGTGAGAACGGGACGGTGGAACATAGATATATCGACCACTACGGAAAATTTCCCAGTACTCATTCTCAGCAGAATTGTGTTTCATAGTACAAAAAAATAGGCCACTAAGGAACACAGATATGTCTGACAGCGTGACTGCCAATCTGATGCCAAAGACACAGTTATGTGCTCAATTCATGGTGCTTTGCAGTGCTGTCAAACTCCTACATTTAGCTTGATGAGCCAATTGTCTGTGTGATGGTGCTGTACTCAAACACAAACTGAAGCACATTACTAAGGGTAAGCTAGTGAGAACAGCCCTGATTGAGACTCTCAGGGAGTCATAACGAGTGCAGTCAACTGCCATCAAGGGATGCATTTATACACAATGGGACTGTTGAACTACCAAATGAACCCCACCCCACACACACCACACCAGCAGAAGAACAGAAAATAAGTATAATTATGTTGTAGCAAAATTGAATACCATGGTGAGAAAAACAAATACCAGTGTCTGTTTTTATTTTTATTTTGAGTGGACAGTAAAAGCACTTGGAGGAGCGCACCACAAAGTGTGACACAGGGTACATAGCACAAGGCAAAACTGGAACCACACACAGAATGATTACACAAACAAATACAGAAAATGGATATTCATGGCAGACAAAGACTGCTATGCCATTCCCATCTGCCAGTGGGACCTATACAGGTAAGCATCTGCTCACCCTAAGTGACCCATGGCTCGTCATCACTTACAGCCGCACTCAGAGTCATGGATTACAGTTATACATCACTGTTTCAATGAAGTAGCCACCCTGGTTTCCTCCCTCACTGTTCTTCACCTCCCTGCTTCACTGAGAGTCCTCTGGTGGCCACCGGCTCTCCTGGTGGCTGTTCTGGTGTCCCAGGCAGTCAAGGAGTCACCCAAGAGCATCACTCTTACTGCCTCATTATCCCTGTTACCATTTGCTATCTGTGTGTCCACCCATCCCGCTACATTAGCCTGCTTGTCTCCTCCACCCTCCCTCCTGCCCTAACCATGTCCATCCCCCAGGCTCAAACCCATATCTCCATTTATCCTGACCTCCTTGGTTCCATTATATCCTGCAGGATCACTGTGAACAATGACAGTTTGTACTGCCAGAGCAAGGCCCCACCCCACCGTCCCATCTATAGAGCTTCCTTCTCACTGAGCTGCCACCTGGAGTCTCCTTTCTTTTGCCAGTGATGCTTAGGGGCAACCTAGTATCTCCTACAGGAGCACTGGCCCCTACCACCCTCAGCTCATTTCCTCCATCTGGACCAATGACACCTTTTCTCACTTTTATTGTCTCCTCCAGGCCCCCTCAAAAAATGTCTTTCTTGTTTGGGGAAATTTAAAGCTCCCAAGAGAAGTTCCCCCATGTCTCCCAGATTATGTGCCCTGGAACCCTGCTCCGAGGGAGTGTCTCCTTTCTTCCTTGCTCCTGATCGTTCCTCAAATGGTTACTATCAGTTGCTTCCTTCCTTTCTCTGTCAGTGTGACGAGGGGTGCATAACTGTTTTCATGCTGGACACCCAGGCTTGTCCTTCCCATGTTTGTTGTGCCCACATCTGAATGTAGGCCCACAATATCCAGCTTCTTCCTTCATTTTCCTGAACCTACTGTCTTCAACACTCTGAGCCATATTTGCCTCAATGCCTCCCGATCTCCTTGATGTGTCCTCTTCTGTGTACTTCACCCTGCCTGGTTTGTACCCGCACAGCTGTAATAGTTCCTGTCTTAACATCAATGATATCTCATCATTTGCATCCTCCCATCCCGCTCACCTCTTACCAATGGTGTAGCAGGTTTACATGACTGAAGAGACTTAGCCGCCAACCAATGCCACGCCCCTTGAGGGTCCCCTGGACACCTCTGGTCACTTTGCTAATTCTGTGAAATGTCCACCGCCATAGTTGCTCACTTCCTGTTGGATGAAAGTTGCAACAGTCTCACAACAATTCCCACTTATACATGATTTCACCTCCCAATGTCTATCATCACCGCATCAAAGGCCACGGTTGCATGCAAGCCAGTTCTCCCTCACTACTGTCTAATTGTGTGTCAAACATTGAAATTGATGCTGTGTGCATCTCAGCAAGAGGGGTATCAATAGTATGACAGTGTGAACAAAACCATTGCTGATTGACTGAGAACATACAACATTGTGTTTATACTTATGGCATTAATTTCAGGTTTTGAAAAAATGAGTTACAACTATCACCTTAGTCATTACTTGCCCATTTACTATATCTAGCTCCTTACATAACGCACTTGTCATAGTTTGGCCTCTACCCCACACACTCTACAGCACCTGACAGTGCCACCTTCCTGGCAGCTTCATCCCACCTCTCCTCTCCTCTCTTCTCCTCTCATTTTTCTTACCTGACCCTTGCCCCTCCCATTCTTTCTACCACCCCCCATTGTCCTCTTCCTTTCCACTTTACCCTCTCCCTGTCTGTTCGAAATTAATTTGATATTATTTACCCTTATTTGTGTAACAATTTTGTCTATTGTCATGTGATACCTATGCCTTGACATGGAACCTTTGTAAAAGAGCCCTGGGCTCAAAGGTAATTGTAATCCTAGAATTGAAATAAATAAAATTTGTCAACTTCTTGCAGTCACCCACCCAAGCAACTCACCCCACAAAAAAAATATTAACCAGGCATTGTCAAGATGCTTCAAACAGCAGCTGATCCACAACTATCAATGCTTATGTGTCCCCCATGTGGCGCTATCCCAAGAGATCTTAGGGCCAGCAGGTTCAGTTCAGGTGGCCAGTGGAGCAGTCAGACCAAATTTGCACTCAATAGAACAGCTGACAGGGAGCTACCCTGATTTAGTACTCACGACTCCTGTAGAAGGATTCCTCTCACACCACTTGCAGGACACAGGCCTGTGATCCAAACACTTCTTCACACATGTATATGTAGGACAGAGGGGTACCATAACAGGTAGCTGCTTAAAACTCCAGAACATTTTCACTGCACGAACCGGGTAATGCAACGCAGCTTCACTTTTGCTGACAGACTGAGCGCGATTGAAGCAGATTCTCCAGTCCTCTACAGGGTGAGTTTGGTAGGTAGCTGTCACATATACAGCCTCCTCTGCCTGCATGCCATAGCGGATCTTGGCCGGCTCCTTCTGGCGATACTGTCGCCCAACTATGGCCTTCCGTGTGCATCCCACGTGAAGACTATACAGTGCAGGAGCCCAGAGCTCCTTCTCTCTCATGGCCACAATGACTCTGCTCCTCAGCCATTAAGCAGGGGTCCTCATTCAGGTGTGACACAATGCTATTGAAGGCTCACTGCCAATCCCTCTGCCTCCTTCTATTGGTGCAAAAGAGCCACCTTCTGGACTTCAGTTCCCAGATCATGAGGCCATACCTCCCATTGGCAGCCAGCTCCAAAAGAGTCCCAGCCCTGATTGGCTGCACAATGCTCCATTTAAGTGCACCTAGATCCTCATTGGACCCCATAGATAGTCCGGGTCCAAAATGGAGGGGCAAAATGCACAAAGTCCCCGCTGCAAGGGAAAACAGGTTAGACAAACTACATTCCTTAATACTCAGGGAACATATAATAGATAAATACCACAGCCCAATAAGGGGCCTGCTTTGCATATGTAGCAATGGCAACAATAGAGCACCTACCACACGGCTCAGGTGGGACTCAAGCAAGAGAACCCACAGTCCCCTCCCTTCTTAGTAAACTGACTAGGTCAGCAAGCTGTCAGTCTTGAAGAGACCACTAGAGGCATTCTAGTAAACTCCCATTTATAAGGGGTTACACTTAGGAAAATGAGAATATGCACCAAGCAGCAGACATAGTTTAATTTTGAATCTCATTCTCACCATGCTGTCTCAGAGGTGGTAGAACATGTTGAAATGCATTGCCTGTAAATAAAGGAGATAAGTGAGGCACCACTATTCAGTGCATCTTTACATTGCACAGATAGTTGAATTTAGGTAATGTTATTCACAAACTAGTATGGAAATTCTGCATGTTCCTGTGCCCCCCCACCACCAAAAAAAAAATGTATACAGTAATACAAATTCTCCACACAACAAATTAATGGTGATCTAGTGCAACCACCCTCACACCACCTCACAACACTTACTACAACCGAACTCTGAAGGAGGTGCAGCTGTATATCATCCTCTTCTCACTACCACCACAAGCTGATGACTGACTGTCAGTGAGTGGGAATGTACACTCCATTAACCATATAGTGAACTTCAACAGTACACATGCACAGTGCAGTCACCAAACAGAGGTGTTGGTGATAATAGGGGCAATGTGTCAAGGTGATGGCATGGTTTTTTGTGGTGATGGGTACATTGTGCATGATAGCAGGTGGTTCAGTCAAGTAGACCACTGAGCATGTGCATTTTTTGGGGGGTGGTATATATGGCGCATGAACTGGCAGCCTCGGATGTAAAAGAAACGGTGATCTCAAAGAAGTGCAAGTCAGCATCGTGGAAAGGGAACATTGATTTATAATAAACATCTGTATTACAAACATCAGCAAGGAGCAGAACACTACAGTGTGGTTGGAGACGCCGGACATTGAGGAGAGTGATTGTGTGTCAATATTAGTAAGCACTAAATCAGGGTGATGAAATGTGGGATTTATTACATCAAGGAAACAATTAAGACTCTGAGGAGGCAGATGGCATACATACAAAATTTATTAAGTGCTGCATTAGGGAACATGACATAGGAGTGCATTACAAAAAGTATAAATAAGCTGTGTTACAAGGAAATGTTACAACAAATGTGTGTCTCATCATCAGTGCACTTGTAGACACCTAAAGCTCATGGGTGCTCCACTACACTGATAACTAATAAATACGATATGGAAAAGTGCAGCAGGCTACAGTACAACAGAAATGATAGATAAATAAAGCTATAAATAATAGGTTTCATTGTGCATTAGATCATTTGTAATTACCAATTTTCTAGCCATTCTGAGGTGAAATTGCAAGACTTTGGGGAAGCGTATAGGCAGGATGACACTAGCTGTCATGCACAAGGAGAATGGGACAGAAATGGGGAAGTAAATATAAAAGGACTGTAGGAAGAAGGAAGTAGGATCGAATTACTGATAGTGGCTGCACACCTCCCCCACCTGCTTTAGGCATTGTTAGAAGTGCAGGCAGAGCCAAGGGCAGGTTCTTATCAAACCAAAGGCGGGGTCTCACACAGCACAGAATAGCAAAACTATATTTAGATTTCTTACAAAAGTACAAGGAAGAAAAACAAACAAATGCTTGTGTCTTGATGGATGAAATCTGGAGCACCACTGAGCCTAAATTCAGAATGGTGAGTGAGATTACAGATTCTTAGAAAAATCTGACAGTGCAGCTTTAAGTATTTGGAGCCAGAAGAGTGATGCAGCAGGCAGGCTAATGACTGAGAGAGTGGGAGTGCTAATGATTAAGGGAGTTGGTGGGCAGGCTTGCAGTGGCAAATGTTTAAAAAATATATAAAGCAATGGGGCCTGATGGGATTCACCACAGAATTCTAAAAGAACTAAAGGAAGAACTAGTAACACCACTGACTACCCTTTTTAATAAATCATGGGAGGATGATGTGGTACCTGAGGACTGGAGGAGGTGGATGCAATTCCCCTTCACAAAAGTGGGAGCAAGACAGAGGCAGAAAACTACAGACCTATCAGCTTGACCTCAGTGGTAGGGAAAAGAATGGAATCACTTCTGAAGGAAAGAATTGTTGAGTACCTAGACGCCAGTGGGGCACAGGACCCAAGGCAGCATGGATTCACAGCAGGAAGGTCATGTCAGACAAATCTAATTGATTTCTTTGACTAGGTGACCAAAGTAATAGACCAGGGAGGGGCTGAGGACATGGCCTACCTAGACTTTAGCAAGGCATTTGACACAGTCCCACACAAAAGATTAATAAACAAATTAGCCAGCCTGGGAGTGGGTCCCAGGGTGGTAGCCTGGGTAAAACACTGGCTGGACAACAGGACACAGAGGGTAATAGTAAATGGAGTCCACAATGAAGAAAGGGGGTTACTAGTGGGGTACCGCAGGGTTCAGTACTAGGGCCGGTCCTTTTAATGTCTTTATAAGTGACATTGCAGAGGGACTGGAAGGAAAAGTATGTCTCTTTGCAGATGACACAAAGATCTGCAACAGGGTTGATACACAAGGTGGGGCGGAAAGGATGAAAAGGGACTTGGCAAGGTTGGAGGAATGGTCAAATGTATGGCAGCTTAGATTCAATGCAAAGAAGTGCAAAGTAATGCACCTGGGAAACAAAAACCCAGGGGAAGAGTACATAATGGGAGGTGAGATACTGACAACAACATAAATGGAAAGGACCTGGGGGTAGTCATATCAGGTGGTCTAAAGGTGGGCCAGCAATGTGAGAAGACAGGAAGGAGGGCTGGGGGGATACTGGAATGGAAAGGAAGAGGCATCATCAGTAGAAAACAGGAAGTTGTTGGCCCTCTGTACAGACAGTTGGTAAGACCACATCTGGAGTACTGTGTACAGTTCTGGAGATCCCATCTCCGCAAAGACATAGACAGGCTGGAGGCTGTCCAGAGGAGGGCAACCAAAATGGTGCAGGGTCTGCACCAGAAGATATATGAAGAAAGACTAAAGGAGCTTAAGATGTATAGCCTCGAGGAAAGGAGGGAGAGGGGGGACAAGATAGAAAATTTTAAATACCTCAAGGGAATCAACAAAGTCCAAGAGGGTAGCATCTTTCAGAAAAAGAGATGTGCAAGAACAAGGGGGCACAATTTGAAGAAAGAGGCGGGATGGCTCAGAGGTAATGTGAGGAAGTATTTCTTCACAGAGAGGGTTGTAGATGCATGGAATAGCCTTCCTGAGGAGGTTGTAGAGTCAAAAACAGTGAGGGAATTCAAGAATGCATGGGACAGACTTAAGGCAATTCTAGTGGGGGTACGAGGAAGTAGGCTGTTGGTTAACTAGGATCTGCAACTTATCTATTAGGTAGGGAAATGGGCAGACTACGTGGGCCAAAACAGTCAGATTCTATGTTTCTATGTTTCTATAAATGTGATGGCAATGTTATTTTGGTTAAAGAAGTTTTTTGTTGATGAGCAAGTTGTTTTTTTGTTTTGTTTTCAATAAAAGTTATTATGTTCCTTGGGCTGACCTGGCAGCTAATCATTCCTGTCCCCAGGTGCCATTGGCCAACTTACTGCCTTTCTCTATTTGGGGTACATCCCCCATGGATGCCTCCCATGGCAGGACCAGGTAAGGGAGAGCCATTCTCTCTCCCTGGAGACTAACACCCAGAAGTTCCCAACGGAGTGGCAGGCAGGCCACAGCACCTTGGTCAGGGCTTTGTATTTCTGTTTTCGTCCCAGATTTCTCCCTTCCTCAAGGCAATACAAACACAGATCACACATGAGCATGGAGGTGCACATGTACTCCTGAACCACCACTGTGAGCCACCTGAGAATTGGTGCTACCACCAGGCCTCTACCTGGTGGCAGCCAAGAACCAGGATGACTTCACCACCCCAGTGCAGGAGAGAAAAGCTGCTAGTTGGCCATTCAGTCCTCTCCCAGTCATCCACCCCCAGCTGACCCTGGCAATCCAAGCTCATTCCCGAACCCGGGTCACAGGCATGGGAGAGGTAAGGCACATTACAGCGCCACAGCCCTCTGTGCCACTGAGCCTATGTTGATGACAACGTTTTTAAAATATAAAAAGTTCAAGGGGGCAAATACAATATGTTTTCAGTTTGTTCTCTGTTAGTTTGTGGGGCAGGGGATGGTGGTTCATTTTAACTGAAAATGTCTACAGTTGGCACATTGATATTTTTTTGTTATGAGGCAGGTTTGCACTGGTACATTTTTCCCCAATTAGTTGTAATGAAATTAAAGAATGGATGCCAGCCTGGCTCAACCAATTCAGAAGACATGCTTTTCCCTATCCATTTTCTAAATGTAAGGAAAGGGTACTGTGGGAACTCTGGAGGGCAGTGGATCTGTTTAACATTTTAGGGGAGGTAGAAGTAGTGTGGAAACCATTTTCAATCAATTTCCCTGAATACCCCTAGAGATTTAACATACAGGTGTAAATCCAAATCTCACAATATTTGGGTATTCAAAATGGAATTCAGGGCTGTGCACATTCCTTGGTTTAACTATCATTTAGTAAGCTTGGGAACAACAAAGTGGCGGAAGAAAAGGACCAACCAGGCAACACAAGAAGCAAACAAAAATGGGAGACAAAGGAGAACTCGTCCACCACTCTAGCCACTAAAGCCTGCGACCAGAGGGGGAAGGACAGGAAACTGCAAGGGCAGCCCCCGGCAGGATGCACCATGAGGCACCCAACAAAAGGACACCCCAGAAACTCGCAAAAAGAAACATCACAAATGCAGGACAAGGAAGTCCACCCTTGAGAGCTGCTGCTGGAAGCCTGCAGAACCACTGGCTACAGAGGAACAATGACCAGGGAGCCACAGAACCCGAGCCTCAGGTAAGCCTCCAGACATCCATGCCCCTTTGTTCTCCATTCCATCCGCAAGGCTTCTCAATGTATAATTTCTAGCACTGCAGACGGGCAGGCAGCTCACAATATATTGTGGGATCTTGTTGATGATGGCTCTGTAGGTCCAAAGCACTGCATTTTTTTGATGTCTGAAACTGAGCGTGCTCCACCCTATTTTAGAATAACGTTCGCAGTGGTGGGTGGAGTATGGCAGGCCAGTAAGAAATCTAATGGCTCGATGATAGAGAGTATCTACGTTAGAGAGGGCAAAGTTTGGGCCTTGGCCATATAGAAAATCAGTGTAGTCCAGAAGGGGCATGAATGTGGTCATAACCAGCCTTATTTTTGCTTCCGGTGTGAGTAGATTGTTTATTCGAAAATGTTTTAGTGAGCTCATCAATGTGGTCAATGAAGGACAATTTTTGATCTATCCAAAATCCAAGATACCTAAATTTATCCACGAATTCCAGAGACTCAGAATTGCAGATACATGGGGAGCTGATCCAAGGGAACAATGTTTAGTTGCATAGGTGGAAGGGGCAAGTAGCATGGCCTTAGTTTTTTAGCATTTAAGAGGAGCTCTAACTGTAGTAAATTTTCCTGTAGGTGGTCAAAGTCTCGTTCAAGGTCCCCACAGGCTATTTCTAGAGTAGGCCTGGCTATGTATAGTACAGTATCATCAGCAAATAGGTGGATGTTTGCTGAAATGATGCCATTATTAATGTTGCTAATATAAACTGCAGAAAGTAAAGGGACATATTAATCTTTAAAAACGATAAGCGCACATTTAAAAAAATATATAAAAAACAAAATAAGTAAGTGCTACACATCCTGGCCATTTGCTCCGAATTTTGAAGGCCACTGCTGTGCATTTCAATGCTGAGAGGTTGGGAGGTATGAGCACAATTGTGGTGCTCAAGAGGGACTGTGTTACTAATTGGTCAGTGCGACAGCTTAGTAACAGTCCCCTTGACTCTGTTTGGGGATCCAGATATTTGCACATTAGACTTTGTCTAAGTCTACTGCTTGCAGACATGATTATATGCATGTGGCATTGTAATAATTTCCATACCAACAGGAGGTTTCTCATGCAAACAGTTTTGACTTTAGGTATAGGAGCAAAAATTCCATTTTTTTTTATATATATTTATTGTACTTTTTTCTGGCAGGACCTCCTGTCAAACTCAGCCCTGGTCACGGCCCCCGGGACTCCCAACTACTGCCAATTGCTGTTGCTTCTCTCGATCACCCCCAGCTTGCCCACCCGGAGGGTGGAGTCGTGGCACTGGTCCCCAGTATCCCAGTGCCACGGAACCAATATCTGGTTGGGAGAGCTTCTGGTGGCAGAGGCTAATTGAAGACCCAGGGAGGGCTTCATGGAGACAGAGGTCCCATCTTGTTTTTCCCCTCTAGGCTGGGGCAGAGATGTGCAATGATGTCCAGCATCTGTCCCACCCCAGAGAGCATTGATTTTGCATCGCTACAGGGTGGCAACCCAGCCTGCGCCAGATGTCACTCCTGTGTGATCACAGGCCACCCCTTCCCCCCGGAGAAGTAGAGCAGTCCTAGGGATGCTCAGTCCTTCTCCCCCTGGCCGGCCATCCAATGACCTGGGTCCATTCCCGAACCCGGGTCACTGGCGTCACAAGCAGAAATCCAACCTCTGCACCAGAGGGCCAGCTGCAAACATTCAATTTTCTTGCAGCGATCCATAGTAATGAATAAGGATGGCCTTACATATCGAATATATCAACTGAATTCAGTGTAAAAACTGTATACTTTTCAAAGTTTGAATTCTGGTACCATCTACTAATTGAAGAGACAGCATTATGACCAAAACATTTAACGCTCGAGGTAATGAGGAAACAGACATGCTCAGAATGACTGACAACATTGAGAAGTCATATATACTAACTGGATACACACAGTCTCTAATTCGCTATGGCACTACATTCCTAATTTCTGCAGTTTTGATCACTTCTTTGGCAGAACCGATTCATTTTTATGATGGGTTTCTTTTAGATAACAGCAGATGGCAGCTGCAGTACAGACAAAGTAGGTGGCAGGCCAAAACAGGTTTAGGCTGCAAAAAAAGAACAATGTTAGGAAAAAGAAAAGCATAAAAATGTGCTGAAGAAAACTTCAAACTTGGTATTAGTCAATGCAACCTACAAAACTGGTAAGTGACTGGGGGCAGACAATAGAAAAAAGATTGTCAGATGACACCTGAATAGAGAATTTTTCAACAAGGAACAGGGGCCAAGATTTTCAAACTGTGACCAGAATGGGCACATGCGCCTGAGTGCGACATTGCTATATTCAAATGAGATCCACAGTCACACATCCCATCTGAATATATCAAAAGATATGGGTAGTGCAAAGGGGACTGATGAAGATGTGCTTGCGCACCCCCCTGTGCGGTCTGAATACCTGGAATGGGGATGCGCAGTGCATCCTCGGGATGCGCCGGTTGCAAATTCCAGATACTTAGACTGTGACATGCAAATGGGGCCATTAGCCATGCAAAGTTGTGAATGCAAACTTACAGTACTCACTGCAAGCCCTTTGGCCGACGATGTCGACCAATGGTATTGCAGAGCTTACTGTAAGCTGTCATTCAGTGATAGTGCAGTCGGTGGGCAGCCGTGGAGGTGTGCGGGTGGTATTTGCTGCTCACTGGCTGACATGGCCATACTGGGATGGGGGGAGTGGAGTGGGGAGAGGGTGCCTCAGTTGGTGGGGAGGTCCACTGGACTACCAGGGCGATCTCGGGTTATGTGTTTTGCTGCGATCTGGGCTGGGAGGGGGGTGTCACTAGACTACCAGGGAGTTTTTTTTTTCTTTATGCTCCCCCTCCCCACAGCACTCCCATTCTTCTGGAGACACCTATGGCCTGATTAGTCCCTGTTCACCTACCTGGAACCCGGTGCAGTCCATCCCCCATAGATCCATGGCTGTACCACCCAGAAGGGTATGGAGTGGGGGCCCTAACACTCTAATGTGCCTGTCTTTCATTGATATGCTGTCACTGAGGCTGGTGGGGGCATTTAGGGATCAGAGCCTGGTGCTCTGTCTACTGTAAGTGCTGCAGGGTGTTTTCCTCTGTTCCCGATGTGCTGTGTGCCCTGATGTCAAGGCGCTTGAGTGCCGACATCCAACACGCCGCCCCTATTTTTGGCTTCAGGCTTGTTGTACCTCAGGTCTCCACCCAAGCTCAGACAAATGCTGAGCTCTTGATCCCCCCCTCCCCCTGGAAAAGGTGAGCTGTCCTTAGGATGTTCAAGCCTCCTCCCTGGCCATCCCTCCAGCTCCCGGGCTCATTCCTGAACCTGGGTCTCTGGTGTTGCAAGCAGAAATCCAACTGCTGTGCCAGTGGGCCAGCCAACTACCAGGGAGTTTTGAACAAATATTATTTTATGGATGGGGTTCAGGAAGTGAGGGGGACCATTAGACTACCAGGAATATGCTTTTTTTCTCGATTTCCCTCATGATTGGGCTGTGGGGGGGGTAGCCACCCAGGGGCTGGGCTGCTGTGTTGTGCTGTGCAATACAGCAGCCTGCCTGTGGGTGGCTACAACTTAGGCATGTTTTTTCCATGCCTATCTTTCCATGGCACATCTCCAAGATGCACAGGCAGCTGCACCGCACATCTCGGCTGAATATGGAGATGTGTCACATACTCAGGGGAACGTCCCCTCTGGATGCACTGCATACGTTATCTTTGCAATGCAGCATATCCAGATTTGCATGGCGCATCAACCCCTGTTGATTATGGCCTGGGGTGTATTGTAGAGATGCATCAGTGCAACTCAATTGTGCAGGGCGCATCTCCTTTGAATATCCTGGCCAGAACTTTTAGTTGAATGAGATTAATGTACATTATATTCTGGTTATGGGACTGCTCAGCAATTAACCCGACATTTTAACTCTCACAATCCTAGATGAAACAGTGGGCCCCAAGCCTACTAAATGATAATTAAGGAAAGAATGGAGGCACATGGATGGTGGTGCAGTTTTTAAACTTTTGCAAGCAGCAGCGTATAAAAAATGCACTCACCCCTGTTTATAAGGGAGACACAAAAGGCAATTTCTTTAGGAAAAACCTAATTTATTGCCACCATCAAAAAGTGTAGCAAACACAGAGACCAAACATATGGGCCGAGGCCCAGCTCTTTTGTTTCACCTCTCCTTTGAGGTTTCCTCAGAGAATGAATACATTTCGAACACATCACCCTTTATATGTGAAATCATTACATCATGTCTTCATGTGACATCCAGCACCAATCAAAATGCAAACCAATACATTAAGGCATATAATAATATAATATTCAAATTGTTCTGTCCGAAAATCAAACATTGCACCTATATTCTGAAAGGTGTTTAACCTTTAATTGACATACAAATTTTTAAGTCAGGATTTGTAAGATTTTTAAGAGTGACCTACAGAGCATAAAAACATAGTATTAGTTACTCCCTAGGGTGGCAGGGAGCAACATATCCATTATTTCAGTACTTTATTATGATAATTTATATACAGGTGTGATATACTCAAGGCAGAGAAATGCCAGCTCAGGTAAAAAGGAAGGGAGGGGAGAGAAGGGAGGGGTTAGTGGGAGGAAGACGGGGGAAGGGGAGGGGGAGGGAGGGATTGTAGTGTGGGGTTATAGAGAAAGGAGGGGGGAAGTGAGAAGGGGAAAAAAGGGGAAAGAAGGGAAGTACTGGTAACAGGGCAGGGAAGAGGGTGAGGAATGTACAACATATTGAGCAAATACTACATATTTAGCAAAGAACATATGGGCTGAAGCAGAATCATCTTATTTCTTCACAAATGGTGCCACTTCAAATTTAACATTAAGCCCTGGTTGTCTCAATGCACCTGGAGTGTAAATCCATTTTTGTTCCCTTTTATTAAGGTCATTTTTAAAGTCTTCACCTCTTAAGTTCTGTTTCACAACATCAATGCCAATTACTGTACACTTATACTGTGTTCCCTTTTATTTAGCTGGCAATTAATATGATGTGCCATAGCATACTTAGGGTTACGGTTCCTTAAGGCACTCAGGTGCTCATAAACCCTTTTTTTAATTCCTGCTTAGTTCTGCCAACATTATAACAGCCACAAGAGCATCTTAGGAGATATACCACAGCTTTTGTATCACAATTAATCCTACAGTATAGAAGATTTTTATCTGTTTTCCATTTTTTTGATTTAAGAACATCTCACAAGTATCCATATATGGATATGCTCTGCAAAAGCCACAAGGTTTTGATCAATTTTTTGGTTCATTGTTTGATTGTGTGCTAAAACTGATGTCACTTAGTTTAGGTTGGTAACTGTTAACCAACATATCTCTCAAATTTCTGTTCCTTCTATAAGAAATGCGTAGTGGCTTGTCAAACAGTTTACTAAGCTGTGGAGTACCCCTTAGTACAGTGAGATTGATTCTCACAATGTTCACCACTTCTTGTGTCCCTCCCCCATATGTGGTCACACAGGTCAAAGCTGATTCACTGACTGATTTAATTTTTGTTTTAAGAACAGCTGATCTATCTATGTTTTCTGTGGCTTCTAATGCATCTTCTGTAACATCCTGTCCATATGCCCTTTACTGTAATCTTTCTGTTAGTTTTGCTGCTTTTAGATTGGACAACTCCTGTGTACCACAGTTCCTTTTTAACCTGTAATACTGGCCTTTTGGTAAATTGTTAACAACATGCCTGGGGTGGTAACTATGGGCATGCAAAATAGTATTATGGTCTGTTGGCATTTTAAACAAATCTCTGAGGATGGACCCATCAGGTAGTTTTGTAATGATGAGGTCCAAATAATTCACAGAAGTAAAGTCTGCATTCACCTTGAATTTCAAATTCTGATTTGTACTTTCAAAATATGACACATTCTGTAAGCTCCTTCCTAGTACCTTTCCATACTAATAATAAATCATCTATATATCTTTTGTACAAGTCCATTTTCTCAAAAATAGGATTATTTTTTTTCATCACACACATACTGATCTTCCCAAAGACTGAGGTATAAATTAGTTAAACTTGGAGCTAATGCCACCCCATTGCTGTACCTTTTAACTGTTTGTAATTGCAACCCTCAAACAGAAAGATGTTATTCTAGAGTACTAGCTCAGTTAGGCCAGTCAGAACATTAATTCTGCTCTATGGTAAACTGTTTTTTTTTCTATAAGATAGTGTTCAATGGCCTCCAATCCCCCTTCATGGGGAATGTTAATGTACAAGGAATCAATGTTCATTGTAACTAACCACCATTCACTCTCCAGTTCTATTGCACTAAATAGATTTAACATGTGGCCTGTATATTTAAGGCAGTAACTAATACTGTGTTTTTATTCTCTGTTGGTCACTCTGAAAAATCTTTAAATCCTGGCTTAAGAATTTGGATGTCCATTAAAAGTTAAACACCTTTCAGAATATAGGTGCAATGTTTGATTTTCAGACAGGGCAATTTGGATATTATATTATTAAATGCCTTAATGTATTGGTTTGCATTTTGATTGGTGCTGGATGTCACATGATGTAATGATTTCACATATAAGGAGTGATGTGTTCAAAATGTATTCATTCTCTGAGGAAGCCTCCAAGGGGAGGTGAAACATAAGAGCCGGACCTCGGCCGATATGTTTGGTCTCTGTGTTTGCTACACTTCTTGACAGTGGCAATAAATTAGGTTTTTCCTAAAGAAATTGCCTTTTCCTTCTCCTTTATACACAAGAAGAGTGCATTTTTCCTGTGCAGCTGTCTATAAAAGTTGAAAAACTGCACCATCATCCATGTGCCTCCATTCCTTCTATAACTATATACACTGCATGTAGAGAGCACAAGTTGCTTGAAAAACATGTAGAAAGGAGTATACCATCAATTTTAAATAGCGATGGAGGAAACTAAAAGCAACCAAATGGACCAGGAATACTCAAGCATTTATACCTCTTTATTCTTCAGTGATACTGCAGAGAATCCATTACTGCAAGATGTCAGAGTAGAGGAGTATACATCAGCTAAAAGAACAGATAGAGCTGGTGAAAATATACTGCCAGGTACTGACAGTTCTATATGGGATGCCTTCTTTATATTGGAGAAACTGGCTACACATACATGCAAAATGCACTGGTGAGAACAGTCTATGCATGCATACAGTATATAGCAGTCAGAAGGGTACCAAGGGGCTTAAGGATCTTAAAAAGACCAGCCATGGCACTTAATAGACCTTGTTTTGTGGAACGCTGGGAAAATATCATGGAAGAAGCTTCTACTAAATTAATTGAACACATTAGTGCAGACGGCAAAGAGATACAACAGGAGATACAAAAAGGGCTGTCTGCAAAAGAACTGGCTGTTGCACAATTTAAAGATCATTCAGACCTTCAGGCTTGCCAGAAGAAATTCAGAGATTACCTTAAGTTCTATGATGATAAACTACTGTTCCAGAAAAGAAAGAAATTTATTCGGGACAGAAATGATTACCTGTTTAAACAGGTGTTTAATTGGAAAAAACCTGCAGGCAATGCTAAAACTGAAACATATCCAATGGAGGTGAATCCTACCCCTATGAGTGAATCAGCAACTTCTAACACACCCAGATCCATACTGAGAAGGATGGAAGCTGCTAATGTAGATTACAGTATGGGAGATAGTGCTTCAGAAGTGGAAGACAGCGAAATGGAAACAGGACATTTTTTAGTGAGTACTCTTCCCGGACAACCCCTGCCCAGGAGGTACAACAGAAAAAACAGGTTCACCTTTCCTAGAGAGGAGACAGGGGGAAATGAAAGAAAACAAGGAGGAGCGAGAGGAAGTGGAGGAAGAGGCTGAGGAAGGCGGTTGGAAGACGCGAGGACAGTCACAGAAGAGCTACTAACGGTGCTGAATATTTCCAGCCAAGAACTATCCACATCTGAATACCAGATACTGTCTAAAGGTTTATCCTTTATCCCTATACAGCAACTTAGCGAATTCAACATCTTGTACTGTCTACTTTTTTTTGGTGGGGGGAGCATACAGCAGATTGGCAAGTATAAATACTTGGACATATGGCTGAATTCTGCTCTCAAATGAAATGAGCATATTGACAAAATGTTAAACAATGTAGGCAGGAACCTGGGCTTCCCATATAGATTGAGAGAGAAGATGACACCTGAAATTAGGTTACAAGTAGTGAACACCATGCTGGTTCCAGTCATGAAATATAATGACATAGTCTACTCAGGGGCCTCTGGTTCCCAATTAAATAGGGTGGACCTGATGTTTAACAGATTGGCATGTTTTATATTAGATGTTCCCCGTACTACACCTTGTTGTCTTTTATATCACTCTCTTAGCTGGCCCAGATCTCCAGACAGAAGAACACTTCATTTGATGCAATTTATGGATAGAGTGTAGAAAATTGTTTTCCAAATACGTAATGGATTTATTCCACATAAGATATGTAAAAGATAATTTAAGATTAGCAAAAGGTATTGAATATATGCTGCCAAAAAGTAACCTCAGGTTAGGCAGATCTTCCATTAGAGTTAGAGGGGTATCCTTGTGGAACTCCATTCCAGTTAATTTAAGGTATATTGGTCATCCAGTTAGAGTCACCGAGTTACAGTCTTGGTTTAAAAGTAATCAAAGGGACCTGGCTATCTGTTGCACAGACACAGTTACCTAATAAATAGATCGAACCTGAGATTATCCTGGTTTTGCTTGGGTTATACAGTAGATTTTATAATTGATATTGTATTTATATGTATATTTATATAGTGTAGTATTAGTATGTTTGTATACTTTTGTGCTTGCTTAAAATGTTAAAAATGCACTGGGACCTCAATGAAAATGAGCTCTGCTCAAAGGAGTGCTATCCTTGTTCAGTACTGACTAAAAATGAACTACTACTACTGCTACTTTAATTTCCTTTTTATGTTGGCACGCTTGCACAGACAACACCTTGCGGTAGTGCAGATTTGGAGGCATGGTCGCTGTTGGGCGAATGCAGGGCATGCACCAGCAGGTGCGTCCCTTATTCTCCAATCAGCCTGTATGCCGGTGCCACACCATGCATATGAATGTGGTGAGCACATCTAAGGAAAGGTCACTGCAATGTGAGCAAAGCTTATCACACACAGCGGACCCTTCCTACATGCTTTGCCAGCTAGAAACATGATGGCACAGTGGCCACTAAACTGCCAACTTCAGGGGTGCCCAATCCCCATTTGGCTTACCCTGCCCCTCAAGTATGTGCCGACGGGGGAGCCCACTCCCTGTTGGCAGAATGTGTTCCCTCCCTGCTTTCATTGTTTGCCGACAGGGGTGCCCAATCCCCGTCAGCATCCGTCCCCCCTTTCCCACTTTAATGTGCGGCCAGGGCCACTCCCCATCTGCATGATGTCCCCCCTTCTTCTGTGCTGATGGGGGTGCCCAATCCCCCGCTAGCTACTGTACCCCC
The DNA here is from genome assembly GCA_016271365.2 of Neoceratodus forsteri. Lineage (NCBI taxonomy): Eukaryota > Metazoa > Chordata > Ceratodontiformes > Ceratodontidae > Neoceratodus > Neoceratodus forsteri. Next base: position 1,140,715,255 of record CM057455.1, on the reverse strand, counting down.
AAAAGAAACCACCTGTAAAAAAGAAAACTGTCCGCAATGTTTTTTTTTTACTACCTGTAAACAGAAAACGGTCCCTCGTAGTCTCCCTACCCACCACCCACACCCACCAACTGCGCACCCTGCCTTCCCACACACCCCCACCCCCATACTTACCTCCAGAGTTCAGCGTGATGATCTTCGTTGGACCGGGAACACGTCTTCACTCTTCAAAGCCGACCGCTAACTGAGGAAATGCTGGTAAGCTGTGTAATAGAATAAATTGTTTTTTTTTTCAACTTTGATGCATATCTCAGGCATTTTTTGGAATTTTTTCACCAAATTTTCAACATGGGGTTTTTGGGACCCCTCCTCATGAATTCTGTCACTGTTATGATGTTAATCGGTCCCAAAAGATGATTATGCAGGCACTGTATGGAGTCATCTTTTGGGACTGATTAATGCAAGGACAGTGGCAGTGTTCATGAGGTGGGCTCTCAGAAAGCCTATGTTGCAAATTTGGTTGAAAAAAAACAAAAAATGGCTGTTTTACGAGCTTGCATTGCGCAGTTTCTACATGCTCATAACTTTGTGAATTCGCAATATTTTCATACCAGATTTTCAACATTGTTATTTTTTTAAACCTTCTTGTGAACAGTACAGCTGACATTTTTCACATCCTGGCCAAAATGTGTTTCTGCACTTCTGGCGCACAATACTGCGGTCGCTGTGGGAAATCAGTGTTTGGGGCAGATTACAAAAATGACAGTGACACTGTTCATAAGCAGAGGTCCTAAAATGCCTATGTGGAAAATTTGGTGATGATACTCCATAAAATGACCGTGTTACGAGCGTGCATTGCACAGTTTGCACGCACACTCATAACGTTGTGCATTTGTAATATTTTCACTCTGGATTTTCACCATTGGCATTTTTCCACACCTCTTGATGAACAGTACAGCTGTCAGTTTACATATCCTGCCCAAAATGTGTTTTCGCACATCTGGCGCAGAATAGCGCAGTTGCTGTGCAAAATAGCTCTTTGGGACAGTTTGAGGAAATGACAGTGACACTGTACATGAGCAGAGGTGCTGAAATGGCTATGTTGAAAATTTGGTGCAGAAACTCCCTAAAATGATTGTGTTACAAGTGTGCATTATGCATTTCCCACGCACCCTTGTAACTTCGCAAATTTGCAATATTTACATGCCACATTTTCACCACTGCCATTTTTTACACCTCCTCATGAACAGTACAGCTGTCATTTTTCACAATCTGCCAAAAATGTGTTTCCGCATTGCACTACCAAAGCCATTGCCAGCATGACAACATTCGGCGTGGACAAATGCTTGTTTAAAACTTGCACTGTAAAACAAGATTTGCCATCGCACACACTTCTACATCAATCCACTCTTATACAACTGCTCATGCTAAGTTAGTAAGGGGGTGAATTGAGGCTTTTACCCATTTGCCCCACATCTATTTCAATGGTAGTATGGTAACAAGTTACCCTCCTGAAAAAACATATCACTCTTATGCTTATTCCACTGTTAACTAAAGCTGCTACTTAAAAGACAACCTGCTATACAAAATAATATTCTAATAAGTTTGGTAATAAGATAAAGTAAGTGTGTGTGTGTATGTGTGTGTTTGTGCAATCAGACTTAAAAAAAAAATCAGTACCTGAAAGAGATAAATAAGGTGGATAAGAAGGGTCTCTTTAAGCTAAGTGGCAACCACAACACAAGCTGGAAAGAGGGAGGTTTAAGAGGGAGGTTAGGAAGTACTTCTTCATGGACAGGGTGGCGGACACTTGGAATGTGCTGCTGGAAGAAGTGATCTTCTTAAAGACAGTGGGCAACGTCAAGAGATGCTGGCATAGGCATCAGGGGAAGGTAAGGATCATGGGTAGGGAGGATGGAAAGGTTGGTTGGAGTGGGGAGGTGGGCAGGATCAGGAGCTCAGGCTGTGGATCCTGCAACACAAGCAGACTAGACAGACCAAATGGCCTTCTTAGGCTGACTTCTTCATATGTTCATATGTATGTAATCATTGGCCAATGGCAAACATATTCACTTGCTTGTCTTTGCTGTGTAGTTGTTGCACATAGATAGTGCAACAGTTAAAATAAAAATACATATATAACACAAGTTTTAAAAGTGACATTATCATGATTGGGAAATGAAGAAGTTCACACATAACAATGTTGTTTTTTTAGAACATAATCCTGAATTGTCAAGATAGTATTTTTGTTAGCCCAGCATATGAATGTGGCAGGAGCCATTTATCAAATTCAACCTGAACCTCGATTTGTGGGACTGACCATGAAAACAGGTTTGGGATGGAGGGGGATATGAAAATGACACTGGCCATGTTCAAGAGATGGGGTAAATGTAAAAAAATGCAACCTTATGAGTAAACACTAAAAATGTCAATGTTTTTTCATAATTTTGGTGTTTCTGAGATTTTGACCCAAATTTTTAACCTAGTCATTTTATGACACCACATCATAAGCATAAAAGGTGTCAGTTGTGAAATCCTGGCCAAAACATCGTTTTCCAGCAAGAGCATGAAAAAGCATTTTGGAAAGGATTTGAAAAATGACACCTGTCATGTTCGTGAGGTGGGGTAAAAAGGGGCTATGTTGAAAATGTGGGGTCAAAATCTGGAAAATTAACAAAGTTAGGGGTATACATTGAAAAATATTGACTTTTTTCACAATGTTATTGTTCTTGACATTTTTACACCAAAATGTTCAACACAGACTTTTTTGATCACCCTTACTGTAAGATTGAGACAGGTGGAAGTTTTTAACTCCCAGCTCAAAGGTGATTTCACCGAACAATTGTGAAAATGTGTTTAAGAGGGGATTTGATAAAGTAAACCTGCCATGTTCATGAGGTGGGGCAAAATAGGCTATGGGTAAAATGTGGAACAATCAAGTTAAAGTTATGAGTAAAACTTAAAAATGCATTTAAAAAAATTAATCAGACTTACCTTGTTTTCAGTCAGTTAATGGTCAGGTACTGTGGGAAAACTCACTTCACCAGCTCTGAAAGGATTTCAGCATTGGACCTTAGAGAGTTAAGTGAGGTGGTGGGGGGTGGGGGTGGTTGCTGAGAGGGTAGTCTAGGTCTCAGAGCGGTGTTAGAAGACATCAACATGTGGTTTTCTTATTTTCAGGTATAAAAAAAAAGAAACATTGAAGGACTGCTTTCTTAGTTACAGGTTCAAACACTGGGGACTGAGCACCCCAGTGCTGGTGGGTTGTTTGGTGACAACTGGGCTTGGGATCTCTGGTATCACATACTGCAGGTGTGGGGGTTATTAGTTGGCACCAGGTTTGGAACCCAGAGTCAGTGTGTGTGTGTGTGTGTGTGTGTGTGTGTGTGTGTGTGTGTGTGTGTGTGTGTGTGTGTGTGTGTGTGTGTGTGTGTGTGTGTGTGTGTGTTAGTTGAGGGGACATTTGCCTGCAATGTGTGTTTGGCACCTACGTGTTGGAATTCTGAATTAGGTAGGGTGGGCAGGAGGGGGTGATAGTGGAAGTGGGGTTGGGTACCCACTCTAAGTTTTATTTAATAGCTGGGTCAGATGGGAGGGGACATTGGTGGCAGGGTTAAGCACCCACTGCAAAGTTTTGTGTAATTGTTGGGTCAGGTTGAAAAGTGTGATACCGCTGGTTGGATTGAGTACCCACCACCTGTTTTGAACATGAATGGCAGCAGTGGGTTTTACGAACATACGAAATTTGCCAGCAGATAAAGGCCTAGAGGTCTATCAAGTCTGCTCAAATGTGCAGCTAGCACCCCTTATTCTGCAGCTGCCCCTACCTTCCACCCTTCCCCTTCATTAACCCTCCCCCTTGTCCTGTCCCATCCTCGTTTGAAGCAATCCACTGTTCTACTGCATATCACTTCAGCAGGTAACGCATTCCACCCAGCCACCACCCTCTCTGTAAAAAGTGTCTCCTCATCTCCTCCTGAACCTTCCTCGCTCCAGTTTCATATCATAGCCCTGGTGGCCCTCCCTCCTTACTTTGAACAGCCCTCTGTACCCATCTTGTTTATTCCTTTCATGTATTTAAAGGTTTCTATCATGTCACCCCTGTCTCTCCTCTCCTCCAGTGAGTACATGTTCAACTCCTTCAACCTCCTCTCGTATGATAAGTCCCCCAGCCCCTTGATCATCTGTGTCACTCTGCGCTGCACCCCCTCCAGTAACTTAATGTCCCTCTTCAGATACGGCTGCCAGTACTGCACGCAGTACTCCAGGTGTGGCTGTGCAGGTTGTAGTTGATGCTAGGGAATAGCTGGGTTTGGTGGATGGTGACATGGCATCACAAACAGGAGAAAGCTGTGGCTGTTGTGCAACGTCTCTGCCACTCCATAAGCAACAAAACAGTACACAGAATGGCACACAGTATGTGGAATGAACAGCTCAGGAAATATTGCTAGTGGGGACTAAGGCAGAGAGTGGGCAGAATCAGGGAGGAGATTTGCTATCCAGAAGCTGTGATAGCTGGAGGAGGGACTCGCCTCCAAAAGACCTCTAACAACTCAAACTGATTACAATATTGTTTGCATGCCTTTGGCAATGAATATAAAAAGCAAAGATATGAGCACAAGGAAAGATAGATATTGAGAAAGTAAAATTAGCAATTATTAGCAACAAACATAGAAACATAAAATGTGATTGTGGTTCCATGTGATAACAGCTATCACATAGTAGTGATCTCTTTTGGGCAAGTGTACATTTCTGCAAATTAATTTCAGCGATGTACACTCATGGTGAACTGTAAGAGTATGCCAGATATCTATGTTATGTGGGGGGGCTGTGGCATCTGTACCTCCCATAGGGGGTCTTGCCCCCACACACCCCTACTAAAGGACTCTTAACTCCAGGGGGATGCATGTCGGGGGGGGGGTGCAAAACATAAACAAAAAAAAAAAACCCGAGCCAGCATAAAAACACAATCCCACCCAGAACCGAACCCAGCACCCTTCCAACCCCAACCTGCCACCTACCCACCATGCTACATGGCCAACTCAGTCGCCCACTGCAGTACTACACCCCACAATCCCTCCCTCCTCTTCTGCCCATCGCATGGCATGGTCCCAGCCCCCCACACGCATGTATACATAGTGCCACCCTGTTGCTATATTCGCCTCCTCATATCCGGTCACTGCCCTGCCAGGTAGCCCTGTGCACAGGCACCGTGATTGAGTCACCCTTTTTGAAGGCACTCAATCAAGGTCTCCCTGTACAGTACACAGAATACCATGATGGCAGATAAGGGCCCACCCAGACTGCCCATTTTTTTATAACCTTAATTTTTTTTTTTTTTTTACTTTTTTTAATTATTTATTTGCTTTTGGTAACTGGGTAAGTGTACTAGATAAAAACCTTCCTATTTGCAGGCATGACCCTGGTTTTGCTACGGAGCCTACTTGATCTATGATGCAGTCCCCCTCCCTTTATCCCAATGATTCTAAACACTAAACAATAAACAATAAATAATAGTAAATACTAAAGAATAAAGTGATTAAGTCATGCTTATTGTATCTACTGTAACAATCAGGTTTACTTCTTTACTCCATGGCAATACTACCCTTAGCAAACTAGTTTGGTCAGGAAATATACCACCCTCAGATAAAAAGTAATCTGTATGACAATTACTGCCACAAAATAAAAAGTAATCTATAAACCAATTACTGCCACCAAATAATAAGTAATCTATTTACTAATTATTGCCACCAGATGCATGTGAGAATGGGGAACATATTTAGGCTGGAGCTAGCAGCCAATTTGTGTAGGCATCATTCAGAGGAGCTCCTGCCAACAAGTTTTTAAAACTGCATTTCCAGCCTTAAAATTACCAGTAATAGTACAACAGTTACATTTATCAGATTTCTGGTTCCTACAGCTATTGAACGAGCATTGTCATGTGCAAGTCTAACAAAAAATCTGGAAGTAAGGACATTTTTTAACCAAAAAATAGTCAGCACAGCAGTCTGTGGACCATGTAGAGGCTTCTAGTTTATTGTCGATCCCTCCTGACTTGGCTGAGCACTTGATTTCAGCCATTTCTGCTAGCTTAAAGACCCTTACTAAAGCTGTAATGGAGAGGGAGACAGACCGATATTTAGATGCCAATAATTTACAAATGGTTGTTGTAGAAAACAAAGCAGAGGCAGTACAGACTGCAGAGTAGGAGCCATTTATGACCATCAGGAGGGTGCAGACCATTGCTTCCTCCTTTGTCAAAGTGTCAGAGAGATTCTCGAGTATGCAGAGAACTTAGTGAGGGCTACATATGACACATTCAGATTATGGGCCTGCCTACAAATTGTAAAGGGGATAACACCCTACAGCATGCAACTGACTATCTGGATCAGGTACTAGAGCTGGAAGAAGGGGCCTAAGTAGAGATGGCATGCAGGATTACCACCAGGAAGTCGATGGGCCCCAGTCCACCTGTGAGAACTGTTTTGGTGGTCATGGTCAATGCTGGGGAGCAGGAGAGGCTACTTGAGGCGACCAGATGGCAAAAGGTGCTGGTCACAGGTTTGGTTGTACCCAGACCTGAGCTACTTATGAGGCAGAGATGGAAGGCATTTGATGGCATGCAGAGGAGACTGTCCGAGTTAAACAAGGCTTCCTCTTTCCTCAAGCCTGCAAAGCTTGTTGTTGATTATGCTGGGAAAGTTTATGTCTTCAACAAGGGTAAGGATGTGGGTAAACTAGCTGACCTCATTGACTGGAAACGCAATGCTGAGGAAGACTCTTAGGAATTAGAGGCCCCAAATCAGGGTGCAACATGGTGGGGGAGGGTTAACTTGCATGGACAATATATTCGTATTACTCACTGTGCTGCTGCTGAGTAATATTTGGCAGCTTTTAGGCATCAGATAAGAAAGAAGAGGCAGCAATTCACAATGAGTGTGGACACAGGAGGCAGTAGCACCAGATTGCTGATGTTTCACTGTGGCTGTAGTGTTGACTTGAGTATCTGATGAGGTGTCAGTGATGAAGGCACTTTTGTGCATGACAGTGTGACTCAGCTGGCAGAGGAGAAGGATGGGAGAATGAAGAGGTGGCTTGCCTGCTGGAGGAGGAGGCAGAAGGACAAGAGAAAAGACGTGAAGATAAGTGTGGAATTAATTAGACTAAAGTGGCATATGTCCCTTTATCGTACTATCTCCAATATCCATTATTGAGTCCACTCCCTGATGTTGTACCCGTGGAACAAAAATACAAAGAAGAAAGAAAGGAAAAAGAAATCCAGCTATGAAGGATACTTACTATCACATTAGTGACAACCATGCCCTAGACTGTCACAAGGGTGTCAGAAGAGAAAGAGGAAGAGGTGACTTGAATAATGGAGAAGGAGGCAGGAGGACCAACAGTAGAAACTTGTGATGCAACAGTGAAATCATGTAGACTCAGGTATCTAATTTCCAATTATTGAGTTATGAGAAAAAAATTTGGCTAGGAAGGATACTTACCATGCCTCACATTAATAATCACATAGACATGTGTGTGGAGATATGCACTACACACCCTGCAGATCTGTGGCCCCACCTTTTTTAGCCTCACAAAGCCTGCACCACCACCAGGCCTCCGCCCACTGGCAGTCAAAGGCTGAGATGGCTGACCACCTCTCCTCAGGAGAGCAGTCCCTGGGATGCTCCACCCTCTCCCACCCTGGGCAACCCCCAGTGACCCAAGTCCATTCCCAAAACCAGGTCACTAATGTGTCTGCAGATGAGGCACAAAGCTCTTTAGCCATCTGCTCCACTGGGCCTGCCCCAGCTGGATATTTTGATGGATGTGTCAGACTCATCATCGTCATCATCATCATCAGTGTGGTTTTGAAGTAGCATTCTTCATATCACAGAGAACTGTACTGCATTTGTGGCAATCTGTCTGCACACTGTACTGTTTATTTGTTTAAACACTGGGTACTGGGAGAGGCACACTGAGCTAAAGCTTGTTTCCAGGTGCAACCTAGGGGAAGCAGAGAATGCAATAACACGATTACTGCAAGTCAGATGGTGTAGTTACAATGACAGTGACAAAGAATTGCAAAAGTAGAGTGCAAACAACATAATAGCAAAAAACATTGCATATAATGGAAGGCAAATAAAATTATCACACAAATCATCAGTACAATTGGACTCAATCTAAAGGTGCCTAGTACCTGGATGAATGAAGGCTGACCTGGTCATGGGAGGATGAGTCAAACAGGCTCTTAAACTATCCATGAAATATCCAGTACCATGAGGATTGGGGGGAGGGAAATTTCAGGGGAGGGAGGAATCGAAGGGGAATGGATTACAAGGGTTCAAGTGCAGTACCGGTAGGGGCAGTGTGGAGGGGGTGAAGTTTTAGCTGGTGTCTAACAGAATGAAATGAGGAGGAGGAGAGATTGATGTAGGAAGGTAGCTAGTTTCAGAGGGAGGGGAGGTAATAGGAGAATCCAGATTTCCCAACAGAGGACTGTGGATTTGGGGAGGGAAAAGGTGCACAGGTTCCTTGAACACAGGGATTAGGAGGTGGAGGCATAGGTGCCAACTCCAGGGGTGCTGAGGTACTCAGGCACCCACAAAGTTGACTTAAGCACCCTCAATATTTTGAGGGAAGACTACAAAAAAGCATTACTAGGGAACCTGCCCATTGAAAAAATACTACCTACTACCAGTGAGCACCCACAAAAATTTATGAAAGTTGGCACTCCTGGGTGGAGGGGATGGGGGAGAGGAGTGAGGTTGGGTAAGAGGGAAGGGACCCAAACAAGTATTTAGAGGTGATGGAAGCACAGTGGAGCTGGCATCATGAGAAGAGGGGTAGGACAGATAAGGAGGATTATAGGGAGCAGTGGTGGGTATGAGAGTATGCATTGGTGGCAAAGTAGCAGAAATCATTTCAGAGGGCTCCAATCTGGTGAGGGAAGTGGGGGGGAGAGGGGGAGGCAGTGCCATAGATCACATCTGTATAGCCAAAACCCAGGAGAATCATTTTGATGACCAGCTCCTGGTAGATCTGGCAAGAAAGACGGTCCTTATTGTGGCACAGGACACCAAGTTTGGGGCAGAGTTTGGTATGGATGGTGTCAATGTCTGCGGAGAAGTCAAACCTGCTATCTAACCACACACTGAGGTACTTGAAAGTTGGGAACACTTCAAGCAGGGTGACATCCAGAATGGAAAAATTGGGGAGGTGGAGAGCTTGGCTAGCTTCTGGCTGGTACCAAAGGTCACGGACACTGTTTTTTTTTTTTTTTTGTGTGTGTTGACCCAAAGTTTGATGGACTGGAACCAGCACAGAACATTATTAAAATCTTGCTGAAGCGAGACTTCCACAGACACAGCTGAGGGACTGGAAGAGTAGGGAACTATGTCATCTACATATATGGCACTATGCAAGTTGACACAGTCAGAGTGGAAGTCGTTTAGGAACCATGACATCAAGAATGTGAAGAACATAGACTATGATAGTTGTCCTAGATATTGAGCAGTGGCACTGGGTATACTGCTGGCTCCATTCAGACAAAGACACATGTATGCATGTAAGTGATGACCAATATTGTATTGCACAATAAAAGAGAAATAAAAGCAAGTCTGATTCAAAACATTGTTTTCCAGTGTGACATCCACACATGCAAACGTTTAGCAGCATATGCCATAAAACAATGTAGATACAGTATTGAGAGGATGCAGCATGGTTAATTTGTGGTACAGTATACCCCTGTACCATGCTTATGCCAGACCAGTATGAAAGAAAAATATTTATTGAGAAATTGAGAATGAAAAGGAATTGAGAATCAGGACCGGAAGAGCATTTCTTGTATAACGATCAATACAGGAAGGATCAAGACCACTGTATTAAAGGTAATCTTCCTAATTTAATAGAAACAATGCTGAAATACTGCTGTTGCATATGGCCTGAGAGAGTTCTTCGATGCCGGTTCAACAACTAGGTTGTCGACCGCCATCACAGTGATGGATTTATGTTGACCGCAATTTGCGGTTTACTTAAATCCAACTGGAGACCCCGGCTGTTTTTTCAGTGTTGACGTTTTTGCTGTAATAGTGTCACCGTACATGGGGCATACCACCTGACAGTTCTGATTCTGTTCATTTGTGGTATACCCATCCCTCATGCCCCATACCTAGGCCAGACCAATAGGATACCAGCAATTTATACTTCTTCTTTCTCAGGCATCCTGTGGAAGCAACCTTCACAGTCTTTAAGACCGAAGTTGACCCTTAATAGAAATTCCTGCTGCGTAAGGTTTTCACCCACCTTTGATATTGCTTTTGTCAGTCCACTGCTGTCAGTACCACCATCATCATCATCATCATAATCACCAGCACTGTCAACTTCATGTGACATGAATACAGATTGTATGCTGTTGATGTGCTGACAGAATATTACCGCCGGACTGTTGTCAGCAGAGTAATGTCACACATTTCTTGTGCAACTTTGTTTTTTTGGCATTGGGCAATGTTGCCAATCTCCAGGTTGCCCTTCGTGCCACCAGGGTACAATCAGGAATTTCTTATTTAAATAAATGGGGGGTGCAGCCCCCCACAATTGCTGTTGCTCCAACTGCCAGACAGCAGATTTTTGGAGTGCTGTGCCTGGTAGTCGACGAAGTACTGGTACTGTAATTTACACCGGCAACTTCGTTGTCGCTGTAGCATGGGTGAACCAATACAGATATAGTGGTCTGCCACAGAATGTGTTGTGCATTAATTTGAATAAATTAGCATGCCAGCATTTTTGGGTGACAAATTGGTACACCTGTCCATCACAATGGCCCCTGCTGCACTAATAAAGCACCCTACACTGACCCTTGAGGGTGGACAGCTCAAGTATTCAATGGCTGCTGATGACTGTGCCAAACAGTTAGCAACCTTGTCACTCCTGTACAGCAGGGGCTCATCACTTATGGTGAAGTGCCTATTATCCACCAAACATGCATCTAACATTCTTTTGGTTGCTCACAATCCTACATCCTCATCCTCCTCTGCCTCCTCCTTGACCACGAATTCATAAAGTCCAACCCATAAAAAAACATCCCACAGCAGATTGGTTGGAATTTTTCCTTTCTCATTGGATTTTGTCATTTCCTTTTTTATTTATTTATTTAGTTTTTGTTTACCAAGTGAGTGCACTAGACAAAAAAATTCCATTTTTCTGGCACGACTCAGGAGATTACAGAAACAAATTGTACAACTGAACAAGCAAACAATATATTAGTATAGGAATCTAATAGATTTCTTTGACTGGGTGACCAATGTAGTAGATCAGGGAGGGGCTGTGGACATGGCCTACCTAGACTTTAGCAAGGCATTTGACACAGTCCCACACAAAAGATTAATGTACTAGTTAGCCAGCCTTGGAGTGGGTCCCAGGGTGGTAGCCAGGGTAAAAAAACTGGCTGTACAACAGGATACAGAGGGTAATAGTAAACTGAGTTTACTCTGAAGAAAGGGGGGTTACTAGTGGGGTACCGCAGGCTTCAGTACTGGGACCAGTCATCTTTAATGTCTTTATAAGTGACATTGCAGAGGGACTGGAAGGAAAAGTATGTCTCTTTGCAGACGACACAAAGATCTGCAACAGGGCTGATACAGAAGGTGGGGCGGAAAGGATGCAAAGGGGCTTGGCAAGGTTGGAGGAATGGTCAAATGTATGGCAGCTTAGATTCAATGCAAAGAAGTGCAAAGTAATGCACCTGGGAAGCAAAAATCCAGGGGAAGAGTACACAGTGGGGGGTGAGATAATAACAACAGAAATGGAAAGGGTCCTGGGGGTAGTCATATCAGATGACCTTAAAGTGGGCAAGCAATGTGAGAAGTAGGGCTGGTGTGATACTGGGATGCATAGGGAAAGGCATCACCAGTAGAAAACAGGAAGTTGTTATCCCTCTGTACAGACAGTTGGCGAGACCCCATCTGGAGTTCTGCTTCCAGTTCTGGAGACCCCATCTCCGCAAGGACATAGACAGGATTGGGGTTGTCCAGAGGAGGGCAATTAAAATGGTGCAGGGTCTGCACCAGAAGACATGCAAAGAGAGATTAAAGAAGCTTAATATGTATACACTCAAGGAGAGGAGGGAGAGGGGGACATGATAGAAACTTTCAAGTACTGTACATCAAGGGAATCAACAGAGTCCAAGATGGTAGCATCTTTCAGAAAAAGAGATGTGCAAGAACAAGGCAGCACAATTTGAAGATGGGGGGGGGTGGCTCAGAGGTAATTTGAGGAAGTATTTTTTCATGGAGAGGGTTCATTGATGCGTGGAACAGCCTTTCTGAGGAGGTAGTGGAGTCAAAAACAGTGGGAGAATTCAAGAATGCATGGGACAGACATAAGGCAATTCTAGTGGGGGGGTAGGAGGAAGTAGGCTGCAGCCTATGCATTACGTAGGGAAATGGGCCAAACAGTCCTTATCTGCCATCAAATTCTATGTCTCTATGTTACAGAAATAGTTGTTTTAATATATATATACAATTTCAGGAGAAGATAGTATTCAACATGAAGTAAACAGGCATGGTCAGAACAAGAACTTTGGCGAAGTAGCAGTGCTGGAGAAATACCAAGTACAAGTCCATAGACAGAAATTCAGAAGGGAACACTAATGTGCAATAGAGTAAGACACTGGTATGTTAGAAAGGACAGGAAGCAGAGACAATACAGAGAGGATTGGAGGTCAGTTAACAGGTACAGATGTTTGAGCCTTTTAGGAAATCATGAAGTGTTAGCTTGAAACAGGAATGGGACTGTGAGTATCTAACATGGGGTGGGAGGGCATTCCAGACTCTGGGGATGAAAGAGGAAAAGGCCTTTTCACCCATCTTTGTGGAATGTCTGGGGGCAATCAGGAGAGATTAGTCACTGGATCAAAGAGGGTAAATAAGCTCCTGGGGGTCATCAAGGCTGCAAGGCCAGCTGGTTTGGAGGATCTTCGTATATTGTCTAACAGACAGCCAAGTGAGAGTAGATGGCAAGAGGGAGGTGATAGCCAGTCAGGTTTGGAATACATGAGCAGTGATGAATTATTCTGGGACTGGAGAGGCCAAAGTGACATGTATTGTTGTAAGAGATGTTCCATTTGTCCAGATTTGAGGTGCTTATTAGATAGTAGGGGGTTGGACCATAGGTGAGGCTTGGGAGTAGGATTCCTTGGGCTATTGTGAGTCTGACAGCTAGAGTAAGAGAATACCTGATTTTGTAGGCCAGCCCGATTTTATTGACTGACTTGCAGACATGTGTGATATGTTTGTTGAAATTAAGGGCAGGGTCCAGGATAATGCCAAGGTATTTGAAAGGGTTTGTGAAGGAGACAAGAGATCCATCAGAGCAATGAATGGGAAGGTCTGTGGGACAGGCCCTGAGCCTAGGTGACAACCCAAATAGCATTGATTGAGTATTCCTGGTGTTTAGAATGAGGCTATTTTGATTTAGCCAGGACTGTAGTGTACCAAAGAGAGAGCTGATCTCAGTTATACTTTTTGAGCTTGTGTATAATATCAAGTCATCAGCATAAAGGAGGGAACTACAGTGGGATGGAGTTTTTGAAGCATCATTAATGAATATGGAAAAAAGTAGGGGCCCAAGGATTGAGCCTTGGGGTACATCAACATTTATCGTGGTGGGTGAGGAGATTGCCTGTTATACTTTGACAAACTGTTTCCTGTTTTTAGGTAGCTGGAAAACCATTTTAGAGCAGTATTTGAAATGCCTAGAAAGGAGAGTTTGGATTCAAGCTTAAAGTTATCAACAAGATTGAACACACTTTGGTTAAATCAATGAAAATAGATCCAGTGAGTTTACGTTTGTCCATTCCCAGTTTAATGTCATTTGTGAGTTTGGTTAGTTCTGAGGTGGTGCTGTGGGCTGGTCTGAAACCATGTTGAGCATGGGATAGTAGATTATATTTATTGAGGTGGTCTGTGACCTGGAGGGAGACAATTTTCTTCAGAAGTTTGCTGAGAGTGGGCAGGAATGTAATAGGGCAACAGTTTGTTAGACACTTAGGTTCACTTTTTTAAAGATAGGAAGTATTCTGGCTATTCTCCAATTCTCTGGGACTACATCTGAGGTTAGCAACAAATTTAACAGCCTTGTTACTGGGATTGCTATGGATGGGGCTGAAATCTTTAGTAACCTAGGTTCTATTCCATCAGGGCCAGTGTTCCCACTGGAAGAGATGGAGTAAAGACGTTTTAGGACATCTCACAGGAGTAGGGCTTGGCACTGGAAAAGTCAGCTAGTTGGAGTTTTTAATGTAAATAATAATTCCTCTTCCCATACGTTTGCCTGCACAGTGGTAGAAACACGGTTTCAGTTGTGTTTTTCAGAGCTGGTTTTTCAGCATGTGTGTGCCCCATGTACCCATCTAATTAAAAGTCCAATCAAATTCTGCACCTAATCTTAGTCGCCATCAAGGACAAAGATGGAAGGCCAAGTTTATATTGTGGTTCCAGCATGGTGGTGATCCTAAACTCTGTAGACTCCAGAAAGCCAGAAATGTATGTATTGCAGTCCAACAAATGGAGCTTGTGTTCCACTAGGGCACAACAGCCAGAATTGTCCCATGCCTGTAGCTGCTGCTGCACATTTAAAAGAGCTTGCCTCACCACCCATTGAAGTGGTATGGCCTGATCTTTTCAGGTAGTGTCCCAACTCACTGCCTGTATTGCATGCTTAATTGGCCTAAGAATTCTTATTAGCCCATCTACGAGTTGCTACTGGTCTGTTACCAAAGACATGGATACTCTGACACCATCACAGCTTGTGTGAATCAGCACAAAATGTGAGACTGCTTTATACTGCTACAAATGCTCAATCATACACGGCGTGAGTTCCACTGTATGATGACTTCCAACTTCAAATGGTGCTGAAGTAGGTTGCTCTGCATGTAGCTGCTGCAGATGGTCACCGGGCATTTCCAGAATGAGCAAAGTGGGCATAGCTTTGACAGGACACAGTCAATACTGCCATTATTTCATGTTCTTAAAGGAACTCCTGCACAAGATTCAGACAGTGTACCAGGCATGGCACCCTGAAAAAAAAACACCGTCAATGACATACTGTACTTTACAGTATTGTAACCAGTATCACTTACAATAAGATCCACCTTAACCAAATGGTAATGAAGCCACTCGACAATCTCCACAAGGAGACTGTGCTCCAACAAGACTTTTTTATGACCAGCTTAGCATGCTGGCAAATACCAGAAGTGTCACTACAACTACAATTAGGTTCAGTGCACTGCCTGAACCTGAATCAAATACTGCCTCAGACACCAGTGCCCAATGCACTGAATGTAAATGTCTCTCAAACATACTTGATAGAGTAGGCTGAAATGTTTTTCCGGAGGGGCTAGTAAATAGCTGGAGCTCTCATGCTAGCGCAGTAATATCTGACTCCTTGGACTGCACATATGGTGTTCAGAGGAAGCCAGAGATTTTTTATTTTGGGGGGGGGGAATACTCCTTGCTGGTATTTTACTGTGCTGGGTGGTACTTGACTTGCTGAGACTGGTATGCACACCAAAGCCCAGACTCCTCCTCTATTTTCCTTAATAGCCACCTGAGCCTCATAGAAACATAGAAACATAGAATTTGATGGCAGATAAGGACCGCTTGGCCCACCTAGTCTGCCCATTTTCCTACCTAACAGATAAGCTGCAGATCCTAGTTAACCAACAGCTTACTTCCTCCTACCCCCCCACTAGGACTGCCTTATGCCTGTCCCATGCATTCTTGAATTCCCCCACTGTTCTTGACTCCATAACCTCCTCAGGGAGGCTGTTCCATGCATCCACAACCCTCTCTGTGAAAATACTTCCTCACATTACCTCTGAGCCATCCCCTCTATCTTCAAATTGTAGCCCTAGTTCTTGCACATCTCTTTTCTGGAAGATGCTACCTCTTGGATTTTGTTGATTCCTTGAGGTACTTGAAAGTTTCTATCATGTCCCTCTCTCCCTTCTTTCCTCAAGGGTATACATATTAAGCTCCTTTAGTCTTTCTTCATATGTCTTCTGGTGCAGACCCTGCACCATTTTGGTTGCCCTCCTCTGGACAGCCTCCACTCTGTCTATGTCTTTGTGGAGATGGGGTCTCCAGAACTGCACACAGTACTCCAGATGGGGTCTCACCAACTGTCTGTACAGAGGGATAACAACTTCCTGAGTTCTACTATTAATGCCTCTTCCTATGCATCCCAGTATCCCCCCAGCCTTCCTTACTGCCTTCTCACATTGCTTGCCCACCTTTAGGTCATCTGATATAATTACCCCCAGGTCCCTTTCTATTTTTACTATTGTCAGTGTCTCACTCCCCATTGTGTATGCTTCCTCTGGATTTTGTTTCCCATGTGCATTACCTTGAACTTCTTTGCATTGAATCTGAGCTGCCATACATTTGACCATTCCTCCAACCTTGCCAAGTCCCTTCTCATCCTTTCCACTCCATCTTGTGTATCAACCCTGTTGCAGATCTTTGTGTCATCTGCAAAGAGACATGCTTTCCTTCCAGTTCCTCTGCAATGTCACTTATAAAGACATTAAAAGGACCGGTCCCAGTACTGAACCATGCGGTACCCGCTAGTAACCCTCCTCTTTCTTCACTGTGTACTCCATTTACTACTACCCTTTAGGGCCCTGTTGTCTAGCCAATTTTTTATCCAGGCTACCACCTTGGGACCCACTCCAAGGCTGGCTATCTTGTGTATTAATCTTTTGTGTGGGACTGTATCAAATGCCTTGCTAAAATCTAGGTAGGCCATGTCCACAGCCCTTTCCTGGTCTACTACTTTGGTCACCCAGTCAAAGAAATCTATTAGATTCGTCTGACATGACCTTCCCATCATGAATCCATGCTGCCTTGGGTCCTGTGCCCCACTGGCCTCTAGGTACTCAACAATTCTTTCCTTCAGAAGTGATTCCATCATTTTCCCTACCACTGAGGTCAAACTAACTGGTCTGTAGTTTCCTGCCTCTGTCCTGCTCCCACTTTTGTGAAGAGGAATCACATATGCCCTCCTCCAGTTCTCGGGTACCACCCCATCCTCCCATGATTTGTTAAAGAGAGTAGTCAGCATGTCACTAGTTCTACCCTTAGTTCTTTAGAATTCTTGGGTGAATCCCATCAGGCCCCATTGCTTTGTCCACCTTCAATTTTATTAGTTCTTTCAGAACCCTTTCTTCTGTAAATGGACTGGCATCGACCCCGTCTTCAGAGTGTTTCTCTTGTTTGGTTTAGGTAACTCCCCCTCCTCTTCCTTTGTGAATACTGAGCAGACATATTTGTTCAGTATCCCTGCTTTTTCACTGTCACCCTCTACCCACATTCCCTCCCCTTTATTAAGCTTCAGTATCCCTCCTTTGGTCTTTCTTCACTCTCTAATGTACCTGTAAAAGGTCTTATCCCCCTTCTTAACAGAATTGGCTATCCTTTCCTCGGTTTGGGCCTTTGCTATTCTGACTGCCTTCCCAGCCTCTTTCTGCTTTAACTGATAAAGTTCTCTGTCCTGCTCCTTCTGTGTTTCCTTATATTTCCTGAATACTGTCCTTTTCTACTTAACCTTCCCTGCCACCTCTTTTGAGAACCATAGCGGTTTTTCTCGTTGTGTTTTATTGATTTGCCTTACACAAAGGCTTGTTGCCTCTGTGATGGCTGTTTTGATCACTCCCCATTGTTTCTCCACCCCTCCTTCTTGCCTGTTTGCTAGTGCTTTTCTGAGGCACTCTCTCATTTTCCCAAAGTCAGCCCTCCTAAAGTCCAGTACCCTTGCTTTTGTATGGCTTGATTGTATGGCTGTGTTTATCGTGAACCACACTGTTTGGTGGTCGCTTGTTCCCAGATGGCTACCCACTTCTAAATCTGAGATTCTTTCTCCATTCCCATTTGAGAGTAGCAGGTCTAAGATTGCGCCCTCCCAAGTGGGTTCCAATACTAGCTGTCTGAGGCATGCTCCCTGTAGGGCATCAAGAATGACCCTGCTCTTGGATGTGCCTGCAGCAAAGGTGCTCCAGTTAACATCTGGCATATTCAGGTCCCCCATCAACAATATCTCCCCTTTTTCTGCCATTCTAAGAATGCCTTCTATCATTTCCTTGTCCATTCCTTCCCCCTGAGATGGGGTCTGTATACAACCCCCATGAGGATTGTGGTGCCACTTCCTGTCTCCAGGGTGACCCAAAGTGCCTTATCTGCTCCCTGTTTACTCTTTAGTTCTGTTGCTTTGATCCCCTCCTTTACATAGAGAGCTACTCCTCCTCCTTTTACCTCCCTGTCCCTCCTGTAGCTTGTGTATCCTGGGTACGTTGACATCCCAGTCATGATTCTCTGTGTACCATGTTTCTGTGACTGCCACAATATCCAGGCAACCCTCTTCCATCAAGGCCACTAGTTCAGGGAGCTTGTTACACAGACTATGGGCATTGGTACTCATCACCCTCCACTTTTTGATAGCCTTATCCCTTTTAGCCCCATTTCTGTCCTTACTGCCTTTGCCTCTTTTTACATTTAAATCTGTTCTGCTCCCTAATAACTTTTGTACCTTGGTGTTTACCTCACTAATCACCATGTTTTGTGGGGGGATGCTGGGATTTCCCTGCTCCTTTTCAGTGCCTCCCCCCTTGGCTAGTTTAAACCTCTCACCTAGGATCCTGGTTCCCCCCCCAGACAGATGCAGACCATTGCACCAGTATAGGTCTGTATCCCTCCAGGTGGCTCCACAGTCCCCAATGAAGCCAAAACCTTGAGCTCCACACCAGTTTTTCAACCACTCATTGAATTCCCTGGTGAGGCGTGCCCTAGCATCTCCCTTGCCATAGACAGGCAGCACCTCTGAGAAGGTTACCGTATGCGCTGCTCATCCAAGGCTCCTTCCCAACTCTACAAACTCCTCTTGCACTGCTGTGATCCCATTCCTAGCCAGGTCATTTGTCCCTAGGTGGACAATGACATCCAGCTCCCTCCCTTGTGCAGCTCCTCCCACAATCCTGAGGATTCGCTTCCTGTCCCTCCAAGCCGTGGTGTCAGGAAGGCAGCTTACCTCCCTCTCCCCTTCCTCCTCCATTTCTACCCCCTAATGATTGAGTCCCCCACCAGGAGTTGTTTCCTTCCTCTGTGGGGTCCCATGCCACCCTCCTGTGGGTCTCCTTTGTGAAGGTTCCCAGCATCCTCCTTGGTCTCCACTGCAGGTGCCTCCATAGAGGAATCACTATCCACCAGAAGAGTGAATGAATTGTGGAGAGGTACAGCTGGAGGGATGCAACTCTGTTCCACCACCCTCTACCTCCCTGAGCCCACCCTGGTCCAGCCTCTCTCTTCTTGGCAACCTCTGAGGTAGTGGCATTGGTCCTGGTGGTCCCTGGGTGGGGGGGAGGAGGTTTCACTTAATCCCAGCCAGGTCAGCTCTGGAGACGGACAACCTCCTCTCTCAGACCAGAGAGGTGCCTGCAATAAGCAGCATCGCAGCCTCCAGAATGTCTCCCGGAACACTGCCGCCCCACAGCCATTGCACTGCACCACTCCTAACATGTCTTATTTTGTGTCCCCTCTACTGTTTCTCTGGATGCTTACTCTCTCCTCTCCTTACAACTCTCACCCTTCCTGTTCTGGGACAGCAACTTCCTATCTTCTTCAGTAGCCTCATTTTTCCTTGTTCAATATCAGACCACCAGCAGCTGGGGGGGGGGGGAGTGAGCTACTTTTTTCCTTTAGGGTTGACAAAACCAATGTTTCTCTATGATCCTTTCCTTTCTACTGCCAAACAGGAAGTTCCTGTTGACAGTCAAATCCAGTGGCTATAAAAGTAGAACTGGCTTTGGGTGGGTGGGATGGAGGGCAATTAGTAAAAAAAAGGCTAGCAACAGGAAGTTGTAATTTGACTCACCTGCTTTTATAGCGTCTAAACCACACTCCCAATTAAGCTCTCTTTCCTCCTACTGGTTTAGCAAAGTCTGCTGATACAGTACCCTTCCCAGCACAGAACACACACTCTGACTTTCTTTCCTTTCTTTTTGAACCCTAAATAAGACCCTTCTACTTCTAATAAAGTTATCTGTCTACTTAATCTTAACAGACAATGACTCCTGCTGAGATATACATTTTAAATTAATAAGAAAATGTAGTTTCTTTTAGATTAGCTGCTTTCTGCTCTACAAGCAAGGCTAGCAACAGGAAGCTGTAATTTGACTCATCTGCTTTTATAGTGTCTAAACCACACCCCAAGTAAGCTCTCTTTCCTCCTACTGGTTTAGCAAAGTCAGCTGATGCAGTACCCTTCCCAGCACAGAACACACACTGACTTTCTTTCTTTTTTTTAACCCTAAATAAGACCCCTTCTACTTCTAATAAAGTTATCTGTCTGCTTAATCTTAACAGACAATGACTCCTGCTGAGATATAAGTTTTAAATTAATAAGAAAATGTAGCTTCTTTTAGTTAGCTGCTGTCTGCTCTTCAAGCAAGGCTAGCAACTCATCTTCCTCCCTTCCTTCCTCCTGGGGTATTTCCAGACTAATTATACCTACCTTGGATGGATGATGATCCCCAGGACCTATAACAGTCAACTTCCTGTGTTGAGTCAAGCTCCAGACTTACTATACCTACCTTGGATGGATGATGATCCCCAGGACCTGTAACAGTCAAGTTCTTGTGTTGAGTCAAGCTCCAGACTTATTATACCTGCCTTGGATGGATGATGATCCCCTGGACCTGTAACAGTCAACTTATTGTGTTGAGTCAAGCTCCAGACTTATTATACCTATCTTGAATGGATGATGATCCCCAGGACCTGTAACAGTCAAGTTCTTGTGTTGAGTTAAGCTCCAGACTTATTATACCTACCTTGGATGGATGATGATCCCCAGGACCTGTAACAGTCAACTTCCTGTGTTGAGTCAAGCTCCAGACTTATTATACCTACCTTGATGGATGATGATCCCCAGGACCTGTAACAGTCAACTTCCTGTGTTGAGTCAAGCTCCAGACTTATTATACCTACCTTGGATGGATGATGATCCCCTGGACCTGTAACAGTCAAGTTCTTGTGTTGAGTCAAGCTCCAGACTTATTATACCTACCTTGGATGGATGATGATCCCCAGGACCTGTAACAGTCAACTTCCTGTGTTGAGTCAAGCTCCAGACTTATTATACCTACCTTGGATGGATGATGATCCCCAGGACCTGTAACAGTCAACTTCCTATGTTGAGTCAAGCTCCAGACTTATTATACCTACCTTGGATGGATGATGATCCCCAGGACCTGTAACAGTCAAGTTCTTGTGTTTAGTCAAGCTCCAGACTTATTATACCTACCTTGGATGGATGATGATCCCCAGGACCTGTAACAGTCAACTTCCTGTGTTGAGTCAAGCTCCAGACTTATTATACCTACCTTGGATGGATGATGATCCCCCTGGATCCGTAACAGTCAAATTTTTGTGTTGAGGCAAGCATGCTGAGTGCCAGGATTTTAAGTTTGCATGTTTCCTACTACTGCCTGAATGACTGTCCTTTTTCCCTCTTGATAATATGAGCCTGGTAAAGTCAACGTGTTACCACTCTCTTGTCCTCCAAATTAAGTACAAAGGAATCTCAAACTAGGGATTTTGAGACCCTTGCTTTTCCATGGGGCAAGGAAAGGGTGGCAATGGTCAGCGCACCTGTGGTTTCATGGGTGCTTTGGCAACTTTGCTTACATGTTGGGTGCACTAGGTGCACCTGACTCAGCACCAGGAGGACAATTAAGTGTAGGCATAAGGGGAACTTTAGGATTTGACTTAGATATTACAGGTCTCTGAACCAGACCCACCCTCTCAGTACCACCCTTCCTCTTTTTCTCTTCTGATTCCCACAGGGGATCCATTTCATCATCATCATCATCAATGCCCTCCTCAGCCACATTGTTAAATGCTGATTCCTTGTCTGCATCTGACTCATGGACCACACCTTCCATACTCTAATCAATACAAGCATCACAGGGTTCCAGCACAACAAAGTAAGCACCAGTGAGCAAAGTAACACCCACACCTTCCTCCACCACTCCTTTAATTTTGCCTTTTGTACTGCTCCTGCTGCTTCCTCCCATAACCACTATAGATGCCACAGTCAAAAGCAAGAAAAACTTTGTAGTAGTATTGAAACTGCCACCTTTATTTATATTTATTTATTGAAAATGTTTCACCAGGAAAGGCACGCTGAACAAAAAGATGCTCGTCTCACGGTGCGACCTGGGGGGAGGGTTACAGAGGAGGCAGGTATACATACAGTAGATGAGTTTAACAGTAATGCAATACAGACAATATCCATCAATTGGAGGTATTACAAATGGACTTTTTACATAAAGAGAGGAATACAGAACACTGAACAGTATCGACAGGGTAAATATGACATGGGCAAAGGCAAGGTAAGAGCAGTATAAACATTGCACAACAGGGACAGGGTAAACACGTCATAGGTATACATATCAAGTGTGCAGGCATGGTAGGAGCAAAGCATAGCAAACCATACAAACACGTCAAGGGTATACATATCAAGTGTACAGTCATGGTTGGAGCAAAGCAGAGCAAACGCTACAGGGGAGGGGTGAACATACAATGGATACTCTAAGGGAAATACATTAGTTGCGTAAGTGCCATTAGCTTACTAGTGTGACAGGTCAGAACTTGAGTGCCTGTGCAGCCAAGTGAGCTGCAGGGAAGCATAGGAGCCTGTTTGAGTTGGGGGAATAGTATGCTTAGGGAGCGTGGGGGTAGGTATAGGTGATGTGAGAGGGAGGCGAATGGTATTGGTGCTGAGGGGAGGAGGAGAAGGGATAGGGAGGGGAAAGAGGGAGGTTTAAAGAGTAGGAGGGGAGTAACGTGAGTGTAAGCTCGTGGGCAGTATATAAGCCAACCAATTTGGCTATTGCCAGGCCGCTGGTCAGGCTCTTGGAGGTAGCTGGGGAGAGGTAAGGTGGGGGAATTCGGGGCAGTTGCAATTTGTTGCAGAAAGTTAGTGAGGGCAGAGGATAGGGAGTATTTGGATGATGTGGTGGTGGATCTGAGCAGGTAGGCCATTCCAGAGTTTGGGGAAGAGGTAGGAGAAGGCCGATTGGCTGGCGGTGGTCTTTCGGTGGGGGATGGATAATAGCCTTGTGTCTGTGGATCTGAGGGTGTGAGTGGGGGTAGGTGGGGAAGATAGGGAGGATGCTAGGTAGGGTGGGAGGGAGTCGAGCCAGAAGTTAGAAGTGAATTTTACAGTGTGGAGTAGGTACCAGTTGCTCAGGGTTGGCAGGGCCAGTGAACGGTAGAGCTCACAGTGATGTGAGCGAGGGGGGGCATCAAGGGCAAAGCGGCAGAACGCATTAAAGAAGGGGTCCAGTCTGGCTAGAGTGGTCTTTGAGGCGGAGTTATAGACTACGTCACAGTAGTCGAAGGTGGGTAGAATCATTTTCAGGACTAGATCACGTCTGATGGGTATCGAGAGGGAGGAGCGGTTCCTATAGAGGGCCCTGAGTTTAGGGTGCAGTTTGGAAGTGATGGCATCTACGTGTGTGGTAAAGGAGAGGTGGCAATCGAGCCAAACCCCTAGATGCCTAAAGGAGGGCACTTCTTTGAGGAAAGTATTGTTTAAGGTATGGAAGATCAATGGATGGGTGAGTTTGGAAAGACGCTGCCATGTGCCGAAAGTCGTAGAGATGATATTCTTGGGATTTAGGGACAGTTGATTGGTATTGAACAAGTGTTGGATTTTGTTGAAATCCATTTGTAGTTTGGAAGTGAGTTCTTCGTGGGTCTGGCCAGAGGTGAAAAGGACCGTGTCGTCTGCATACATGTGTATAGCAGAGGAGGAGCATGAATTTGGCAGATCATATAGGAGGATAGAGAATAAGATGGGACCAAGAACTGAGCCTTGGGGAATGCCAGTGGAGATAGGGAGAGGGGGGGAGATGTGGTCTGCTATTCTAGTGGATTGGGTTCTATTTAGTAGGTAGGCGCTGATCCAGTTTGTGGCAGAATCTGCTAATCCGGCTCTTGATAGGTGGGATAGTAGGAGAGGGTGGGAGACCGTGTTAAAAGCTTTAGCTAGGTCTATGAAGATAGCGGCAGTGATTAGCCCTTTATCCATCCCAGAGAGAATGGTGTCCTTGAGTCGTAGCAGGGAGGAGGTGGTAGAGTGGTGTTTTCTGAAGCTGGACTGAAATGGGATGAAGAAGTCGGTTTCTGAGAGAAAGTGGGATAGTTGGGATAGAACTAGGTGTTCTTGGAGTTTGGGAAGGGCGGGGAGGAGGGAGATGGAATAGTAGTTAGTAGTGGAGGAGGGATCACCACCTTTTGGAAGAGGAAAGACAGTGGCATGCTTCCAGATGGAGGGGAGTGACTCAGTGGTAAAAGATAGATTTAATAGGTCGGCAAGGGGTGTCACAATGGCTGGGGCAGAAAGGAAGAGGAGTTTGTTATCAAGACCGTCAGGGGATTTGCCTTTGGAGGGGTTCAGGGAGCGTAGGGCATCTAAGGTTTCGATAGGGGAGATGACTCTGAATGAAAAGGGGATCCTACCTGATGTCAGGGGGATAGATGGCAGGTGGGTGGAGGAGGTTGTTGATGTGTGGGGGGTGGGCAAGGATGGTGGGGGTAAGGAATCGAGGAGGGTTTGGGTGCAAGTAGTGAAATAGGAGTTAAACTTGGCGGCTACCTTCTGGGAGTTGGTGAGGAGTGTCCCTTGGATGAGGAGAAGAGGTGGAGGGTTTGCTGTTTGAGGGGTGAAGAGGGAGTTACTGAGGGAGTTACTGCAGTATTACTACTACTACCTGTCACCTCCAAACATGCTGCTGCAGTCTTATGCTTGTTCACTGTTGCACAAAGAGCACCACCTTTTGGCCCTACTAAAGCTGCTGCCATCTTTGATGCAGGCCCTGCACCTCTCCCTTTATCAGCTTACCTACCATTCCCACTTCTTTTAATATAAATTATGCAGATGTGGTCACAGATTGTGGCCACATGGTTCAAATGATCCAAGTTGTGGCACTTATGGAAATGTATAAAAGTCTCTTACCCACTAAAATACATCAAAAATAATTAAATAGAAAATATAGCTAAAGGAGATAAGTGTATGCAATTAAGGAAAAAAAATATTTTTTAATGTATGCAGATAACTTGCAGAACAGCCCCCCCACCCCCAGCAGAGATCAACAGTGATGGCTGGGAAAGAAAAAGCACTGATTAATGTGATAAAGAAAAAATGTAAATATTTTTATAACATAATCACAATGAAGTTAGCTCAGCAGCATGACAGCCCTATCACTGTAACAGCAAAACACTGTTAAGCATTTGTCAATGCCGATTGTTTGCTTGCTGATATTAGCATTGGACGTGGAGGAGTTAGATAGATGCAGAACAGGAATTACAGTGAAGTACTGAACTCAAGCCAATCCCACTTCCATCCTGCAGAGATGGACAGGCATTGGGGTGAGCCTGTGGGTTGCTGCCTATAATGCTTATGGCATTTCACCTCACCCTATCCTGTAGACAGTGACAAATGTTGAGGTGTGCCTTGGGGTGTTTGGCTTCACAGTCACTCCATTTCATATGGACATACACTGAAATGGGTGTAGCACAAGAGAACTGTGTGAAGTCTGGGGCTGAAGAGTGCAAGGCACACCTCAATGCCTGTCACTGGCTTCAGTGTGGGGGTGGGATGGCATGAGCATTACAGCCGGTGATCCAGAGTTACACCTCTGATGCCTGTCAGTCTGTACAGGGTGGGACATTATGGTTAAAAACCCTAACACCCCAGGCGTGTGTTGGTATTTGCACTACAAATTTTCAACATGCCCTTTTTGTGACCCCCACCTAATGAAAGCATTTGGGTCCTCTTCCCATGAACAGTGGCAGTGTGATTTTTGTTAATGTGTCCCGAACTTCGAGTTCCCACAGCGACTGTGCCATTCTGTGCCAGATGTACGAAAACACAGATCAGGCAGGATGTGAAGAATGACAGCTGTACCATCCATAGGGAGGTGTGAAGAGATGGCAATGTTGAAAATCTGTAGTGAAAATATTAAAAATGCTCGAAGTTCCGAGTGTACGTGGAAACTGCACAACACATGCTTGTACCGTAGTCGTTTAGTGGAATTATTTCACCAAATTTTCAACATAGGCATTTTGTGACCTCTGCTCATGAACACTGTCACTATGATTTTCTTAATCTGCCAAAAACATTAATTTCCCACAGCGGCCACGCCATTGTGTGCCAGATTGGCAAATGCATATTTCAGGCAGGCTATGAAAATTACAGCTGTATTGTTCACAAGGAGGTGTGGCAAAATGCCAATGTTGAAAATCTGGAGTAAAAATATTACAAATTTGCACACTTCTGAGCATATGTGGAAACAGCGCAACACTTATTTTAGATCCTCTGCTCATGAACAGTGTCACTATGATTTTCTTAATGTGTTCCGAACACTGATTTCCTACAGTGACTGCACTATTCTGTGCCAGAAGTGCAGAAACACAATTTGGCCAGGATGTGAAAAATGACAGCTCAGCTGTACTGTTCATAAGGAGGTGTGGAAAATGCCAATGTTGAAAATCTGGAGTGAAAATATTACAGATTCGCAAAGGTATGAGCATGCGTGGAAACCGCAATGCACGCTCATAAAACAGTCATTTTTTGGATTTCTTTCACCAAATTTGCAACATAGGCTTTTTGAGAGCCCACCTTATGAACACTGGCACTATTGTTTTGTTAATCAGTCCCAAAAGGTAATTCTGTGCAGTGACCGTAAAATCACCTTTTGGGACCGAATAATGCCATGACAGTGCCTGAATTAATTAGGATGGGCCCCAATAACCCCATGTTGAAAATTTGGTGC
This sequence comes from Neoceratodus forsteri, assembly GCA_016271365.2. Taxonomy (NCBI): domain Eukaryota; kingdom Metazoa; phylum Chordata; order Ceratodontiformes; family Ceratodontidae; genus Neoceratodus; species Neoceratodus forsteri. The sequence continues at coordinate 1,140,688,389 of CM057455.1, read as the reverse complement.
CAAAATTTCCAGAATGCCTGAGATATGTACCAAAGTTGAAAAAACCCTATTTATGCCATTACACAGCTTACCAGAATTTCTTCAGTTCGCGGTCAGCTTTGAAGAGTGCAGATATGTTCCCGGCAGGGCTGGATTAACAAGCTGTGGTGCCCTGTGCAATGCAGAATTGTGGGGGCCCCTATGACTTAACCAATAGGCCGGGGGTTTGGGGTCCGCTAAGGCCCCCGAAAGCTGAACAATTTTTGATGCCTTAAAATGAATTTGGAGGAGTTTCCATCTACTCTGAATGCCATTATTGGGGTGGAAGGTGACTCCCACATGATCACATAGCAACCCCTTGCAATATGGTTTCTACTACTACTACTCCTTCATGTGATAGGCTCCATGGTCAGAGTCAGACACACTGTTAAGGCTGTAGTCTCACCCTCAAAAAACTATCTATTTCTATTCATTAGTAAAGAAGGGAAATACATAATTTTAGAGGGTGAGACCAGAGCCTTAACAGTGTGTCTGACCATGGAGCCAGCCAGGCAGGAGCCTATCACATGTTCAGAATTAATTTGTTCCAACCGTCTGGGACTGCATTTGAAACCATCTCAGTCTGCTGCAGTGCAGCCTGATACAATCTCTAAACAGCATATTACTTAGGTGACCGAGAACAAGATTAAAGGTACCAATGGATTTTATTCAGCTTGCATGGACTCTCCTTCCATCTTTCCAAGGAAAGCAGTTACATGCTGCAAATGTGGCTGATTCAGCTCCTAACCATTCTACCTGACTACCTCCCACCCAGGACACCAGTTTGATGCTCCAATACATCTGATTCAGCTTCCACCAGCTTTTCACTACTCCTTCCTGTCTATCAAGGACTGCAGTTTGATGTTGAAATGTTGCTGAATAAGCCCCTACTGCTCTCCCTCTTGCCCACCCTGGACAGCCTGCCATTTAAATACATTAGCCATCCTTGGATCAGTGGGCTGGTGTACCTGGTGTTGTGTTGGACAGCAGGTAGTGGTAGGTGCTGCTGTGAGGGAGAAAGAAGGTAACCCGGATACAAACCTGCTGCAGCTACTGTGAATGTTTGCTGAGGTCACAGTACTGACCACAGTCAGCAAGAGACCTGAGTAACTGTGGCTGCTTTACAAAACTTCACTGACTGGTGACATAAATACAAATAAAGCACTAGGGGAAGAAGTGAGAGAAGCTGGCTGGTGCAATGAGATGCCGAATTTCTCCCACTCCCTTTTCCTATAGTATGATCCTCTTCTCATATCATTATATTTAGAATTTTTTTAAATAACAAACAAACATAGAAACATTCAGTTGCAGTTGTTCATCAGGTGCATTATTATTGGACAGTCAAGGCAGTGGGGCAAATGGTAGGCGGCAGCCACAGATGATCGCCCCCCCCACAAGGTTTAGTCACTCAGTGGGAAAGTACAGGGGACAGAGAAGAAGAATATAAAAAAAAAGGAAAAACAGAAAAACCAAAAAGAAATCAGTGGCCCCTCAAACTATGGGGTCCAGGGCAATGGCCCCTTCTGCCCTATGGTTAATCCGGCCCTGGTTCCCGGTCCACTGAAGATCATCGCGCTGGGCTCCGGAGGTAAGTATGGGGTAAGGAGGGGTGTGGGGAGGCATGGTGCACAGAGGGTGGGTGTGGGTTGGGGGAGGGGCCACAAACTCAACGAGGGACCATTTTCTGTTTTACAAGGTAAAAAAAAAATTGCAGGACTGTTTTTTTTTCAGGGACATTTGACATGCTGGACTGGGCTCCCAGCATATCACCTGAGTGTTTTGGGGGGGGACTGCAACTGATAGGGATTGGGCACCCCCGTCAGCACATACCAAGTGGGGAGGCAAGAGCCGAGGGGGATTGGGCACTCCCTCGGCAGACAACAAATTGGTGGGGGGAGACATTATGCCAATGAGGAGTGGGCTTCCCATTGGCAAATAAACTGGGTCAGGGGCATGCAGATGACAAGATACCACCCTGCAATGATGGGTCGCTCCCTCATTGCAGCAGAATGGCTGACGCTGCAATGACGAGGTGGCCCCTGATTGAAGCAGCGAAAACATTTCAAGGTGGTGGCACACTGGCTGAACTAGTGTCAGCAGCAGCATGCCATTGCATTGGGGAAAGCAGGCCAAGCCTCAAGAGGCACTGGGGCCATTGGCCCCCACAGTGCTGCACCTCCAAAACCCCACTTCTCTCCTAAGCGGTGCCGAAATGTTTCTTGCACATGCACAGGCAAACATAAAAATGATGACCAACTGACTTGATTGATCAATTGATAACATTTTATTTTTATACAGGAACAAATGTTAGGAAAAAAATCCTTATTTTCAACAAGATGCCCTGTACAATCCACAAACAATACAAATATTTACATAAAAACAAGATACACAATGTTACGATAATTCTGTTATTCTCATGTGTGGCATTTACAAGAATTACACAAAGATTTCTGTAATTCAGTCTAAAATTCATGTAAGGAATTTTTTGCCTTCAATTCTGTAGACACCACTGTCCAAGATTTGGCCATACTTATTTGTAAGGTAACATTGCCAAATTTATTTTAGAACTATAAGTAACACAAATTTGAGGCATTTGACCTCAATTTATACTTTTTGTCACTAGATAACTCAGTAGTAGCCACCAAGTGACATAAAGGGTAGATAACTTTGGATTTCAGTATTTTACAGCACCAGAATAGCCAATGTAATTGTCTTCATTCTTCGGGCGCAACCAGTTTAAGGCTAGGTAAACCGTGCACTGGTGGGTACCAAATTTACTTGACTTTATGAATCTAGCCAATTTGTAACAGTTTTGATCTATTTTCCTTATAGCTGTTTTTGTTGAATTTCTGTATAATAATCCACCACACTCCAAGACCGGAATTAACAACTACTGAATTATTTTTAATCTGGCATCCTTTGAAAGGCAAGTAGATACGCTTCTTAATGCCCCAAGCTTCTGATTGGTCTTCTTACCCAATGGGTTAATAGATTCAACACATGACAGCTTAATGTCTACAAGAACTCCCAAATATTTACTATATAACATGTTACATTTAACACTTTAATCCCAAAATCCAAATTCCTATCCAAAGGATCTTTTGTTCAAAGAGAAAAGTAAATATATTGCATTTTTCCCATTGACCAGGAGACTGAATTAGTAAACCATGATTCCACTGACAGTCAATCAGCTTGGAGCTTTGTTTCAGTGAGGTGCGGCTGCCCATGGATGCCATCAAAATGGTGTCAGCCACATACAGATGGACCTCACCATTGTCCAATATTTTGGGCAAATCATTAACATAAACATTAAGAAGCAGAGGGTCTAAGATGGAGCCCTGTGAGACTCCTCTTTGCACTTCTCTCAGGGGTGATACTATAGGTCCCTGTACCACACACTGCTTTCTACTTGATAAGTAGGACTTAAACCACTGTAAGGGTGCGGCATGAACACCTGTCTTATGTAATCTATGTAACAAGATCTGGTGAGCCACCAGATCAAATGCTTTACTAAGGTCCACGAACACAGCCCAAGTGCACATCCCTGCATTCACAGATGTTGTTACCAGGTTATTAAAATCTACTAGGGTTATGTCCATGGACCTCCCTGCCTAAAAGCCAGGCTGACAATCTGTCAACAAATCATAGTGCTCCAAGTATAGATAGAATTGTTTATGTACAAACCTTTCCATAATCATTGACAGTACTGGAAAAAGAGCAATGGGTCTGTAATACGTAGATATCAAAGCATTTCCTCCCTTAAAGACAGGAACTATTTTCCCAATTTTCCAAGCCTCAGGAAAGGTGGAAGAGCACAGACTCCAATTTAATAAGTATGCTATGATAGGGGCCATAATGTCTGCTCCCATCCTCAAAAATCTTGCCTTCACTCCATGTAGTCCCCCGTTAACCTTCAAACAGTATGGCTCCTTTTCAGCTTCCTTAACTGTGATCTCCTTAAACTTAAACCATGGTCTAGAATTGTCTCCAGTCGCCTCAATGTTCTCCATCCCTGCTTTCTCTATAATTCCTTGCAAAGGAATATCAAGGATCCCGATACCAGGACTGCCCAGTTCAAAGACTTAAAAAGAAAGATGAACTGTTATGGATAGACTGAAGTCAAAGCAGATAGTGCCACCCCAAGAGATCTGCAATACTGTCTGAAGCAAAAGAAAAAAAACATATTAATCTAGTAAAGTAAAAAACAAAAACATTATCTAACACTCACATATACCAAAAGTTAACAAAGCAGTGAATGATGAACTCCTGTCATTGTGAGCAGACCTCAGCTGAAAACAGTGAAAAGGAAAAATGTCTTCCAAAGAGTAGTGCAGAGCACACACTACCACCCCACTGCACAGAAATCAGCAGTGCTGAAGGAAAACAAGGCAAATAAAAAAACTATTAAAGTATTAAAATGAAGGAAATCAAAATCAAAAACAAACACACACAAGATGCACAAAGCCCAATAGATCAGTTCTATGATCAGTTTAAGGCACATAAAGTGCTTTACCAGCAATTAATCTAAGTGATTAAAAGACACTCTGAGGGAAAGACTTAGCTCCTGTACTTTATTACTAAAACTTCATTAGTTTATCAACATTACCATGCATTATGGTGCCAGCCAGGATGCAACACATTAATGCTGTAGTATATCACAAATTATAAAATGGGGAGAGGAAATCCTGCCTTTAGATTGGTTGTTACCTGTGCACCAAATCCATTGTATGCACAGATAAAAATAAGTACTCAGAAGTAAGACCACCCTACAAAAATAAATAAATAAATAAAAATCATTGTGCCGTTAGAACACTCAGGTTTTCAAAGGCCACAATTTTTCCTGTCTTAGTGAGGAAATCATCATTCAGTACAAAAGCACTCCAGTGAGCATATTTGGTTAAGTTTTCTTCAGACTGAATGCCAGCACAGCCTTACACATATCTCACACATTTAAATTTACATTAAAAACAAATATTTACTTCTGGTCCTGCTGTGTGTGCTGATCACGCTGCCACTCCTGCAGCATGTCCGCTTCCGCTGTCTTGTACAGCAATCACTCTGTCATCCTAGCAGCTCTTTACACAAGTAAAAGCCATCCTTTATTTTATTTTTTTTTTATTTTCAGACCTAGCCTGAAAACTCAGTTCTCATAGACCAGGTAGGGGGCACAGGAACAGCTCCTTAGTTGGTAACATTGCTTGGCATAGGTACAGCTCCTTGGCTGGTAACACTACTCAGCATAGGTACAGCTCCTTGATTGGTAACACTGCTCGGCAGAAACATAGCTCCATGGCTGGTACCACTGCTCGGCAGAAGTACAGCTCCTTGGTTGGTAACACTGCTTGGCACAAGTACAGCTCCTTGGTTGGTAACATTGCTCGGCAGAAGTACAGCTCCTTGGTTGGTAACACTGCTCAGCCGAAGTACAGCTCCTTGGTTGGCAACGCTGCTCTGCAGAAGTACAGCTCCTTGGTTGGTAACACTGCTCAACAGAAGTACAGCTCCTTGGTTGGTAACACTGCTCGGCAGAAGTACAGCTCCTTGGTTGGCAACGCTGCTCTGCAGAAGTACAGCTCCTTGGTTGGTAACACTGCTCAACAGAAGTACAGCTCCTTGGTTGGTAACACTGCTCAACAGAAGTACAGCTCCTTGGTTGGTAACACTGCTCGGCAGAAGTACAGCTCCTTGATTGGCAACGCTGCTCTGCAGAAGTACAGCTCCTTGGTTGGCAACACTGCTCGGCAGAAGTACAGCTCCTTGTTCAGCAATGCTGCTCGGCAGAAGTACAGCTCCTTGTTCAGTAACGCTGCTCGGCAGAAGTACAGCTCCTTGTTCAGTAACGCTGCTCAGCAGAAGTACAGATCCTTGTTCAGTAACACTGCTTGGCAGAAGTACAGATCCTTGTTCAGTAACACTGCTTGGCAGAAGTACAGCTCCTTGTTCAGTAATGCTGCTCGGCGGAAGTACAGCTCCTTGTTCAGTAATGCTGCTCAGCAGAAGTACAGATCCTTGTTCAGTAACACTGCTTGGCAGAAGTACAGCTCCTTGTTCAGTAACACTGCTTGGCAGAAGTACAGCTCCTTGTTCAGTAATGCTGCTCGGCGGAAGTACAGCTCCTTGTTCAGTAACGCTGCTTGGCAGAAGTACAGCTCCTTGTTCAGTAATGCTGCTCGGCGGAAGTACAGCTCCTTGATCAGTAATACTGCTTGGCAGAAGTACAGATCCTTGTTCAGTAACACTGCTTGGCAGAAGTACAGCTCCTTGTTCAGTAATGCTGCTCGGCAGAAGTACCGCTCCTTGTTCAGTAATGCTGCTTGGCAGAAGTACAGCTCCTTGTTCAGTAACACTGCTTGGCAGAAGTACAGCTCCTTGTTCAGTAATGCTGCTCGGCAGAAGTACAGCTCCTTGTTCAGTAATGCTGCTCGACAGAAGTACAGATCCTGTTCAGTAACACCGCTTGGCAGAAGTACAGCCTTGTTCAGTAATGCTGCTCGCAGAAGTACAGCCCTTGTTCAGTAACGCTGCTCGGCAGAAGTACAGCTCCTTGTTCAGTAACACTGCTTGGCAGAAGTACAGCTCCTTGTTCAGTAACACTGCTCGGCAGAAGTACAGATCCTAGTTCAGTAACACTGCTTGGCAGAAGTACAGATCCTTGTTCAGTAATGCTGCTCGGCAGAAGTACAGCTCCTTGATCAGTAACACTGCTTGGCAGAAGTACAGCTCCTTGGTTGGCAACGCTGCTCGGCAGAAGTACAGATCCTTGTTCAGTAATGCTGCTTGGCAGAAGTACAGCTCCTTGTTCAGTAATGCTGCTCGGCAGAAATACAGCTCCTTGTTCAGTAACGCTGCTCGGCAGAAGTACAGATCCTTGTTCAGTAACACTGCTTGGCAGAAGTACAACTCCTTGTTCAGTAATGCTGCTCGGCAGAAGTACAACTCCTTGGTTGGCAACACTGCTCTGCAGAAGTACAGATCCTTGTTCAGTAATGCTGCTCGGCAGAAGTACAGCTCCTTGTTCAGTAACGCTGCTCGGCAGAAGTACAGCTCCTTGGCTGGCAACACTGCTCGGCAGAAGTACAGCTCCTTGTTCAGTAACGCTGCTCAGCAGAAGTATAGCTCCTTGTTCAGTAATGCTGCTTGGCAGAAGTGCAGCTCCTTTTTCAGTAATGTTGCTCGGCAGAAGTACAGCCACTTGTTTAGTAACGCTGCTTGCTCCATCATGGCTAGTGGGGAGGTGCAGCTAAATCACAATCTGTCACTCTAACAGTCTCACAAAAAGTAGAAACACAGCACTAAAACAAATAAAAATTCCAAAATAACGTTCCTGGGCTTGTGGTCAGATCTCTTCAATGAACATCCCTTCATGTCTTATTGCTTACATGCTGCAGTAAACTGCAGAGAACAGTGTAATTAAATGGCAGTTAAGTATTTTTACCATGCAGCATTTTGTGACATGTCATTTATTGCAAGTTTTTATGGAGCCACCAGTGATAAACTACATATGGTAAATGAAATTCACATGATATGACATCAGGCACAGGAGGACAACAGAGACAGCATGAACAATGGTAGTTACAATTTGTACAACAGACTTCACTCTGAAGAAGAAAAACAATTCGTACATACAGTTCAGCAGGACAAAGTGAAGTCATGCAGTTCAACAAGTAAGCATTAATCCCAGCTGAAGGTGGCATCTAATGGGGAATTAATGCATGGTTGGGGCCGTTGTGGCACGAGGCCAAAGGCCAAGGGCGGCCAACTGCCCCAGCCATGCAGTAACTCCCCATTACATGCCACCTTCAGCGGGGATTAATGCGCTTGTAACATGGACAACTTCGGTACTGGTCCAGGCCACACAGTGTGCTAATTGACTCAGAATAAAGACACCGGCAAGTGCAGAAATTTGTGTGATCTTTACTCTTACTTTCAGATGTGATCACAGTGCTCTCTTACATACAGATGTGGGTGAAAACTGCTTTTGGTATATGGGGATACAGTTTCTAGCTTGCCATTCAGAAGAGATCTCCCGTGCCTCAGAGAGGCCGTTTCCCTCACAGCCTGCCTCGGAGGACCGTGGTTCACCTGGTTCAGACCTGTGCATGGCTGGGCACTCCCTCATTTGCATGCCGGTGGCATCACTCAGTGGGTGTGTTTACAGTCCTTGCGCCGCTCTGCTCGCCCCGTTCACCGCAGCACGGCTCCCTACCTCTCCTCCCTCAGTGCTCATGTCTGGTGCACTCTCCGTGGCTCCTGGTGACTCCATAATTAAAGATCACAGTACCGTGCATGGTAAAACTGTGGCAGCTGAATGCAGAGCCAGATGTGGCTGCTTCTCTTGCAAGACCTCTGCACTGCTTCCTGCCTTGGCCTGTTGCTCTGGTTCTGGGTGAGTGGATCTGTGCTTTGCTGGTGCTCCCTCCTGATGCCTTGTGCTCTGTTCTGCCTGGTGCTTTGCCGCACCCTCCGATGCGTCCCCCTAAACTAAGCTGCACTGCCATCTGCTTCCTCACTACAGTGCCTCGGGCTTGCTATGTCTCTCTGCCTTTGTGTCTCCTCTGTACCTGTCCCCGCTCCATCCCTATCCTACTCTCTGGCTCCTTGCTGCCTTTGTGGTCTTTCTCTGACCGATGTCAGGCTGACACAGCATTATTTCGTGTCCAGTGGTTACCGTGGCTACTGCAAGAGCAACACAGCATTATCATCTCATAATGCCTTGTTGCTACTGCACCACGTGATGCCATCTCGCCTATCACGGGCTGCCCTGCCTTTGCTGTCAATAGTGCCGTGTTACAATATACAGTACTATACATCACATCTGGTTCTGGGATACAGAGGCAGTTTGTCTCTGAACAGGCTAATACTGGCTCATCAGAAGCAGGTCAAGCTGTACTTGGAGGGGGGGGGGCCCTATAAGTTGTCCTTTGAAGGACTGGTAAGTACAGCTTTCCTGAATAGGAGCAAGAAGCCATTCCAGAGCAGTGGTGCGCTGAGTGCAAAGGACTGCTGACCAAAAGAGGTTTGTGTCCTACAGACCTCAAGCAGGGGGTAGTGAGGAGGAGGAGTGGACATACCTTCTAGTGGGCTTCCAGTACAGTGTATCTGAAGGACTGGGAAGGCAACTCTTTAGCATCTTATAGGCTAGGCAAAGAACTGGGTGGTGGAAGCACTTCTGAAGTGGGTACCAGTTAAGGGAGGCAAGCACATCACAGTGATGCTCTGTATTCCCTGCTCCAGACACAAACCTGCCAATTCTGTGGTACATAGATTTTAGTTTAGTTAACTCCACACCCTTCAGGGAGGATAGGACTGGGGCCCCATACAGTATTGTAGGAAGAAGAATGCTGCTGGCTACAGACTGATGGGTGTCATTAGTGTGCTAGGACTTGGGCCTATAAAGAAGTGCCATCTTCTGAGTAAAGAGCTTAGAGATGCATTCAGTGTGGATCTTATAGAACTCCTGATCAAGCTAAATGTTGAGATATTTTATAGTGTTTTCTAACACCAGCTGTGTGACTGAGGAGGTGACGATCTGTAAGAATTCACTTCAGTTGGGACCCAGTTTTCTAGATCTAAACAACATGGCTTTGTTTTTGATTTTATTTACCATGGAGGACAAGTTGGTTAAAGACAAACCATGATTCAAGTTCATGGAAGTCGTTGTTTAATCCAGTTTTTACAGATTTCAGGTCCTAGCCAGATCAGCATAAGACTGCATCATCTGCATACAGGAGAACTTTGACATCACCACAGTTTGAGGGAGATCATTGACAAACAGTGAGAAGAGTATCAGCCCCAGGATGGAGTCTTGGGGGACCCCATCTGAGATCTCTTGCTATGAGAGGCATGTCCGCCACTTAACATATAGCTTGAGCCCTATGAGGTGGCTTCTAAACCATTGGCAAGAGAGTTAGTCTAGACCTAGCCTCATTAACTTAGATAACAGCAGATCATGGTTCACTAAACTGAAGCTCTTTGTCAGGTCAATGATAATAGATCCAAAGGGTGTCCTTGGTCTAAAGCATGTAGGATGTCAGTGGTATAGCGTACCAGGGCTGAATCACTGCCGTGGTGTTTATGGGAACCTATGCTGAATGTCCATGAGCAGTGAATGGGTTTCAATATATGTCAAGAACTGGTTATACATAGGTCTTTCCTGGATGTTTGCCAGGGTGTTGAGTATAGAGATAGGGTGATAATTTGCATTCAGTTCCCTGGCTCCTCCTTTGTGCACTGGGACCACATGCACTACCTTCCATTTTGTAGGAACTATACCTTTGAGGAGAGACAGGTTATACAGCAGCTAAATGAAGTGCAAGGGCTGGGACAGCCATTTTTAGGGGCCTAGGCTCAAGATTATCATGGCCTGCTGATTTGTCTGTTTTAACTTTTAGGAGGAAATCAAGGACCTCTTTTTGGAGACTAGTTGAAAGTGGAAATTAGGGAAGTTTTGTGTTCTAGAAGAATTAGGCAGGTGATCTACATAAGGGCTTGTGCAAGTGTCCAGATCAGTAAAGAAAGTGTTGAGCACTTTGGCAGCTTGTTTAGACTCAATAGTCATTTTTGCATTGTGATGAATTTCTCAGTTTGTTGCATTAGTCTGTCCCTTGAGAAGAAAATTGACCTGTGTTCAGAACCACTTGAGATTATTCAGGTTGTTATCTTGAAGACCTTTTAGGCAGGTTATCCTGGCCTTCTTCAAGGTATATTTGCATGAATTTCTGAGAAGGCTGTATGCTAGCCAGTCTTGTTGAGAGTCTGTTTTCTTAAACATCTGCCAGGCTTGGTCCCTCTGCTTCATAAGGTTGTGGATGGAAGGGGTTAACCGTTTGCAGCAGGTGTCCTTGACCCTTCTTTGAACAATGGGGGGCGTGCTTATTTACAACATTAGTAAAGTTACTAATTAGGAAGCTGAAGGCGAGATTAACATCCCAAGTAGCCAGTACTCTCCCAGTCCACCAAAGTTAGGTCTTTGAGAAAGGTTTGCTGTCCAGATTGGAGTAAAAAGAGATTTTAGTCATATTGGTCCTTGGAAAACTAGGAATTACTGGAAGATTTTACACCATTTATTGGAACAACATATGTCTTGTACAAAGATGGTATAGTACACAAGCTTTCAGGGTCTCAAAGGTCCCTTCTTAAGATGAATAAAAAACTGAGCAATATAAGCAGCATTTATAGACACTGTGATGCTTTTTTTAAAAGAATAATTATGATAGAATAGTTGAGAAAATCTCAACAATAAGGATGGTTGGGCAATGACTGTGAGAGGATGTGAAAGGGCTAAGATATTCATAAGAGAGACTGAATGGGTGCCTTGAAGTAATAATTGGAAAGGTATTCTGACAGGAATATAGAATAATAAAGACCTGAGACAAACAGAATGTAATGTCTATATACCCTGTGATGTATTGTTTCAAAGTAATTATGATAGAATAGCTCAGAAGAACTTAACAGGAAGGGTGAGTGGACAATGAATAGGAACATGTCTAAGCTGTGAGGTGATGATTATCAGGAAGTGCTAAGATATTCATAAGAGAGGCTGATTGGATGCCTTGAAGTGGTAACTGTAAAGTATCCAGACAGGAACACAGAATAAAAAGACCTGAGTACACAGGGTGCAAAGGGCGGGGGAGTCCCAGAAAATAAGCCACTCCCTGGACAAATTGACAAAGAAATGAAACAAGCCATGCAAATACCACAAGAAAATCTACTGGAATACAGGCACAAAAAAAATCAGACTGATCACACATCCATAGTTGTTATATACAGCCCCATGCTAACACCCCTTCAGCAAATTATTTAAGAACTACAACCCATGCTGAGTGAAGATGAAAGACTTAGGAACATCTTCCCTGAACCACCTGTCATTGCCTGCAAGCAGTCCTCCAACCTTTGTAACATAATAATTCATAACAAACTCCCAGTAGATTGAAATAACCATGAAATGAAAGGAACAACACCATGCAACAATTCAAGATGTGAGACCTACACCCACTGCACACAAACCACCATCTAAACAGGCCAGAACAGCACAACCAAAATAAATGGATCCTACACGTCAGTCAGCAATGTGGTTTATCTAATTCAATGCAAAAAGAACACAGATGGGTGCTATATGAGGGAAACGAAGCAGCCACTACACACCAGGATGAACCAACACCAGCACACAATAGTAAACCAGATTATCAGCACACCAGTAGGACAATGTTTTTCTCAAACAGACCATTCCCTCTCAGACCTATCAGCACAAATACTAAGAGGCAACTTCAAAAACACAGGAGAGAAGGACATGGGACCTGAAATATATCAAACAGTTGAATTCTAACTTTAATGGACTCAACTGGGACATTAGATTTATGTCGCACTATAGAACATTTTTTAATACTGTATGTTACTTTAATCCCCAAAGACTGATAAATAAATACAGCAACATGTGTTTTCCAGCTATTACATTTCAAATATTGAATTCAATTAACAAATTGTCTGTTGTTGTCCAGGACAATGTTAAATCCTTTATGAGGGAGTTAAAGTATGAACTGAGGGTGCGGTGTATATGTAACGATTAGAATGAGTGTGCAATGTATTCTGCATATGATGATTTGATCTTATGTTTTGTACGATTTGTTCTTTTGTAAATGTAACAAAAACAGGAGCATCTATAATATAGGACTTCTTCCTAAAGTTGTTTTATTCCAGCTTATCCTGTATAAAAATAAAGACTTTTACTACTAATACTACTTTTTACAAATATATATTTTTTCTTCTTTTCTGGGACCCCTTCCCCCCCTTGCACACTGTGTATCTCAGGTCTTTTTAGTCTGTTTTCCTGTATGGATATTTTCCAATTACCGTTCCACTTCAAGGCACCCATTCAGCCTTTCTTATGAATATCTTAGCACTTCTGATAATCATCCCCTCACAGCTATAGACCTGTTCCTATTCATTTCCCATCCACCCCTCCTGTCAAATTCTTCTCAGCTATCCTATCATAATTACTTTCAATCTCAATCTCAATCTTTATTTATTTATATAAGGTGCCTTTCTAAAACCAAGGCGCCTGTACAATTCTAGATAAAACAATAAATAAAATTAAACTAAGCGACAGTATTAAAAATCATTATATGCTTTGCTAAAGAGGTAAGTTTTTAAAGATTCTTTAAAACTTTGGACAGTCGGGCTATACCGCACCTGATGAGGTAGAGAGTTCCACAGGGTTGGGGCCATAAACTAAAAGATCTGGCCCTGAGGTTTTAAACGAACCCTGGAATCTCTAGCAATCCCTCATCAGTGGATCGGAGAGAGCGGGAGGGACAGTAGGGGTGAAGGAGATCTTTCAGGAAAACAGGTCCCTGATCATGTAGGGGCCTTATAGGTCAGCAAACTGACCTTGAAGGTGATTCGCCAGCAAACTGGCAACCAGTGAAGACCGCGGAGCACAGGCGTTATATGACTGGACCTAGAAGAGCCCATCAACAGCCTGGCTGCCGCATTCTGCACTAGCTGCAGGTGGCGAATCTCAACCCCAGGAAGCCCTAGGTAAAGGGAGTTGCAGTAGTCAAGGCGGGAGGTAACGAAGGCGTGGACCAAAGTAGGCAGATCGTCTGGTGGAACCAGGTGCTTCACTCGGGCGATGTTCCTCAGATCGTAAAAAGAGGTTTTGACAACTGCTGACACCTGGGATTTAAATGTCAAGCAGTCATCAAATACAACGCCCAGATTCCGCACCGTCTGAGGTAATTAGCGGGACACCCCCAAGCCAGACCCGAGGGTGATCCAACCAATAAACCTGCCTCCCGGCGATCCTGGCCCACAGCCAACACCTCAGTTTTATCAGGGTTCAACCTCAGCCAACTCACATTCATCCAGTCCTGGATTTCAGCAAGACAGTTATTAAAGACCGAAAAGGCAGCATCTTGGCCGGGCACAAAGGACATGTACAGCTGAGTATCATCTGCATAGCAGTGAAAACTCAGACCATACCGCCTAATAATCGCTGCTAACGGCAGCATATATACTGCAAACAACATGGGTGCCAAAATGGAACCCTGCAGAACCCCACAGGATAGGGAGAATGATGTCGAGGAAAAAATCCCGGACACCACTCTCTGAGTCCTACCCTCGAGGTAAGATCGAAACCAACTGAGGATTGTGCCAGACAGTCCACAGATAGACCGCAAATGTTCCAATAGCACACCATGGTCCACAGTATCAAATGCTGCAGAGAGATCTAGAAGGACCAAGATGGAACGAGATCTTCGATCTCTCACTATTAGGAGGTCATTTAGCACCCGAACCAGAACTGTCTCGGTACTATGTCTTTTTCTAAATCCGGACTGGAGAGAATCGTAGACATTGTGGCTGGTCAAATGATCATCTAACTGCAATGCAACCACCTTCTCAATAACTTTACCCACAAAGGGTAAGTTAGAGACAGGCCTGTAGTTTGCCAGGCAGTCCGGGTCCAAGGAGGACTTCTTAAGAAGGGGCTGAACCACAGCCTCCTTTAGAGGATTTGGAAAAATTCCCCTCTCCAAGGACCTCCAGACTATCTCAGCAAGGACAGGGCCTTTGAAACAATGTATCGCAGAGCATATAGACCTTACACTCTGAACTCAATTTTCAAAAGCTAAACTATGACTCAAGGTGCCTGCACCAAATGGGTATGATGCAAGTGGCACCTTGCATCATAGTTTGCAGCGATCCCAGTTTTCAAATGCTAGCTATGGCAAAATCAGGATGCCATGCAAATGACCTGCCCTACACCACCGTTGTGGTAAAAGCACTCTTGAAACAAGTCATATGGGGCTTGTGCCACAGAAGAGCTGCACAATCCCTTTTTTCAGAATTTTGCAAGCCCTGCCATAGATGCAGCAAGGGGTGCCACTTAGACCAGCCAGAAGGTGGTCTAAGTGGTGTGCATCAATGGGATGGGGTCTAGCACTGGGCTGCTGGAGTAATACAGGCACAGGAGGTGGCCGAGGGGGAGTCGGGGAGAGAGTTGGGCATTAATGGGAGTGCTGGGGCACTAAGCATTGTGCTTTTCTGTTGTATGGATTTTTATATTGTGTATCAATACCTACTAGAGTACTACAAAGTACTGTACATATGAATGATACTGTACTGGAGGGTCCAGGGACAGACAATGCAGCTGCCATGGCTGTGCCAATCTGGTGTCATGGCACATTCTATCCTTGGAACCCCCCATCCCCCATACAATATTATTCATATGTACAGGACTTTGCAGTACTTTAATAGGTACTGATACACAATACATACAACAGGAAATGCACCCTGTGTGGTGCCACAGCACTCCTTTTAATGCCCAGCTGTCTCCCCAACTCTCCCTCTGCCACCTCCTATGCTCCTTACTGCCCAGGCCCTTCCTGCCCAGCACAATCACCACCACTCACCTGCCACCCATCCTGGCCCTTCAGTGCTGTGCCAGGTGGGGGGCAGATCCCTGCAGCATTACCAGCAGGTGTGCCAACTGTTTGGCACACCTGTTGGCTTAAGGCAAACCCTAGAAGTTTGGTGCTGGGACCCTGAATTTTGTAAAATCAGGTACAGGGTCCCTGCACACCTGGAGTTTGCTGCAGCCAAGAAGCAACTTGTGTTACTCTAAGGGCTCTTTGAAAATCGGGTCCTCTGTTTATCTTAGGTCTCTTTATTATTCTATGTCCCTGTCAAGATGCCATTCTAATTACTGTACCACTTCAAGGCATCTATACAGCCTCTCTTATGAATATCTTAACATTTCCCGCTAATCATTCCCTCACTGCCATTGCCCACCCACCCTTCCTGTTAAATTCCTCTGAGCTAATATATCATAATTATTTTTTTTAAACAATGCATCACAGTATATATAATGCTGCTTATTTTGCTCAGTTTGATATTCACCTGATGAATGAAGATGTGAGGCCCTGAAAGCTTGTGTACTATATCATTTCTGTACAACACAAATATTGGTCCAATAAAGGTATCATAACTTCAGTGACTCCTGCTATCCAAACTTGAGTAATCTCCGACAGTAATAATTGTGGGGTGGGGCCTTTAGGCAAATTATTTTGCCAAATGCAATATACTGGAGTGTGGTCACCAAAGAATCTGAAAAGGTTCCTGTTGCTTGTATTTGATCTGTTTTGCTGAGTAGGACTCAGTCTGTTAGTGTGTGGCTCCATGTTTTGGTATTTAACCTTATATGCTCACTAATTATTTGTGATGTACGTTAATGTCACTTAGAATATTTTCAAATGTGTAGATGCCCTTCTCTGACCACTTGAGGTTAAAGTCCCCTAGTTGGATTACTTCATTAAACTCTTGCTGTCTAAGGCAGTCCAGGAGGTTGTCCAGGGCAGTCTTAGTTCCTGGGGGGGGGGGGTATAGTTACAGTCCACATACAAGGGCTTGGCATGGCTAGCAGTAGTTTAATAATATTGATGTAGGAGGGGTAATTTAGGGATTTGAGTGAGGTGTTGGCATATATGACAACTGTATCTCTTTTCTTTGCCAGGCCAGTCTTTTCTAAACAGAACGGTAGCCAGGTGTCAATTTAGTTCAATTGAATATATGCCTTTAGCCAGGTTTCAAAAACACAAGTACGCTCAGGAAGTACAAGTTCACTCTGGCCTCCTGTTTATGACTCTTGGGCTTTAAGCTGCTTATATGCACATGGACTAATTTGAACCCTTACAAGTGGCCCAGCCTGGGTCTAAAGGGGAGGTAGTTCTGGCATTGGAGAGACGGGGACCTGGGTTTGTTTTATTGCCCCCAGTTGATAGCAAGAGGATTAACAGGGACAGCTTAGTTAACAGACAGAGGGCTGATACAGCACATATGCTAAATGACAATACCAGGTGTCTAGTCATCAGATAACAGTCATTTCCCACTGTAGGGGCTCATCACGTGGAGAGTAGGCTAGTTGAGCCTCATCATAGATCGGAGGCACTAGGTGTCTGACTTGAAAGCTTGGTGAGGTGAGGCTTATCTGAAAAGGGTGGTAATTATTGCTTTTGCAATGAGGATCCACCTCATGCCTTGTCTGACTAGGAAGGATGGGGTGAAGTAATAATTGCTTTTGCAAGGGATCTGCCTTTTTTTTTTTGGGCCTGGCACCCCTGAGAACTCAGTCCTGTACTCCACGCTGTCCCCCACTATGCCCAGGCTTACCCCCCTGTGCAGTGCCACTGAGTGGGTGCCTCCCCTCGAGAATGGGGTTCCTCCCCTGAGGAAAGAGAAGTATTGAGCCCTGGCTTGCCCCCCAGGGTGAGGCCACAAGAGTGAGACCCACCCTGTGGGCAATATTAGGCAGTGGGGACAGTGGGAGAGGAACATCATGAAGAGGGTACCGGATTTTTCTGCTGTTGAAATCCCCAGGAGGCAGAAGTGCAATGATGTCAGTGGGACAAGTCAGACACCTGTCCCACCTCCCCAAACAAGGCGCCAGTCGCGCAGATCGCCAAGCCTCCACCAGGGGTCACGAGAACTCCAGACACTCAACCCTCCCTCACCCTGGAAAAGGAGTGCTGTCCCTAGGATTCTCAGTCCTTCTCCCCCCGGCCAGCCCTCTGACTCCTGAGTCTGTTCCCAAACCCAGGATATCGGTGTCATAAGCAGACGCTTTGCCACTGCCCTGGTGGGCCGGCTGCAAGGGGATCTGCCTTACCAAGGTTAGTTCATCTCCTTGCCAGAGCCAGTTACTTGAGGTGAGAAGAGGGTAGCACCAAGTTAATGTCAGAATTTGTAATATAGAAGCCACCCAGACAAAGTTTGCGATATCCTGGTTTCAAATCCAGAATTCGTCAGTCAGATTCATTTTGTGCAGGAAACCAATCAAGGTAATAATGCAGACACCATAGAATAAGTGCTGTACGCTATTTCGTGATGTTTCTATCTGTAAAATACATACCATACGATTCTTATCTTGCAAATTTCTTGCGATGCGATCCATCTGATTCCGACTGCCCACACTCTGTCTGCTAGTGACAAGCGAAGTGAGTGAGTGCCTTGCAACTCGCTCCTCGGAGTCGCTGTAATAATTTATTTGTCTTCGTTCTGTCAAGCAGTTTCTTTGATAGATTGGATGGTGGGCAATGGGCATAATTAATGGCATGCATTGGTCCCAGGACCCCCACCCATCCACTCCTGATGTGTCCCTCCAGCTCCTCAGCTCCCTTGGGCTTGTCAGACAAGTGCAACTACTCTTCCTCACTCACACACACTTCTCATTAGTGCCCCATAATTGCTCCAGACCACTGTAAGTGAGTGCAGCCAGCCATCCCCCCCTGCTCCAGAGTCCATCTCAGCTGTTCCGCCTGCTACCTGAGACAAGACAGACACTGACAGTTTTGGACTATGTATGGGAAATACATATTTTTTCTGTATGGGTGCTGCTCCCTGCCCACCTCCAATTGGGGTTTAAAAAAAAAAAAAGAAAACCCCCTTAAGGAAGGTGTTTAGTTTACCTAGTAAAGGCTTGCAGTGGTCAAGCTGTACAAAGTTTGCAAAGGTCCCATGCTTGTGTGCCACTCAGGAGTAAGCCCCTGCCTGTAGGGTTAGGGGTTAGCAGTTTTTTTTTTTCAGTTATTTAACCAGCTGAGATACACTAAGCTCTGATTAAACTATATGGCTGGCAGTATAGCCTAGAGGTTAGAGGAACGAGGTGTGAATGAGCTTGGTACATCCAGCAGACCAGACCAGAGTTTGATTCTCACAACCTCCGTCCTCCACTTGCATACTGTACGACTCTGGGAAAGTCACTTAACCGCCCAGTGCTCCCAGGTTACCTCTGAAAACAGGCACTTGTGCCTAGTGGGCCTTACCTGGTTACCAAAGACTAAAATAAAAAAAGCTGAAAGCTTGTTTAGAGTGCAACCTGGGAGCACAAGGAAGTTAAGTGACTTGCTCAGGGTCACACAGTATGCAAGTGGCGGCTGTGGGATTCAAACCCAGGTGTCCAGATTCGCATCTCAGAGCCTTAAACCACCACACTATACTGCTTCCATCAAAATATACAAAATTGGTTGGGAAGGGGTCACGGAGCCAGGAGTTTACCTAGAAGTTGCTAAAATGTGTTAAATTTAAGAAACTTTTAGATGAATGCTGTCCTTAGCAGGCTTTTCTTAGTTATTGTGAAAGAAAGGGAGTAAGTAGTTACATTGCATATTGAACTGTAGCTGAGTGCTGAGCTGACACAGCCTCTGAGCACCCCTCCAAAAGAAGCATATCAATATTTTCAGACAGCTTTCATCAAGAACTAGATGGTTTGGCTATAAATTCAGTGTTCAGTACAACTGTGGTTTATTCTAGCTGGAAATATAATGATGGTAGTGGGGTGGACTGTTCTTGTGTGACTATAGAGAACAAGCAAGACAAGAGCAGGCAGGCAGGATAGAACAGTGATCCACCACAGCGAGGAGGAGCTCATTTTGTGTGAGGTAGGCTGGATGGCACATTTGTGGTTCTACTTTTTATTTGAAATCTTTTCTTGTGTATATGTATAGAATTCTGTCATGTATTGGGGTGCTGCAGCAAGTCACTGGCTGTTGCAAACATGATTTTCCCTCTTTTTATAGGGCAGCAATTAAAGTCAGGGTCTACAAAATAAAAATGCATTTGGCTAATTGGCTTTTAAACTCTGTTGGAAAGGAAGTAATACCATACCATATGGTGTAATTATGTCATCATTTAAAGACAGTTGTGGCATAAAAGAAATACAAATGGTGAATCAACATCCAGCATGGTCTACATTTTTGTAGAACAATCATCCATTCTTCTTTAGTTTTATGCCAAAACTCTCATTAAATGAGGACATGATAAAACCATACTACTTTTTCAACAGAGTTTAAAAGCCAAATGCCTTTTATTTTAGACCCGATTTTAATTTCTCCTTATTTCAATGGACAAAGGCAAGTTTCATTGTAACATTGCTGTTTCAATATGCAATAGGTGTGTTGTTTACATTTGTAGCAGAGATGTTACAATGTTTTGTTGCCATGTGCAAGGTGTTTCAATATGCAATAGATAGAAATGTTTCAATGTACAGTTAATGGCCATAACAGTCACAATTTCAAATGATCACTTTTGCTCGCTACCATCTTGGCACCCCCAAAATGACTGACTTGTCCCCCCCGGCTCCCAAACCTGGCTCCGCCACTGAGACTAACATTTAGCAGTATGGATCAAGGAACTTTCCATTACAGTTTACAATTTAAGCAGATTGGGGTTTACAATTAATACAAACTGAGCAAGAGCAGTAATAAATGCACAGTGTAACACAACAAAGAGAAAGTCTCAGAGATAGCCAGGGAGACCAAGAGTTCCTTTTTACATTGCAGATTGATTAGAAACAGAAACACTGAAACGTAGATTTTGATGGCAGGTAAGGACTGCTTGGCCCACTCAGTTTGCTCATTTCCCTACCTATTGGATAAGCTGCAGTTTCCAGTTAACCAACAGCCTATTTCCTCTCACCGCCCCCCTACTATAATTGCATTATGTCTGTCCTATGCATGTGTGAATTCCCCCACTGTTTTAGACCCCACAACCTCCTTAGGAAGGAGGTTTCATGCGTCCACCACTCTCATTGTGAAAAAAAACTTCCTTACATTGAACCTGAGCCGTCCCTCCTCTATCTTTAAATTGTGCCCCCTTGTTCTTGCACATCTCTTTTTCTGAAAGATGCTACCCTCCTGGACTTTGTTGATTCCATTGAGGTACTTGAAAGTTTCTATCATGTCCCCCGTCCTCCTTTCGTCAAGGGTACATATTAAGACCTCTCAGTCTCTCTTCATAGGTTTCTGATGCAGACCCTGCACCATTTTAGTTACCCTCCTCTGGACTGACTCCATCCTGTCTATGTCCTTATGAGATGGGGTATCCAAAACTGCATGCAATACTCCAGATGGGATCTCACCTACTGTCTGTACAGATGGATAACCACTCCCTTTTTTCTACTTGTGATGACCCTCCCTATGCATCCCAGTATCCCCACGGCTCTCCTTACTGACTCCTCACATTGCTTGCCCACCTTTAGGTAATCTGATATGACTACCCCTAGGTCCCTTTCCATTATTGTTGTTGTTAGTACCCCCCCTGCCATTGTGTATTCTTCTCCTGGGTTTTTGTTTCCCAGGTGTATTACTTTGCACTTCTTTGCATTGAATCTAAGTTGCCATACATCTGACCATTCCTCCAACCTTGCCAAGTCCCTTCTCACCCTTTCTACCCCTTGGTATCAACTCTGTTACAGAACTTTGTGTCATCTGAAAAGAGGCATACCTTTCCTTCCAGACCCTCTGCAATGTCACCTATAAAGACGTTAAAGAGGACCGGACCCAGTACTGAACCCTGAGGTACTCCACTAGTAACCTCCCCCTTTCTTCAGATTGAGTTCCATTCACTATTACCTTCTGTGTCCTGTTGTGCAGCCAGTTTGCCACCCAGGCTACTACCCTGGGACCCACTCCCAGGCTGGCTAACTTGATTATTAATGTTTTGTGCAGGACTGTGTCAAATGCCTTGCTAAAGTCTAGGTGGCCATATCCACAGCCTCCCTGGTCTATTACTTAGTCACCCAGTCAAAGAAATCAATCAGATTTGTCTGACATGACCATCCTGCTGTGAATCCATGCTGTCTTGAATCCTGCACCCTGCTGACCTCTAGGTACTCAATAATTATTTCTTTCAGAAGTGATTCCATCATTTTCACTACCACTGAGGTCAAACTAACAGGTCTGTAGTTTCTTGCTTCTGCCTTGCTCCCACTTTTGTGAAGAGGAATCACATCTCCCCTCCTCCAGTCCTCAGGTATCACCCCTCCTCCCATGATTTGTTAAAAAGGGTGGTCAGTGATGTCACTGGGTCCCTCCTTAGTTCTTTTAGGATTCTGGGGTGAATCCCATCAGGCCCCATTGCTTTGTCTTCCTTGCATTTTAGGAGTTATTTCACGACTCTTTCTTCTGTAAATGGACTGGTGTCAAACCCCCTACCCAGAGTGCTTCTAATATTTGGTTTAGGTAACTCCTCCTTTTCTTCTTTTGTGAATACTAAGCAAAAGTATTCATTCAGTATCTCTGCCTTTTCACTGCCTCCCTCTGCCCACCTCCTCTCTCCTTTATTAATCCTCATTATCCCTCCCTTAACCTTCCTATGCTCCCTAATGTACCTATAAAATGTTTTACCCCACTTCTTAACTGAGTTGGCTATCTTTTCCTCAGTTTGGGCCTTTGCTATTCTGACTGCCTTCCCCCACTTTTTTCTGCTTTAACTGATACAGTTCCCTTGTCGTGTTCCTTCTGTGATTCCTCATACTTTTTGAATGCTGCCTTTTTCTCCCTAACCTTCCCTGCCACCTCTTTTGAAAACCATAGTGGTTTATTTTGCTCCACTTTGTTTTCTTTATTTGTTTAGCACAAAGGCTCGTTGCCTTAATGATGGCAGTTTAGATTTTTCTCCATTGTTCTTCCACCCCTCCTTTCTGGCCATTTGCCAGGGCATTCCTTAGGTATTCACCCATTTTGCCAAAGTCAGCCCTTCTAAAGTCCAAAATCCTTGTTTTTTGTATGGCTTGTTTCCATGGTTGTGCTTATTGTGAACCACACTGTGCTGTGGTCACTTGTTCTCAGATGGCTACTGACTGCTTCTACAGGCGATATTTGGTCAAACAGTATGGCTGGCTTCTGGCTGTCTCTGTGGATGACTCTGGGCAGTCTAGCTGTTTCTGTGATGTTTTTGCACTTGGTCATTAGCTTGAGGACTACAGCGCAGAAGGTTCACTTGGACTATGTCACTTGTGAAGGGATGCAGGTGGACCAAGTGATCCAGTTGGCTTCTGTGTGGTTTGGAGGCATGGTTTCAGCCAAAAACACCACCTGATTGGCTAGAGTTGATATAGTGGAAGCAGCTTCCATACTAGGTCTCTCAGACTCATAGGGCTAGCCAGGAAAGTGATTAGTAGGGGGAGAAAACTACTTCTCTAGTGGCTTCTCATGACCCTTTGGCATCCTGTAGCAATGGCATCTGGTGAGAATGACTGGAGGAACAACAGTTCTTTGTCCTGAGCATCTCCTCACCAGGAATAGAGGGACTGCTTTCTGACTGGCCACTGTATGGCTTTGGAGGCACAGTTTTTGTCAAAAATTCCACCCAATGGGCTGGAATCCATGTAGGGGGATGCCTTCCACAGCAGGGCTCTCAGGTTTATAGGGCTGGCCAGGGAGCATTTGGTGGAGGGGAGGAGAAAGCTGCTTCTCTAGCCCTTGGTTTCCTTATGACGCCTTGACATCCTGCAGTGACGGCGTCTGGCATGGATGGCTGGGGGACTGCAGGCACTGCACTGCATCATGGTTGGCTCTGCTGTATACATTTCCATGTGATGAACATTCTTCAAGTTGTGCAGAATAGTTTTCGGGATATGGAGCACTCAAAAATGGAAAACAAAACACATTTGGTTTCCTATACTTAACACTGGCTATTTTTGCTCTCACTTGCAGCCTAGATTGTGTGGTATTTTTCTTGAAATTTTCAGGGTTGAAGGGTCCATGCCAGGGTGTGCCTTTGGAAAGTTTTGTGAAAAAATATGTCATTTTTACCTGTCATGCACTAATTTGCGACATGGAGGAACAGAAACCACATTGATGAGGATACGATTCACTATCTCAAAGAGAAAGGACATTCTTAAACAAAAACTGTGTTAATGCACCAGTTAGGTTTCAGATTAAAATGATAAAAGTAGGGAAAAGTGATGTTAGGAGTTTCCAGCACTGACTCCCCACCCCTGCCCCCATGCAGCAGAAGCATAAAACATTATGGTGAATCATTGCTGGGGTCTTCTTTGAGTTCTCAACCTAATGCTCATCACATTCTCAATAAAACAATGTACATAGACTTTGAAAAATATAGTCTTCCTTCCTGAGGAACAAACAGCACATCTGACCTTGTTGTCACAGAGAATGGGAGTAGCTTAGGGTTGAGAACCCAAAGAAGACCCCAGCAGTGATTTACTTTAATGTTTTTGCTTTTGCTGCTTGGGAGGTTTGGGGGTGGGGGTGGGGAGTCAGTGCTGGAAAGAATAACATCACATTTCCCTACTTTTGTTGCCTTAATCTGTACCCTAACTGATGCATTAATGCATTTTTCTTTCAAAGAATTAAAGTATGTAGCCAGCCCAGTGGCGCAGAGGGCTGAGGTGCTGGACATCTCACCTCATGGCACGCCAGCAACCCGGGTTTGGGAGAGAGCCTGGGTCATTGGAGTTTGGCACAGGGGGCAGAGCTAGACTGGCAAGCCAACAGGCAGCTCTCCTCTACAGGGAGGTGGAATGGCATCCTCCGCTCATGACTGCACCCTGGTGGAGGCCAAAGGGCTACACAAGCAGGGTGCCAGCAATGGCCCAATGGGGTGACGGAGGGGTTTTATCAGGGCTGCAAGGCGCATGCATGCCTCCACATGCATGCGACCTTCTCCTGGAAGCCTCAGGTAAAAAACGGGGAGAAAATGGAGGAAAAACATGCCTGCAGCAGGATGCCGATCGACTCTCCACAGGCACCGCTCCCGGACCTGGTGTAAGATAAGTCCCAGTAATTCCGGGGGGTGGAGCTGGGGGAGCTGGTCAGATAGGGGCCATTTGGGGAGGAGCATAAACAAATGTACGAAAAAAAAATTAAAATATGCATGCCTACATTTGCAGGTGATTTTTATTTATTTTATTTATTTATTTAGCTTTTGTTGACCGGGTAAGTGCACTAGACAAATCCTGCCTATTTTCAGGCACGACCCGGGGGAGGGAGATACAGATGAATGCCAACTGTCCTTGAACCAGATTAAGCTGTTGGTGGTATTTTTAGTGAATGAGAGGAATTTGGCCAGACACCGAAATTCCCTACTCTTTTGATAGTGCCATGGGATCTTTAACATCCACCTGAACTACCACCAATCCAGGCAGATGGGACCTCGGTTTAACCTCTCATCCAAAGGCGGCACCTCAAAATGCAGCACCCCTCTCATGCTGCATTACAGTGTCAGTACTGGGATATTAACCGAAGTGCCAGATGTGGGAACTGAACCCACAGCCCTCTGATCTCCCGGCCTCAGAGGCGAGTGTGCTACCTACTGAGCCACTGACACTGACAAATGTAATTATCTTGCAGAGCACTGTTAACCAAGTCTTTTTTCTGCATATTTTTGCCCTTGCCTTGTTTTGCTGCCTATTTGAATCTTCATTGTTGTGACTAATTTGAACAATATTTCTTTGCCGCTATGTTGTGGTATCTCTTCCTAGACTGTGTAGGTTTTCTCTGCCTAAAATTTCTATGTGAATTGCATTGATTGTTATTGTCCTGGCTGCATGTATTCATTACTGCGAACTGTTTTGACCTATGCTATTGTAATTTCATTGTACTCATGCTATGAACCTGTCTTTGATTGTTGTACTCTCCTGGGTCATTCCTGAAAATAGTAATTTCATGGCTAGTGCACCTACCCAGTTAACAAAACCTAAATAAATAAATATTTCAAGTGAGTTCCAGTTTAAGCTTTGTACACTAAGCAGGCAAACAGGCATCTCAAAACAAGTCTTGCTAATGTGTTATACACCCTATCCAGCAGCAAGCATAATGGTAAACAATACATCCATATTCAGGTACAGGTAAAATACTGTGAGTTGCATTGCTACCTGCAACCTAGCTGTCCTTGGCAAACAATAAGCAATTCTGCACAAGGTTCTGATGATGGGGCTGTGCAGGGACTAGATAGTATTTCCCAAATACCATGAATGGCAGGGGACTATTTGTATTTGTAAACCTATTCCTTCCCAATTGAAAGTAAAAAAAAAATACAAACAGCACCCTATCCCACCCATGCTTATCTCACTATCACTCCCAGCCATTAAACATGTATCCTGTCCCTCATCTCCCTGCCTGTTGTTTGCTCTGATCACACCTCTACCCCCAGCACCCACACAATATGAATCATGGAATTTTTCATCCTAGGATGGATGACCAGCACAACCCATTCATCTACATAGCCAGTGGCTAAGTTGTTCAACAAGAAATAGTGATTTGCGGTATATAGTGATATTCCATAAATTCCGCTATTCCCACATGATGGCAGCTCCTACCCACTCAACTCCCAGTACTCAACTAGCAGCACTCTAAAAACCTGACCGCGCATAACCCACCCTCCTCCATGGCATATATACCTTCTAATGAATGAAGGCTCTTGCTAGTTCTTTATAGAATCCCAGCTGCTCATGTGATTTCTGAAGCAGTTGGGGATAAAAACTTTACGTTATTATACTTTCTGTGGTATACCATATACAAGGTTATCGTGATTGACGCTTACAAAGAACGCAACTCAGTCACGGTGCCTGTGTACAGGGCAACCTGGCAGGGTAGCGACTGAATACAGGGGATAGGTGACTACAGCGATGGGATGTCACAGTATATACATGCGTGCAGGGGGGGAGGCCACATCATGCAATGGGCAGAAGGGGAGGGAGGGTATGTGGGCTGTAGTGCAGTGCTCAACTGCCGAGTTGGCTGTGTGGCGTAGCGGGTAGGTGGCAGGATGAAGTTGGGAGGGTGCCGGGTTCGAGCCTGGCCATGATTGTTTTTTTGCATTGGGTTAGGGTTTTGTGGGTTGTTTTTAAGTTTTGCACCCCTCCCTGTGACAGGCACCCACCTGGAGTTGAGAATCCTTAAGTAGAGGGGTGCAGGGGGTGCAGGGTGCACAGCCCCTCACATAGCATAGAAAACCAGTCAATGGTTTTCCTAGTAGCTGTGAGTGTATATCACCGTAATTCATTTTTGGCAATGTACACTCACCCTAATGGTGATTGCTGTTCCACAATAGCTGTTATGACATAGAACCCTTTTCTGTTACCGGTTATCTTCTGTAACCTTCCTGGGTGCCACCATTTTCTGATTGTTCCAATCTCAGTTTGTTTCAAAAGCTGCATTAGCAATAATACAACAATGGCAGGGAGCCCATTTCACTATAGGGCCTCTATGCAGTAAATCTAAATAACCTTAAAAATGCTAATAAATACACATCATTAAATTGATCTACATGAAAATCCTGAGATGATAGAGGCTTACAAGTACCTCACGAGGGTAAACAGGGTGCAGGAGGAGTCTCTTCTAAATGAGAAAGAGTACCAGTACCAGGGGGCATGTGATGAAGCTGATAGGGGCGTTTAAGAGGATGTGAGAAAATACTACTCGTTGAAACTATGTGTAACCCCTAGATGGCGCTATCCCAGGGGCTACTACCCTGCCTGATTTGCCACTAACAGGTTGAGGGCCTGGATCCAATGAGGGTACCTCCACCCAGAGGTCAGGGTTTGCAATAGTTAAACTAACTTGGTCACAGCCCTCTGGGACACTGCAACCCCTTTCTTCCCACTAGTGGCCCACACAATATATCAGAATTACCTTCACAGTATACACTTACCCCAGGACTGGTTCCGGCACTGGGACCTCCTGTGAAATGAGATACAGTGCAACAATCACAGTACAGTACTTTAACATAGACAAATACCTCAGGCAGTATAACTTTGCTGAAACAAGCAGCTCTGATTTATTTAGGGGATATAACAAGGACAGGGGGAAATCAGGTTAATTAGCTTATCACTCTAATAATCTACCTATGGCTCTGTGCACAGGCCTATCCCTATCAGTTACTGTCCCTGGGTACCCAAGCCCTAGTGGCTAGTCCAAACCGTGGCAGCTGGTAGGGGCCCTTTCACACAGAGAAAAGGAAAATTAAACAGTCAGCAGTACAGTAATTCCATTTGGATTTAATGTGGCAGTTCAACAGGGAGCGACCCTGAATTAGTACTCAAGACCTCCAAATAAGATAGGGTCCTTCAATATCATCAGGGCTACTCTTGAGCTCCAAGAGACTCTTCACACATTTATATGGTAAAAAAAAAAGAGAGTACCATACCAGGCAGGCTGCTTCTCTATCCCAATCGCAATCACTGCACAATACCCGGGAGAACACACAGCAGATTCAGTTCCTGACAGACCGAGTGCAATTCAATAATTTCTCCAGTCTTCTACAGGGTGAGCCTGGTTTCTACTCTTCAGAGATCCTTTGATTCTTTTCACAGGACGGATTCAGTCCTAACAAGCAGTTACACAAGCTGCAGACGGAACTCTGGGCCTTACACACGTTTTTGACTGAAACTGTGCACTGAAGGAGTACAGGGTTTCTTTCCCTTCACTGCCAGATCTTGAAACTCCAACAGACAAAACGGGCACTTCCTTTGAGTTCCTCCCAGTTCTTGACTGGATTGGCTGTCACTCACAATAGACTGCTGCTGTTGGTCCAAAAGGCGCTGAAGTCTAAACTACATCTCCCAGAGTCACTGCCCATACAATCCTCTTGTGGCTGGCTCAGATTATGAGTCCAAGTTCTGATTCGTCCAAGGCACCATTTTAGAGCTAGCTTCCCACACTGATTGGTCCAGTTCAGCAGTTCAAAACCAGAATGGGGAACTAGGCAGACACTGTTCTGACTGCAAAGAAAGCAGGTTAGACAAACTGTAATTTCATTATCACTCTAAATGGTTTCTGGCAAACAGTTACATCTTTCAGATAGGTTCCCTTTGCACTCCTAGTGACTGCAAAATTGAGTGAATTGGCAGCAGCTTGAGTGGTACTCAATCAAAGAAACACAGTCCCCATACAAACTAATTATGTCTGCAAGCAGACAGCTCTTAAAGAGACAGTACCAGAGGTTCTAAAAACACTCACTGATAAATGGCTTAAACGCCAAACACCATTCAGGCTTGGAGCATTCAAGCAAGCTCCTGGAAGTCTCCTGGGAACCCCCATTTGCAGGGGGGTTACATGTGGTAGGCACCTGGAACAGACTGCCAGTGGAAGTGGTGGAGGTGAAAACAGTGGAAGGTTTCAAGCATGTGTGGGTTAGTCATAAGGGTGTATTAGTGAATGGGTATGGAGGAGGTAGGGTTGCCAGAGACCAGTTAGGGTCTGTGGAGACTGATTAGGCAGGGAGCATCTCTGCAGACTGGCCGGGCCAGGCAGTCCTTTTCTGTTGGCAAATTCTCTTTTTGTGTTTCTATGTTCGCTCGACTTGGACACTTTTAAAAAAGGAATCTTGAGCTCAATGTTGTTCCAAACAACAATAAATAAAATAAAAATAACTACATGTTTCATTCCATCTCAGATTGCTATTCCTAAGTACTGACTGCAACAGGAATAGTGGCATCACCTTCATTTGTTATGGCTAGAACATTTATTTATTTTGTTTATTTAAAGACTGTTAACCAGGAAATGCACTCTGAGCTGAGGCTCATTTCCAGGTGCAACCCTGGGGAGGGTGGAGAGAAGGTAAAAATACAGTGTAATAGTACAAAAAATACAAAACTACAAATCATGAGTGCATAGAGACAGTAAGGTTAAAGGTAGTACATGGAATCAGAGCATCAGGCAAATACAACAAATTGTACATAACACTGTGGATAACAACACATATGCAACATGAGGGGATGGGGAGAACTCTGAGTGGTGATGGAGCTGTGATGAGATGGGCCAAGCTGAGGATTAGTCAGGTTGTGGGCACAAGCAAGGCAGAGGAGGGAAGAGGTATAGGGTACATTTAAAAAGACTTAGAGATGACTACGTATGTAGTGAGACATTCAGGAAGTCCAACTCACAGGGGAAGTGGAAGGAGAAGGCAGCTTTGCCAGCGTTAGAGTAATGGTAGGAACAGCAGGGCAAAGGAGTAGGGGTCATGGGAACAAACACTATAGGAGGTGTGGGGGTGGAGGGGATAGGAGGGAGGCTAGGTTGGGGGGGAATGAACCAAACCAATATTTTGCTGACATTATGGAGGTTTTGTTGGGAAGTAAGAGAGGGGAGTGATAGTGAGGAGTAAATGGTGCAATGATGGGTTCTGTGGGGGTCTTTCATAGTGAAGTGACAGAAGGCATTGAAAAGGATGTCCAGCCTGGGGAGGGTGGATGTGGAGGCTGACCTGCACATGACAATGGCATAATCAAAAAGGGTCAGGATAGTCTTAGTGAGGGGGGTCCAGTGAACAGGGAGGGAGAAACCTTAGTTTCTCTAAAGGGCCCAATGTCTAGGGCAGAGAGTGAAGTGAATGTGGTTGACATGAGTAATGAAACCCAGGTGATTGTCCAGTCAGACTCTGAGGTAATGCAGTGCTACATTAAGTCAGCATAGCATTTACTGTGCAGTTATTCTCAGCTCCACATTTTCACTTTTCTTCCTTCTTCACAAAGAAGGCTGATGAACCTGACGGGGAGTTGCACTGGTGTTCTGTCCCAGTCTTAGTTTGAATGTGTGTCTACATGCTTTCTGCATATGACTGTGTTTCTTGTGCTCAATGCAGACTACACTGAGAAGTCTGGAGTCTTTTTCCTCATGCTACATGCTGCCATGAACCACAATGAAATCAGGGGCACTACACTAAAACCTTTTGTAATCCCCTTTATCTTCTTCATGTATTCAGGTCCATAGATTTTAGTTGCAGCATGCACTGAAACTGCAATGTCTACTGCTGTCTGAAAAGTGAGGGTGAACTTTATCTAATTGTGTAGTCCACATAGAAACTGACTTTTGAGGGAGTCCTCCAGATTAACTCCAAATTCAGTGGTTTAATCATTTCATCAGAACAGCATTACACTGCACAACTGATACCCCTTCTACTCGATCCCTTTGGGAAAACAAAATTGTTCTGTAGTCACGAGAGATTTTGGACAGAGGCACTGTTGCAGAATAGTTACTAGTTCATGAAAAGATTTAGTAGTCAGCTTATCAAGAGCCATAATGCTCCATAGCAAACCACAGTGCAAGCAAGCCTTTGTCCAAATTGTACTTAATAAAGCTGGTACTTGTATTTCATCACTGATGTCACTGGCATTGAGAAACAGCTGCAATCTGTTAACGTGTTAGTCAATCTTCAGTGCCCATCTCAAGTGCTCTTCCAGTTCAACCAGCCATTTCTTCAGATTGCTGCTTCTCACGTCATCAGAATAGGAATGTGATTCTTTTCAGTGCATCAGTTCCCCTTTCACTGCTATCCCAATCTCATCACCGATAATAAGTGCCAGATTTTTAATCTGGCAGTTCAAAATGAAACTAAGACAAGGAGCACTGGATGAACAAAAGCAACATTTATTTCTTGAACTAGCTGATACACACCGTGCTCTGGCAGAGCTTTTCTCAATTCAGAATAGTTTATATACAGTAGAAAGAAACGTTATAATACTCTGAGCGAATTATTATCAAGAGATACATATTGCAATTGAAAACCAACTCTTTAAAGTAAGATTACCATATTACTGTAGTACAATGGGACTGTATAGTGCCCAGCACAAACATGCCACACTCTAGGAAATACTTCGGAATATTTTATAAGTCAAAAGAGACCCACACAATTGTATGAGATACACATATATAAAATAAGACCTTATGATCCAGCTAGGGCAGATGAATTTTGAAGTGTGTATGGAAAACCTGGGAACTGAGTTGCAACCAGACGAGGTAAGTATTGGAGTTATGTGCATAATCCATTGATATATCTGCATAATCCAAGACTGTATGATTTTTGACTCTTGTTGGTAATATGGATAATGGGACATTACACTAGGGCAACACAAATGTTTATGTCCCTAGTGGATATTAACTATTATCCTTCCTATCCAATTGAATGGCTGCAGATAATAAAGGAATAATGCCCAGCAGGGTGGGTGTTATGCTGGGACAACATCCCGCCTTGAGTGGTTGGGCCCAAGGCTGCAGTTCGAGGGTGTCCAACACCTGAGAAGAGATGTTATCCTAGCATAGCACCCACCATGGAGGGCATTATTCCTATTATACAATGGCTCATTTAAAAAAAAAGAGAGAAAAAATATTAAAACCTTCATTCTAGCTACGTTTTTCTATAGTTTTTTGAAAGTGTAGGAATACTTACAGAAAAATAGTGCTGATTACTTGTTTTGTCCAATAGGTGGAGCTGCTTTGTTGACTTTAACTTTGCTTTCCACCTCGTGTTCTTTAGTGTGCACTTGGATTCTGCACCCCCCTCCATATTTTTTTACTATCTACCCTTACTGAACTAGAACACACTAAATTCACATTTAATAAAGTTACTGGGATATTGTCATGAAGCTGTCAGTGAGAATGGCTTCAGCTGTTCCAGCCATAATTGGCATCTTCGAACAGACTGAGCGCATGTGTTGAAATGCACACTGCGCTTCAGTTACTGGTCTATTTTTTTGGGGAGGGGCACATTCAGTTACTTTTGTTCTTCTCCCGGTACAAAAGATGTGCTAACTGTACTGGGGGAATGTCAGTTAGGCTCAGATGGAATGTTAACATGGAGTGGGGGCAGGGTGGCAGCCTGTTTCCACTTTCATTGACAGCACTCTGGCAGCATCAGTGACCTTGTTTTCTTCAGTGGGACACTGAAGGAACATTTCAATAAAGTGAGTAACTAGTATTTTCACATCTGGTGAAAAGTTGCACAATCAACTGTCTGGCCCGTTCGTATGTGTGGCGGCTTTTTTTCACTTTGAAAATCGGCAGCTGCCTCGTCACTCTGCTTGTTATTCTGGGCATAATTGTGCTTGTGTTTCTCCTGGGACAGTTGTTTTATGTTTTGTACCAGGAGAGAAAGTAAGAACAGTTAGGGAAAACAAAAGAAAAGCATTACACATTCTCAGTGTGTTTATTGCGGTGGGAATGGAATTTCAGCGGTGGATGCTGAAGGACGACTGTGGAGTGATTTCTTTTTACATTTACTGCAGTCATAACTCTGCTGGGACTAGAGCGGATGTTATTCTGGGATAACATCCTGTATCCAGTCTCACACTGACCAATCAGGGACCAGGATTCTTTCTTACCATTGTATAATGGGTAATATTTGACAGATAGCCCTGACCAGAATACCTCACTATTCTCTCTGGACAGAAACATTAATACTTAAGATTACAATTATTTGAGCATCCCATAATGAGTAATAAGTGTAGATACAGTAAGGATAATTCATTCTGAATGGAGTAACAAATGATTTTATTTTATTTTTATTTATTTATTTAAGTCTAGGATTACAATATACCTTTGCGCCAAGGCTCTTTTACAAAGGTTCCACGTCAGAAAACACAATACAGTAAGTGCAATACAGTATAATACAGTAAGGTAGCAGAACCAGTAACCATGGAAGAAACAATGCAATAGACAGGATAAACAGTATTAGTGTAAAGTAACATAGGGGAAGACAGTGTATCAAACTGAAATGGTGTGGAGAGGAGGGAAGGGGGGACAAAGGAAAACACAAAGTGAGTATGGTCACATAAGGGGAGGTGAGAGCAGCCATGGCCTTGTCAACAGCACAGAGCAGAGGTATCAGAGCAAAACATAACAGGGTGACATGCTTATGGAGGGTAGGAGAGGGGGAAGGGGGAGAGTCAGGAAAGGGGAGGGACATGGGAGAAAAAGGGAGAGAGGGGGATAATAAGTGCTAAGGAGGAGGAGGAGGATAGAGAGTGGACTATGGTGACTATAGGTAACAGTTACAGGAGCTAGAGTCAGTGAGATGGAGGTGGAGCTTAGATTTTAATGATCCAAGAGTGGTAGTGGAGGAGATGTCAGGACTGAGCTCATTTAGCCAGCTGGGCACTCCGTGGGCAAAGGATCTTTGGCCCTGGGAGGTTCGACAGCTGGGGAAATGGAGGAGCTGTGATTCAGAGCCCCTGGTAGTATAAGGATTCAGTCTTTGATTCAGTAAGGCTTGGACTCCAGGAAGGGCGAGGCCCATGGTGACTTTCTTTGCCATGATGCAGGTTAGTTACTTTATGTGGTTGGAAAGTTGAGGCTATCCAGATTGGGCATAGAGGTCACATGTATATGTGAGACAGTGGACGCCAGCGGTGAGCCTACAGGCCTTGTTAAGGGATGTCAATGTTCGCCTGTCTGCAGTGGCAGAAACAGAGCCGTAGATGATTAGACCCTAGTCAATGATGGAGACCACTGAGCTCTGGACGGCGATCTTGAAATTAAATATGCTTTTTCAGCAACAATGCAGTACATGTTACAGGAGATGAAAAGAAAATACTTGTGGATACATTGCATTGGATACAGATCTGTACATCAACCATTTCACCCCCAACCCTCCCCTTTACCCGCATATACTGGATGGCGATCTTAAGAACATCTACCTTGAGATGTTGTCTGTGATGGTATAGCAGGCTTAAACACATGTTGGCAGCTTTGGCCACACCGTCTATGTGGTCCACATATGAAATATTTGAGTCCAGAGATATCCCTAGGTCAATAGTTCTCAGACTTTGTCACAGTGAGCCTCCCCAAATCCATGGAAAAGATTTTGAGCCTCCCCAAAAATTGAAATAATCTTGGACCTCCCCAAAGAAGAATAATGTACTGTAATTTGTGCAGTACAGCATGAATAAATTGAAACCCCTTTGAGTATCTGGCTCAAATTCAGTTCTTTGTCTTATACTGAGTTGGAACTTTTGAAAAAGAGATCCAGTGCTAAATAAACAAATATTATTATTCAGCCTATTGTAACTCCTCCTCCCCCCCACAGGCCAACCTACTTGTTCTGCTATTTTCATTCTTGAACCATTGTTACCCCTTTTTGCAGTATCTACATGGGTCCGACTACTTCCTCCATTTCTTCTCTATATGAAATAACCTTCCTACATACTTTGCCTCTCCCCCTCCTTCTCTGCTCCTAAGCAACATCTCAAGGATTACTTTGCTCCTTCCTGCTATTGCTCTTAGCACTTCTATGCTCAACCCTTTGTATTTGGGCTTGTTCTGCCATCAGTTTACAAATAGATCAATTACCACCACTCATTATTCATTTATTGTTCATATTTATTTGCACTATTGCTCATTGTGTATTTCTTGATTGTTTTGCAGTTACCTTTTGACATTTTTCACTCCCTACCCTTCCCGTGCACACCTGAAATGAGCCTTGGCTCATTCACCTTCCCTCTCATCTATTAGTAAATAAATACATAAATTCACCTACTATTATTATCCTCCTTCAGTTTGCTTCATCTCTTCACACAAAATATATAAAACCCAAAATTTAAATACAGTACTTTTTCAAACTTGC
The DNA here is from genome assembly GCA_016271365.2 of Neoceratodus forsteri. NCBI lineage: Eukaryota > Metazoa > Chordata > Ceratodontiformes > Ceratodontidae > Neoceratodus > Neoceratodus forsteri. The sequence goes on along the minus strand of CM057455.1, from coordinate 1,140,653,238 downwards.
TTGAGCCTCCCCTGGAATAGGTTGGGGCCTCCCAAGGGAGGCTGGCCTCACCATTTGAGAACCGCTGCCCTAGGTATTTGAATGACTGCACCTGTTCAAGGACGCTTCCAAGGAAAGTTGAAATAGTGAGGTGATGAAGTTTATGCCTGTTGTGAGGGCTGTTAAAGAGCATTGCCATGTTTTTTTTTATGGTTGAGGACCAGCTTATGACTGGCTAAATCAGTTTTCCACAGAGGCAAAGCCTTGCTGAAGATTGAGTTGTAAGATCACTGGGTCCTTGTGGGAGGAGAAGATTACAGTGTCATCTGCATAGAGGATGAGTTGTTCAGGGCAGGATGTCGGGAAGATGTTAAAGAAAAGGCTGAAGAGTAGTGGGCCCATGTTGGACCCCTGAGGTACTCCAGAGAGGACAGGTCTGGGATCTAAGAGGACATCTGCAATTTCTGCTCTTTGCAACTGATTTTGCAGGTAGCTATTGAACCACGCTACAGCATCGGGGGAGAGCCCTGTGAACTGAAGTTGTTTAATCAGCAAACCATGGTGGGCAGTGTCAAATGCCTTGGTCAGATCGATAAATACTGCCCTTGCTAGATGACCCTTATCCAATATGCTGTGTAGTGCTCCAGTGAATTCCAGTAAGGCAGATGAGGTACTGTGTCCTTTTCTGAAACCATGCTGTTGTGTACATAAGAGATTGTGTTTTTCAAGGTAGTCAGTGAGTTGGTCAGCCACTATGTGTTTGAGAGCCTTGGAGAGAGAAGGTAGTATCGAAATTGGTCAAAAGTTCCCATGGAAGGTCTTATCCCCTCTTTTGTGGACTGGTGTAACTGTAGCAGCTTTCTATTTGTCGGGGAATTGACTGAGGCTGAGGGAGAGGTTGATAATATGAGTTAATGGTATTAGTACTTCTTCAAGGGTGAAAGATAGCAGTATGAAGTCTAGTGAGTCCTCACTAGTTCTTAACTTGGAGATTGTCTTGGTGATGTGTTTCCAGGCTTCGTGCAGCTTAACTGTTTTGAAGTAGAAGGGTAGGTGATTGGAAGGGGTGGGATAGCTACAGGGAGTAGTGGAGGTTGTATCTAGGAAAAAGTCTGGGGAGGAATGCTGCTTAGGTCAGTGAACACATCATTGAAGGTGCTTGCAATGACCAGGGGATCAAGAGTGATAGACCTGTCAATCTTTAGCATAGTTGGGGAGGATTTGGGCTGCTTCCCTGTGACCTCTTTGATGTTTTTCCAAAACTCAGACCCATTTCCCCAGGTGTTGGAAACAGCTTCTCTGTGGTACGCACTTTTCTGCAGTTGAATGGATTTAGTGCAGTTGTTTTGGGCATGTTTGTAGTACTGTATGTCGTGCTGGGCACCGGAGGCCCTAGCTAGAGCCCAGAGCTGGTCCCTGGATTTTAGTTGTGCTAGAAGCTCACCAGTTAACCATGGGTTGCACAGCGTCTTGACTTTTCATTTTTTGAGCAGGGTGTAGGAGTCGCATGCTGCATTGAAGGAGGAGATGAAGTAGTTGAGAGCTGAGTTAACATCCGTAGACTGGTAAATGGGGGACCAGTCATGCAGGCAGAGACAGGATTTAAGGTGATTTAGTTTACCACATGGGAGGACTCTGCTGGTGATGACTTGAAGCAGAGGCTTGCAGAATTTGTTTGACCACACACAGATAACAGGGGAGTGGTTGCTTAGTGAGTCGGGAAGGACAGAGGTGCTGGAGATATGGGAGGGATGACTGGTAAGAATCCAGTCCAGAAGGGTACTGGTGCATGTTTTGTAGTTTTTTTTGCTCGTGGAGGAGAAAACCATTTTCGAAAGGTTAGCTGATGATATAGCATCCTGAGACAGCAGCTTCAGATGCCTGCCAGTTCGTATTGAAGTCGCCTAGTATGATAGTATCAGCACCTCTAGGTTAGGTTTTGATAAAGCCCAGGACAGTTGTGAGGCTTTTCTTGGTCTTTTGGTGGGATGTAAACACTTAATAACTGTGAGGGCTTTGCTGTGTGCCCCTCAAAGTATTTTAATTGGTAGGATCTGAGCTGCAGAGTCATAGAGAGGGGGTTAAGATGGGAACCCCATGAGATAGTCTTTGATGTAGATTGTGAAACCCCTCCTCTTGTGGACATGTGAGCCAGCCTGTGCACATTATACCTGGTAGTTCAATTGCCAAGTCCGAATTTTAGGCATCAGCAAAGTTTCAACAATTGTAAGGATGTCAGGCCTGTGTTGGTTTACAAAGACTCATACGGCATGAAGCTTGGGGATCAGGCTGCAGATGTTAATGATGGCGATGATCAGCCCCCCCTGAAGATTTCGCATAGCAGGCATCACTAGTGGTGCATGGGCCTGGGTTAGGATGCACATTTCCTGATATCAGCAGGAGGAGAAGCAGGAGCTTCATTGTGCACGAATGGAGTTTCTTGAAGGATAGTTTGTGGGTTTGTTGCTTGTGATGACATATGTGGTAGTGCTGGCATTTGTCCCAGAGCAATGTCATGTATGACAGAGGAGATAGGAGGCTCCATGACCCGAATCTGGAGGAGATGAGGAGCAGCCAATCAGAGGCCTGAGAGGTCCTTGGGGGAGAGTAGTGCTCATAGTGTAGCATGCCTAGGTGGCAACATGGGGTATCAAGCTGGTAGGTAGGAGGGGAGGAGGGTAGCAGGCTCCAGGTAGGTAGGAGGGATGAAGCAGGGAGGCGAGAATAGTGAGATAAATCAATATATTTGGGAGGGTGAACATGTTCAGTAGGTATGCCCGGGAGCTGCTGTAACCCAAATAAGTTTAACCACTGGATATCCTGCTGGTATAGTGTGCAATTTATGCGCCATCCAAGCAACTTTAGGGAGTGTGGCTATGTTAACTAAGACATGCCAATAAGGAACAGCAATAACAAACTGTGACTGAAGCACTCAGATCAAAGCTTCACAATGCTCTTTATCAAGCAGAGCACTGATACAGTTCTTCTGATGAAGCCTGGCAGTGTACCAGGTGAAACGTTAGTGTTCTTTTAAGCCACTTTTTTTTACTTGTGCTTGTCTGCATATTTATAAATTTTGGAGTTACATTCCGCCTGTTGTCCGTTTCATTGCTGTATAGGTGCTTGTATGTTCATTGTTCTTATTCACATATTAGTATAGCACCATACAAGTCCTGGTGCTCCTCAATTCTTCTTTCTTTTTGTAAACTTCCCATGAAGACAGCTTGAGATCCATGCCTTCTCCCTAAACAGCAACAGTAGTGTCAGCCTTCCTTTTAAGATTTTGTTTATGACCTTCAGGACATCTGCAAATACGTTGTTACTGTAGTGAAAGTTTCTGGCTGAGATGGCAGTCACACTGAGGTTTGTTTGTTACCTTAAAAGGCTCAAGAAGGGCCCCCCCTCTAAGTAATCATTGTAGCACTTGGAGCCTAGCTCCAGTACACCCAACAAAGATCTTCCCCCACATCCAAATAATGTAATTAGAATTGGAAGCCCATGCACAGTGCTGAGAAACATGTAGACACCCCATGAAAAAAATGGTATCATCGCTGGGAGCTCTATCTCAGTGTTGGCATATAATAACCTCCCCTCCCTGAAAAACATACACACACACTCACAAAATGCTGAGCTGCAAAAAGAGCCCATTCTTGGTGCCAGCAAACAGTGACCATACTCTCTAAATGATTAGACTGGCACTGAGACCACCCCGTCACCAACTCTGGCAAACAACACCCTTCTTCTAATTATTGGGACAACACTTTAAAACTATGACCCCTTTTGCCTAACCCTAGCTCATAATGAGATTCACCAGTTCTTTCTGCATTTGTAGTACCCTAATCTCCCTTTCCCACCCTCACAGGGCCTAGGTGAGACACTTCCCTGACCTCTTGAGCTATCTGTGCAGTGCACTGAAACCAACACCATTGCTACTTTGTGAATGTGAGATTCCTTAATTAGTGGTCAACTGAGGATCCTCACTTATTTGGTTAATTGTTTCCCCAAATAGTCATTTTTTTGCCTGACTTGCTCCCAGAAGAGTGTTGTGAGCTATTCATGCAAAAAAAAAAAACTTTCATGGGATAAAACGTGCTGGACAAATGAGTATCTTTACTTTCTCATAAAGATTTTAATGTGCAAAATACAAACAGATTTGGTAACATTACACAAAAGTCAGCACATGAACTGAGTGGAGGGTCTTTGCCAGGCACTGTGGTATTGAGAAGCAGGGAGTGGGCACATGTTTTATGACTTCACGATAGTGGATAAGGGTGCTATTAGGCCGTGGGAAGGAGGATTTAATGATGACTTTGGATGAGACAATAAGAGTGCTGCAAGTGTGCTAGAACGGGAAATGTAATCATAAACTTCATGTGGGTGTTAGGAGTCGGCGGATTTAATCATGGCAATGGGTGGGGAGGAAGGGGTATAATTATGCTATGAAGGTGGGTAGGAGGGAGTACAAATGTAATTTAAATGTAATTTCAGGTGGGGAAGAATGGGAAATAACAGTGCTGTGTAATGAGGATGGTGAAGGGAACATTTAAATACAGCTGGATGAAGGAGGAGGTAGATAAAGGCACTGCAAGGATGAGGAAGACAGGTCTTAAGTAATAACTTCTACTGGGGTGGGGGATTATGGGAGCTACAAAGATATGGGAAAAGAGAATGTAATGATGACTTCTGCTAGGTGGAAGGTGTTAAGGGTGCTAAGAGTATGCCAAGAGAGGAGAATTTAATGATGGCACTGAGTGTGGTGAGTTAGAGGTAATGCTGCTACAATAGTGGAGAAAGGGAGACTTTCATAATGACTTTGGATGGGGGTACAAAAAGTGTGGTGAGAAGGTGGAATATAACAATGATTTCAGATGAGGAGGTGGATGATCAGGTACTATGTGGGTAAGAAAGGGGGATTTAAAATATGAAGTTTGGTGGGTGAGGAGTAGGATAAGAGCATTTTGGGGGAAGGAAGGAAGAATTTTAAATTTGACTTATATGGGGGAGATGCTACCAGGGTGGGATAAGTGGGAATGTGATAATGTCTTTATTTATTTGCAGCATTTAATCAGGAAAGACACACTAAGTTTTTGGCAACTCATTTTCAGCTGCCTCCTGGGGAGGAATTCTGGAAAATGAACAAGTTACTAATACAGTGAAAAGAAATACAGCATTATGTGATAAAATAGGGTATACTCTTAGCACGGCAACTAAAATTTGCCACCACAATTAGAATGCCACAACAATGGCAACAATGAAAGGGGTTATCCTGATTTTAGATCACCCCTCACTGATGCTGTTCTTTGCGCTCACACAGTTTCTGCCCTCTCCAGGGCATGCCTGCCCCAGAGGAGATTAGGGGCGTGGGGGGGGGCTTCACCCCCCACAAAAGTTGACTGTCTCCTGGGAGGGCACTTTGGCACAGAAACTCCTGGTAGAAACATAGAAACATGGAAACACAGAATTTGACGGCAGATAAGGACCACTTGGCCCACCTAGTCTGCCCATTTCCATACCTGATGGATAAACTGCAGATTCTAGTTAATCAACAGCTTACTTTCTCCTACCCCCCACTAGAATTGCCTTATGCCTGTCCATGCATTCTTGAATTCTCCCACTGTTTCTGACTCCTCAGGGAGGTTCTTCCATGCATCCACAACCCTCTTACTTTCTAACGTTACCTTTGAGTCGTCCTCCCTCTATCTTCAAATGATGCCCCCTTGTTCTTGGACATCTCTTCTTCTGAAAGATACTACCTTCTTGTACTTTGTTAATTCCCCTTGAGATACTTGAAAGTTTCTATCATGTCCCCCCTCTCCATCTTTTCCTCAAGGGTATACATATTAAGCTGCTTTAGTCTTTCCTCATATGTCTTTTGATGCAGACCCTGCACCATTTTGGTTGCCCTCCTCTGAACAGCCTCCACTCTGTCTATGTCTTTGTGGAGATGGGGTCTCCAGAACTGCACACAGTACTCCAGATGGGGTCTCACCAACTGTCTGTACAGAGGGATAACAACTTCCTGTTTTCTGCTGTTGATGCCTTTCCCTATGCATCCCAATATCCCCCCAGCCCTCCTTACTGCCTTCTCACATTGCTTGCCCACCTTTAGGTCACCTGATATAATTACTCCTAGGTCTCTTTCGATTTTTGTTGTTGTTATTAACTCACTCCCCATTGTGTACTCTTCCCCTGGGTTTTTGTTTCCCAGATGCATTACCTTGCACTTCTTTGCATTGAATCTGAGCTGCCACATATTTGACCATTCCTCCAACCTTGCCAAGCCCTTTTCATTCTTTCCACTCCACCTTGTGTATCAACCCTGTTGCAGATCTTTGTGTCATCTGCAAAGAGGCATACCTTTCCTTCCAGGTGCTTTCCAATGTCACTTATAAAGACATTAAAGAGGACCGGTCCCAGTACTGAACCCTGCGGTACCCCACTAGTTACCTTCCTTTCTTCACAGTGGACTCTGTTTTCTACTACCCTTTGCGTCCTGTTGTCCAGCCAGTTTTTTATCCAGGTTACCCCCTTGGGACCCACTCCAAGGCTGGCTAACTTGTGTATTAATCTTTTGTGTGAGACTGTGTCAAATGTCTTGCTAAAGTCTAGGTAGGCCATGTCCGCAGATGTTACGCCTGGTGGTGTAATGCCAGGTGCCATGGTGCCTGCACCATAGTCAGTGTTGGCAACATGGTTATCACACCAGCACGTGTGAACCACAAAATAGCAATCCTGGTAACAGGGGTACATTTGAGGGAGCAAAAATAGTAACAGAATTCAAAAATGCATTGACCAGGCATAAAGGAACCTTAGTGGTTAAGATAGCGTGGTTATAGCCAGAGATCAAGTAGTATCTGCAGTATTAATCAATCTATCTTTATTTATCCAGGAGAAATTATCATTGAGACAGCTCATTTACATGGTGGACCTGGGTCAGGTACAAGTATATAACATACAAGAAGGAGAACATATGACACAAGGCACAATAAGTACAATCTTACAAATAGGTTATTTTGTACATCATATACATAAAACACAAGAGGATATATAAGTTATATAGTACAACTGTCACCCAGTAGACACATTCTCCAGGTAGTAGAAATCATGATGTAACTGGGACATTAGAAGGAGGGAGGAGTGCCATAATGGTTAAGTTAGTGAGGGCAGTTGCAAGGTTCTTTAAAGGCCCTAGCAAAGAGGGTATTGAAGAAGGGTACTTTCACTGGAAGAACAATTTTTAGGGTTTTTTGCATTATATTCCAAAGGACAGTGAGAACATGACTTAAGGCCTCTTTGCCGAAACGTGTACTTACCTTGGGAATAACAAGAGAGGAATATGAGAGACCTCTTAGGAGGTAACTCCCTGACTGGCAGACAGACAGACAGAGATGTATTTAGGGAGCTTATTTGTTAATGCTCTAAGTGTCCATATGATAACGTTTTTATGCCATCTATAACTGAGTTCCAGCCAAGCATAGAGTAAAGGGTGCAGTGATGGGTGGAATATGTTGCATGTGTGATGAATCTAATTACCCGATGGTAAAAGTTGTCAAGTTTCCCCAGGGCTGTACTTGACCCATGTCCATACAGGATATCGGCATAGTCTAGGAGCGGTAAGAATGTAGTTTGTACTAGGTGGATTTTTGCCTCCTGAGTTAGTAGATGCTTTATGCGAAAGAAGATGCCAAGTCTTAGTCTTTTGGTGAGATTTTCAATGTGAATCGAGAAAGATAGCCTGTCATCAACCCATACCCCCAAGAACTTTAAGTTTGACACAAACTCTAAGGGCTCACCTACCATCGACTGGATAACAGGGATTGTGGAAGTACCCTTTGTTTAATTTGTACATGAACTTGGTGCAAACAGCATAGCCTTGTTTTTTTTAGCATTTAGAAGCAACTTCAGATGCAGTAAGTTTTCCTGCAAATGGTTTAATTCAAGTTGGAGGTCTTTGCAGGCCTGATCCAGAGAAGGCCTGTCCATGTATAGCACGGTATCATCCATAAATAGATGAATACTAGCATCTGAGAGCCCGTTGTTTAGGTTGTTGATATAAACAGCAAACAGCAATGGTCCTAGGATGGACCCTTGAGGCACTTCTCTTTTTACAGTTTTCAGTGTGGAGAGATTACCTTCTGCTTTGACTTGTTGGTGATGTCCAGTGAGATAGCTAGTAAACCACTTGATTGACAGTGGGTCTGCTCCGACGATATGCGGAGTGGTAATAAGGAGGTCATGGTCCACCGTATCTAAAGCTTTGCACAGATCAAGGAATAAGCTGCATAGATAATTTTTGTTGTCTAAGGCCAGCTGCCAGTCAGTTGTAACTTTGGCAAGCGCAGAGGTTGTGCTGTAATGTGGTCTAAAACCAGACTGGACCAGTTAAGAAGATTATGCATTTTGAGGTGTTACCTGAGCTGTGAATTCACTGATTTCTCCAGTACTTTTGGCAAGATAGGTAGTAAGGAAATCGGGCGATAATTATTTAAGTCACTGGTGCTACCAGACTTAAAGAGTGGGATCACTTGCGCTGTTTTCCATATTGCTGGGATGGAACCTTGCATAAGGGACAAGTTAAAAAGTTGAGCTTTCAGGGCAACAAGATCGTAGTATGCTATCTTTAGGTAATACGGCTCTATTTGGTCTGCACCAGAACTTTTTCTAGTGTCAAGTGCCAGAAGAAGATCCTCAACTTACTTTAAAGTGACAGGTTGGAAGGTGAAGGTTGCCTTATGTATTAATAGACTATGTTTAAGCCAATCAGGGTTTAGAGCACTTAGCTGAGATCAGAGAGTACTGTCTGGTGAGGCAACAAAAGCTAGCTCTGCTGTAGCAAAATGGTTGTTTAGAAGCTTGAGAATAGAATGTTTGTCGGTGGTGGAATCACCACCCACAGTGATTTTTTTGGGAAGAGAGTGAGCAGGAGAGTAACCTTTGATGTCATTTAGAGTTTTCCAAAATTTTCTAGTGTCATTTGAAGCATTATCAATTTTTGATTTGGAAATGCTATGCTTTTTCAGCTCTGGTAAGTTTTTAGCATCAATTCCTTACTGCTCTGAAAGCTGACCAATCAGTTTGAAGTTTAGTTTTCTTTGCTTTTTTCCATAGAGAGTCTCTAGGCAATAGAGCGGCTTTCAATCTGCCTGTAAACCATGGGCACAGTTTCCTTTTAGTTCTGATTTTTACTATAGGAGCATGCTTATCGAGGGCCCTAAGTACTATTTTGTGAAATTCTTCATAGGCAGTATCCACGGTTTAGGCCAGATAAGAGTCCTGCCAAACAGCATGTTGGAGATCTGAGCAGAAGTCTAATAAATCAAAATTCCTCTGGCATCTCTTATAGATGTACTTGGAGGATGACACTGCTTTAAGAATAGACCTCACACAGGCTATTGCACAATGATCGCTGACGTCATTAAAAAAATGCACTTGCATGGGTAAATAGGTGAGGTTTGTTGACTAAGCAGAGTACTTTTCTCTAGGTTTTTGATGTTAGGCTGTGTGGTTTCAGATATGATTTGTGCAAGACCAAAAATGTCTCAATAACTCTTTTAGAGGTTTAGATGCTGTGAGAAAACAGTCCAGATTGAGGCCACCAATTAGTATCACTTCAGTGGATAATGCATCTAGAACGTCACTTAGGTGGTTCAGTAGTTTTGGACCTGCAGCAGGGGGCCTGTAACATCCAATAATGTGCATAGCAATTGTGTTGGTAAGCTGCACTTTTGAAGTGAGACATTAAAATTCCTTGGGCAAAGTAGTCGAGTGTACTATGGAGGAAGCATATTTGTCCAGGATGTATATTGCTACACCCCCACCTCTCATGTTTCTATCCATTCTAAACATATTATACAAAGGAATGTTAATTTCATGATCTGGTGTCGCAGGCTTAAGCCAAGTTTCAGTGGCCACCAACACATCTGGGCAGGTGTGATTAATCCACATTTGGATGGACCCAGATTTCCTCAGCAAACTGCAGGCATTGATATGAGTTAGGCTCATTCCATTCAGCTAACCAATTTGGGAGGGGGTTGAAATTGGGAGAAGGGGTCCAGGGTTGAGCTCAACATTACCTGCTCAAATGAGCAGTAATACAAGAAATTTTTTGATGACTTCCAAGAGCAGCCTTGTTAATCGACTTTTGCCTCTTCTGTGGCATCCTGGTGTTCAGTAGGGGGTAAAGATGAAGTTCTGGCTGAGCGTGGGTAGGCATGAAGGTACAGGAGTGCCCATACAGAGACTGAGAGCAGCCAGCCATTGATTTTTATTTATTTATTTATTTATTTATTTATTTATTTATTTTAACATCAGTTTAACAATCTTTGAACCAGGGGCTCATTTACAAAGGTACCTCATCACATAGAGGACAAAAACAGCGGTACAATAGACAACAGATAATCAGCAATACAGGTTCACAATAGGTGTCAGTCAATGATACAGGCATTTCAGAGACATAAATACTGTATACAGGTGAGTTAGGGTTAAGAGATAGTGGATAGAGGAGGATTGGATAAGAAGACGGATAGCAGAGGATGAGAGGAGGACCAGAGGGAGGAGAGTGGGCAAGTGAGGGTGTCGAGTAGGGAGGAAGAGAGCCGCTCAGTGAGCATTGTCAGGGGGAGGAGAAGATCAAGGGCAGCAACAGCTGTTTGAGGTGAGCAGATGATTTCTGAGGCTGTATTTAAAGCATGATAACGAGGGAGCGTCAGAGATTCCGGCAGGAAGGGTGTTATACCAGGAGGGGGCTCTGTAGGGGTATGCCCTTTGGCCTTGTGAGGTCCTAGCCCTTGGTATGACCAGTGTGGTTTTGCAGGAGCTGTGGGTGCGCACTGTGGGTTTTTTTTTAATGTTATGTGTGGTAATGGCCCAGTGCTACTTGGGGCATTTGATATAACACCCTGTATAGAAGGGTACTTTTTGGGACCTGTCAGGACCACAGGGCATGGAATTTGATGCATGCCTGTAATTGTGAGTGTGTCAGTACAGTCCTACTGATAGTAGTCAGTGAAGCCTGCTGAGCATGAGGTTAAGGACATTGTCACCTTGACTTGGACACCAGTAGAAAATTAGCTAGTGCCATATTTGGAAGGCTGTGGATCCGGGCAGGAGGTCTCAGGCGGCGGCTTGTGGAAGAACCATCTGTCCGGGGGCTGAGTTGGCTTGGCGGTGGAGCTTGAGGTCCCTTAAGGAGGGGGGCCCAGCTGAAGAAAAAAGAGAGGGGAGAGATTATTATACTGGCCATGCACAAAGGTGCAGACAGCCCAGCAGGAAGCCCAGTTAGCAAGAACAATGGGAGTAGTTGGTTTGAGCACCAAATGTCTGGGGCTGGAGTAAACAGCAATTACTCAAGAAGGAACTGTAATCACAGCTCTTTTTAGACAAATTCAAACTTGTAAAATTATACAGGCTGTAACTTAGCAGACATTTCAAGCAAAAACCTTATCAAAACTCTAATTTTGCTGGCTTGGTGAAGAGCAGAGTCAAGCGAGAGCTTTGGACCAATTGGAATGGGCCCTGGAAAGGCACTCACACTCCGATTGGCTGGCAGCTACTGCCGTACATGGAAGGCTGTGGATCTGGGCAGTGGTCTTGGGTGGCGACTTGTGGAAGCGCCATCAATCCGGGGGCAGATTTGGCTCAGCGGTGGAGCTTGAGGTCCCTTGAGGAGGGGGGCCCAGCTGAAGAAAGAAGAAAGGGGAAAGATTATTATGTTGCCATGCACAAAGGCACAGACAGCCCAGCAGGGAGCCCAATTAGCAATAACAATGGGAGCAGTTGGTTTGGGCACCAAATGTCTGGGGCTGGAGGAAACAGCAATTACTCAAGAAGCAAGTGTAATCACAGCTCTTTTTAGACAAATTCAAACTTGTAAAATTATACAGGCCGTAACTTAGCAGACATTTCAAGTGAAAACCTTACCAAAACTCTAATTTTGCTGGCTTGTTGAAGAGCAGAGCCAAGGGGGGAGAGCTTCAGACCGATCAGAATGGGCCCTGGAAAGGCTCTCACATCCCAATTGGCAAGCGGCTAGTGCTGTACATGGAAGGCTGTGGGTCCAGGCAGGAGGTCTCAGGCAGCGGGTTGTGAAAGAGCCATCCCTCCGGGGGCTGATTTGGTTCAGTGGTGGAGCTTGAGGTCCATTGAGGAGGGGGGCCCAGCTGGAAGGCAGTGGATCTGGGCAGGAGTTCTCAGGTGGCAGCTTGTGGAACAGCCATCCATCTGGGGACCAAGTCAGCTTGGCGGTGGAGTTTGAGGTCCCTTGAGGAGGGGGACCAAGCTGGAAGGCTGTGGATCCAGGCAGGAGGTCTTGGGCAGCAGCTTATGGGAGAGCCATCTGTCCGGGGGCCGAGTCAGCTTGGCAGTGGAGCTTGAGGTCCCTTGAGGAGAGGGGCTCAGCTAGGAGGCTGTGGATCTGGGCAGGAGGTCTCGGGTGGTGGCTTGTGGAAGAGGGGACTGTCTAGGGACAGAGTCAGCTCAGTGGTGTAGCTTGAGGTCCCTTGAAGAGGGAGGCCCAGCTGAATGGCTGTGGATCCAGTAAGGAGGGCTCCAGTGGTGTCTTGTGGAAGTGCCATCCATTTGGGGGCCAAGTCAGCTCAGAGGTGGAGCCTGAGGTCCCTTGAGGAGGGGGGCCCAGCTGAAGTAAGAAGAGAGGGGAAAGATTATTATGTTGGCCATGCACAAAGGCACAGACAGCCCAGCAGGGAGCCCAATTAGCAATAACAATGGGTGCAGTTGGTTTGGGCACCAAATGTCTGAGGCTGGAGGAAACAGCAATTACTCAAGAAGGAAGTGTAATCACAGCTCTTTTTAGACAAATTCAAACCTGTAAAATTATACAGGCCATAACTTAGCAGACATTTCAAGCAAAAACCTTACCAAAACTCTAATTTTGCTGGCTTGTTGAAGAGCAGAGCCAAGGGAGAGCTTCAGACCAATCAGAATGGGTCCTGGAAAGGCTCTCACATCCTGACTAGCAAGCGGCTAGTGCCGTACATGGAAGGCTGTGGGTCCAGGCAGGAGGTCTCAGGCAGCGGGTTGTGAAAGAGCCATCCATCCGGGGGCTGATTTGGTTCAGTGGTGGAGCTTGAGGTCCATTGAGGAGGGGGGCCCAGCTGGAAGGCAGTGGATCTGGGCAGGAGTTCTCAGGTGGCAGCTTGTGGAACAACCATCCTTCCGGGGACCAAGTCAGCTTGGCAGTGGAGCTTGAGGTCCCTTGAGGAGGGGGGTCGAGCTGGAAGGCTTTGGATTCGGGCAGGAGGTCTTGGGCAGCAGCTTATGGGAGATCCATCTATCCGGGGGCCGAGTCAGCTTGGCAGTGGAGCTTGAGGTCCCTTGAGGAGAGGGGCTCAGTTAGGAGGCTGTGGATCTGGGCAGGAGGTCTCGGGTGGTGGCTTGTGGAAGAGGGGACTGGCTGGGGACAGAGTCAGCTCAGCAGTGTAGCTTGAGGTCCCTTGAAGAGGGAGGCCCAGCTGAATGGCTGTGGATCCAGTAAGGAGGGCTCCAGTGGTGTCTTGTGGAAGTGCCATCCATCTGGGGGCCAAGTCAGCTCAGAGGTGGAGCCTGAGGTCCCTTGAGGAGGGGGGCCCAGCTGGGAGGCTGCGGATCAGGGCAGGAGGTCTTGGGTGGTGGCTTGTGGCAGAGCCGTCCATCTGGGGGATGAGTCGGCTCGGTGGTGGAGCTTGAGGTACCTTGAAGAAGGGGCCATTGGAAAGTAGCCTACTGAAATGGCAACTCACTTTCGGCCCATGTTGACAGGCAATTGTGTAGGGAAGGTGACTGGATGGGTGGTATGTGAAAGGCGACGGGATGTCGCTGTATATATATGCATATGTTGGAGGGGTGGCAAACGAGCACCTTGAATGAGGGGCAATGGTGGCAGGAAGGGTTTGTCAGAGGTGGTGCCGCAGTGAGCTGCAGAGCTGGCTCTGTGGCATGGTGGTTGTGACCTGAGCTGGGGTGGCTGTGATACTGGGTCCGGGCGCTGGTGTATTTTGTTGTGCATGGCCTGAGTTATCTATTTTTATTAATTTTTTGGATTTGCAATCCCTGACATGCACCCACTGGAGTTGAGAATCCTAACGTAGGGGAGGGCAGGGGGGCATTGCCCCCCGCATGAAAAAAATCCTGTGTCCATTGCGCCAGGGGTGCACATTTGCGAAATTGAATTTTGGCAATTTACACTCACCACAAGGATGATCGCCTTTCAGCATTCACCCTTATGACATAGAACCACGGTATTACAGTCGGTAAGAAAAACAGGCAGACTAGGCGGGCCAAGCGGTCCTTATCTGCCAACAATTTCTAAGTTTCTATGTTTCTGTGAACATGGGGAGAGGTTCATTTCAATTATAACTTTCTGAGGAGGAAGGGAGAGATAAGGGTGATAGTTTGGGGGATGGGAATTTTAAGTTTAATGCTGTGAGGGAGAAGGGAAAAAGAATTTAATAGTAACTTAGGATGGAGGGAGGAGGGGAGGTAGCTGCATTACATTGATATGAAACAGGAGATTTAGTTATGACTTCTAGTGTGGAGGAGGAGGAGCAAGGATGTTAAGTGAGTGGGGGAGGAGAAATGTAATCATTACTTCAACTAAGGGAAGGGGCGCTACAAAGGTGAGGAAGGGGAGTTAAGTAGGATTTGGTGTAAGGAGGGGATAAAGGGACTATGAGAGTACAGGACGACAGAATATGAGTATGAATTTTGGGAGGGGAGGAAAGGATAAGAAGTGGGAACTTTAATGACATCAGGTGTGAGGTGAGATAAGGGTGCTTTCAGAGGATTCAAATATGTATTTGCTTTTTAAAAAAATATGGACATTTATTGCAAAAAATAAAAAAAAGGCAAGGTTCATGGATAAAGTTTAAAAAGTTAAGAGTGCAAACCTTGGTTTCTTGAGTTTATAGCCCTAGGCCCGGATATTCAAAAGGGATGCGCCATGCGCAACTGGGATGCACCAGCACAAGTATGGAAATGCACCATTGTGCGATATTCAGCTGGAGGCAGCTGTGCAGCGCAAGTTGCAATGCGCAAGGGTGCAATAGTAATGAATGCATGCGCAACCATAGGGGGCGGAACCATGAATAACATGCGAAGTGTGATATTCAACAGCATGCTCCATGTGCAATAGGGGAGCTAGCAGAAGTTGCGCGCCAGTGGAAATTATTCAAAATAAAAAGGATCAAGAGAGGGGTGCAAGAATGCTACAGGGAAGCCACAGGTGGGAGAGAGCTGACAGGCACAAGGCAGAGGGTAGCAGTGAGCAGGACTGGGCAGGAGCAGGACAGGGCACAGCTGAAGTTAACCAGGAACAGGATAGAAGTGGGGAGCCTGTGCCACTGTGCAGGAACATAAGTGGAGTGCCACAGTGGACTGAGGGCAGTGGCAGTAGTCAGGACAGCCACAGCCAAAGGCCGGAAGTGTACCCGGTGCAGGGGGAGCATCATAAATGGACAGCAGGGGGAACGGGATAACAGCCGCCGTGGGGGGAACACCAGCCAGGGACATGGCCAGGGCCACCTTCCAGATGCAGGCGGTAATGAGGGGTGTGAGAAGGCAGGCAGCAGGGGGGCGTGGCCGTGGAAGGGCCCATCAGCGGTATGACCAGAACAGGCAGTACCGAGCCAGCACCACCTTTGAACGCTACTCTGACACAGAGATTGTGGGCCGGTACCGCCTGAACCGGGTGATCCTGAGGCAGCTCTGTGAGCTGTGCAGTGATGAGATACAGGTACCCACACGATGGAGCCATGCTCTGTCAGTGGAGACGAAGGTGACAGCCGTCATGTGCCTGCTCACCACAGGCACCTTCCAGAGACCAACAGGGGACACAACAGGCATAACCCAGTCAGACGCATCACGCCTACTCACACAATTCCTCAGGGCACTGCTGCCACATGCTGCGGAGTACATCCATTTCCCCAGCACACAGGCAGAGTGCACAGCACACATACAAGAGTTCCACAGGGTAGCACGGTTGCCTGGCGTGCTCAGGGCTATTGACTGCACCCATGTGGCCATCCTCATGCCACCTGGCCCGGACTGTGTGTCCTACATCAACTGGAAGGGGTATGCCAACATCAACTGCCAGGTAGTGTGCGATGCCAGGGGGCACATAACCAATGTCTGTGCCATGCATCCTGGGGGAGCACATGATGCCTTCATCTGGCACCAGTCTGCGCTGTACCACAGGTTTGAGAGAGGGGACATCCCCACTGGCCACCTAGTGGGTGAGTATGCATATCATGCAGGATGACATGAACAGACATGGGGGGGGTGCATCGTCAGAGATGCCATGGGTACCGGCCTTCTTGGTCCATGGCAAAGCAATGCAGACCACCATACTAATGTCCACCCTCTACACACAGGTGACAGTGGCTACCCACTCTGTCCCTGGCTGCTCACACCAGACTGGCGCCACACGACCCCATCACAGCTACAGTACAATGAGGCACAAGCCACAACACAGAATGTCATTAAGTGGGTGTTTGGGATGCTGAAGGCATGTTTTCAGTGCCTGGACATGTCTGGCGGTGCCCTACAGTACAGCCCTTCGAAGGCCTGCGGGCTATTCCTGGCCTACTGCATCCTGCACAACATGGCCAATGACTGTGGGATAGCCGTAGAGGTCCAAGAGGGGGACAGCGGTGGGGACGATATGGAAGCCGGTCCAGATGGTGATGGGCAGCCACCCCCTGGGTGAAGGGAGCCCCACCTGATCTGGATGTCACAGCTGCACCAGGACACCATCACAGAAGAGCACTTTGGTCAACACAGGTAGGTCACGGGGCCATGTGCAACCACCAATGGCAAGGGCACAGCCCACAGACAGGCAGGGACGAACCCAAGGGTTGGATGGCGGTAAGGGAATGGGTCTGAGTGTGGCACCGCACACAGCATCAGGGATGGGCAGGGCCAAACATAACGTGTGCACACACACACACTCACACCACAAGACATGCACAAGGGGTAGATAGCATGCCAACCCCAAATGAAACCCCTACCCCCACACAGGTCCACACACGACCATGCCCAGGGGCTGTCACTGTTCATGCCTCAGACGCTGGGCACCATTGCACACTGGTGGACAGCACAACGCAGGCATCATCATGCACATGCCACAGTGGCCAGCAGCTGGGAGGGTGTGCACAGGAACTGTGTGTGTGCAGGGCCGGGTACCCCACCCGTGCGTCGCACGATGCACACCACACTGCACATGGGGCAGTGGCAGACAGTGGCCATGGTGGGGGACAGGTCAGTCACTTGGCACAGTGCCACAGCCACCATGGATGTGTAGGCAGCCCCACCGAGACCTGCCAGCTGTGCCAGGCTGACCATTGGCCTCATGGGTTGGCACCGACGGTCCCCAAGGGGTGACGCTGCATGAACGCGACCGTGTTCATGCAGGGGTCTGAAGCTCACCGAACATGCCCGTGCTAGGCATGCTCAGTATGCCCACAGCCAAACCCAGTGTCGACATAGCAGGTGTTGCATGGCACCAGGAACATGGGATGGACATGACACTGCGCGGTGTCTGTGGCACATAGGCACCGAACTGGGTGCCCAATGTGGCCATGACAGCTGTGAATGCATGTGTCTGCTTGTCATTGGCAGCGGTCACATCCTCCCACTGCCAGGCCATCTTTACCAGGAGCAGAATGTGGTCTCTGCTGCACCACTCCTCTGCCTGGCACAGAACCACACTGAGTGCATCCACCGCAGTCACAAGCCGCAACTGATGATCCACTGAAGCCTGGAGTAGATGGCTGTGCTCATCAAAGAGGTCATCCGCTGGTCTGGCATGCTGTCCTTCATGATGTTCCTGGCCCTGCTGGGCAGCACCCCTTGATGATAGATGCTGCACACCAGAGCCATGAAGGGCCTTGTCTGCACCAGCACCACCATCTTCAGTCCGGACAGACAGGCAGCTATGCACTGTTCCGGTCCCTTGGACACCTGTGGAGATGGATAGGTGTTCCTCCATGTCCAGGGCATCACTCTCAGTGGAAACACCCACCACCGCTGACCCATGTAGATGCTCAGAAGCTATAAGGGAGCACAGCAGCATTATTATCTCCGCCCTGCCCTGTGGCATTCCCCCAACCACCCACACAGTGACAACACAGGACCTACCATGCAGTGATGGGCTGCCACCCATCTGGAAGCCACCACCAGGAATGCCCTTTATGGCACAACACCGCATGCTGCCAGTCACCCACTCCTCCTGTGGCATCAGGCATGGCACATCCAGCTGTCCACCACTGGTGGCAGCACGTGCTGCCCTGATGGCAGCCACCTTGTCCTTTATCCTCCTCCTGTCCATGCCTACCTTCATTTTACAATCTTGCATGGACATCTGGTGGCTGCCATGCTGGTTCACAGCACGCGCCATCTCACCCCACGCCACAGCACAGGCCTGTGGTGTTCCCCACAGTCTGCTGAGCAGCGGTTCCCTGTTGAGATATGCTTTGAACAGGGCATCTGATTTAGCCCAGGTGAAGTTGGGCCTCCTCTTTCTCCCCATCCCTGTTCCTCCTCATCCTCTCATTCGGTCATGATCGAGCCTGTGGGAATGACAGGTGTTACCTTTGAATGTGCAGTCCCATTCAACCCTCACAAACCACAGTTCACACATCCCAACAGCATGTAACCCACCACAATAGACTTCAATACCAGACTATGTCCTCTACAGCCTCATGTTCATTTATAAAGCACAACACATGCAGATGAGATGAGACGCAACTTTAAGTGAATGCTAATGCAGTGGTTGCCCCATGGAATTGATGATGAGCTGATT
The DNA here is from genome assembly GCA_016271365.2 of Neoceratodus forsteri. NCBI lineage: Eukaryota > Metazoa > Chordata > Ceratodontiformes > Ceratodontidae > Neoceratodus > Neoceratodus forsteri. The sequence continues at coordinate 1,140,634,466 of CM057455.1, read as the reverse complement.
TGCATATGCTGGCTGAATATCGTGCTGTTGCACCTTGTGCAATGTTGTTGAGCATGCTCAGGCTATGGTGCAGCTCTGTGATGTGTGCAATAGGCACCACATGGTGCATGCCCGGGGTGCTGATGCCGATGCATGCCACACTGATGATGAGCTATGTGCGGGAGGCAGTGCAGGGCATGGCCACCTCTATGCCAGTGGCACTACTGCACTGTTTGCCCATGTAACATTCATGCCCAGGTGCGCCATAGGCACCATGGAGCCACAGCATGGTAGGCCACTGCAGGGCATCACACACAGGCACCCTACCACGCTACATGCAGGGAGTTCCAGTAGCACTGTGGTGCTCTGTGCACAGACAGACCCTTGACCCAGCAGCTGACCTTTGCCCCGTAGGTGCCATGCGTCCACATGGGTGCACGCCATCGTGCAGTTTGGTGACAGCGCAATGGGGAATAGCAGCCTCCGCACATGGAGAACATGCGCTACAGAGTGACATTTTGTTATTGGTACTCATAGAAGGATGTCATGCAGGTGAGCTCAGCAGTGGAGTGCAGTAGAGCTGGCAAACCTTGTGGCCATTGTTGAACCCCATGCTGGGGCCCTGTTCGGCCACAACCCACTCAATAGGCCATGCAGTGCCGTGTGGGAGGAGGTTGCTGAGGGCATGGAGGAGGCCACTGGTATTGCCCAGTCTGGTGAGCAGTGTTGCCACCAGTATGGAGACCTCCGGCAGAGGGACCCGGACAGACTGGGGCATCTGCAGGCATGCGCCCAGCGAGGTGCCGTGCCAGGGCCAGGTAGGTGCTCTATCCATACACTGGTAGTGTCAGCCTGTCTGGATATCATGGTGTGCATGTGTCCACCCCACAGGGAGGTGGAGGCCTTCTAGTGGGGGTGGTGGTGGTGGTGGTGGGGTTGTGGCATGGCTGGGCTGTGCGGGAATGCACACACGGGGGGGGCTTTGCTATTGGTTAGTACTGATGTTCCCTGCTCCTAGTTTGCACCCTAGGCCCAGAGGAGCACTGTAGGGTGAGGCAAGCCTGAGCAGAGCAGGACAGGGCTGGTATGCCACAGCAGGGTCGTGGAGGAGGGGCCATGGGCCAGCAGTGCCCAGCTGGCCTGGGTGCAAGTGAGTGCCTTTTTTCCCCTCACATCTGTGCATGCCATGTTGCAGGGTTGGCAGCGGGGCATGGCTACCAGCACTTGGCCCCACCACCATGCACACCACACTGTGCACTTAGCACTATCCTGTGGCACTGCATGTGTGGGTGGGCATTGCTGGTGGTCCGTGTGTGCACTGGGTACATGGCTGTACCGCTGCCTTCGCGCCGCATAGCCATGTCACTGTGCAGCCACGGTGGTGCTGTGTGAGACATGGGCGGTAGGTGTGTGCAGCAGTCTGCATGGCTGTGGGTGCCTGGGTAGGTGGGTCTTGTGGGCGCGGTCACTGTGGGTGGTCCCATGCCATCACAGGGGCATGGCTCACGGCTGTATGCCATGCACAATGAGTGGGCTGCAGGGGTCTGGACAGTCGCACGATTTGACTCTGCCCCCTTGTCCTAGGTGGACAACGCTGGAAGGTGCTGGAGAGGGGGTACAGGAGCTGCTGCAGCTCATCAGAGCCAGCCTAGAGATCCTGCAAAGGATAGAGCGGGACGGGGTACGGCGCCATGGAGGAAGGCGAAGGCACAGAAGTGGGGAGAGGGGCAGGCGATAGGCCCTTTATGCCCCTTTATTGAATTCCCCCCCAGACTCACCCTTACACCCCTTCTTCCCTCTCCCATTTGTTCACCCCTGCCCCATGCCCACCCCCACCTGGTTTGTGGCCCTTCCCCCCTTGTATATAGTTGTACATATGTTTTGTTGTTGAAATTCATTTAATATATGCATTTTGTTATGGCAACTGTGGTTGTCTCTGATTTGCAGCGGGCTAATGGTGCTTGGCTGCAGTGATGTGCATGGCATTGGGGGTGGTGCAGGCCTGGGCATGTGTGTGTGCTCAGCAGGAACTCGACTATGGTGTGGGTGGGGGACCCGGTCACTGTCTGTGGTATGTGTGTTGTTCCCTGTGCACTGGGCACCTGTGGGCGGTGGTCCCTGGTGCATGCCCTGTGTCCATGGTGCCCCTGTCAGTATGTCCATAGCCCATGCAGCTGACACCCTTGCATGCCTGTGCTATGCATAATCTGCTGGCATGTCAGTGGGGGCTGTTCATGCTGGCCACCCCCTGGATCCAGCGCAATGGCGGATTGCCCCCTGTCACCTGTATGGTGCACATTTGCCTAGGGTGGCACTGTGGTCTCTGCTGTTGTTTTCCTCCATCCATGCTGTCGCTGGTGTCTGTTGCAGGGTCTGTGCTCCGATGTCTGTCACTTGTGCTCCGGCCACATTCTGGTGGTGGACGGATTCATGGTGCATGCGCTGGGTGGCTGGTACACCTGTGCTATGGTGGGGTGCTGGCTGTGGGTACATGGCTGCTGTGGTCGCATGCCAGTGGGCTTGTTGCCCCGCTATTGTGTCCCTGTGTTGGGGTGCCCTTGGGTCTGGGTGGGTGTTTGTCCGTGCACTGTGTTGCATCCTGTGTGGTGCATGCTTCCATGCACCACTGTGGGCATCTGTGCTGGCTGTTGGGGCCAGTGCTGGGACAGTGTGTTTGCTTGGGTGAGCATGCAGGGTGCTGTCCTGCTGGTGGTGGGGTCCAGGGCAGGCCCTGTTGCATGTGGGGTACCTCGGGTGCCGATGCAGGGTCAACCTCTCAGCTGTGCCTCGGGGGGCCCATGCAGGGCAGCACTGTGTCTGCAGTTGTTGCGTCAGTGGCTTCTACCGCCTGCAGCGGGGTGCTCATGGTGGGGCTACCATGCATGGCTCCATGGTGCACAGGGTTGCATTGTCACAGTGGGGGTGGTGGCATGCATACGGAGCCATGCACTGTTGGGCACTGCTCCTGGGCACAGTATCTGGGGATCGCTGTGCAGGGTGTTCTCTACATTGGTGGGATGGAGTAGCACAGGGTGGCAAGACCTCCTTGTGTTATGGTCACAGCTTACCAGGGATTGTGCTGGGGCACCATGCTCCAGCTGTGGATTTGGTGCTGGTGTTCATGGACTGGTGGTTCATCCAGCTCACCTCAGACTATGCAGTTCATGGGGTGCGGGGGGGGCACTGTCTGGTCTGCTGCGTGCTCCTCTGCCCATGTCTTCCATGGGTGGTGCACCCCTGCATCCTGTCCCTGCGTATCCCTGGTTGTGATTCTGAACTGCTACCCTGCTCCACTGAGCATCCCTGGTTGCGCTACTGTGCATCAGCCCTGTGCCACTGCACATCCCTGGTTGCACCATGGTGCAGTTGATGTGATATTCAGTTGTGTTGTGCAAGCGCACCTTGGCCTGCGCTGTGTTTGAATATCGTACATGTTGCACATGGGCACACTGCACTTGCACCTGCTCCTGCTATTGCACTTCTTTGTGGTGCAGTTTGAATATCTGGGACCTAGTGTACAATAGCTCACCTGTTCTCTGTAGGTAAGATAACAAGGTTTAATTGTAAGCTGGTATCATACAATTTACTAACACAACCATACCTGCAGGATTTGGTAGAACAGATGCAGTTTGGCTATCAACAGCTCAAAAGCCCTACCTTTACTTTCCTGATTTTTTTATACTTGAACCATGAACGCTAGCATTGTCATAGTTTAGCTTTAGCAATACATTTCTATAGAGACAGTGCTAGGGGAGAAGACATAAAAGAGCTACAGACTGCCTTGTGTGGTGTGGCATCAATGGAGGTTGTGCTAGTGTAAAAAGTGTAAATGCAAGCAAAGAGTATGGTGTTATTTGTTTCTCAATATTCTGTAATCATTGCAATTGGAAAAATAAGAAATGGACAAATTCAGAGAAGTCTGAGCTTTCACCCACTACATTAATACTGGATTTACAACTCATTATTAACCACAATAAACATGGATGTTGGCACTTACAGACCGCACTGGAAATCAGCTGCTTAGCTGGCAAGAACTACAGGAGAAAACACAAAAAAGCAGCGATTCATTGCTTGGAGACTGGAATAGACTAAAGTACTTTTATTGTGAGTATGCAAAAAGACTTACCCCAGCACTTTGAGGGATCAGTCCCTCTTTATCGGAGGGGCGACCCCCCCCCAATGAAAAGGGACTGATCCCTCGAAGTGCCGGGTATGTCTTTCTGTGTACTCACAATAAAAGTACTTTAGTCTATCCCAGTCTCCGAGGAGTGAATCGCTGTTTTTTTTGCGTTTTCTCCTTTACAAGTCATTATTACCTGGCGATGCCTTTTGAAGTCCAAACTTTCCACTGCTTAACCTTGATACAGAATTGTCACCCAGGCATAACTGAGTTAATACTGTTTCTTTTAGAGATGAAAGAGACATTGTATGTCCATGCTAGTTCATCTTTGAATTAGTCAAGGTATGAATTGAATAACCCCCCCCCTCAACAACTCTTCAAATCTTTTTTAAATTTATAAATATGTTAACTGTTTAACAGGTCTGTAAGTAGATTGTTTCAAATATTTATCACTCTGTGGGCCTGATTCTCAAAGCCCTGAGAGTGATGCAAGGTGCCTGAGTCAACCATTATCTGATGCAGTTGGCACTTTGTGTCAAAAGATGCAGCATTCCCTATTCTTAAACATAGCCTGCATCAGAATTGGGAGTCGCTGTGCCATAGTGCATCTGCACCACCATTGCAACTTACATTGGGGTGCGCTGAGTCACAAGGGGGCTTTCACCATGGTGGGGCTGCAACATCCCCTTTTTGAGGATTCTGATAGCCCTGCCATGGCTGAAGGAGAATGCACCACTTAGACCAGCCAGGAGATGGTCTAAGTGGCTTGTGCTACTGGGACAGGGTGGATAATGTGCTGCTGGGAGGCATAAGGGATGGGGGTGGCAGAGAATGAGTTGGGAGAGAGAGTTGTGACAGGCTATTGCTGAACTGGCACCCAGCAGGGTGTAGGTACAGTGTGATACCTTTCTTAAAAACCAACATGTCCACCATACTGTAAAATAATGTACAGTGCAAAGTACCCTGACAGTCTGTATATTTCTAGCCCCAAATAAACTCAATAAAGGTGGGATCATTGACAAAGCAGCAGAATGCGGCATCAGAGGGTTAGTAACACAGTAACACAGCAGACACCGCTGCTGTACAGTTATGTACAGTCATGCTGTCTGCTGTGTTACAATGCAGTCTGATGCAGCATTCTGCTGCTCTATCAATGGTCCCACCTTTATTGAGTTTATTTCAGGCTAGAAATATACAAACTGTCAGGGTACTTTGCATTGTATAGTACCTTATTGTACAGTATCATGGACATGCTGGCATTTAGGAAAGGTATCATGCTGCACCCGCACCCTACCAGGTGCCAGTTCAGTAATAGCAAATCACAACTCTCCTTCCCTGACTCATCCTCTGCCACCCCCCCATCCCTTATGCCCCCTTCTCCTCTCCTAATGAGCAGTTTAACCCCCCCCCCAACATCACGCCCTGCAAGTGTTACACCAGGTGAGAGGAGTCGGATCCTTGCGGCAGTTTCTGGTAGTGCACCACCTGTTTGGTGCCAAGTGTGGCATGCAGCAGAACCAGAGATTTTGGTGCCAGGACCCTGAGTCTTCCAGAATCGGGAGCAGGGTCCCTGGTGCACCCCAAGTTTGTTGCATCCCTAGAGTGACACAACTTGCGTTGTTACATGGGATCTTTGTGAACCAGACCCTATGTGTATAAACATTTTTCCTTGTAGTAGTTTTATAAGGTGATGTCAGTAATTGTATGCCTTCTCAGTGTATATGTGTCCTGCCTTTTAAATAAATTAAGGTAATTTATTAGTTCCTTATCCATATACAGTATATACTAAAAAGAAAAAGTAAATCTCCATGGGTTTTACATCTTTCTAGACTGTTCTAGCCTAAGTGATCAAGTCTTTCATTGTATGTTTAATTCTCCAAACCCATAATAATGTTTGTGGTCTTATGTTGGATCCATTCAATTTTTATGCCATCATCAATAATTAACCTTTCCCAGAATTGTGAGCCATAATCTATAAATGGTTGAACATAAGAACAATAGATGGGTAATAGAATCTTCCATCTCTGTGCGTGAAGTGCTTTTCAATTGAATTAAGAATGTAGTTTGTTTTTGCAAATACTGTGTTGACCTGTTTAATAGTTTTTAAATCATTTGTTATGTTTATTCCCAAATCATTTTCCCTGTGTGATGTCCTTAGTTCGGCTCCGTGCATGAAATATTTCCTTTGGGTTTACTCCTACCCAGGTGTTTTGCCCAGGTGACTATTTTGCTTAAATTGTTTTGAATTATCCAAGTCTATATTTACTTTACCCCTGATTTAGTATTGTCAGCAAACCTATTACATGTAGAATTTGCATCCAATCCAAAGTCACTTAGGAACAAGTTAAAGAAAACTGCTCTGATGATCGAACCCTGTGGTACTCCACTGGTGACTCTGCTCTCATCCAATAAAGCCCCTTTAATTATCACACTTTGGGGTCTATTGCTTAGCCAGCTTGTTACCTAGTGAATAAGTTTAGTAAATGTTTCTACTAGTTTTGCATGGGATATCACATCAAAGTCCTTGCTTAGGTCTAAATATAGGATGTCTGCGGAGTTGTCCTCCTCAAGCTCTTTATTATTACTAATTGGCTCATAAAATGTTAACAAATTTGTGGTGCATTACATCTTAGCTTTTGTAAGATTGAGGTTAGGTTTATAGACCTATAATTACAGGCTAGCTGTTTGTCTCCTTTTTATGACTGCAGTGGGAGAAGCCCTGCAGACATCTTGTGATAAAAAAAAAGACATCCTCTGACCAAAGAACAATGTAGGAGTTGCATCACAGTCACCTCTGTGGTCCGTGAAACACTCCTCTGTCTCATTTCACTCTTTACACAGCACTATTTTTAGTACGTCAGTTCCACATAGCAACAAGGCAGCATGACATAGTCCACACGTTACCTTGGGGATCTGAAGCTAGATTCAAAATAAAAACCTAAAGAGAATGTTTAAAGTAACCATCACCTTTTAAGATAGAATCATTCAGTTTCATTGGAAAGGCTGAATTTCCTGTATTTATTGCTGTGTATCTGGGGAGCATCAATTCAAAGGAAACCCCAAGCTGGCGAAGTAAGAAGCAACGCTGGGCTTCCAATGCGATCAACAGTGACTCAGTTTCTTATCATGAAAGATCTTATTGAGGTTTTTCACATTGTAAACAAATAAGGAAACTGTTCAATATGAGTAACATTATGAATGAACAGTACATTTTGATGAGGTACACTACACACATTACCTGCATTTTGTCAGAACTCTGTATGGTATATGTAGAGAAAGAAGATTTAGACACACAATAAGTTATACCATTCACCATGGCTGAACGTGTTCAAGCACCTAAGTAACTGGTGCAACATATATTGTTCAAACTGGCGTGCTTTATCTACTAAAGGCAACAAAGTGGTTAAATTCAAACTAGTTGCTATGTGCTGTACAGTCAATTACACAGCATTCCGTTAGCTATTAGTTAACCCTTTCTTGGGTCTTGCCAGACTGGAGAGTCTATGGAATCCCCAGAAGAGGGGTGTAAGTCTAATGGAGTAAGAGTGTCATCTATTTCATAAAGATGGGTTACCAGGCAGTGGTACAGGAGCAGAACATAGGTGTGATTAAAGGTATTGTCCCAATTTCATGTCATATGCATGCAGCTGGTTCATGTTGACAAATGCCAAACTTTCAAATATTGCTAAACTGGCTACTGCTGTGGGCCACGGTAGAAGTGAGGGGGATGCTGTCTGCCACCATCTCATCCATATAGCACATTTGGCTTCTAGTAATACCACTAATAGCTATCTTTTTAGCTGGGCTGGGCCGTTTAACAACTGTGAGGTGTCCACTGGCAGGATGAGGGCTGGGACTGTGGGTATCTGGGATTTCAAGATCTTGGACCAGCCTCCCAGCACTCCCACCCAGAATGAACCTAATGTGGGGCATTGCCAGAGTATATGCATTAGATTGGCATTAGGAGCCTGACATCTCCAGCATTTAGAGTGCTGGATGAGCCCCATCTTCTATAATTATGTCTGGAGTGTGGTACCATCTTAACAACACCTTAAGGTGGATACGTTGACTGCTGGACTCCCTGTAAGTCAGCTGAGCTCCCCTGAGGTAGCAAAACCACTCATCTGGGGGTATATCCATTTGCAGATCATGTGCCCACTTTAATATGCATGTGTTAGTGGTGTCAGGCTGGGTGTCTCTGAACAAGTGATAGATCTTTCCTGCTGTGCCCTTTAGCTTGTCCGGTTTGTGCTTTGCTGCCAGCCATTTCTATCCCTTCCCTAGTTGCGCCTCTTGTCTGAATTGTTGGATCACCTCTCGAATCTGGAAGTATTTCTAGATGTCTGTTTTGAGAAGTTGGTACTGTGCCTGCATTTGTTGGAAGGACATCAGGTCCTCTGAGCCCGGCACATATAGGTTAGCCATTGTGTGGTTGTCTTCCCTCTGCCAGGAGCTCCACTTGATGGTGTGTCTTCCTATCAGAATATTAGAGTTGTCCCACAATGGGGTGTAACTTATAGGCGGGGCCAATGAAGTCACAGTGCTCTGTGTTAAGCACATACATCTCTGCCATGCTTCTCTGGTTTCCCAGAGTATCAGGGATATCATCACATTCCATTGTCTGTTTTTCCTGAGGAGGTTCCCCAGCCAAGTAGAGTCTTCTAGATCCATCTCCAGTCTTGCCCATGATAAGGTACTGGGTATTGCCAGTGGGAACCACCTGATGGCTTAGGCTACCCTGTAAGCCAGTGGGTACCCTTGAAGCCATAGGAGACCTAGTCCTCCCCCGGACCAGTGGGCTCAAAGCTTTGATTTGCTAAACCTGGGGGGTTTGCCCTCCCAGAGGAACCTTGCTATAACTTTATCCAAAATTTAGAAGATTTTGGGAGGCATCTTTATCAGCAGATTACAGAACAGGTAGGATAGTTTGGGTAGAGTAAACATGCATACGGCTTCCACTTTGCCCATTAAGGAAAGGCATAGTTTTAACCACCTTTGTGTCTCAGCTATTATTGAGCTTATGAGGGACATGTAGTTTGCATCTATCATGGCCATCCACTGAGTTGCAGTGTTTATCCCCAAATATGTAATGCCTTGAGGGGCTCAGACCACTGGTGTCCCTTGCAGACAGTGCCTCTAGCAGGCCAGGTTCAGCAGTAAGAGTGCTGTTTTTTACTGTTCATCCAGAACCCTGATAGTTTGGCATATTCCGATAAGATGCTCAGAACAGGCAGCAGGGAATCAGCTGGGTTAATCAGTGTAAGCAAAAGACCATTTGCACACGTATTGACTAAATACTGCTTCCCCTTTACCTCTATACCCTGAACTTCTGAGCTATCTATCAGCTTCCTAGTTAAGGGATCTAGGGCTATCAGTAGTAGTAGTAGGGGGGAATGAGGGCATCACTGTCTTGTACCCCTTTGCAACTCAAAGTGGGGGTGAGATATTTTGGTTGGTTAGCATTGAAGTCATGGGACTGGTGTACAAGGTAGAGATCCAGACCCAGAAATAAGGACCGAATCCATAGGCCCCCCAGAGTGGTATGTAAATACCTCCATTCCACCAAATCAAAGGCCTTGCAGAAGTCCACTGCCAGACCAGCCATGGGTGTAGCTGACTGCATGGTAAGCCATTTCAGGTTGAGGACTGTGCATATATTGTCTGCCCCAGTTTTACCTCTGCTGAACCCAGCCTTGGACAGACGTATCAGTGATGGTAACATTGCCTGCAGCCAGTTGGCCACAGTCTTTGCAAGAATCTTATTGTCTACTGAGATAGAAACATAGAATTTGATGGCAGATAAAGACTGCTTGGCCCACCCAGTCTGCCCATTTCCCTACTTGATGGATAAGCTGCAGATTCTAGTTAATCAACCACTTAATTCCTCCTAACCCCCACTAGAATTGCCTTATGCCTGTCCCATGCATTCTTGAATTCTCCCACTGTTCCTGACTCCACAACCTCCTCAGGAAGGCTGTTCCATGCATCCACAACCCTCTCTGTGAAAAAATATTTTCTAACATCACCTCTGAGCCTCTATCTTCAAATTGTGCCCCTTTTTCTTGCACATCTCTTTTTCTGAAAGATACTACTCTCTTCTACTTTATTAATTCCCTTGAGATACTTGAACGTTTCTATCATGTCCCCCCTCTCCCTCCTTTCTTCAAGGGTATACATATTAAGCTGCCTTAGTCTCTCTTCGTATGCCTTCTGGTGCAGACCCTGCACCATTTTGGTAGCCTCCTCTGAACAGCCTCCACTCTGTCTACGTCTTTGAGGTGATGGGGTCTCCAGAATTGCATGCAGTATTCTAGATGGTGTCTCACCAACTGTCTGTGCAGAGGGATAACAACTTCCTGCTTTCTACTGTTGATGCCTCTCCCTATGCATCCCAGTATCCCCCCAGCCCTTCTTACTGCCTTCTCACATTGCTTGCCCACCTTTAGGTCACCTGACATAATTACTCCTAGGTCTTTTTTGATTTTTGTTGTTGTTATTATCTCACCCCCAGTTGTGTACTCTTCCCTTGGGTTTTTGTTTCCCAGGTGCATTACCTTGCACTTCTTTGCATTGAATCTGAGCTGCCATATATTTGACCATTCCTCCAACCTTGCCAAGTCCCTTTTCATCCTTTCCACCACACCTTGTGTATCAACTCTGTTGCAGATCTTTGTGTCATCTGCAAAGAGACATACCTTTCCTTCCAGGTGCTCTCCAATGTCACCTATAAAGACATTTAAGAGGACCGGTCCCAGTACCGAACCCTGCGGTACCCTGCTAATTACCCTTCTTTCTTCTCAGTGGATTCCGTTTACTATTACCTTTTGTGTCCTGTTGTCCAGACAGTTTTTTATCCAGGATATCACCTTGGGACCCACTCCAAGGCTGGCTAACTAGTATAGTAATCTTTTGGGTGAGCCTGTGTCAAATGCCTTGCTAAAGTCTAGGTAGGCCATATCCACAGCCCCTCCCTGGTCTACTACTATTTTGGTTATCCAGTGAGATTAGAGATCAGTGAAATGGAGAGAAAAGTAAAGCAATCCAAGGGGTCCATCAGCTTCTTAGGCTACAGGGTGATTATGGCTTCCTTTTTTGTTGCCGGAGGGGCACCCTTTGTTTTTGCCTCTTCCAGTGCAGCAAGGAAAGGGGGTAGGATCTCGTCATCTAAGATTTGGTAGAGCTCTGCTGACATCCCATCAGCTCCCAGAGCTTTCCCCTTTGAGAGTTGGTGAAGTGCAGATTTCAGCTCAGGCAGGGTAAGGGGCCTGTCCAGGTTTTGTACTTCCTCTGGACTCAGGTGCAGCAGCGGGTCAGTAGTGAAAAAAGTTTGAATATTAGGGTCCGATTCTGAGATGCAGGGTTGAGCCTGGGAGGTGTATAGTGCTTCGTAAAACTTATGCATAACTGCATTGATCCCCATAGGCTTTGTGACCATATTTCCTTTTGCTGACCTAAGGGAATAGAAACATAGAAACATAGAAGTTGATGACCGACAAGGACAGCAAGGCCCATCCAGTCTGCACATTTTTTCTACCTTACGAATGTGCCATAGGTCTTTACTCTGTCAATGGCCTATCTATTCATACTCATCTGTATTACTCCCTTAAGCCTATCCCATGCTGGTTTGAAGCCCTGAACTATATTCATATCCACCACTTCCTGAGGTAGGCCATTCCATGCATCCACCACCCTTTCTGTGAAAAAGAACTTCCTCACATTATCCCTTAATCTGCCTCCTTCTAATCTCATGCTGTGTACTCTTGTCCTGCTATTTTTCTTATATTGAAACATGTTAGATTCTTTCACCTTATTAATTCCCTTAAGATGTTTGTACATTTCTATCATATCACCTCTCTCCCTCTTTTGTTCTAGGGTATTCATATTGATCTCTGTTAATCTGTCCTCATATGTTTTCTGATGCAGTCCCTGCACTATTTTGGTTGTCCTTCTCTGGACTGCCTCCATTTTGTTAATGTCCTTGTGCAGTGTGGTTTCCAGTACTGCATGCAGTACTCCAGATGGGGCCTAACCAGTGTCTTATAAAAAGGGATGATTGCCTCCCTCTTACAACTTGTGATACCCCTGCTAATGCACCCCAACATCCCCCTAGCCTTACCTACTGCTTTAGTGGTCTGCTCGGATGATTTCAGGTAATCTGTGATGACAATGCCCAAGTCTCTTTCTTCCCTTGTGATTGCCAACAATTCCCCTCCCAACCTATAGGAGGCTTTAGGGTTTCTCTTCCCTATGTGCATGATCTTGCACTTCTTTGCATTAAACCCCAGTTGCCACTCTTCTGACCATTTTGCCAGCTTACCCAGATTTCTTCTCATTCTGCCCACCCCATCTGGATCATCTACTCCTGTTGCAGATCTTGGTGTCATCTACAAACAGACAAACCTTACCCTCCAGTCCATCTGCAACATCACTGATGAAGACATTGACGAGAATTGGCCCCAGGACTGATCCCTGAGGTACCTTACTTGTGACTTGCATCTGTTCTGACAGTGTACCATTTACCACCACTCTCTGTTTTCTGCCCACCAACCAGTTTGCCACCAAGCTGACCAACTTCAGACCCACCCCAACCCTAACCAGCTTATTAATCAATCTTCTGTGTGGAACAGTATTGAAAGCTTTGCTGAAGTCAAGGTAGGCAACATCAAATGCATTCCCTTGGTCCACCACTCTGGTTACCCAGTCAGAGAAATCTATGAGATCAGTTTGACAGGACCTTCCTTTTGTAAACCCATGCTGCCTTGGATCCTGTGCTCTTATGGTTTCCAGGTGTTGCACTATCCTTTCCTTAAGGAGTACCTCCATAATCTTGTCCACTACTGAGGTAAGACTGACTGGTCTGTAGTCTCTTCCTCTCCCTGCTACCAATCTTGTGGAGCAGGATCACATGAGCTATTCTCCAGCCTTCTGGGATCTCTCCTGTGCTCAGAGACTTACTAAACAGTTCTGATAATGGCTCTGCTAGTTCCACCATTAGCTCCTTTAGTACCCTGGGATGTATGCCATCTGGTCCCATTGCCTTGTTAACCCTGAGCTTAGCGAGCTCTTGTAGGACCCCTTCTTTTGTGAAGGGACTTGTGCACACCTCCCTCCCTCCCTGTGTCCATGCTGCTGAGCTGTGGGCCCTGCTCCACCTTCTCCTCAGAAAATACTGAGCAGAAATAGCTATTTAGGATAGATGCTTTTCCTTACTCCTCCTGCACACACTCCCCCTTATCCCCTTTGATCTTAGCAATACCCCCTCTGGACTTTCTCCATTCTCTGATGTATCTATAGAAAGTCTTGTCCCCTTTTTAACTGTTCACGCTAGTATTTCCTTGGTTTGGGCCTTTGTCTGCCTTATTGCCTTCCCTGTTTCTTTTAGGGAAGTTTGGTTTGCCTCCCTATCTTCATCCCGCTGCATTCCCTTGCATTTCCTGAAGGCTAACCTTTTTTCTCTGACCTTTGGCTACTGTTTCTGAGAACCAAAGTAGTTTCCTCCTTCTTTTGCTCTTGCATTTCTCACTAACAGAATGGGATGTTGCTTCAAGTATTGCATCCTTAATGCTTGCCCGCTTTGCCTGTACCCCCTCACCTGTATTTCTTCTTGCCAGGACTAGCTTAGCTTTGTTGGTCATCTTATAAAGTCAGCTCTGCTGAAGTCCCACATTTTTGCCTTGGAATGGGATGATTTAGTTCTAGTGGTCAAATTGAACCATACCATGTGATGGTCACTGGCTCCCAGATGACCTTCTACTTGGAGATCTGTGATCCTTTCTCCGTTAGTCAGTACTAGATCTAGCATAGCCCTGTCACTTGCAGGTTGTTGTACCAATTGTTTGAGGCCCTTCCTCTGCAGGGAATCCACTGTGTGTCTAGTTCTGGTGGATGTTCCTATTGGTATTGGCCAATCTGTATCTGGCATGTTGAAGTCTCCCATTATTAGAACCTCCCCTTTAGCTGTCATGTTTTGTATAGCTTCTAACAGTAATGCATCTATGTCCTCCCCCTGGTCTGGAGACCTGATATGGCTATCTCATGTCCTGTTTCCAGGGTGACTCACAGTTCTTCTGGCTCCTTATGTGTATTCTGAATTTCTGTAACTTTCACATTGCATTGACATAAAGGGCTATTCCCCTCCCTTTTTGCACCTCGGTCTCTTCTGAACAGTACATAGCCGGGTACTGAAGTCTCCCAAGTGTGGTTACTGGTGAACCATCTCTTGCTAATGGCTACTATGTCCAGTTTAGGCTCTGTCATTGTAACCTGCAGATCTGGGATCTTGTTTCCCAGACAGCAGGCATTTGTGTACATGATTTTCCATTGGCGAGTTTTTGGTTTGTTAGTTGCTGTGCAAGGTCCGGAGTTTCCCCTGCATGTCTTATGGGATGTCGGTTCTTTTTCCTTATGTGGTAATACAAATGAACTACAAACATGATGAGCTCCTGTTTGATTACTAGCTGATGGGGAAGGGGTGTTTTCCAGTTTGCTGTTCCAGGTGCTACACCCCTCTCCCCATTGGCTAGTTTAAATATTCTGCAAAAACATCAAACTTCTGCCCCAATGCGCTGACTCCCTCCTTAGTCAGATACAGTCCATTAAATTTAAAAAACTTTCACTTCTAAAACTGTTGCCAGTTACCTACAAATTTGTGTCCTTTTTCCTGGAACTAGTCCTTGAGCCACATGTTTCACTCCCTTTTCTCCCCTTCTCTGACCTTCCATCCAGAAAAGGAGATGCCAGATGAAATGGATGACAGTTTGTATCCCAGCCTGGTCAGGTGATCCTTGGTCTGCACAACTGACTGACTGCCGAGATTGTTAGTCCCTATGTGTACCAGGATGTTGATGTTTTCTCTTGCTTCCTGCATGATTTTAGCAATGCTTCAGTGTCTCTTCACACTGATGTACCTGGGAGACATCTGACCATTACCCCCGGCTGGAGGTAGCTATCAACTCCCTGAATCATGGAGACTTCTATGATCATAAGTGTTTTGGAATTCCGTTTTGCTTTTTTTTGTTTTGGTCCCTGTTTTGAGCGAGTTTTGTAGTGCTAGTTCCTGTACAGCAGTGTCCTCTACCCCTTTGTTTGATTTTGGAGATAGAGGCAGATACCTGTTTGTAGTTTTTATATGATTTGTGGAGGTGATACTTTGGAGATATGTTGGAGTGCACTGAATGATGGGGCACTCAATTTGCCCCTCCTAACCACCTCTGGACCAACTATCCTCTGCGGTTGAGGTGTTTCAGTTGGATGTTGGGGAGACGGCAGGCAGTTCTTATAATATATTTCCTCCTGAATATGCGATTTGAGGTGTGCAGTCTCTGCCCATGCTGCCTGGAGCTGAGCCCTTAGATCTCTAATGGTCCAGCATGTAGGACAGCATCCTAAATCCTGTATAACTGCCCTTTTGAAAAGTGTCCTGCAGTGCCTGCAGTTAATAATATCCATTCCAGTTGAGCTGAAGTGTTTATAACCTGGTCTAAGTAACTAGAAGGAGGAAAATGAAAGCAAAAGTTGTATTTCTTTTGTTTTTGTATAACTTGTTGTAACAAGTTAAATTATTTGTACTTCTGTAAGTGAGGTCACTATGTGCATACCCCTCTGATTCTCCCCTTCCTGCTTTGCTACAGGAAATGTCACTACTGTGCTATTCTATAAAAGGAGTGTAGCATGGGGTGGTTGGGGATGGGGGTGTGTGTCTAGGCCCTTCCCCTGCCAAAAAGGAAGAACCACAGATGAAAGAAATAAGAAGGTAAGAGTAGAAACAATCAACCAACAACAAATGCAGTAGCCTGAAAGCTCAGCCTAATGAGAGATAAAACTGTAAACGTGTAAGCACCACCTGTAAGAATTTCACAGAAGATATACCCTTCAAAAACACTTTGCTACAGAGAAAAACGAAGCAGTAACAGAAGATATACCTTGCAAAAACAATTTCAATCAGAGATTACAGCAGTAATCTATAAGCACAAAACATTAATAAACCTGTAGACACATCCTGTAATAATGCAGCAGAAAGTATACCCTGCAACAACAATTTGAATCAGAGATTACAGCAGTAAAATGTAATCAAACAAGCATTTGTCAATGCCGAATGTTGCTTGCTTCTATGTCCTGTTTAGGTATTTGGAAGTCATTGGAGTGTAAATATTGAAAATTTGCGAACTTACGAGCGTACGTAGGAACTGCGCAACGCACGCTCGTAAAACAGTCATTTTTAGGATTTTTTTCACCAAATTTTCAACATAGCCATTTTAAGACCTCTGGTCATGAACAGTGTTACTGTGATTTTGTTAATGTGTCCCATACATTGAGTTTGCAGACCGACTGCGCCATTGTGCGCTACATGAGCAGAAACACGTTTTGGGCAGGATGTGAAAAATGACAGCTGTACTGCTCATAAGGAGGTGTGGTAAAATGGCAATGTTGAAAATCTGGAGTGAAAATATTGAAAATTTGCAAACTTATGAGCCTGCGTAGGAACTGTGCAACGCACACTAGTAAAACAGTCATTTTTGGAATTCTTTCACCAAATTTTCAACATTGCCATTTTAAGATCTCTGCTCATGAACAGTGTCACTGTGATTTTCTTAATGTGTCCCATACACTGAGTTCGCACAACGACTGCGCCATTGTGCGCTACATTGGCGGAAACGCATTTTGAGTGAGATGTGAAAAATGACAGCTGTACTGCTCATAAGAAGGTGTGGAAAAATGGCAATGTTGAAAATCTGGAGTGGAAATATTGAAAATTCGCAAACCTACGAGCCTGCGTAGGAACTGTGCTACGCACGCTCGTAAAACAGTCATTTTTAGGAATTTTTTCACCAAATTTTCAACATAGCCATTTTAAGACCTCTGCTCATGAACAGTGTCATTGTGATTTTCTTAATTTGTCCTGTACATTGATTTCACACACGACTGCCCATTCTAGCTACATGGAGGGAACACATTTTGAGTGAGATGTGAAAAATGACAGCTGTACTACTCATAAGAAGGTGTGGTGAAATGGCAATATTGAGAAAATCTGGGTAGAAAATATTGAAATTTACAAACTTACGAGGCCTGCGTGAAACTGCACAACGCGTATAAGTAAAACTGTCATTTTGGAATTTTGGCCCAAATTTTCAACATGGGGTTTGGGCCCCTTCTCATGAATGATGTCACTGTCATGGTGGTATTCCAGGCCCAAAGGGTGATTTACATGCAGTCACTGCGCGGTCACTGCGTGAAATCCTCTTTGGGCCAGTCTTGTCATGGCAATGACATCATTCATGAAGGGTCTAAAAATCCCATGTTGAATAGTCTCAATATTCAAAAATGGCTGAGATATGCAATAAAGTTGAAACCCCTATCTAGCCCATTATACAGCTTACGGCATTTCCTCAGTTAGCAGTCGGCTTTGAAGAGTGCAGAGGTTCCCAGTCCACGAAGATCATCGCGCCCGGTCCGGAGGTAAGTATGGGGTGAGGGGTGTGAAACTGGTGCGCAGTGGGTGGGTGCGGGTTGTGGGAGGGGGTCGGGAGACAAACCGCTGGACCGTTTTGTCTTACAGGTACAAAAAAAAAAAAGGCGTTGGGTGCCATTTGCCACGCTGGTGGGCTCCAGCATGTACAAGGACTTTGGGAAGTTTCAGCCGACTTTGAGGATTGGCACCCCGTCAACAAAATGATTGATTGCCAAGCTGGGGTGGGCTCCCAGCGTGGCACCAACTACTGGGGGAGGAGATGACACGCAGCTCAGCCGATGGGGATTGGGCACCCGTCGGCTATACAGAAGCGGGCGAGGCGCGCACGCCTGTGCTGGGGGGAGCTGCACGTGAGCAGCTTCTTATCGCTGCTCACTCAAGGTAGCTCCCCCTTTCAACACCTTATGCCACTGCATTTTGGGCGTGTCATAGACAGCTCCAAAATGCATTGGTAAGGGGGGCAGCGCCTGCCAGGACACTGCCTGAATTGGAGGAGGAGGTGACACACCTCCGAAATCTCCGATGATGGCACTATGTTTCTTGCACATGCGTGCAAGCAACATAAAAACAGTATTAAACCTTGTGAGAACAAAAGACAATAGTAACAAACAGTAACTCTGCCTAGCAAAAATAAGCCTTAATCTTGTTCCTTGCCCTAAAAATGTTGTTCTTTGCTCTATCTTCACAAGCAAACCTAGAAGAAAAGATGAAGCTAGGTGCTTGAGCCAGCAAACCTAATCTTCCACCCTTGGATTTGGGAGTTGGACTTCTGTTTTTGGAGGTGGTAGGCATTCATTTTGCCCCCTTTGTCTCCTGACTCCCAAAAATTATGTTTAGCTCTGAGCAATTGCCATTCTGCCTTTCACTGCAGCAGGATGTTGATGCTGTATTTGAGTCCTATGATTAAGGAATGGAGGTCAGCGGGTGGGGGTATGGTATTTTTAAATTGTGTTTCTAGAGCTGCCAGGTTTTGCTGCAGTTCCTCCAACTCCTTCCTGCATTCCTTATTTCATCTGACACTGACAGTGTAGGGGATTATACATTACCTTAGGAAGTCTTTTTATGCCTACCACACTGTTCCCACCCTGATCTCCCCATTCATGATAATCTTGAAGAAAACTTGGGTTTCCGATCTTACCCACCCCTGGAACTCAGTATCCTTCAGTATTAGTGTGTTGCATCTCCACCTGGAGGATGTGGATTGTGCTCCAGCTCAGAGATGAGAGACCAATCAGAGCATGGTCCAGTATGACCATGGGCTAGATACTGGTGTCATATATGCCTTGCCCTGCCAGTCAGAAATCAGTGTAACTGTGGGTATTGTATATTGTGGAATAGAATGTATATCCCTTTCCACTGGGCTATCATGACTCCATGGGTCCGACAGTCCCCATTCCTCCATCAATCCCAGTAGGGTCTCCTTTGCCCTGGGATGTGTATCTGGGGTAGTCCTAGTCCTAGATTTATCTAGGAAGATGTCTGGTACCAGATTAAAGTCCCCCCCCCCACCATGAGCACCAGCCAGGCCTCATTGTCTCGCATCATTTCTGATATGGTTTGACTTATTTGGAGGAAGAAATCCTGGTTGTCCTGGTTTGGTTCATAGATATTAGCTAGCAGTACCTTACCACTGGGAAATGCAAACTGTACCACAACCCACCACCCCTGCTTGTCAGTTTTCACCCAGTCCTCCACCCAAGTGCATGCTTTGTGTACCAGTAAGGCTACCCCTCTGGACTTGGATGTGGCTGACCTGTGTACTACCCTCACCACCCAGTTCTTCAGCAAACACTACACTGACCTGGCTGTGAGATGTGTCTTCTGGAGTATGGCGATATCCACCTTTAGGAATTTTAGGTGTTGTAGTACCTTTTTACATTTAACCGGGTGGTTAAGTCCTTTCACATTCTAGGAGATGCATCTCATCCCCTCCCTCATAATGCTGGCCATGTAACCAGCAAGCAGCACCCCATGCCCCACTTACATCCTGGGTCCCTTGTGTGTAATGTTGTCTCCTTTGCAGTTTGTGCTGAAGACCACCTGGGATGGGGGAACCTTGAGGTGGGGATCCTTGGTTCTGGTGCTTTTCAGGTGAATACAATCCAACTTGGAAACAATACACACAGAAAGAAAAAAAGAGACAGCAAAGAGTACCAAGAGTTAGGATTAATCACTACCTATCAGTCTCGGATGTAGACATAAGAGTATGGTCAGTGTTATGTGTTCCCAGATTATGTTGGTACACCTCTAGATACACCCACTAGCAAATATGTTGTCTCACAACCACAACCTATAGCCTTTACACTTTTCTGCTTCTAACCTGTACTGTACAGCAATACAATTATTCTGTGCATGCGATAAGGAGTTTATGAGTACACTAGAATATCTAAGGAGTGTGTGAGTACATGAGATTGTGTCCTGAGCCCCACAGCTATGCCTCCTTGGTACCTTACAGAAAAGTGGTTGAGAATGTGCTTATAACCAATCCTGCTTAGACCCTGTAATAAGGGTTACCTGGTGATAGTAGCCATTACATTTAAAGTGCTTTACAATGCTTTATAGCTGTATTTTATTTTAAATAAATTAACATATAGAAACCACTCCATATATCTTTAAAAATATACAAATTCACCTATAAATATGTGTCAACATTCAATATACAACAATTACAACTCTTAAATATATTAGTACACATAGGTGTATTGAGTTTAAATAATGGTGGCACTTTAATTGTGGACCCTATAAAAGATGCCATTTCTTTGTGAACCATACCTCTGAAGAAGCCTCACCTAGTCAGAGTGAAATGTAAGAGTTTTACACCATAGGGCATGCTGTAGCTACCATTGTGGTCTGCCTGCTTCTCGCCTCCAAGGGTTTTTGGTGATATTGTAAGTCTTGCTATTTTTATGTTTCTTGCACACATGTGCAAGAAACATAGTGCCATCATTTGAGTTTTTGGAGGTGTGGCACCCATCTTCCAATTCAGTCAGTGTGTTTGCAGGCCCGGCCCCAGTTCCCCAGTCACTGCTGCAGCTGTCTATGACAGCAGTTGAAAATGCAGTGGTCGTACAGTTGAAAGGGAGAGCTCCACTTCAGTGAGCAGAGCTCTCCCACCCACACACAAACAAGCATACTGCATGCTGATGCGCTCCCCCCCATGCACACACTGTATGGCCGACAGGGGTGCCCAATCCCTGTTGGCTCCACGCTCCCCACAAGCTGTCCAGGTGCCATGCTGGAGCCACCCCAGCGGTAGCAAAAACACTGCTATAGTCGGCCGGGGGATGCCCAATCCCCGCCTGCTCCACGGCTGCATGCCCCCCAAAAGCTTTCCAGGTGCCATGCTGGGAGCCTACCCTAGTGTGGCAAAGCTTGTTATAGCCAACGGGGGAGCCCAATCCCCTGCCGGCTCCATGGCTGCATGCCCCCCCAAAAGCTTTCCAGGTGCCAGGCTGAGAGCCCACCCCAGCTTGGCAAACGTCCCGCATCGTCTTAATAATAAAAAAAAAACTGTAAACAAAAAAGGTCCCTCGTAGTCTTGCTGCCCACCCACAACCCGCACCCACCCACTGCACACCCTACCTCCCCACACCCCCCCTCACTCCATACTTACATGTGGAGTCCGGCGCGATGATCTTCGGTGGACCGGGAACACGTCTGCATTCTTCAAAGCCGACCGCGAACTGAGGAAATGCCTGGTAAGCTGTATAATGGAATAAGTATGTTTTTTCAACTTTGTTGCATATTTCAGGCATTTTTGGGAATTTTGGGCCCAAATTTTCAACGTGAGGTTTTTAGGACCCCTCCTCACGAATTCTTGCACTGTCATGGCATTTATTGGGCCCGAAGGGTGATTTCACGGTCACTGCATGAAATCACCTTTCGGGACCAATTAACAAAACGACACTGCCAGTGTTCATAAGGTGGGCTCTTAAAAAGTCTATGTTGAAAATTTGGTGAAAAAATTCCTAAAAATTACTGTTTTACGAGCGAGCATTGCGCAGTTCCTTTGCATGCTCGTAAGTTTGCGAATTTTCAATATTTTCAATCCAGATTTTCAACATTACCATTTTACCACACCTCCTTTTGAGCAGTACAGCTGCCATTTTTCACATCTCGCCCAAAATGTGTTTCCGCCCATGTAGCTCACAATGACGCAGTCGGTGTGTGAAATCAATGTATGGGACACATTAAGAAAAATCACAGTGACACTGTTCATGAGCAGAGGTTTTAAAATGGCTATGTTGAAAATTTGGTGAAAAAATTCCTATAAATTACTGTTTTACGAGCGTGCGTTGCGCGGTTCTTCCCCACACTCGTAAGTTCACAAATTTTTAATATTTGCACTCCAGATTTTCAACATTGCCACTTTACCACACCTCCTTATGAGCAGTACAGCTGTCATTTTTCACATGTTGCCAAAATGTGTTTCTGTGCATGTAGCACACAATGGCGCAGTCAGTGTGCACAATCAATGTTTGGGACAGATTAAGAAAATCACAGTGACACTGTTCGTAAGCAGAGGTCTTAAAATGCCTATGTTGAAAATTTGGTGAAAAAATTCCCTTCAGCCATTCTGCAATGTTACTAATGAAGACTCTGCAGCACCCCACTGGTCACCCACTCTCCCTAGACTGCACCCCATTTACCACCACTCTCTGCCTCCTGTCTGTTAGCCAGTTTCTAACCCAGTTTACCACCCTTTCCCCCATGCCCAGCCTACCCAGCTAGTTTATCAGCCTCCTATGTGGGATGATGTCAAAGGCTTTGCTGAAATCAAGGTAAGCGTTGTCCACTGCCCCACCCTGATTCACTTCCTTTGTCATCCAGTCAAAGAAATCAGCCAGATTTGTCTGACATGATGTCCCCACTGTGAATCCATGTTGTCTATGGTCCTGTGCTCTGATGGCTTCTAGATGCCCCACTATCCTTTCTTTAAGCAATGCCTCCATGATCTTCCTCACTACTGAGGTGAGGCTGAACGGCCTATTGTTCCCTGCCTCCTCCCTGCTGTCGGACTTGTGTAGAGGGAACACATGTGCCCTCCTCCAATTCACTCATGTTGAATGACTCAGTGAACATGGCTGCAAGAGGTACTGCTGTTTCCCTTCGCAGTTCTCTTAATATCCTGGGCGTATGTCATCTGGTTCCATCGCTTTGTCCATCTTCAATTTAGTGAGCTCCTGACGGACTCTTTTGCCTTTGAATGGACTATTGTCCACCTCTTCACCCCCTTGGCAACTGCTGTACTGCTGTGGCCTTTGCCCCTCCCACTCTTCTGTGAATACTGAGCAGAAAGACACAGTGGATGACTTGGGAGGAAGGCATGGAACTATCACTTCCAAATACCTAAACAGCACATACAAGCAAGCAACATTTGGCATTGACAAATGTTTGTTAGATGCTGATTTTGTACATTTATGCGTGTAATGTGTTCGCCTCATTAAATAAAATATGGTGCTAAAATGTTTTATAACAAGTTTGGCGTATACTTCACTTAACAGGCATCTTATTTATTAAAATTATTTGATTGTTGGTGGGTGCTCCGAACTTGCTGGTGTGATTGGTGTTGTGTTTAGATTGTGTAGCACCACTAATGAACGACCTTTAAGTGGAGCGCCTGACTTTTCTTTGTTTGTTCTTAGTAATAAATAATGGAAAAGAGACATCTGCAGAACATACTGTATATGAAATGCAAGCTGAATTGTGTCTAAGTATTATGTTTTCCAAAATTTCCCAAAAGTAGTCAGCTGCTCTTTAAAAGTATGAATGAACCGATTAGAGTCTGCCAAGCATCGCTTAGTGATAGTTTACTAAGGATAAAATGATGAAAAAGGAAAACATTTTATAGCCTTACAAGCAATGTGTCCTCAGACATCTGGACTAGCCAATTAAAAGACTATAGATATTTTGGGGATTATACATCTATTAACGTTGCCCGGCAGCATAGTAATAGTTTTGTAAGGCAATGAAGGCAGGGCTAGTAATAATTATAACATGAAGTCTTTAATAAGTATTACACCACATACAGTACCTTGCACATAAAGTGCTACATACCTGTGCAATACTATTTACTGACATGAAATTAGAAGTTCAGTAACAGATAATCATGCTAACCCAGTTATAGTTTTACCTCATGTTTTCTTGGGTTTAACAATGATAATAAATTAAACTGAGAGTACTTCAGTAGTCAGCAATTTAGTTTCTGTCTTCACATCTATCATTTGTGACCCAGTTTTGTGCTGATGCATAAAATTGCTACCCTCAGCCTTTCAATGCCGAAGTTTCTAGGTCAACGTTCTGCTACACGACTTGTATAACCATAGCAAAACCTACAAGTAATTTAGCAGTAATTTCCTTTTATTTTAAAAAAAGGTTTTCTAACTTAATTATTAAAGCAATTCAGAAAACAAGTCTGGGGCTCATCAGTTACTGTTGACTATACTGGGTTTTGTACTGCTCTGAACTATGCTTAGCTGGACTGTCATGTTCTCATCAGGTGTTTGCAGCCATGCTGTTGTGGTGGCAGCCACTCCTCCACAATAGGCCATGTAATCCTGCCTATATTACTCCCACCTTCCCCTTGAATCACCAGGAGGCAGTCATGTAGCAGTAGGAGTCCCTCACTCTTCAAATAGCCTAAGCATACAAGGCAAACAGTTGCACTGGCTTCTGCTACTTAATGTGCAATGACCAGAGCTTGTAGAGGTCATCCAAATGGTAAGACACTACACTTATTACTGGGTGGTCCCAAGCTGCTCCACTTTAAGCAAGGCATTTTCAAATGCAGTGTTGGTTGCTCAGTAAGTAACACACTTGCCTCTGGGGTTTGGAAGATTGAATGGTTGTGGGTTCTAGCCCCACACCAAGCACTTTGGTAATAGTTACAACCGACACTGTAGAGCAATATGAGGTGGGTGCTCACCTGGTGCCTAATTTCATTGCACTGCTGCTTTAAGGTATCTAAAGGTAATTGCATAAAATTACCATTGACAACAAAGTTGCTGCAGTATGACTACCTCACTAACGGCTGCACATCAAGGCAGTGGGAAACTTGTGTATGCTCACCACTCTATCTGTAGCTCAATAATTGGCTTTGAAGCCCTCTGCTGCAAGGAGAAAGATATAAGAATTCCACAACCTATTTCAGCAGCTGCATCAAAAGGAAACACTACTGAAAGCTGCTTTCCCCCAGCACTAGGGTGGCCAAAGTTAAAGCAGAGCTCACGGGCATCAGATTTGACTCAATAAACTTCTCAACAGAAAAGTAAGCTGTCCCTGCTTAGACTGCAGCAAAAGTATTGAAATGGGGGCAAAAAGGTGGGGTGGGTGCTGTCTTGCTACCCATACCAGACACAGGCTGAAAGTCACATTGTGGCCTTACTAGACCAGAGTGGTCACCTTTGTTAGAAGCCAGAGGACATAAATAATGTCATGTGGCTATTATTTGTCACAGTCCATGTCTCCCCCACTCCATCTGCTCTGGAAGGGATAGACATGTTCCTTTTTCAGATCCTCTTACCAAAGTTGCAAGCCCAGCTTGTAGAGCAATTAGAATATCTCCTTATCATTCAATAGATAGAAACTTCTCTGTCACATCTTAATGCTCATAAGGCCATGGGTGATGATGGGCTCCTGGCAGACTTGTACCAGCACCTGAAGGTACTGGTTGAATGCTTAACAACTGAAGCTGTTTAAACAGGGACAGTTTAATTGTTGGACAGACTGTTTGAATAAAGGTTTCCTCAAATTTGTTTTAAAAGGTTTACTTCCTGCTTACTGTAACCTCTAAATAGATGTTCATTGATTTGATTCACATATTTCATTCATTTATTAGTGATTTGTCATTCATTATGTTATGCATGACTAATAAATTTCTTCTGATAAAAAAAAACTGTCTTGAGCACTGTAAGAACTTCCAATGTATTTTTAGTGTGTGTGTGTTCCTTATCATCTTGCCTCTGTAAAGTGTTTCTGCAGGTAGAAGCTGAATAGTACAGCCCTGGGTTCTCACAAAGGGTGGGGTATGAACAGCAACAGTTCCTTCATGCTACTTCGACAACAATGGCTGGGCTAGTCTTAGCTAAAATGTTTCTGTTTTGGGGAAACTTCAAAGGATTATGTCCATCTCATAACCAAAAAGGCATGTCTTGAAGGTAAGCAGTCCAAGGCAGAATGAAACAATTTCCTGCTGCGTGAACCAGACAGGAGAACAAAGAGATCGAAGATGGAATCTGCAAAACCAAGCTAGAAATGAAAAATCCAGTTTGGACTATTTCTCAAGAAGGCTGGTCATAGAAACATAGAATTTGTCATTAGAAAATGACTGCTTGGCCCACACATTCTGCCCAGGTGGTCCCTTTCTTTGTATGTCTCCACAGACCCTAACTTGTCTCTGACGACTCTCCTTCCTCCATGCCTATTTACTAATATTTCCCTATGTCTATCAGCACTTTCCAGCTGAATTACAGAGTTCCATTCCCCCTAGTCCTACAGGAGACTGTTACAATATGCACTTTCTAATAAAATTATGATGGGCCCCCTCCCACAGTACAGCAGGACACTGTCATCCGCACTTTCTAACAATTACAGTGGGCCCCTCATCAACCCTGCAGGTGGCCGCAATGTCATAAGCATTTTCTTACTTAATTACAATGGACTCCTCCCACAGTGCTGAAGGAGAATAATGTCATGAGCTCTTTCTAACAATTATACTCGGCCCCTCCCACAATTATGCAAGAGACCATTAGCACTTCCTACAGGATTTCAACGGACCCTTCCTCTCAGTCCTACAGAAGATGAGTATAATTGAGCTTCTGGTTATATCCTTACATGCAGTCATCCCAACCCTGCATTATTGTCATTCCATTAGCTGGACACCATCTGCCAGTATTTAAGAAAAAGAAGATAAGTCGGGTGATCCACGGAAAACAAAGAAACAGCAGAACCTGTGATGTCAGAGAAGCATATATGATGATGTGGGTAAACTATGCCGGTCCACAAAATATACTTACTGCTTGTTTTACTCTGAGAAAGGTCATTTACGCAGGTATTCTAAACAAGCAATACCAAGAGTTCAAGTCTGTTGTTTCTCACCAAATTCCCAGTTGTGCTAAGTTTCCACTCTACTTACGATTTAGATAGATGTGAAGTAGATTTTTCCTATGAGATCACTATCTTTTTCAAAAATCTTTCTTTTTATTGCTGTAGAAATACTATATTTCATAGAGTCTTAGCATGTATTATTCTGTAACGTATGTAAATATCTTGGCATATTAAATAGTATTTTTATATACTTCATGCTTTCTGTGACTATCATCTCTGGCAGATTGACAAAGCTGTACATGCTTTCTGTGACTATGTCATCTCAGGCAGATTGACAAAGCTGTAAACCATCTTTAAAGAAGCAGGGCTACAGTTACCAAATCTAAAGTGTTCTCAGCTGTGACAGAAGGGGTAGATCATTGCCCTTTGGTATGGAGCACTGTACTGTGTGTCAGCAGTGACTCTGGGTAGATTTGGACCAACAGGTACCTCATGTGAGGTTGCAGTGAGTGGTGGCAGCATACGAAGGTAACCCTTTCAGTCATCTGAGGGGTTGTGAAACTGACAACAACATGTAATGACATATTAGCATGTAAACTGCTGGGAAAGTTATTCCAAAGAAATGGAGTAGCAATGGAAAAAGAATGAGAACCTTTTTTAGATTTGCAAAGAGATGATGTAAGAAGAGTACCAATTGAAGCATGATAGTAAGCAAGTGAGTGGGTGTACACAGTACAATACAATACGTTCTGTGCCAGTTGCCATAAGTGGTATAGCTAGGAAAATAAAGTTTGTAAACCAGATCCCTTTGGTGTATCTTTGCCCCCCCATTTCCCCAATTTAGACATATTGTACTTCAGGAACTGCATAATAAGAACAAAAATACAGCAGTACTTACAGTAGTTGCATGCATATAAAATTATGTTTAATCTAGTCAGAGTGCAAGATTCATAGTAAAACACCAGCTGTGGTGAATATCAGGCATTAGAAAATGGGCAAAGAAAATCCCAGGCTCTGATTGGCTGATAGCCCTGGCAAGGTGGGTGTCTATCAGACAACAGAGCCCAGGTAAAAAAAAGGTGCCAGTCCCAAGTGCCCCTTCACTCTTTGAAATTTCCCTGTGCCCACCCTCCTTAATCATTGGCCCAAAGCCGCCAAATTAATTTTAAAATGACTCCATTTTTTTTTTCTTTCACTTAGCGGGCGAGTTCCCGGTCTGCCATCCCCCCCCCCATTGCAAGTGTTGTTTTCTTTTTCATAAAACAAAATACATACGGATTTATCAGTAAACAAAAACTGTTCAAAATGCAATGACAAACAGTCACTCCTTATCGGCTTCACATCGGTACTGCAACAAAGTATGAGCCCATTGGTACTTCCATGCACCCCCGCCCTGTTTTTATTTTTTTTTCTGTTTAATTTGAACAGGCTATTGGCAGCAGACGGGTTAGATGCATGTGTACCTCAACTTTTTAAGAAAATTTGCGAGCTGTCAGTTCCGTACTTCCCTTTCCCCCCACTCAAAGAAATCATTTGTACCAACCAGCACAGAATGATTGCAGAGATCACTCGCTGGCATTCCTTGGTGTCATCCACTCTGTTCCTGATGTCAGGCCCGCACAATCCAAGCTGCCAACTGACCGCGCGCACACCCGTTCTATATTGCTTTCCCAATATTCGCTGCTGGGCTCCCCAACAGAAATTAAAATGGGGCAACCCTTGTTTCTGTCAGCCACATGACACTGCCCGATCATGGTGAGTCCTTCAAATGATTCGTGTCCATCAGTTTAGTTTTAAATATAAAGTTGCACTGGAGTACATGTTCGCTGTGAGCTCCTGATCTTCAACTCCCTCGTCCCATTCAGTGTACTCGCGATCCTTCCAGGTACCATGACTGGAAAAAAAATCCTACGGGCAGCTGGCCGCCCTCTCAGCCAAACTTGCACCTCAGTGGATCGTCAAGAGTGCCATCTCAGCCTTCTCCCACAGTATCTTCCCGCCAGTCTCTTTAGTTTAAAATAGAAACTTGCACCTCCGTAGTAGATGATCACCGGTGAGCTCCCGATATTCCACTTCCTTGTCCCTGGTTTTCCCACTATCAAAACTCTAGCAGGCAAAAAAAAAAAGCAAGAAACAAAACACAAGGAACAGAACACACTTTTCCATTCACCTGTTATCATAGGCTCTTCCTTCTGCCAGCGATACTGCTCTGTTGGGGGGGGGGCAGGCACAGAGGAGTAACCATGACAACCAGGACCAAAATTTCAAGAGCCTGAAGCATTGTAATAGCGGAGAAACTATTTTATTTCAAAACTTATGTTAAACTAATATTTTACAAACTTGTTTTAGTAAACTAATTTTATTCTACAGTGCCCATTTTCTAAGTGCAATAATACCCTCCAGGGTGGGCGGTATTGCCAATACCGGACCTTCCAGGGGCTATAAGGCCCTCCGCCTGCGGCGTCGGGCATCATTACACCCCTGGGTGGTCCGGTCTAGCCCAATACCACCCACCCTGGAGGGTATTATTGCTTGCTTAGGCATTACAAGAATCACTGGCCAGGACCCAGATTGCCGCCCCTTCTCCAATCAACTTGTAGGCTATGGCTTACATGACATATGCGTTCTTACACCCATGGTCACCACTGCTGCAGCACAGACAGTGATGTTCTCTTTCGGAATCTGATTCAGTGCAAACATGGGTGTGTGGGATGAGTGTGCTGAGTGACTGGAAGTGAGCAAGTGGGTGCAGTAATGTGGTGTGTGTGCACTCTTTCCTTGCCATACCGATGGTGGCGGCTGAAGAGGTGAGCAGAGTGTTTGTACCAGGAACTGTTGTTCCAGCACAGATGGAAGCAATTTTCATTTTGGGAGTGTGAGATCTGTGCAGAAAGGGAGTGTGGGAGGTGGATACGGATTGGAGTGGGACAGGGAGGGAGGAGTGGATGTTATATTTGTGCCTGGGCAGGGAAGGGGGGCACCAGACTACCAAGGTCAGTGAGATGTCTTATTCTTCTACATCAGTGGACATTAGTGAGGGAACGGAAGGCCAGTAGACAATCAGGGACATAGGGGTGTTGGAGCAGGGGGAAGGGGACCAGTAGACTACCAAGGAATGACATATTACTTATTATAACATGGATTGTCCAGAACGTGCCATCTCATTGGTGTACAGTCCCTGCATAGCCATGCATTAAACAGCCGTTTTAATGCATGATTCCACTGAGTGACTCAGGGAAAGTGCCACTGGCACTCATTCCCTCCTTAAGCTAGCAATAGGAGAACAGCAGCCATTGAAAACATCGTGACGCAAGAGACAGTACCGTCACCGTGCGATATCTGTAACAGTGCAGCAGTTATGTACATTGGCACCTGTGCATGCTAGTCCTTTTGCACTGGAAAAACTAAAGGCTTGTTTAAAATGGAAGCAAGTGAACATAAACGAAGTATAGCAAGAAAAGAAAAAACAAACAGTGTCGAGCAACAGACATTCACTCAGAGATCATGACACTTCAGAGCTGCAGTGAGAGCTGTTATTCCTGAGTGAGTGGCAATGGCCTCAAATTGTGTGGAGAGAGAGAGATAGAGAGAGTGGCACACAAGAGCAGACATTCACTCAGCAATCATGGCACTTCAGAGCGGCAGTGAGAGCTGTTATTCCTGAGTGTTTGGCAGAGGCCACAAATTGTGTGGAGAGAGAGAGAGAGAGAGAGAGAGGCACACAAGAGCAGACATTTCCCATGCAAGAATATCGCTTCACAGCTGTAGTGAGAGCTGGTATTCCTGAGTGAGTGGCAATGGCCTCAAATTGTGTGGAGAGAGAGAGTGGAACACAAGAGCAGACTTTCCCCATGTAAAAATACTGCTTCACAGCTGCAGTGAGAGATGGTATTGCTAACTGAGTAACAGTGGCTCTGAGAGACACATGGACGGTGAGAGCAAGACAGTGTCCTCTCTGTCTGTGTCTCAGGAGTTTTCAGGCATGCACTGTGAAAGGGATTTGTACCTGTGTACACCCAGCTATTCTCTGACAGTGGCTGAGAGAGAGAGAGAGAGAGAGAGAGCAGCAACAGTCACAGCAAGAGCATTAGCGAAATTTGTACAGTGTTATATGTGTGTCTTTTTATTCAGTTTTTAGCACTGCAGCATGGAACATAGACTTTGGCTGCCTGTACTCCTCGTTGTATGAGCCAGTGTCACTGTAAGGAGCAGTGGGTACTGTCCTGTATGGGTGCGGGTGACCTCCTGGGAGACAGCATAAGCAAATTACAGTGATAACGGGTGGGAGATATGCAGGGAAGTGTATAACATGTCGGAGAAAGGTCTGACCCAGTGAGTGGAGAAAGAGAGAGAGAGAGAGAGAGAGAGACAGAGAGTGGAAGAGAGAGAGACAAACAGACAGGGAAGGTAGCAGACATTATTATGCACAAGACATGTCACAGATTATGTCAGTGCTGTATTTTTGACATTTCTGTGTGCACAACAACAATGCTATCTGCATTATTTGTCAGGGACTATGTTGCAAGGTGACAGGATACAATACCTTTCTTGCCATTTAAACAGGGGAAAACCCCTTTCTGTGGATTTTTCCTTCTTCTCCACATAACCCATGTTACAAGTGCAATATCCCACTGCAGAGTATGGGGATATTGGGGATTAATCAACACCTCAGATGCTATAAGGACCTCATGCCTCACAACACATCTGGAGTGTTGATTAATCCCCAATAACCCCATACCCTGTAGTGGGTCATTGCTTACATGCTCAGTGATCAGGGAGGAGCGGAGGCAGCCAATATTCTGCACGATCCCTCCTTGCTATGTGCTAATGGCCATATAATAACAGTGTCTGCCCCGTAGCAACTTGCATGCCATAGGTGATTATTAGCATGCTGCTGCTGAATATGGCTCCCTGGAGTAAAAGTGCTACCCACTTGTGAAGCACGGTCTCTCTGTTTGTTCCCTGTAAGCCTTGTGCTATCTTGCACATGATGCTATTATTTGTGTGGCACAATCAGCAGGCTTTACAATAAATTTAAAGAGGGTCAAGTGTAGTGGTGTTTTTAACAAAATAATCTGTTTTGCAACTAGAGTGGGGGAAGGCTTTTTTTGTAACGTATACAGTACTATTTATACCAGATCAACATGGGGTAACTCAAACAAATTGGTCAAGCTGGTCGATGTTTTCCTTTTTATCAGGATTTAGATTGATGGTCAGGAAAAATCTCAGTTTCTTACATTTCTGTGTATCACTATCTCTCATGCTGCCATAGTCAGGGGGCCCGATTTTCAAATGGAAAGTTTGATGCTAGGTGGCTGCCCTAAATGGATATGTTGCAAGTGGCACCTTGGATCAAACTTTGTGGCAATCCCGATTATCGAATGCAAGCTGTGTCAGAATTGGAATGTCTTGCACCCAACCCACCTGCACCACCTTTGCAGCAAAAACACTCCTGGGTCAGGTCACAAGGGGGCTTGTGCTATGGTGGGGCTGCAACATCCACTTTTTTATGATTTTGCAAGCCCCCCCCACTGTGGACACAGCAAGGGGATCCATTTAGACCAGCCAGGCGGTGGTCTAAGTGATGTGCACCAGTGCCACACACTGTAGTGAAAGGGGACAGGGTCTGACATTGGGCTGCTGGGGGCAGTAGGAGCATGGAGGTGACATAGAGGTAGTCAGTGGGACAGCTGGTCATGACAGGGAGTAATGTGGCACCCTGCTGGGGTGCATTTGCTTTTGTATTTATTTGTCTAATTTATATCAATTCCTATTAGATTACCATGAAGTACTGTACCTATTCATGATGCTGTGTGTGGGGGGGGGAGGCAAGTTCCAAGGACAGAAAGTGCAGCTTCTGGGGCTGTGCTCATCTGGTACTATGTGCCATTCTGTCCTTGGATGCCCCTCATACATTCCCTGTCATGCAATCTGTCCCCACAACTCCTTCAATGTCACTTCCCATGCCCCTTCTGCCCCTAGCCCCCTTCTGGCAAGCAGTTTCACACCCCCAACCATACTGGCCCCTTTTGTGTTGCACTGGGTGGGAATCCATGCAGCAGTTCCCACTGGTACACCAACTGCTTGGTGAATATGTTGGCTTCTGGCAAACCTGGGGACTTTGGTACTGGAACCCTGCTTTTTCTAAAATTGGGTGCAGGGTCTCTGGTGCACCCAGAGATTGCTGCAACCATGGAGTGCTGCAGCTTGTGTTGCTCTAAGGGCTCTTAGACAACTGAGCCCAGAGTCTCCTCAGGAGGCCTTGCTCCAGCCATTTTTATGTTGATTATGGAAAAGAAAGGCAAGCAAATCAGGAAAAGATATCAATCATTTTTGAAAAGCACAAAATTCACCTTTCTCCTTTCAAAAAAGCCCTTTCCCCTGTCTGCCATCTTGGAACCCCTTCTACTCGTCTTTAATTCCACTGATAGTTCTTTGCATTTTTGTTGACATCTTGAATGAATGTATTGCTCTTTGGAAGACTGACAAGACACTGTAGACACTGGGATGTGTGACTGCTTGCTGGCAGTTGTCCCTTATCTAATAGTTGGTGTATAGGATCTGATACATGGTAGTGGAGGGTACTCAGCAGACAGAAAATAATATTCTCAAAAAGCAGTGTTTTGAGTAAGTATGATCCCTGAGATTGCAAGCACAATATAATGGATTTCTAGAATGTTGTTTCAAACTGAAGATGGTAGTATTTCTGACCCAACACTTACTGAAAAAAAGCTTTAGCGAGCTACTCTGCAGATCAGCAGGTACTTTCATAAGCATACAGTAATGCTTCGGCTATTACAATTCACTGGAGAAAATACATTTGGTTTTGAAACTTCAGTTTTCCTTTCTAGGGTTATAACACATCTTGGTTGCCTGTCTAAGAAGTCTGTATTAAAAGCCTTTTCCTGTCTCTAGCTGACCACTTAGTGCCTTCATTATGATAAAATAGTGCAACTGTGAGGCCAGCTGCGGACAGACAGAGACTTTTTAGGAGGCACAATGAAATAAGTGCTGCATTATGTGAAACTATTTTGTAAATGGATAACAGGAGAAAGTAAAAAAACAGCTAAAACACACTAAAGTTAAACATATCTGTTGCAAAATTTAAAGTTTTAGCCATTTTATTTTAAGCAAGGGAAGGCAAATTTATTTTAAAACACCCTATCCTAAGGGCTCAAGGCACTTTACACAATCAAATAAGACAGAGAAGGAAAATAAAACACAATAAATCTATAAAACAGAACAAATAAATACATATGTAACTTCAACTAAACAGTTTAGTAGCTACAGTATTTGCTTTTTAAAAACATTTACAACAGAAAATTTATTTTGCTTTATTTTCACTTCTAATGAGTATTTGGGACAAAATGTTCTGTATCAAATAATACAGGTATACTGATATGTCTACATTCACACTATCTGTCTATTGTAGCCTGATTTCTATTTCTCCTGTGCCTGGAAGGGCTTTCCTTTATTTGTTCTGACCCTGCTGCCTGCCCTGGAGCTAGGAGAGTATCCACTGCTGTGGATGTGCAGCCCAGTTGATCGCCACTCCTTTTTATGGCTGCAGTGGGCGTGGCCCTGGAGACATCTTGCCAGCACAGTAGAAAAAGGGGGCTTTCCGGATACCGAATGGACTTGTTAAATAGTGGAGGTGAACGGCAATCACTGTGCCTTCACTGCACTATTTTGTCCATCAGTACTGGTGGAACACTGCACTGTCTGCCATGTCTAAGATGGTGGCTGGAGTTCTCTGTGCATGCACACTGAACTCTGGTGACATGGCAGCACAGTCCACCATTTCCAAGCTGGCCACTGGAGTTCTTTGTGCATGCTCAGTGACTCGTGCATGCTCACTGGACTCCAGCAGCCATCTTGAACATGGTGGACAATGTTGCCAAGCACTGGAGCTCAGTGTGCAAGGGCTTGTTGTCACGCATATGCAGAGAACTCTGCCCACCATCTTGGACATGATGGACAGTGTTGTGTTCCACCCACAATCTCGGCTGCAACCATACTGGCTCTGGCCAGAGTTTGTTTCTTTTGCGGCAGCATAGTTGCTGAGCGGATCACATAGTCACATGGTCAAAAAGGCAAACACCATGCCTGCAGCCTCTGCTTTCCTACACTTCATCCCCACTATAATCAATGTTCCTGCAGGTGCTGCCTTAAGCTGAATCTGCCTGCATTTGACAAAAGAGGGAAAAAAATGCATGTGTTTTTTGGAGACAACATAGGTGGGATTAAGTTGGGGTGAACTTCTTTGAATTGGTGTAGTTATTATTGAGAAAATAGCAAATCCAAGTCTAGCCAGAGTGGCCCACATTTACAGGCCATAGTATAAGAACTGTGTCTAGCCCTGCAGTTTGGGGGAGAGTGGCTAATTGAATGGCCTGGGGCCTCAGATATTTGATAATTGACCTCCCATAGTCAATACTGCACCACTAGAAAGGAAGCAGGTTCTACACAAAAGCAGCCACTGCCAACGTGTCCAACACATTCATGTCCAGCGAATGACTGGAACAGCAAAAAGAGTGGAACAGGTGACTGGTATCATAGGCATCATCAGGTATCAGCAGAAGAAAGTGGAGAAGTGGGGCACTATGCTGGTTCACTAAGGAAAGGCACCTATTCACTATTGTGTAACAGTCACTGCTGGGAAGGGTGAAAGGTCAAAGGTGGACCAAGGCTGGGAACTGGATCAACACTAGTCTAGGGTAGGAGTATTTAAAGATTTAAACAAGTCACAGGGGAACACAAATAGAAACAAAATAAGAAAGGGGAAAACTAAAAATACCCTATGAGGGGTAAGGTACAAAAGTATTTCCAGGTAACATGGAGAATAAAAGTTGAGAATGCTGGGAGTGGTGAACTGCAGAAGCTGGGTGGGGGTAGTTTTCAGAGAGACCTTCTGGAGACTACAGTGCTGTCCAATCTGCACACACCTCTCTGGGTTGAGGGAGGAGGTCACTAGACTCCAGGCTCAGTTGGTTAGGATTTGGGAGACATCTTCCCCTACCCAGGTATCATGAAGTTTGCCACTGTTATGTCAGAGCATGCCAGGAAGGAGGAACAGCTGGACTATGGTGGGCTTTGGAAGGGTGGGATTGTGGGACAGAGGCACATTCCTCAGCTGGTACCACTACGTAATTCCTATGACACTCTGGCAGGAAAGTACTGACAGGAGGCACCTGTGGTAGTGACCAATGGGTATGTGGGGATCCTCCATAGTGGAGACCCTAAGGAGGGTTGTAGAGTATCCCAGAGGAGGTGGACACAACTTCTGGTGGGGTACTCAGTTGTAAGGCAGATAGCTTTGGGAATAAGAAAGAGAGGGAGAGTCAGTTTGGGGGGGAGAGGTCTTAGACAGGAAGCTCACTCAGTGACTTTCGCTGAGGTGATGCCTGTCTATGACAAGGGACAGGAGAGGGATCCCCATACCAGGAAGTCATGATTGAAGGCACTGTGCAGAGAGAAAGGGTTCTGCTACATTGGGAACTGGGGACTGGGGACCCACCTTGGAGGATAAGGGCCTATACAGGGATGATGGTCTACATCCATCCAGGAGGGGAACTGCAGTACTCAGTGGGCAGTTTAAATGTTACTTCAATGAAAATTAAAACTAACCAAGGGGGTTGGTGGAAGGAATTAAGGAGTCAGAAGCCCACCTCCCAGGCTAAAGTAGAGATTAAGGAGAACTCAAGGTGAGAGGAATCCCAGGGTGCAAATTAACAAAAGAAGCTGCATGGTAGAGCTAAAGGGGGAAATGAACATGAGCATTAAAAAGAGAGATGGCAAGGAGGGAGGGCAAAAAGGACAAAAGAGGAGCAACCAGCACACTGGAAACGAAATCTAGAAGGCCATGTGTGTGTGAATGCTACAAGTCAAGGAAATAAGATTCTGGACCTAGAGGACATCATTGCAGAGGCCAACCTGGGTATTATGGCCATCACCAAGTTATGATATACTTAAAACCATTACTGGGACTTGACCATACCAGGATATACTCTGTTCAGGAAGATCTAGGTGGGAAGGAAAGAAGGGTCTGTAATGCTTTAAAGGAGGGAAAGCATAAAAGCAACAGAGATACAGGGACTACAGTGAGGGCAGAGGTACTGTGGGTCTCCTTGGAAATGGGGAATGTAGCCACTATTCACACTATAGTGATCTACAGATCTCCAGCACAGCAGGAGGAATTCAATAAGGTACTAGTGTAAGCCCTTGGGAAGATGGAAAAAAGGGAGAGGATCTGCTGGTGGGGGACCTCAACCTGCTAGATGTTGATTGGAGCCTCCCAAATGTGGCTTCAGCTATAGGTAGGGACATCCTGGACTCCCTGCAGGGGGCATTCCTCAGGCAACTAGTCAGTGAACCCATATGTGATGGGGCAATACTGAACCTAGTACTGTCTAACAAGGACAGTGTTGCAGACATCAAGGTAGGAGGCCACTTGGGGACCAGCAATCACCATACAGTGTGGTTCAATATGAGGATGACTGAGGAATCGAACTACACTAGGATAAGGCTCCTGAGGGAAGATTTCAAACAGATGGGTGAATGCCTCATGGATGACCTAGTTGGGAGGACCTGGGTGGGCAGAGGAAGAATGAGTGAAGATAAAAGGCAGTATAGTAAAAATAATAAGCCTCTGTGTCAAACAAGTGAGAAAAAGCAAGTAGAAAAAGAGACTGCTATGGTTCTCAAAAGTAGTGGCTGAAATTGTAAAAGCTAAAAGGGTAGCATTCAACAGGTATAAGGACATTCAGAGGGAGGAGGATAAGGAGGTGTGCCAGGGGAACAGTGAAGCAGGGAAAGCAGTAAAGAGTGCAAAGGCATAAACTGAAAAAAGAAGAGCCCAGGAGATAACAAAAGGGAACAAGACATGTTTTTAGGTACGTAAGTGAAAAGAGGAAGAACAAGGGTTGGATTGCAAGGTTAAACAAGCATTTTTCAATGCCGAATGTTTGCTTGCTGGCATTGGCATTGGTAGTGTAGAAGTTACAGAGCTGCATAATAGAAATGGCAGTGAAGTATTGAACTGAAGCCAACCCCACCACCACCCTGCAGAGAGTGACAGGCATTGGGGTGTCCCTTTGGGTTGTCAGGCATAACGGCCACGCCATTTCACCACACCCTACCCTGCAGACACTGACAAGTGTCACGGTGTGCCTTGGGGTCTTTGGCCCTTATGCGCACCCCCTTCCATCAGGAAATACAGTGAGATGGGTATGGTATAGGAGAATGGGGTGAACTTTGGGGCCGAAGAGTCCAAGGCATACCTCAGTGCCTCTCACTGGCTGCAGGGTGTGGAATGGTATGAGCATTACAGGCAAGAATCCCAAGTCACACCCCTGATGCCTGTCATTCTCTACAGGGTGGGGTGTTATGGTTGGAAACCCTAACACCGCAGGCATTCGTTGGTATTTTCGCTCCAAATTTTGAACATGTTTTTTTGACCCCCACCTCATAAACAGTGGCAATATCAGTTTGTTAGCCGAAAGCTGCTTATGCACAGCGACTATGGCATTTAGCACCACAGGTGCAAAAACACATTCCGAACAGGATGTGAAAAATGACAGCTATACTGTTCATGGGGAGGTGTAAAAAATGGCAATGTTGCAAATCTGCAGTAAAAATATTTAAAAAACTGGTGAAGTCACGAGTGTGCATAGAAACTGTGCAACGTACACCCGTAATGTAATTAGTTTGGGGATTTTTTACTGCAAATTGTCATCACAGGCATTTTGGGACCTCCAATCATGAACAGTGTCACTGTGATTTTCTTTATCAGTCCCAAACAATTATTTCCCACAGCGACCAAGCATCTCTGCACTGAAAGTGTGAAAACACATTTCGGCCATGTTGTGAAAAATGACAGCTGTGCTGTTCATAAGGAAGTGTGGAAAAATGCCACTGGTGAAAATCTGGACTGAAAATATTACAAAGTCATGAACTTACGATGGTGTGTGGAAACTGCGCAATGCTCACTTGTAAAACAGTCATTTTTAAGAATCTTTTCACCAAATTTTCAACATAACCATTTTAAGACCTCTGCTCATGAACTGTGTCACTGTGATTTTCTTAATGTGTCCCATACATTGATTTCACACACCGACTGAGCCATTGTGAGCTACATGGGTGGAAACACATTTTGGGCAAGATGTGAAAAATGACAGCTGTACTGCTCATAAAGAGGTGTGGTAAAATGGCAATGTTGAAAATCTGGAGAGAAAAAATTGAAAATTCGCAAACTTACGAGCATGCAAAGGAACTGCGCAACACATGCTCGTAAAGCAGTAATTTTTAGGAATTTTTCCACCAAATTTTCAACATAGGCTTTTTGAGAACCCACCGTATGAACAGTGGCAGTGTCATTTCGTTACTCTGTCCCGAAAGGTGATTTCGCGGCAGTGACTGCGAAATCAATCTTTAAATATTAACGCCATAACAGTGAGATCATTCATGAGAAGGGTCCCAAAACCCCATGTTGAAAATTTGTGCAAAATTCAAAAAATGTCTGAGATATGCAGCAAAGTTGAAAACCCCTATCTATCCCATTATACAGCTTACCGGCATTTCCTCAGTTCGCGGTCGGCTTTGAAGAGTGCAGACATGTTCCCGTCCACCAAAGATCGTCGCGCCAGAGTCCAGAGGTAAGTATGGGGTGGGGTGTGGGGAGGCAGGGTGCACAGTGGGTGGGCGTGGTGGGGACAGAGACACCGAGGGACCGTTTTTGAGTTTCAGGTGTTTTTTTTTTTTTAAATGAGGACGACGGGACGCTTGCTACACTGGGGTGGGCTCTCAGCGTGGCACAAGGATGGCTGGTGGGGCGTGGAGCAGACGGGGGATTGGGCACCGTCAGCATAGCATGTGTTGCCATGCTGGGGTGGGCTTCATGGCCCCTGTACCTGGGGTGGGAACCAGTGAGCCGACGGGATTGGGCACCCTTTGGCTATACTGATGTGTAGCCACACTGGGATGGGCACCCAGCATGGCATATAAAACTCTGTTTTGGGGGCGCAGCACAGCCTGACAGGGATTGGGCACCCCCGTCAGCTACACAGTGTGTGGGGGCAAACCCAGGCGCGTGTGTGTGTGTGTGTGTGTGTGTGTGTGTGTGTGTAGGGCAAGCATGCATGAGCAGGCGATATCTTATCGCTGCTCACCAGCGTAGCTCCCCCTTTCATCTGTATGCCACTGCATTTTGGACTGGTCATGGACAGCTCGAGCAGGCATTGGAGAACTGCGGCGGCGCCTGCAAACACACTGCCTGAATTGGAAGAGGGCTGCCACACCTCCGAAAACTCGGATGATGGCACTATGTTTCTTGCACATGTGTGTAAGCAAACATAAAAAGAAAAGGGCACTATGCAGAAGGGGGACCAGGAAAAGGCCGACATCCTGAATAAATACTTTTGTTCAGTTTTCATACAGGAAGAAGATGGGGAGGGGCCACAAAAAAGTAGCAGATGTTTTGGAGGGAGGGAGGTGGACATCAGTCCTTTTTTAGAGGTGAGAGTCCTGAAGGGACTTGCTGATCTGAAGGTGGACAAAGCAATGTGGCCAGATGGGTGCATCCAATTGTAATGAAGGAGCTCAGGGAAATACTGGCTGCACCTCTGACAGTTCTATTTAACAGCTAACTGGAAACAGGAGTGATTCCTAGGGGGACTGTATGTGGGCAGATGTAGCCCTACTACACAAAAATGGTAGCATGGAGGCTGTTGGCAATTAAAGGCCAGTCAGCTTGCCATCAGTAGAGGGGAAGTTAATGGAATCATTACTAAAGGAAAGGATTGTGGAATATCTTGAATCCAGTGGCTTACAAGACCCAAAGCAGCATTGTTTCCGGGTGGGGGCGGCATGTCAAATGAGTCTGATAGATTTCTTTGACTGGGTGACCAAGAAACTACATAGGGTGGAGCAGTGGATGTGGCCTGCATAGATTTCAGTAAGTAAGGCATTCAACATAATTCAACGTAAGCAAGCTGGGTATCTTAGGAATGGGTCTAAAGGTGGTAAGCTAGATAAGAAATTTTTTAAGGGATAGGTGTCAAATGGGGGGTGGTAAATAGAGTTCACTCTGAGGAAGGGAGGGAGGGTAACCATCGGGGTGCCTCAGGCATTAGTGCTGGGACCAGTCCTCTTCAATGTCTTTATAGGTGATATTGCAGAAGAGCTGGAAGTGAAATACTGCTTCTTTGTTGATGACACCAAAATCTGCAATAGGGTGGACACTCCAGAGAGAGTGGAAAGGATGAGCAGAGATCAGAGAACACTAGAGGCATGGTCAAGGGTATGGCAGCTGGGTTTCAATGCAAAAAAGTGCAAAATAATGCATTTAGGGCACAAATACCCTGGGGCAGAGTAAAAAATGTGTGCAGTGGTACTGATAATTACCAAGCAGGAAAGAAACCTGGGGTAATGATATCTGAGGACCAAAAGGTGGCCAGGCAGTGTAACAAGACAGAAGAGGTGGTGAGTGTGATGCTAGGGTGCAAAGAGAGGAGTCTCAGCAGCAGAAAGAGGGACATTTGTTGCCTCTGTGTAGCTCACTTATAAGACCTCACTTAGAGCACACTGTCCAGTTCTGGAGACCACATCTCTGGGAGGGCATAGAGTGGAGATAGTCCAGAGGAGGGCACCTAAAATGGTGCAGGGTCTGCATCAAAAGCCCTATGAGGAGAAACTAAAGGACCTCAATATGAACACCCTGGAACTGAGGAGGGAGAGAGGGGATATGATAGAGATCATTCAATACCTCACAGGGATAAGCACAAGGTACAGGAGGTGAGTATTTTTCAGAAGAAAAGATGCTCAAAAACAAGTGGACATGCTGTGAAGCTGGGTGAGGGTTACGGAGCAACGTGAGGAAGTATTTCTTCACAGAAAGAGTGGTGGATTTCTGGAACAGCCTTCCAGCGGAGGTGGTGGGGGCAAAAAGAGTGGTGGGGCTCAAGAATGTATGGGATAAGCACAAGGGAATCATAGTGGAAAGTAAGGGGAGAGGGAGACAGTGCTGTAGATTAGGTACAGTCTGGGAAATAGTGTAGATATGAAGAAATGGGCAGACTGGATGGGCCAAGTGGTCCTTATTTGCAATCAGATTCTGTGTTTCGGTTTCACTTTACCCTGACCTCCTGTACAAGTCCCTGGATGGTGAAGACAGGGTTGCTGTAGCTGTTGATGGGGCCCCAAGGAGCACAGAATGTATGCCCCATTTGGGATGGTCTACACCAAATACTGTCATTCCTCATAAAATTTAGAGATGTTCTCAGAGCTAGCAATTTTTGCAGTTGCAGCTGATTTCTCTAACGACTCTTTAAAAAGTGCATATTTTCAGAGCAAAGGCCAGTGCTATCTCCTTCAAGCATTAACACACACCCAGCACTACCCAACGGGGTAACTCACGGAAATTAATCAAGAGGATCCAGCTTTTCTCTCTTATTAGAATTTTGATTCTAGGTCAGGGTAAATCCCAATTCTTCATGTTTCTCTACAAGGGGGAAAACCTGCACATTAGGGTAGTCTATAGGCCTCCTATGCAGGGGGAGGAAGGGGATAGACACTTTGTGGAATCCATAGCGAGTATGGCACGGAAAGGGGAAATTGTGCCAGTTGGGGACTAAAACCTTCGGGACATCAAATGGGAGGCCCAGACAGCAATCTCTGGAAGGAGCAGGGGCATCTTAGAGGCTCTTCTGGGCATATTCCTGCAGCAAAGGGTCAGTGAGCCCACTAGGGGTGTAAACCTGTTGGATGTGGTCCTCAAAAATGGGGACAGTATGAAGAAGGTGGAGGTGGGGGAAGAGCTTGGCACCAGTGACCACAGGGCTGTCAGGTTCAGGGTGAGAGCGGGCAGGGTGAGGGTTAGGACAAGAACCAAGGTAATGGACTTCAGGAAGGCTGACTTTCATTGAATGAGGAAGGTAGTTAGGGAAGAAATGTTGAGGATAGGGGATGTGCAGGGGGTGGAGGAATTATGGGCAGCCATCAAGAGAGGGGTATTTAAAGCCATGGAGTCATGTATAAGAAGGGTAAGAAAGAATAGAAGACAGAAATGACATCTATGGTTCGCTAGAGAGGTGGTGTTAGGGGTCAAGGAGAAGACTAGAGCATTCAAGAGGTACAGGAGGTCACAAAAGGATGAGGACAGGGAAACCTACAGGGAAAAAAGAAAGGAGGAAGGGCAAAGGATAAGGAGGGCTAAGGAGGCCACTGAGAAGAAGATAGCGAAGCAGGCAAGGAGGGGGGACAAAACCTTCTTTAGGTATGTGTGAGAAAGGAGAAGGTCACAGCATGGGATTGGGAGGATAAGGGGGGAAAGTGGAACATTACTGGAAGGAGATTTTCAAAAAGCAGAGGCATTAAATAGCTATTTTGCCTCAGTCTTCATGGATGAAAGAGAAGTCAGGGGACCAGAATGGGCTGGGGAGGGTGACAGCCACAGGCAGATGGCTATGGCAGAATTCACAGCTGAAAGAGTAAGGGAAGAGCTGGGTATTCCTAGGGTAGACAAGGCAATGGGACCTGATGGAATACACCCAAGGGTTCTCAAGGAGGTGAAGGATGAACTGGCAACACATCTGATGAGGCTGTTTAACTTGTCCGTCATCACAGAGGTGGTGCCAATGGACTGGAAGAGGGCAGAGGTGGTTGCACTACATGGGGGGGGGGGTGGAAGGACGAGGTCAAAAACTACCATACCATTAGTCTTACCTCGGTGGTGGGGAAGGTAATGGAAACACTACTTAAGATCAGGTTGGTAGAATACTTGGAGATGATTGGCATGTAGGATGATAGGCAGCATGGCTTCACCAAGGGAAGATCCTGTCAGACTAACCTGATAGAGTTTTTCAATGGGGTGACACAGATAGTGGACCAGGGAGGAGCGGTGGACATGGCCTATCTGGATTTCAATAAGGCCTTCATCACCGTTCCGCATGGTGGAATGGTGCATAAGCTGGACACACTAGGGGTGGACCTCAGGATCACCAGGTGGGTGAAAAACTGGTTGAAGGCAAGGAATCAGATGGTGGTGGTAAATGGGACACATTCCAGGGAACAGGCGGTGACCAGTGAAGTGCCACAGAGGTCAATGCTAGGCCCAATACTTTTTAACATCAATGTTAGTGACCTAGCAGAGGGTCTGGAGGGACAGGTGTGCCAGTTCACAGATGATACAAAGGTCTGCAATAGGGTGGATTCACCTAGTGGGGTGTAAGCCAGGAGGCGGGACCTGGAGAGGCTGGAGAGGTGGTCCGACACCTGGAAATTGAAGTTTAATGCACAAAAGTGCTCGCTTATGCACCTGGGAAGGAGGAATAGGAGGGAAACTTACTTCCTTGGGGGGGTGGTGATTAAGGAAAAGGAAATGGAAAGGGACCTGGAGATTATGGTATCGCGTAACCTCAAGGTGGGCAGCCAGTGTAGCAGGGTGGTGGGAAAGGCAAATGGAATGTTGGCCTGCATTGTGAGGGGTTTTAATAGCAGGAAGAGGGAGGTGCTAATGCCATTATACAGAACCACGGTCAGGCCGCATCTGGAGTATGGGGTGCAGTTCTGGAGGCCCCACCCGTAAAGAGATGTTGAGTTGATGGAAAGGATACAGAGAAGGGCAACCAAAATGGTACAAAGGATGCAGGATGTATCCTATAAGAAAAGATTGAGAGGGCTCAATTTGTACCCTCTGGAGACTAGGAGGGAGGGGGGGACATGATTGAGACCTTTAAGTATCTGAAGGGAATAAATAAGGTGGAGGGTGATAGCTTGTTTGAAT
The DNA here is from genome assembly GCA_016271365.2 of Neoceratodus forsteri. NCBI lineage: Eukaryota > Metazoa > Chordata > Ceratodontiformes > Ceratodontidae > Neoceratodus > Neoceratodus forsteri. Next base: position 1,140,590,075 of record CM057455.1, on the reverse strand, counting down.
TGAAGAAGGGAGTGAACATGAGGGGACGTAGCCTCAAACTAGAAGGTGGGCAATACAGAGGTAATGTCAGGGGTCAGTTTTTCATGGAGATGGTGGTGGAGGCCTGGAACAAGCTACTGGAGGAGGTAGTGGCAGCTGAAAAGGTGGAGGGGCTCAAAAGGGCTTGGGATAGATTTAAGGGGTTGGGAAAAGAGACTGGAAGCATAACAGAAGAGGGGAGGTAGGGTGTTGGGCAGACTAGCTGGGCCGTGGGGACTTTCTCTGCCATCACATTTCTGTTTATTCTGTGTATTCTGTGTTTGTTACATCTTAGCCAAGAGCATCCTCAGGAGTAATTGTCTCAGTCATTTTTACATTGATTGAGCAAACCAAAGACTAGCAGATCAAGAAAAGATGTAAGGTATTTTCACAGAGCACGAAACAAATGCTCCTTTCAGCTGTCCGAATCTTGGAACCACATCCACTCATCTATAATTCCATGGACGGTTCATCGCACTTCTGTTGGTATCCCAAGTGAATATATTGCTGTTATGAAGACTGACAGAATCTTTGGACACTGAGATGTGCGAAAACTTGTAGGAAATTTCCACTTAGGATGCTGTGGTTGGTTTATAGTAATAATACAGGGCAATGGGGGGTATACAAAAGTAAGAAAGCATTGTTTTGATTAAGTATATTCCCTTAGGTTGTGATTAAAATATTACAGGTTTCTAAAATGCTGTTGCAAAGTAAAGAAGAAAGTATTCCAGACCCAAACACTGTAAAAAGCTTTAACGGTTACTCTGCATTTCAACAGAAAATTTCATAAACATACAGTAATGCTTCATCTATCACACTTCACTGGAGAAAATGTATTTGTTTTTGAATTTTCAGTTTTCCTTTCAAAAGCTTATATCACATCTTAGCCGCCTAAGAAGCCTGTATTAAAAGCATTTGACTGTCCCCAGCTGACTTCCTTTTTGTAGACTGATAACAGGGGCAAGTAAGGAAAAAAACAGCTTAAAAATATGCTAAAGATAAATCTATCTGTAGTGAAATGTAAACGTTCTAAGGCTCCCATATTCAAAAGTCCCTGCAAAATCACACAAGTGCCTGTGCCACGCATCTGAGATGTGTCAGCCCCCCAAAAATTGTGTATTCAGAAAATGTGTGGGAAAATGCACTAGCACATTTCCAGCTGGACATCCTGAACATGCTCAATTGCACATCTGAAGATGTGTGGCTCATCTCGGGCAGGGGGGACAGTGCACCACTGGCAGGAACATAGGGAAATGCGCTGGGACAGGTAAGATGGGCATGGCGCAACTTTGCAGTATTCAGCCAGGATATGCAAATGGCCTCATTACAGATTCTTTGCCCAAACCCTACATGGTGGAGCTCATTACTGGGATGTATTCAGGCCATTTGCATACCCAGGCATGTTCAGTTCCAGCTTTGCTGGGCTGGCCCACCACCTCACAAAGGTGAACAGGAGATACTGCAGACTAGCAGGCAGCTGTGCTTGGATGGTAGTGGGTGGATGAGTGGACTACATTGGCCTGACTGCAGTGCTACACCCTATAGCCATGTACAGGGTCAGACAGGGCACAGGGAGGCCCACCTGGACAGTGGCCACAGGGGCCACCTGGACATGCAACAGGGGCAGGCACAGGGTGACACAGGCCAATTGGGATGACACATGCATGTAATACACCAGCTCCATATGCTGCATACAATCACCTGCAATGCCCAACACAACCCAGTATGGGAGGTACCTGGTGGGCACTGCAATGGATGGCAGTGTGCAGACAGTGACCAGGCACCTGGGTGGCGGATCTCACCTGTATGCACCTATTGTATGCAACAGTGTGTTTGTGCCACTGGTCAGTCCCTGACCTGTGCCATGCAGACACTAGTACCACCAGGTAACCTGGACACCATTGCCACAGACATCACCCTGGGTGCATGCCACCACCAGGTGGCACCCTGCAGGCAGCATCAGTGCTACCCATGGCCCCTAGTACATGTGCTGCAATGCAGTTGTCTGCCCTACTGGTGTGCCTGGGGAGCACACGACAGCACTGGCATGTGGCTGCTAAATATCTATGTTCAGGGTACGGTGTGGGGTGTTGCTCCCTGGACAGTGCCAGTGGTGACATGGCACCTGTGGCTTAGGGTTCATTCATCCTGGATGACTGCTATGTGTGGGTGCCCGGAGCATGTTCTTGTGCACCTCTGAAGGCTGTCTCCGGATGGCCTGCCTGCAGTTCTGTGGCCTGCCTGTGGGTGGCTGGCTGATTTAGGCCACCCTTTTGTATGCCTATCTTTGGACGGCTCATTTCTGAGATGCGCGGCAGATGTGTGTCATATTTTGGTTTAATGTAGGGATGCGTGGCATATTCATGGGAACATTCCCTTTATTTGTGCCACATACATTATTTCCAACTGATGGCACATCTAGAGATGTGTGCTGCATCTCTGTCTTTTGAATATCACGCTTTAGTGCATTTTTTGAGATGGGCGGCACTTCTCCACTTTGTGCTGTGCATCTCCTTTGAAAATGTGGGCCCTAGTCTTTTATTTTTAGCAAAGCAAAGCAAATTTATTTTAAAGCACCCTATCCTAAGGGCTCAGAGTACTGTACACAATCAAATAAGATAGACCAGGAAAAAAAACACAGTAAATATATAAACTATTCCATGATAATAAATACAAAATCAATCAATAAATAAAAAAAATAAATAATACATGAATAACTACAAATAGTCTAGTAGCTAAAATATTTGCTTCTTAAAAGCATTTGCAGCACAAAATGCATTTTGCTTTATTGTCAATCTAATGATTATTTGGAATAAAATGTTCTGTATCAAATAATACAGGTATACTGTACATGTCTGTATTCACACTGTCACTCTAACTCTGCCTGCAGTAGTCTGGTTGCTGCTTTTCCTGTGTCCAGAGAGACTTTTCTGACCCTGCTGCCTGCCCTGGAGCTAGGAACTTATCTACTGCTGTGGCTGTGCAGCCAGATTGATCACCACTCCTATTTTCCACTAATTTCCACTTACGATGTAATGGTTGGTGTATAGTATATAATACTGGGTAACAGAGGGTACACAGCAGACAGAGAAGTAGTATGCTCAAAAAACAATGTTTTGACTAAGTATAGTCTCTGGGATTGTGATTATAATATTACAGGTTTCTAAAATGCTGTTTCGAACTAAAGAAAGAAGTATTTCTGACCCAAATGCTTACTGAAAAACGCTTAACGATCAGCTCTGCATTTCAGCATGTACTTTCATAAACATACAGTAGTGCTACACCTACTACAATTCACTAGAGAATGTACACTTGTTTTTTAATTTTCAGTTTTCTTTTTCAGGGTTTATAACACATTTGGGTAGCTTATCTCATAAATGTGTGTAGAAACATTTGTCTATCCCCAATTGACCTACTAGTGCCTTCATTTATGATATCATGCTGCAATTGTGAGGTCAATTGGTAATAGAAACCTTCTAGCGATGTTCAGTGGTGTTTCAAATCCCCATTTTTCTGATGCTCTTGAAAAGGTTTTTAAGGTTGTTTTCTGGCACAAGTACATTCTTAAATATGTGGAAGCATTATCAGAATAATGATTTATCCTATTGTGTCATGTCCAGCTAAGAATATGTACAGGATGGCAGCAAGGAAATTAGCTCTCACAATTGCAGCAGTTGGTATTATTCAAGGCACTTTACCAAAATATTTGTCTGTCTTTGGTTACACTGTTTATTTTATGTTAAAGGACTTGCCATTCTGCATTTACTTTTGAATTGTTTCAATAGCATTCTTGCAAGTTGTATTTTTGTATTGGGCTGTTTCAATTATTTTTGTACTGAGCTGACAACCTCCTGAAACTGTGACTTGGAACGCAGATATAACCAAATTAACCATATTCTACATCTACCGAAAAAGTTTTATGAAAATGGTATGGATATGAAATGGTTTCATGTATAAAAACATTCCAATATTTCCTCCCTTTTGGGGGAATATCAGGTCAAGATGGTGGCATGGTATTGATAATTTTCTCTCTTTATTTTTGCACTTGTGGAAAACATGAAACAAGCAGCATGACAAATGGTGTGCCCTTGTTTCACATTTTCTTTCACACTCATGTTGACATCTAAAATGCTGATGTTATAACCAGATAAAACAATCTAACCTCTTCTGTATTTTTTCCATAAAGAGAGATTAAGTCTCACCAAAGTAACTTAAAAACAAGCATTGCAACGCGTGTTTTTTGTTGTGGATTTTAAATGTTTAGATTACCATCATGTACCGAACAAAAAATTAAGACATTGACATTGGGTTGCTGAAACTCCAGGGAACATCCTTAAAAGACACAGTGAAATAAGTACTGCCATACTGTATCTGAAATATTTTATAGGTGATAACAGGAGAAAGTAACAACAACAACAAAAAAAAACATAAAAAACATTAAACGTCTACGTTTTAGCCTTTTAGTTTAGTAGTTTCAGTAACTGCTCTTTAAAATAATTTGCGAGACAAAATGTAATTTGTTTTATTTTCACTTCTAGGGTGTAATTAAAACAAAATGTTCTGTATCAAATAATATATTTACTATATATACTGTATGTTTCCATTCATTCTGTCACTCTGACTCTGTTAGTTGCAGTCTAGGTCTGTGTCTCCTGTGTCTGGAGGGGATTTATTTTATAAAGGCTGTATAACAAAGCTGAAAGTAGACTTCTTGTAAACAGACTGGTGGGTGTGGCCAAAACAATATTATACAATGGGCAAGGAAATGCATATAAAACACTGAACTTTGATTGGCTGGCTGGCACCATAACAGTGTCGTAAATCCTCCAGCGTACCAACTGGAAAAGGTGCCGGCCACCAGTCAGTCACATCATGAACTCCCCATAAAATCACTCTGATGATATCAAACCCAGGACTGGCAAAGATGTTGACAGATGGCAATATGGTCAGTTACAGAATGCTGCAGTACTGGCCATTCCTGCTCTGAACCCTCCAACTTCAGGTTCTGTACATTGTTCCAGAAAAGGAAAGGCATGTAAGAAAAAAGTAAAATTACAAAAAACAGTGTAATTTGCTTCAGCCTTTGCCTATCACTGACATGGAGCCTTAAGTTAGAAATATGCTGCCCTGATAAGCACCAATCTCTCCCATCAACCACAACAAACAGACATCACATACACACACACATGCACATGCACACAAAATGCTATTCCCTTTAGTTGTGCCGACACACACACACACACACAAAAAAAATATTCCTTTTACTCACACTAATATTGTGATATTTTCTCTGCATCGGAAAGTGAACCAGGAAGCTAGGTTTGTGGCAGTTTCCTGGAGATGTCAGAAATGTGTTTCAGGGGAAAAAGCAAGTATTTTGGTTTTCAGGTTTTAATTTTGATATTCTGATATTTTCTCTATGTCAGGAAAGTGAACCCAGAAGCTAGATATTCTGCAGTTTCTTACAGATGTCGGAAATGTGTTTCCGGGGAAAAAAGTTGGCATTCTGTTTTCCCAGTTAAATTTTCCTCCAGTGACAGCAGTTCTGGCTAGATGATGACGATCCCCTCCCCCCATGGGAGAACCGGACAATTGTTTCGTGTGCAAGAATACATTCAGTAGTAATTATTTAAAATGCCAAAGAACTAATTTTGTTCTTTATTTTTTGATAAAAAAAATTAAGAGGCACGTTCTATAATCATAATATACCAAGCATGGTAAATACGCACATATAGTCACATCCTGTCAAGGTACATTGCTTAATTAACCTACAGTATGTTGCTTTCTCAAAACAATAGCATCTCAGCAGGGGTTGACCTGTGTGCCACTGTGATGCAAAACTATACAAGGTGTAGGGATCTATGGCATTGTGCAGCCAGAAGTTTAGGAAACATTTTGTAGAAAACATGCTACCGGACGCTCTATTTTTCCACTTTACAAGGAAGACATAGTATTGGTCAGATAACTGTTTTTCACAAAATGCTGCCTTTTTTTTACATTATGACTAATGCGGTCCTGTCTTAGTTTGGACTTGTCTAATTGTCCTCACAACTCAGTTACCTAAATAGTCTTAGTCTGTCACCCCTTAAGGGATTTTTTTTCCTAAAAATGAATTTGTTTACTCCTTATGAATGTTCTGATATGTGCAATGGTAGTGTGATTCACATAACATTCTACTAATAGCAAAACACATATTCAACTGCAATAAAATAGTTCTACTGTGCTTTGCTCTCTTGGCTTACACTGTCAGTAGAAACCCTGATGGAATTAAGGGGTTGACATTTGTTTTTCTTTGTTGTTGTTTTTATGTTTGCTTGCACGCATGTGTAAGAAACACAGTGCCATCATTCGAGTTTTCGGAGGTGTGTCACCCCCTCTTCAAATTCAGTCAGTGTGTTGGCAGGCGTAGCCCCAGTCCTACAAAGCATGCTGGAGCTATGACAGCTCCAAAATGCAGTGGCGTACAGTTGAAAGGGGGAGCTACGCTTCAGTGAGCAGCGATCAGATATCGCCTGCTCATGCGCAGCTCCCCCTACACACACACACACACACACACACACACACACACACACAAACACACACATGCATACTGTGTGCTGCCCCCCCACGCACACACTGTATAGCCAATGGGGGTGCCCAATCCCCCATCAGCTGTGCTGTGCTCCCCCCTCCAAAGCCTTCCACATGCCACACTAGGTGCCCACCCCAGCCTGGCAAGTCATGGTATAGCCGACAGGGGTAGCCAATCCCCCGTTAGCTCCACTGTACCCCCCCGAGAGTACAGGGTACCACGCTGGGAGCCCACCTCAGCATGCAACTGATGCTATGGCCGATGGGGGTGCTCAATCCCCCATTGGCTCCATGCCCCCCCAACCAGCCATCCTTGTGCCATGCTGGGAGCCCATCCCAGCATGGCAAATGTCCCGCGTCATTTAAAAAAAAATAAAACCTGTAAAGATAAAATGGTCCCACACAGTCTCCTTGCCCCCACAACCCGCAGCCCTGCCTCCCCACCCCCCACCCCATACTTACCTTCAGAGCTCGGCGCGATGATCATCGTGGACCAGGAACACGCCTGCACTCTTCAAAGCCGACTGCAACTGAGGAAATGCCGGTAAGCTGTATAATGGGATAGATAGGGGTTTTTCAACTTTGTTGCATATCTCAGGCATTTTTTGGAATTTTTGCACCAAATTTTCAACATGGGGTTTTTGGGACCCCTTCTCATGAATGCTGTCACTGTCATGGCATTATTCAGACCCGAAGGGTGATTTCGCAGTCACTGCACAAAATCACCTTTCAGGACCAATTAATGAAATGACACTGCCAATGTTCATAAGGTGGGCTCTCAAGAAGCCTATTTTGAAAAGTTGGTGGAAAAATTCCTAAAAATTACTGTTTTACGAGCGTGCATTGCGCAGTTCCTACGCACGCTTGTAAGTTCGTGAATTTTTAATATTTTCACTCCAAATTTTCAACATTGCCATTTTACCACACCTTCTTATGAGCAGTACAGCTGTCATTTTTCACATCTCACCCAAAACGTGTTTCCACCCATGTAGCGCACAATGGCACAGTCAGTGTGCGAAATCAAAGTACAGGACAAATTAAGAAAATCACAGTGACACTGTTCATGAGCAGAGGTCTTAAAATGGCTATGTTGAAACTTTGGTGAAAAAATTCTAAAAATTGACTGTTTTACGAGCGTGCGTTGTACCGTTCCTACACATGCTCGTAAGTTCGCGAATTTTCAATATTTTCACTCCAGATTTTCAACATTGCCATTTTACCACACCTCCTTATGAGCAGTAGAGCTGTCATTTTTCACATCTCACCCAAAACGTTTCCACCCATGTAGAGCACAATGGCGCAGTCGGTAAAGCGAAATCAATGTAACGGACAAATTAAGAAAATCAGAGTGACACTGTTCATAAGCAGAGGTCTTAAATGGCTATGTTGAAACTTTGGTGAAAAAATTCTAAAAAATGACAGTTTTACGAGCATGCGTTGTACAGTTCCTACACATGCTCGTAAGTTTGCGAATTTTCAATATTTTCACTCCAGATTTTCAACATTGCCATTTTACCACCTTCTTATGAGTAGTACAGCTGTCATTTTTCACATCTCACCCAAAACATGTTTCCGCCCATGTAGCGCACAATGGCGCAGTCGGTGTGCAAAATCAATGTACAGGACAAAGTAAGACAATCACAGTGACACTGTTCATGAGCAGAGGTCTTAAAATGGCTATGTTGAAAATTTGGTGAAAAAATTCCTAAAAATGACTGTTTTACAAGCGTGCGTTACACAGTTTCATAGCCCTACGCATAAGTTTGTGAATTTTCAATATTTTCACTCCATATTTTCAACATTGCCATTTTACCACTCCTCCTTATGAGCAGTGCAGCTGTCATTTTCACATTTTGCCCAAAATGTGTTTCCTACTCATGTAGCGCATAATGGCTCAGTCGAGCGTAAATCAATGTATGGGACACATTAAGAAAATCACAGTGACACTGTTCATGAGCAGAGGTCTTAAAATGGCTATGTTGAAAATTTGGTGAAAAAATTCCTAAAAATGACTGTTTTACGAGCAAGCGTTACACAGTTCCTACGCACGCTCGTAAGTTTGTGAATTTTCAATATTTTCACTCCATATTTTCAACATTGCCATTTTACCACTCCTCCTTATGAGCAGTGTAGCTGTCATTTTTCACATTTTGCCCAAAATGTGTTTCCGCCCATGTAGCGCACAATGGCTCAGTCGATATGCGAAATCAATGTATGGGACACATTAAGAAAATCACAGCGACACTGTTCATGAGCAGAGGTCTTAAAATGACTATGTTGAAAATTTGGTGAAAAAATTCCTAAAATGACTGTTTTACGAGCGTGCGCTATGCAGCGTTCCTATGCATGCTCATAAGTTTGCGAATTTAATATTTCTACTCCAGATTTTTAACATTGCCATTTTATTACACTTTCCTATGAACAGTACAGCTGCCATTTTTCATATGTCGCCTAAAATGTGTTTTCACACATGTAGCGCATTAATGGCGCTGTTGGTGTGTGAAAGCAATGTTTGGGACAGATTACTTAAAATCACAGTTACACTGTTCATGAGCAGAGGTCTTAAAATGGCTATGTTGAAAATTTGGTGACAAAAGTCCATAAAATGACTGTGTTACGAGTGAGCATTGCGCAGTTTCCACGCACCCTCGTAAGTTCATGACTTTGTAATATTTTCAGTCCAGATTTTCACCAGTGGCATTTTTCCACACTTCCTTATGAACAGTACAGCTGTCATTTTTCACAACATGGCCCAAGTGTGTTTTCACACCTTCAGCGCAGAGATGCGTGGTCGCTGTGGGAAATCATTGTTTGGGACAGATAAAGAAAATCACAGTGACACTGTTCATGATCGGAGGCACCAAAATGCCTGAGCTGACAATCTGCTGTAAAAATTCCCCAACCTAATTATATTATGGGTGTGCGTTGCACAGTTTTTATGTAAGCTAGTGACTTCACCAATTTTTTTTTTATATTTTTACTGCAGATTTGCAACATTGCTATTTTTTACACCTCCCCATGAACAGTACAGCTTTCATTTTTTACATCTTGTTCAGAATGTTTTTGCACCTGTGGTGCTAAATGCCATAGTTGCTGTGCATAAGCAGCTTTCGGCTAACAAACTGTTATTACCACAGTTCATGAGGTGGGGTCACAAAAAAAACCATGTTGAAAATTTGGAGTAAAAATACCAACGAATGCCTGAGGTATTAGGGTTTCCAACCATAACGCCCAACCCTGTAGAGAATGACAGGCATCAGGGGTGTGACTTGGGATTCTTGCCTGTAATGCTCATACCATTCCACACCCTGCAGCCAGTGAGAGGCATCAAGTATGCCTTGGACTCTTCGGCCCCAAAGTTCACCCCATTCTCCTATATCGCACCTATCTCACCGTATTTCCTAATGGAATGGGGTGCGCATAAGGGCCAAAGACCTCAAGGAACACTGTGACACTTGTCAGTGTCTGCAGGGTGGGGTGTGGTGAAATGGCGTGACCGTTATGCCTGACGACCCAAAGGCACACCCCAATGCTTATCACTCTCTGCAGGGTGGTGGTGGTGGGGTTGGCTTCAGTTCAGTACTTCACTGCCATTTCTATAACACAGCTCTGTAACTTCTACACTACCACTGCCAATGCCAGCAAGCAAACATTCGGCATTGACTAATGCTTGTTTTTTATGTCACAAAGACAAGTACAGATTTTTTATATGTACTGTAGTTAGAGCTGTGCAGAATATAAAATTCTGCCTGCAGAATGCTCGCAGAATGACCATTCTGATTCTGTGGAATTCCACAGAATTGTCATGAAAATTCCACTGAGTTTTGCAAAATGTTATATTTCAGTTAATTCACTATAATGTTAACAGTACACATCCAAATAATACCACATTTGGAAAGTACACAGTACCGAGTGGCTTATAAATGTGTACCAAATTTCAGAGCTGTAGATTGAACAGGGGCGGTGTTATGGGTGGCCAAACATTTAATCACTATTTAATTTTCAATTATTTTGAGATCATTTTAACATTTTTTATCCAAATTTCTTCACAATATCAGGATTTAGAGAAGCACCCAGAATGTGCATATACACCATGTTTTAAGTCTTAAGCTTCAATGGGAACTGAGTTATAGGTAGTCAAATATTTTGCAAAAATGTGGGTTTCTGTAATTTTAGTATAATGTTGATAGTATTCATTGAAATGTTACAAAAATTAACAGGTATACAGGTTATCTCTATATTTATATATGCACATAGTTTCAGATTTCTAGTTGTAGACTGGACTGCATTATAGCCTGTCAAACATGTTGCCAACATTTACATTTCGGTAAATTCCTTCTAATTTTAAAACTAAATATCCAAATTCAACCAGAGTTGAAATACTTAAACTACTATACCACATGGTAATTTCTGAAAATGTTAATATTTTCAGCTTTAAATGGGATTGAATTAAAAGCATGCAAACTTTCACAACATTTAAAAATTTTATTTTGCAAAAATGTAAACTACAAATTTATAACCCCCTGAAGCTTTAAAATTAGAGAATGCAATACCATTAAATCTAGCAGGTTCTGCCAGCCCATTGGCACAACAGTTAGATTTCCATTTGTGATGCCGGCGACCTGGGTCTGGGAATGGATCCGGGTCACTGGAGGGCTGGCCGGGGGAAGATGGCTTGAGCGTCCCATGACAGCTCACTATTTCCCAGGAGGGATGAGGGTCTGCAACCCACTGTTGGGTAACCACTGGTGGAGGCCAGAGATAGGGCAACATGTTGGGAAATTGCTCAGGGAGTGTGACAGACATCGGCTTATGCACAGACATCCTGGATGTCATGCCCCCAAGAGAAGGAAACCAGGAAACACCAGCTCAGTGCCACTGTATGATGGCTGCCCAGTCTCTGGTGCTACCAAAGCCCTCCAGTGAGCCATCCCCCTGCCTCAGCAGCCTCCCAGGGCCTAACAGTGAGTGTGCCAGGTAACCTCCACACTGGTGCCCTCCCTCTCAGAGGGGGGGACCCACCCGGCGAAGGGTTATGCTGGGATACTGTGGGGGCAGCTGTGATGTGAGGATGTGGGTGGAGGGCCTCGAGTGAGGCCAGTAGGGGTTAGCCTGGGCCCCAGGTAGGCCTAAAGGAGTCGAGGCACTGGAGCTGAAGAAGCAAAAACAAAACAAAAATTGAGCAGGTTCTTAGACCTTATAAGGAAACTGATTGTGCCAATTTTATTAATTGCTTGCTGTGAGAAATTGCAAATAACATGTACTTAAAGTCAAATCCTATGAGTCTTTGTGAAAATTGTAGAATTTCATGAAAAGTCTGTAAAACTGGAATTTTCTAATTTCACTCAGCCTTATCTGGGGGATACTAATGAAAGGATAGGGGTATAAGAGGCAGGTAGCATGGGGATCGCCAGGTTCTGGAGTTAGATGCACAGTTTCACCAAGAAATGGACAGCTGAGCTGGGTAGCACTACAGTGGTAGGCCCCCAGGTTGAAGCAAGAAAGCACAGAGTGTCAACAATTCCAGCCTCAATGCAGCATATTTAGGGATCACATCCAGTAAATTTATGATCCGGGGAGCCTAGTGTAAATGCAATTCTAAGACTTAGAGGTACCCAAAAAGATGTAGTGGGGGAAGACAATGTCTTGGGCAGCAGGAAGAAAGAATTCTGGCTATTCCAATGGTGTAGGTAGATAGGAAAAGGAGTAGGTGACGCACATGTTATGGGATTTTGTCACTGTATAGAACAAAGAGGATATCAGTGGGATCAGTAGTTCTACTGAGTTAATCTGGCTATGCCAAAAGAGAAGGAATGGGGATAGTTACCCAGAGAGAAACAGCAGAACTGCAAAAAGTTCAGCCCAACTTACCAAATGAAGTAGTGATATGTACAGTACATTGCTAATGTTAAATTCCACAAAAAAAATCTAGATATTTCATCTACATTATATGCTATCATAAATATGTGAGAAAGTGTTACTAATCTTTTTTTCTTCTGCAAAATTAAAACTGTGTAATCAGTTTATCCAGTTGTGTTAGACTCCAGAGTACACTGACTATGGATATGCATGTCAAATGTTTACTCTATGGGTGGGATATTCAAACTGCGCTATTTTGTGGCGCAAGCCCTTGCGCTGCACATAATAGTTGTGCAGGGGTGTGGCTGGGGCGATATTCAAAGGAGTTGCGCTATTGAGCAACTCCTTTGAATATCAGCCCCCGGCCACAACCACTGTGCATGGCGCAGTGGAACTTGTACCACCACAAGTGGTCACAGTGGACGATTCAAGTTGTGGTGGCAAAAGTACCATTGCGCCATGCACATATTTCTGATATTCAAAAGGTGACATGCAAATGGGGCCATAATTCATGCAAGGCACAGAGGGGGCCATTTGCATCTATTTATGGCCCCATTTGCATGCCATTAACATGCAGGTGCGTCGATCCCCGAGGACTTGCGCCTGGCGCCCTGCCAGGCAGCAGCCATCAGGGACTGACGCCCCCTGCAGCCTGATCAGGGGCAAAAGTGTAAAACATCCCACCACCCCCCCCGACTGGCCCGATCGCAGGCAAAATCACAAAAATTCCCCCTCCCGACTGGCCCGGTCGTGGCAAAAGCTTAAATATCCCCCCACCAACCCGATCGTGGGCAGCAAAGTGTCCCTTCCCCCAGAACATATCCCTGGTGGTCCAGTGGACCATTAAGCCCGATCGTGGGCTGAAAATGTTTAAACACCCCCCCCAGAACATATCCCTGGTGGGCGAGTGGACCGCTAAGCCCGATTGTGGGCTGAAAATGTTTAAACACCCCCCTGAACATATCCCTGGTGGTCTAGTGGACCGCTAAGCTCAATCGTGGGCTGCATAATGGCGACACCCCAAGACCATATCCTGGTGATCTGAGTGTCCCCCCACACCCCACCCACGAGACCCCACCACCGCTCCCCCCGGCAGCCAGCGGCGGCAGCATCCACCCCTGCCGCCGCTGACCCAACCGACTGACTGCCCAGTAGGGCTGCATGTCCATTGGTGGAAGCAGAGCCAATGGGCGTGCAGCCCATACCCTAAGGCAGTCCAGATATGTGAATAATTCAAGTTGAATTCATTCATTCCTAAATCTGGGCTGCCTTTGCGGTATGGGCTTCTGCGCCATTGGCTCTTGCCTGGGCACCAATGGCGGCAGCCTACCAGGTAGTCAGTCGGCGGGCAGCAGGCAGGGCAGGCTGGTGGGATGCTGCTGGTCACACCGGGGAGAGCTGGGCAGGGGCTTCGGGGTGGGTGGGGTGGAGGACACCTGATAACCAGGATATGGTCTTGGGGGTGTCGCCACATTATGCAGTCCACGATCGGGCTTAGCGGTCCACTGACCACCAGGATATGTTCTGGGGGTGTTTAAACATTTTCAGCCTGGCGATTGGGCTTAGCGTCCACTGGACCACCAGGGATGTGTTCGGGGGGCACTTTGCTGCTCGCGATCAGGCTGGTGGGGGTTATTTAAGCTACCTGCGATCGGGCCAGGCGGGGGAAGGGGGAATTGTTATGCTTTTGCCCACGATTGGGCCAGTTCGGGGGAGGGGGATTTTTTACACTTTTGCCCACGATCGGGCTGCAGGGGGGGCACAGGGAGTAGGTTGAGGGCCATCCAAAGATGGCAGCTTCTGCGTTGTGCCCTGCAATGCAGCAGCTCACCTGTGGGTGGCCCTCGACTTACTCCTTTTTTTTTGGCTCAAAGTTGTGCAGGCGCAGGTTGGGGGTTGCACCTGCACAACTCTGCACAGCCCACTGAATATCGGGCTGTGCAGTTTATACATGGTTCCTCCCCTCCAGTTCAGCATGCATTCATTTGCATTGCACTGTTGCTCAGCTTGCCTTGGGGTGCAACTGCCTCCTGCTGAATATCGCAGAATGGCGAAATTTCGGACTTGCGCAGGTGCAACCCTATTGCGCATGGTGCAACCCTTTTGAATATCCCACCCTATGAGTGCAAGAGCAGAGAAGTTAAAAACATCTATATTTTGGACAGTTTTTACGAAGTTTTGTAAATATTTACATAGTAAAGTTTTGAATCCATGTAACTTAAAAATCTCAGCCCAGATATTCAAACTGTGCCCAAAAAGTGTGCAACAGCAGGAGCAAGCACAAGTCCATTGTGCCCATGCACAAGAAGTGCGATATTCAAAAACTGTGCAGGCCAAGATGCGCCTACAGCCGACGACTGAATATCGCACCAGCCATGCCACAGTGCAACTAGGGAGGTGAAGCTGAGCATATCTGATGCACCATAGTGCAACAAGGGATGTTCAGCTGAGCAGTCCAGATGCACCATAGAGCAACCAGGGATGCCCCCAGCAGCATGGCAGCAATGCGACAGCACAACCAGGGATGCAGGGGCCCACCATCCATGCCAGAGATGGGCAGAGGAACACACAGCAGAACAGACATTGTCCCCCCACACTCCCTGCACTGCACAACTGGAGGAGGGCTTGAATAACCACTGGCCCATGGAGACCAGCAACCAACCCACAGCCGGGCCATGGTACCCCATCACACCCCCTGGCAAGCTGTGACCGGCACACAAGGGGGGCCGACCACCCCATGCCACACCATCCCACCAATGCAGAGCACACCCTGCACCGTGACCCCCAGACACCCTGCCCAGGAGCAGTGTCCACCAGTGCAGGATACCCCATGCATGCCACCACCCCCACTGTGACAATGCAACCCTGTGCACCACAGAACCATGCAAGGCATCCCCACCACGAACACCCATCTGCAGGTGGCAGCAGCACACAGTGATGCAAAGACTGCATACACAGTGCCACCAGGCACATCCTCCCTGAGGTACAGCTGAGATACTGACCATGCATCGGCACACAAGGTACCCCACACGTGACAGGGCATGCCCTGGACCCCACCACCAGTGGTACACCACCCTGTACACCCTCCCAAGGACACACTCCGACCCAGCACTGGCCACAACAGCCAGTGCAGACACCCACAGTGGTGCATGGAAGCATGCACCACACAGGATGCAACACAGTGCATGAACAAACACCCACCCATACCCAAGGGCACACCAACACAGGAACACAGTAGCAGAGCAACCAAACCCCCAGTGTGTGGCCATGGAAACCGTGTATACATGGCCAGCACTCCTCCATGGCACAGGAGTGCCAGCCACTCTGTGCAGGCACCATGGAGCTGTACACCACCAGCATTTGCCCAGAGCACAAGTGACAGACAGTGGTGCATATCCCCTGTGACACACTCAAGCGACAACATGGAGGTGGAATAACAAAAGCAGAGGTCACAGTGTCACCCGAGGCAGACATACACCACACTAGTGACAGAAGGCAACCCAGCATTGTGCCAGGTACAGTGGCTGTCCAGCATGGACAGCCACCACTGACATGCCAGCAGACCGTGCAGGTCACAGACATGCAAGGGTGTCAGCTGCACAGGCCATGGACAGTCTGACAGGTGCACCATGGACACAGAGCATGCACCGTGGACCACTGCACAAAGTCATCCAGTGCACAGGGAACAACACACACACCACAGACTGTGACTGATAGCCACTCCCACACCATACTCACTTCCCCACTGACACACACACTCGCACATGACTGCACCACCCCTGACGCCATGCACACCACTGCAGCTGAGCACCTATAGCTCACTGCAAATCAGAGACCACCACAGTAGGCATATCAAAGGAAATGTATTTAAAAACAGCAAATAAAACTATATACACATATTTACAAAGGTTTGGGGGGAGGTCCACAAACAAGGTGGAGGTGGGTAAGGGGCAGGGGGTGAACAAACGGTGGAGGGAAGGAGAGGTGTGAGGGTGTGTTCAGGGGGGTAGGGGAAATCAGGGGCATTGCTAAGCTCAGCGGGGGCCCCAGTCCCCGCTCTGTCTTCTCTTCCCACCATGACGCTGTCTGACACCGAGCCTGTCGATGCATTCCAGTATCTCCAGTGATGCCCTGGCAACTTGGAGGATCTCCAGCAGTGCCACCCTGATGTCGTGCAGCTGCAGTCCACCTAGGACAAGGGAGCAGAGTCAATCAGTGTGAATGCACAGCCCCATGCAGCCCACCCACTGTGCATGGCATACGGTCTTGGGACATGCCTCTGTGATGGTGTGTGACCACTCACAGTGATTGCGTCCACAAGACATGCCCACCCAGGTGCACACAGCCATGCAGACCACTACACACACCCACCAGCCAAGTCCTGCACAGCACCACCATGGCTGTTCAGTGACATGGCTATGTGGTGCGAAGGCAGTGGCACAGCCATGTACCCGGTGCACACATGGACCACCATTGATGCACTCCCAGACATGCAGTGCCACCAAACAGTGCTGACTGTAACAAGTTGTGTGCATGGCAGTGGTGTCAATAGATGGTGGCCATGTCCCACTGCCCGTCCTATTACACAGCATGCAATAGTAATCATGGATGTAAGGCACTCACCATCATCAGGCTGGTCCCTGTGCTTCTGCGGACCTTCGCCCCTCCCGGACTGATGGTCCTCCTGCTGGCACCTTCTCTCCCTCGCCAGCCTGCGCACGTCTGGGCCTAAGGTGCAAACATGGAGAGAGGAGCATCAGTACAATCCTGTAGCAAAGTCTCCCCGCTCCAATGTGTGTGCAATCCCACACAGCCAGACCCACCCACCCCACACCCTGATAACACCACCACGGCCAACACCGGACGGCCACTCCATGTGCCAGACACATGCAACCGTGATACCAATATGGAAGATAAGTGTATGGATGTTGCACCTACCTGGCTGTGGCACCGTGCCCCTCCTGGCACATGCCCGCAGGTGGACAAGCAGGTCCGGGTCCCTCCGCCTCAGGTCCCCATATCTGTGGTGGCACTGCTCTGCCATCCACCCCATACCGGTGGCCTCCTCCAGGGCATTGGCCACCTCCTGCCACACCTGACTCCTAGCCCTGTCCAGGAGTGCCTCACCAAATAGTGGGGCAACATGTGGCTCCACAATGGCAACCAAGTTTGCCAGCTCCACCTGGATCCACTGTACAGCTTTCCTCCGTGCCATCTCTACTGCTCAGTTAAGTCAAAATGGCACTCTGCAGTGCGGTTCTGCCACATGCAGATGCTGCGTGGTACAGTGCTGCCAATCCCTATCATGCTGTCACTGAACATCATGATAGTGGTGCACCCATGCCTGATTCATGGTGCCTAGGGGGCAAAGTTTGGGCACTGGGTCAAGGGTCTCTGGCACATGGACAGCCACAGCATGATTGGAACCCAATGCATCTAGCACAATTTGGTGCTTGTGTGCCACCTCCTGTAGTGGCCTACCGCGCTGTTGCCCCAGTGCACCTATGACGCCTCAGTGCCACAGCGCCATATAGGTGAACAGCGCTGTAGCACTACTGGCACAATGGTGGCCGTGCCCTTCATTGCCTCCTGTGCACAGCACATCAGCAGCACGGCAGGTGCCTGCGTCATCAACCTGGGCATGTGCAGTTAGGTGTGTACTGCGCATGTCACAGAACTGCGCCCTTGGCTCAGCATGTTCAACACAATTGCACAAAGTGCAACAGCGCAATATTCAGCCATCATATGCAGATCAGCTAATCAGCCATTCAATGGTGAAGTCACTGCATTTGCATCCACTTAAAGATGCGCCTCGCCTCATTTGCATGGGTTGCGCTGTAAAAGTGCGACATTGGGCTGCACTGACCATAGTCGGTTACTGCAGTCTATTGGTGAGTTGCATGCTGTTTGGGAGTGTGGACTGTGGATTTTGGGACATGCATGGGACTGCACAGTCACAGGTAACACCTGTCATTCTCACAGGCTGAATCATGACTGATCGAGTTGTGGAGGAAGAGGAACAGAGTTGTGGGAGGAGGAGAAGGCCAAATTTCACAAAGACCGAGATGGATGCCCTGTTTGAGGCCTACCTAGACTAGGAGCCGCTTCTCAGTGGATGCCAGGGAACACCACAGGCCGTACTGCTGCATGGGAGGAGGTGGTGCGTGCTGTAAACCTGCATGGCAGCCACCAGCATGCTGTGCAGGAGTGCAAGAAGAAGATGGGCACAGACATGAGTAGGATTAAGGAGAAGGTGGCTGCCATCAGGGCAGCACGGTCTGTGACAGGAGGGGGACAGCCAGAGGTGCTACGCCTGACCCCACTGGAGGAGAGGGTTGCAGGCAGCATGCAGCATTTCACCATTGAGGGTGTTCCAGGTGGTGGATTCCAGATAGGGGGTAGCCTGTCACTGCATGGTAGGTCATGGTCTGTCTATTGGGGGGTGGGACAGGGTAGGTCACATGCAGTAACATGACTTTGTTTTCCCTTACAGCTCCTGAGCATCTGCATGGGTCAGCTGTGGTGGGCTTCTCCACTGAGGCCAGTCAGATGGAGATGGAGGAGGGCCCATCCACCTCCACAGGAATACACAGCTCAGTGCAACAGTGGGCCTGCCTGAATGTCCTGACTGATGTTGTCGGAGCAGGTGTGGAAGAGGCCCTACCTATGTCCCAGCATGCCAGCATCCACAGATGCCGGCATGCTGGGACTCAGGCTGGTGCTGGGTCCATCACTGATGATGATGTTGCTAATGTCATGGGCAGTGACACGCGTGTGCCACAGGATGGCCACACAGCAGGTAACATCACGGCCATGGCTGTGGGTGGTGCCACCGTGGAGGCCTGCGTGTCATCACAGTCCCAGCCTATGCCTGTCAGCACCAGTGGGGCAGCACTGGTGTGTGTACAGGACAGTGGGACGGTTGCGGCCACTGTGGCAGCACCATTGAGCCCTGAGGAGCAGCATCCAGAGGGGCAGCATCAGCAGTCGGCCAAAGGGCTTAGGGGTACAGTGTCAAGGGCGGTGTCAGTGCACCACCTGTGGACATGCCTAGGCCTGGCCCTGGTGTGCAGCACCCACCCTCAAGTGGTGATGAGCATTAGGGCCGCGAACACCCTGAGGGACAGTATACTGATCAGGCGGATGACCTCTTGGATGAGCACACCCGCATACTGCAAGCATCAGTCAATCAGCAGATGTGGCTTGTGATGGCGGTGGATGCACTGAGTGTGGCTCTGCAGTGGGCAGAGGAGCGTTGCAGCAGAGAAACCGCTCTGCTCCTGGCAGTGATGGACTGGATGCAGGAGGATGTGACCACTGCTATTGACAGGCTGACACATACAATCACAGCTGCCATGGCCACAGGGGGCACACAGTTATTTGCCCATGCATCACAGACACCACGCAGTGCAATGTCCACCCCCCATTCCCGGTGTCTTGTGACACCATCCTTGTCAACACCGGATTCAGCTGTGGGCATCCTGGGCACGCCTGGTGCAGGCATGTTCAGTGTGCTGCAGCCCCCTGCATGAGCACGATCACATTCACACAGTGGAACCCTTGGGGGATCATCAGTGCCACCCCATGAGGCCAGTGATCAGCCTGTCACTGCTGGTGGGTCTCGGTGGGGCCACCCATGCATCTGTGGTGGCCGGGGCACTGTGGCACGTGACTGACCTGTCTCCCAGCGCGGCTACTGTCTGATGCTGCCCTGTGTACATTGTGTCATTCAGTGGGCAATGCACGGGAGGGTACCCCGCCCTGCACGCGCACACACAGTCCATCTGCAAACCCTCCCGGCTGATGTCCACAGTTGCATGTGCATGATGATGCCTGCATTGTGCTGTACTCCAATGTGCAATGGTGCCCATCGTCTGACACATGCACAATGACAGGCAGTGGGCATGGTGGTCTGTGGACATGTGTGTGGCTAGTGGTGGCATTCTGGGTCTGCGTGCCTCCTACCCTTTGTGCATGTCTGGTGAGTTGTGTGTGTGTGTGTCTGTCTGTCTGTCTGTCCGCATGCCATGTTAGACCTCACCCATCCCTGGTGGTGTGTGTGGTTCCATGCCTGGCCACTTCCCTTGATGGCATGCACCCCTGGTGTGTGTCCATGTGTGTTTGTGGGTTGTGCCTTTGCCACTGGTGGTTGCACATGTCCCCATGACTTACCTGGGTTGGCTGAAGTGCTCCTCCGTGATGGTGTCCCGGTGCAGCTGTGCCAGCCGGAGCAGTCGGGGGTACCATTGCCCAAGGGGGGGCTGACCATCACCATTGTCACCGGCATCCTCATCGTCCCCATCACTGTCCCCTCTTCGACCTGTATGGCTATCTCACATTCTTTGGCCATGTTGTGCAGGATGCAACAGGCCAGGAATAGCCCGCAGGCCTTTGAGGGGCTGTACTGTAGGGCACCGCCAGAGGTGTCCAGGCAACAGAAACATGCCTTCAACATACTGAACACCCACTCAATGACATTAGGTGTGGTGGTATGTGCCTCATAGTAGCATTGCTGCGATGGGGTCGCAGGCCACCAGTATGGTGTGAGCAGCCAGGGATGGAGTGGGTGTCCACTGTCACCTGTGTGTAGAGGGTGGAGGTTAGTTTGGTGATCAGCATCGCCCTGCCCCGGGCCATGTAGGCCACTACCCATGTCACCTCTGACCAGTCCCCTCCCAAGCTCTATGTTTGTCTGTGTGGTTTGCATACTCACCCACTAAGTGGCCAGTGGGGATGTCCCCACTCTCGAATCTGTGGCACAGTTCTGACTGCTGCCAGATGAAGGCATCGTGTGCGTCCCCAGGGTGCATGGCACAGACATTGATTATGCACCCCATGGCATCGCACACCACCTGGCAGTTGATGCTAGCATAGCCCTTGCAATTAATGTATGCGGCCCCCTCAGGGCCAGGTGGTGTGCGGATGGCCACATGGGTGCAGTCTATTGTCCCTAGCGTGCCAGGCATATGTGCTACCCTGTGGAGCTCCTGTATGGTTGCTGTGCACTCTGCCAGTGTGCTGGGGAAATGGATGTACTCCGCTGCATGTGGCAGCAGTGCGCTGAGGAACTGGGTGAGGTGGCGTGACATTGCCAACTGGGTTATGCCTGTGGTGTCCCCTGTTGGTCTCTGGAAGGCACCCGTGGTGAGCAAGCACATGCAAGCTGTCACTTTAGTCTCCATTGACAGAGCATGGCTCCGTCATGTGGGTGCCTGCATCATATCACTGCACAGCTCACAGAGCTGCCTCAGAATTGCCCGATTCAGGTGGTACCAGCCCACGATCTCAGTATCACTGTACAGCTCGAAGCTGGTGCGGGCTCAGTACTGCCTGTTGGGGCATACCACCGATGGGCCCTTCCACAGCCGTGCCCCCTGCTACCAGCCTTCTCACCCCCTCATTACTGCCTCCATCTGGATGGTCGGCCATGTCCCTGGCTTGTGTTCACCCCGGCAGCTGTTTCTGTGTTCCCCGCTGTCCTGGCTGCTACTTCCCCTGCACCGGGAACACCTAACTGTGCTGGCCTCAGTGCTGTGTGGTACTTCCCCCTTCTGCACTGTGGCTGTGGCTCTCCACACCTTCCCTGAGCCTGTGGGTTCCAGGTACCCTTTCTCTGTCCTGCCCTGTGTGTGTTTGTGTGTGTTGCCTGTGTGGCTGGCTATAGTTCAGCAACATGTGCCTTCCCTGTAACGTTCTTTCACCTCTCCCTTGTTCCTTTTTATTTTGGCTCATGTCCGCTATCGCGCAACTTCCACTTGCTCCCCTGTTGTGCATGACGCATGTTGTTGAATGTCGCACTGCACCATTTATGCATGGTTCCTCCCTCTTCAGTTGAACATACATTCATTATCATTGCACTATCGCTCAGCATGATTTGGGGGGGCGCAACTGCCTCCCGCTGAATATCGCAGAATGGTGCATTTTTGGACTTGCACTGGCACAACCCTATTGCACATGGCGCAATCCTTTTGAATATATGGGTCCTCTTATCTAATTCTGTCCACATTTAGATCATTCTGTAAGCAATACAAAAAGGTTGTCCATCCTAATTTACACATGCCATGCTCCAAAGGTGCTTAAATTATATGTAAATGAAATTGTTTAATGAAATTTCATGAAAAAATTAAAATGACAGATTTTGTGCACATATAATTTTGAGATGATGCATCATATTGTCATGAAATCTGGCACATTGTTAGAATACTTATCATCAAGAAATCATGCAAAATTTAAGATCCCTTTCCCAATAGACAGTTAAGGTATATGCAGATAAAAATGCTCATGAAATTTTACACAAACAATAAAATGACAATATTTCAGCACCTGTAATTTTGAAACTATCCACCCAAATTTCAAGATATTTGGCATGTCAGTGGCCATTGACCCAAAGCATATATATTCTGCATGTCAGCAGTGGTCTAGCTTGAAAGATGGCTGTTATAACCAAATTACTAAATTGTAAAAATTCCACAAAATCCGAGGAAATTCTGCAGAATGTCACTGAATTTTGTGAAATTTCATAGAAATTCTGCAGATTCAGAATTTTCCCATTCTGCACAGCTCTAACTGTAGGTTTATATCAGATCTTGTTAAAGGGGAACTGTCATGTACAGGATTCCTTATTGTCTGAAAGCCCATAAAAAGCTAATTAAAATGAGCCAGTGTGTTTATCTGTGAGTCTTTGCAGTCCAGAGTTATTCATATGTAAATCAGCCCATAATTAAGGGCTGGTGACAGCCATATGTTTTGGTCTCCTGACAGGAAATGATGTCACTGATGGATCTTGGGCCACCTTTGACTCTATTTAATCCAACAGATTAAATGACAGTTTGTTTTATTAAGTGTGTTTTAAGGTGTTATTACAACACTTCCTACATTTGTAATAATTGTTTTGTATGTGCATTAAATCTAGGGAGTTATCACCTTTACACTTCAAACTTTTAGAAAAAATAATACAACAGCTGATTTCCTATTTAACCTGTTGGATTAAATACTGTCAAGGGAGGACCAATGGGAATGGAAGAAACTCGGGAGGAGAGATGTTCCCTGGCAGAAGAAAGAACAAACACCAACACAGTAAATAAAAATATACCAGCTGGGAACCAAACCCAACTCTGCCTGCATGACCCAGTTGCTTAATGCTGGTGACTGTAACCACCACGCTAAGTGAGCATCTCAGTTTGCAGCCCAGAGCTGCTGCTAATCCAAATATTACCTATCCTCATTCCTCTTGCTGCTTCCCTACTTCCATATCGATCATTGTCTTTCCTCCTCGTTCTCTTCACCTACTTGTTATTCTTTACAGCTCATTATCCCACCAGGCACTCAAATTGAGTCGCTCAAATTGAATCACTGAATTTGATTCACTCATTTGATGGGTTACTATTACATTTTGCTATCTGCAGCAACACTGAACTCTAATCCCAGTTTTCGTTCAGTTGTTATCTACCTTGTCCCCTCCCCCGGGCCACACCAAGAAAAAAGCTTTTGCTCAGAGCATCTTTCTTGGTCACCATTTAAAAAAAAATTCAAATAAATAAATAACTTAGTCTGGGGTAGAGGCAGCCAAAACCAGGAATTTCCTAGTGCTGGTATTGGTTTTGCTATTATAGATCATAACAGCCCCATGTGATGCCCCTGGCCAATCACAGCGCTTGCTTCAGTTTCACATGCAATACTCTTATTTCCATAAAATGTCTCACTGTCACACACTGTGATGAACTAATAGACTTCTTACAGTACTGCTTCCTCTGCATTGCCAATGTCTGTTGTAGAGATAAAAAGGTAATTTAAAAAGGTAAAAATTGCACACAATTTATAATAAGTTTATTGGGACACTAGAAGGGTCTCTTATGGACATCAGAGTGTCATCTCTTGTCTTCATAGGACATCAGAACTGCTCATCTTTGATTTGCAGCTCTCTTGCCCTAAGAATTTACAAGGTCACACTCTTATATCCATAAGACGCCCACCTAGCATCCCTATAAACTTGATTCACCCTGGTATTGGTTCTGCCTCTGTTTTGGATTCAAGCCAATAACCCTGCCCCTACACCATTTTTAATACCCTGCACTCACTGTAACCAAGCTTTTACCTTTGTGGGTCAAAAGCCCCATATCAAATTTCTCCCCAATTTTTTCCATGGCATATCTGACTTTCTGCCAGTCTACCTCCCCTTCCACCCAACACATTTCCTAAAGTCCCCTTCACTAACCACACTCCTAAAGGAAAAGGAAATCATCAGTTTTTTTTGTTCTTTTTACTTGCCCGGCTATCACAGCTTTCACAGGGGGCCTTGTAGCCCCTCCTGCTCTGTCTATCAGGGAAATCCCCAAAGCTAACTCTCCCCAGTTTCATCTATGCTTTCGGGGCTGGGGTATATGCATTTTTCCCCATTTTCTCCCCTTGTTCCCTGAGGATGCCGGTGTGAAGGTCGTACATCCAGGCAGATGACATGCTGATGCACACCTTCATCAAATGCCTACATCGCCCTCCCCAACTCCAAAAAGCCACCAGTGCCCCAAAAGCCATGCTTCCACCAGCCCTGGGGGCATCAGGTACTGAAAAGCACCACTGGCAACCCACCTCTAAATGAGAAGAGCATCCATTGGTGTGGTAAAAGTGTGCTACACTCCCTGAAGAATTGGACTGTTGAACCTTGTTCTGTCTTCTTTTTCTTCCCCTTTACAAACTTCTGTTGTGTAACAGTACCCCTTTTCCCATTTCCTCTATATGTGTTATTTCTCTTATCCTAGGTAGGCCACCTAGAATAATACTGCACTATCCACGTCTATATTTCAATCCTCTTTTTCTTTACTCTATCTAAAACTACTATTTTCAGTTCATACAGACCCGACAAACTCCAAAGAGACAAAGTACTGCCAAAATACTGTACAGCAAGAGAAGCCTGTATGTCCTAAGACATAATAATCAAAGAAGATTATTGTTTGAAAATCTTCTAGTTTATGTGCTAAAGCAGACTAATGAACAAAGGTCTGCTAATATAAAAAGCAGGATCCTGGAAAATGATATGAACATATATTGCCAGAGGTAATATAAGAATGTATTAAAAGAATAAAGGAAGCTGTCCTGAATTTAGTTTTTGTCCATACTCATGTCAAAGTGATTTTTGCTTTTGCAGCAGCCCGTGTTTAGCAAATGATTAGAAATGTTTTGTTTACTCCTCGGTGCATACAATTTTTGCGCCTAAGCTGCTTAGAGTGAATATTGTAACATTTTAATTTATAAAGTATTGGCAAAGCTATGTTGGATGCCATAGAGAGAGAAAGTAAACTGGAGAGGCAGGGCAGCAATGGAAACTACAGCTGCCTGCCCGAAAGGAAAAGTGAGAAAAACTTTCACTTTTCAGCGCAAGTCACACTGCAGATGACTCAAGCAAAAGAAAACTAAATTACACTCCTTAAGCGTTACTAGGAGGTTGCTGTCCTTGTTCCTGATGTTCCTGTAAGGGCACCATGCCTCCAAATTAAGAATTAAATAAATAAATAAGCAAGGCAAGGCGGAATCAGTGGCTGAGTGCAAACGGGAGTTTACAATTGCTGCCGCCACTCCTGCAAGACCTAGAAAAGCTCACTCATCCTCAAAACCAGTAGCGGGGATATTAAAAAGGGTGCCCTGACTAAAACCAGCATGCAAAGCATTATCCTTGAGTACAGAAGACTTTATAAAATGGAAATGGGAAATAAGAAAACTTGAATAAGAACAGGAACAAAGTCTTAAGGGAGTAAATTAAACCCACTGTTATTCTGTACAGCCTGAGCATAACATAGCATTCTTTTGTTTATAACCCAGTTCGTTTCAAAATATATGCAGCAGTTTTCAGCCAAGCAGAAAATCGTACCTGAGCACTTCGAACTAAACAGTGCTATTTCAAACTTGCAGATCTTACAATGGGGGGGTTCTACAGGGATTAGTGCCCTCTACTGCTCCCTTTTTATATATTTATCTGTCAATCCCCTGTCACTCAGATGGTAACCAATGCTGTCACATCTAGGTTGCAAGGTAATTAGCTGACTAGTTAACTCTATAACAGGAGCAAAGGTTTGTCTTTCAGTCTACTGTGTAAATGGAAACAGTATTGGAATATAATCAAGTAAAGGTTTAGGGCACTTTTAATCTTCCCAAACCTTTTCTAAAGGCTCATAATTGCAGACAGACTGTTAAGGGTCTAGTCAGGTGGCCTTTGCCTAGGAGTATAAATATCCCCCTCCACTGTCCTTTAGGCAGATGAGTCGTGACAGTGAGACAGAGAGGTCTACAGTGAGGTAGATTCTGAGATCAAAGAAGAGTAATGTAAATACAGAAGTATTTAGACCATAGCAATTCTGTAGTCTTTTGACTGTACTCAAATCTTTTGCAAGAAACCAATGAAGGTACAAGTAGTAATTGGTACTGCATATTATTTTCCTGACATTATTATTATTATTTTGTTTTTTCTCATTTCTTGGTTTTTGTACATAATTTCTGCAAATAAATGTCACATTCTAGTGTGTTTTAAATCTTGAAAAATTGCCTCATCTGCATTATTTCCCACCCTCTGTGACAGTTGGAATGCTCAGTTCTCCGTCTCCCCTCCAACACCCGGCTATCCAAGTCTGTTCCCGAACCTGGGTCACCTGGGTAGCGTGAGGTGTGGCATCCAGTGCCTCAACTCTCAGCACCACTGGGCTGGCAGGAAATTAGCAGTTTTACAGCACATTTCATGCACACTATATCCCTGAGCCTTTTCTGTACTTGCTGTCAAAAGTTGGAATAATTTTCCTTTGTCTGTTTAGCTAGCTAACCGTCATGTTACATTTAAAGCAGATTTCTAAGATTCCTATATGGGCTTTACAGCCCATTACCTTTCATCAGTGCTAGGCTCCTAGAGGCAAAATGATGATTTTATTTCATGTCCTGTGTGGGAAGGAATGGATTGCAATTGTAGCCAAACCCATGGCCAATTGATCCCTTCCACTTTTTGATCCACATGCCTGACCCCCGCACTTAGACATTTTGTGACATCTAAGCAACGAGAGCATGGGGGATGCCCTATTAGTTGAGCTGTGGCTTTCATTTTTCTCCAAGGCTGCTTACACATAAAGAACAAAATATTGAAATCCTTCCACATAGACTTCTATGGGGCATGCCCCCATACTCTCCCTGCTTAGACATCACAAAACTTCTGAACTCATGGATAGAGCCAGCAGACTAGAAAGTGGAATGGATCGGCTGGCCATAGGTTAAGCTGCAGGTACAATCCCTTCCCTCCTATACAGGACATAATATAAATATATAATTTTGACACCAGGAGCCTAGCACTGTCAAAAGGTAATGGGCTATAAAACCCCGAAACAAAAAGAAACAAAAAAAAATCCTTACAACTTTACTTAACAAATCATTTTAAAAAATGGTTTAATTTGCTAGTCAACTTGTGATTATTTAAAATAATTGCAATAATATTTATGTATAACTGAACCTGCATATTGCACAAATGTACTCTATTTTTGCATTGTACTATCATTTTTATGGCTGTGGGTGGAGCCTGTAGCCATCTTGCTGTAGCTGAAAAAGTGGGATACCGAAGCACAAATTTTAGGAGTTTTCAGTGTATCCATCCACAACAACAAATCACTATAACAGTTGAATGAAATACTCCCTTCTCTCTGTTGAGTAGATCAGTTCCACCACTATTTTCTCAGCTTCAGCTTGTTCATCTCTCTCATCATGCCTGCTTTAAGTGACCTGACAGCTAGTATCTTGGAGTAGGCACAAAGGCAAGTTGCTTATGCTACTTCTTTGAAGTAGTTTAACTGTCTGCAACTGTGTAATTAGAAACTCTTATTTTGCACACTAGTGTCAAAAAGCCTTGCTAATGGGGGGGGGGGGCATAGCCAGAGATATATCAGGCATTTGTAAAAAAAAAAAATCAGAAGTCTATCTGACCTGCTTTTACACTGGATTTAGTATATTCACTTGCTGGATTGTTAAAAAGATCATGCTCCTATTATGTGTGTATCATTTTTTATTGCTGCATATTTACCTGCTTTTGTGATATATGTGTTGATTTCCTGCAAAATTTGTTTTTAAAATAAAGATATTTATAATAATTACATAGTTAATGAAGCTGTGGGTGCCTTTTTTAGTTGGCTTTGTTTTTTTTTATTGCATCCATTTTCCCCCTACTCTCAGATTACCTTGCAGCACATTTGAGTTTTAACCTTTGATTATCCTAGTCATTAAAATTCAGCATTTGTGTGTGCTTTTATTTCAGACCCATAAAGATGTTGCGTTTTTACAGAGTTTTTTTTAATTCCTCACCTCTCTTATATTATTTTGTTTTCCAATGTCCATCTCCACATTTACATTTTTTATTTCTATTTGATCAAGCTTCACAGCACATGAGGCTGGCTAGGAAGAAGGTTCACAGCTGTAGCTGTAGCTGAAGCAGTCTGTATATTGAGGGCCAACAATCCTCAAACCGTTCATTGCCCCTCTGTGTATTCAGAGGCCCTGGAAAAGCTTGTAAGGGACTCTGTGTCCATCATGTCCAATCTCTCACTGTAACATAGTAATTTAAAGTTGTAAGGGACCCTAGGTCCATCATGTTCAACCCCTCACTGTAACATAGTAATTAAATGTTGTAAGGGAGACTAGTTGTAACACAATAATTAAATGTAAGGGACACTAGGTCCAACTGTTATAATACTCACACCTACTACTACCACAGGGAGTTTATTCCAAACATTCACCACCCTTTGGTTAAACCACCTTTCTCTCTTGGTGGTATTATACCTTTCACCCTTTAGTTGCATCACATGACCCTTGGTTCCCATTCTGGTCTTCTCCTTTCAGCATAACCCTGCAGATTCCCATAATAAACCATTATTTATTGCTCTATATACATAACAGAGATCCCCTCTGATTTTCCTGTAGGACATGAAATACAATCCCAAGTGCTGTAGTTTAGAATTATAGTCCTCATTTTTAACAGAACGTATCTTATTGGTAAACCTATGTTGTACTCTTTCTATTTTGTTACTAATTCCTATGCTTTGTGATGTGCTGAATAGTGCCCCATATTCTATCACAGGTCTTACAAGTGATCTATACAAGGGCACAAGAATCTCTTCCTTTCTACTCTTAATATTGTGTAGTATGTTCCCAATGATTCTATTGGCTCAGTTTACACCTTCTATGCTTTGTTTGTCAGAGTTAAGGCTACTTGATATAACTACCCCTAGATCTTTTTCATTTTTGGCTTGGTCAGTTAGTTTATTATTCAGGGTATATTGTGCTTCAGTATTATTCTGATCGAAATGCATTACTTTGCAATTCTCAATGTTAAATTTTAGTTTATGCTCGTCTGCCCAATCCCCTTGATTATTTATCTGTGTCTGTAGTTGTTTTATTGACTAAATATCATTCACAATAGACCCAATTTTTGAATCATCTGCATTTTTGCAGATCCAGACACCAACTGTTACCTGCATCTTTGAAATCATGATGTTAAACAGTCTAGGCCCCAATATAGAACCCTGGGGCACTTCACTTGTAACCCAACCCCTGACCGACATAAATCCCCTTACTTAGACATGTTGTGTTCTATTCTCAAGCTGTGCTGCAATCCATCTAATTAAGTGTACATCAACCCCTAGGTCCTGTAATGTCTTAAGTAAGATGCCATCTGATACAGAGTCAAAGGCTTTTTTGTAATCTAAATATACAACATCAACTGGCAAGCCAGCATTTAATGCTTGGCTTACAGGCTCAAAAAAATGCATTCAATTAGTAATACACAATTTTCCCACTGCAAAGCCATGTTGTGCTACATCTACATGATTTAATTTTCTTAAGTTGTTCTCCAAGAATTTGTTAATAAAACTCTCCATCAGTTTACCTATTACAGATGTAGTGCTTATTCGACGGTAATTTTCTACTTTGGATTTGTCACCAGATTTATGTATGGGTGTAATGTGCGCAACCTTCAATTCTTCCAATACCTTTCCTTCTCTCAATGATTTATTAAAAAGAATAAACAGTAGAAGTGATAATTCATCAGCCAGTTGTACTAAAAATGCAGGTTGATATCCATCAGGTCCCCCAGATTTGTGCTTCTTTAAGTTCTTCAACTTATCTCTGACCTGTTCTGCTGAAATTTTTGGGAGTTCAATTCTGGTTCCTATTTTTCCAATTTCAATTGAATAACTACTGTTTTCCTTTTGATACACACTCAGAAAGTATTCATTGAACCTTTTCGCCATGCTGTCTTCCCTATTTCTCTGTCTCCATCCTTAAGCCCTGTAATCTGTTTTCACCCATTTTTTTAAACTTCCAATATAATTATAAAATTCTTTTGTGTT
Organism: Neoceratodus forsteri; assembly: GCA_016271365.2. Classification (NCBI taxonomy): domain Eukaryota; kingdom Metazoa; phylum Chordata; order Ceratodontiformes; family Ceratodontidae; genus Neoceratodus; species Neoceratodus forsteri. The sequence goes on along the minus strand of CM057455.1, from coordinate 1,140,559,266 downwards.
GTCCTTTCTTTTTGATGCTAAACCTAGCTCTACCTTTGCAGTTGATATTCGTATGTCTTTTTTTGCATCTTTTAACTAAGGTTTTGTAAACAGCACACCTACAAGGGGTAGGGTTAATCTAATATTTCTTATATGCCTTAATTTTTTTGTTTAACAGTCTGCGAATTGTGTGTGCAAACCATCTTAATATTCTACCCTTTCTATTATGTTTATTTGTAAGTGGGAATAGTTGCTTACACATGTCTGAAGTGTAGTATCTATCTCTTCCCAAGTTTCTACCAATGTTTTATTTTCTAAATCATTCCAATCATGTGTATGTACTATCCACTTAATTTCTATATAATCAGCTTTATTATAATTTCTGATTGTTGTTTTTCTGACTATCCTATAAGTGTCATCTGACAAAAGACATTTAACCATATTGTGGTCGCTACTTCCAAATGGTTGTACCACTTGAACATCTTTTATTGCACCTTCCATATTGCATAATATTAGGTCCAAAAGGTTGTTCTCTCTAGTCTTACCTTTTACTACGTGATTTAGACAAGTACTCTCACATATTTCCAAAAAGCTATCTTTCTATGGCACTCTTGCCTTGTGGAGACACCTAACATATATGTGGAAAATTAAAATCTCCCATCAGGATAATATGTTCTGTTACCAAACCTCTATCAATTAAGTCCAAAAACCCCATGTTTTCTTGTTCACTTAAACTTGGTGATCTGGAGCACACCCCTAAACTAATGATTTTTGTCCCTGTTTTAAACTTAAGCCATAGTTGTTCCACCTAACTAAACTGATTATTTTTTTTGTCCAGAACTTATGCTTTAGGTGAGAGTATATAAATATATATATATATATATATATATATATATATATATATATATATATAATATATATATACACCCACTACTCCCTTTTTATCCTTTTTGGTTGTGATAGCAATCATATCCTTCAATGTTGTCCACCTAGTCCTCCTCTCTAAGCCACGTTCCTGTCAGTCCGCAGACGTCAATGTTGTTTCTATTCAGGATGTACTTAAGTTCCTCGACCTTTTGTTTAATGCTTCTAGCATTAACAAGTAAAAGTCTAGCATCTTTCTTTCTCTGACCATGTTTAACATTAGACTACCTATGTGTGTTAATCCTGTGTCTTGTTAGTTCCTGTTTGGTGATCCCATCTGAGGTCAGATTAAATAACTATCAATATGTTTCCAAAAAATCTGTCCTAGTTCTTTACTCCCTTTTTTGCTCAGATGAAGTCTGTCTTTTCCATAATACTATTAATATTAAATAGTTCCCATACCTTAATGCACTTTATATTGTTCATTAGGCACCATCTCCTCAATCAATTATTCACTTGTATTATTTTCTCATTAATTCTATTTCCTGCTTTAGGCACCGGTAGTATCTCTGAGAAGACCACCTTGCCATTTGTATTTTTATGACCCTGTCTATGTTTATAAACTATAAATACATTTGATCTTCTCTAGTATTTTGTAAGTCATTTGTTCCAGCATGTATTATGATAATGGGTATGTCCTGCTGCTTCTTTATTATTTTTGAGATCATGGTGGCTATATCCGATAGCTTTACCCCTGGCAAAAAGGATCTTGTTACTTTTTCTTTCAGGTTTTTGGTTATGTAAGCATCCGTGAAGTTAAGAATTGATTCCCCTATATAAAAGGCTCTCTTCCCCACAGCGTGATTTTCCACCAACATATCAGTATCGTCCCCCTCATTGGGGGACATAGTTTGCTCATCACTTGATTGTACTTGTCTAGGTTTCCCCTGTTGTGTTGTTCAGCATCATCTCCTCCATGCCCCCCCATTTGCATCATCCCCCTGCTGTTTATCACCCTGTGCTGGTAATGTAATTTCCTCTGTCTGAGATTCCACTGTCTCAATTAGGCCTTGCAGTGGCTCGAAAGAGTTGTTTACTGATAGTTCGATGGTCATTGCCCTCTTCCTTTCTTTGACTTCCTTGTACTCGCTGGGAACCCCTAGTCATTTGCTGGGTGAGTACTGGTTCTATTTCTTTTCAGTGTCCCCTCTTTATTAGTTGTCTTATTCCCCTCAGTTGTACTATCCAAGCCAACTCTTTATTTACAGTATTTTAATTTGAGTTCCAGGCCCACAATCTTCACCTTTAGTTCCTTAATTTCTGTACACTGTTTACAAATATAATTAGACAAGCAGAAACTTTCACCCACACTAAACTTACAACAGTCATTACATTTGATGCCTAATTTCCCAGACTTAGGGGCTACTATGTAACACTCCATATCTGCACTCATTCAGTACAACCAGGAATAACTGTAGGTGACTATACCCAGTGAGTTAGCCTTCAGATATGAACTTACACTTGTGATCTCTCAGTTCCTCCCTCTGCCTTCACTATCCCACTACACCCACATGAACATGCGTAAACATGCGTTGAGATGCATATATCTCAGCACTCATCTCTGTGGATAACACCAGATGCTCAAACTCATGGTGATTGCTCCTGCTTTCAAATTTATGTGCCACAACCCAAAAGTACCAATGGGGTCGTGGTCACACAAGCCCTGAGTTTTGCCTGTTTAACTTTAGTTTTAAAATGTAAAAACACACTCCCAGGTTGAAAACTACAAGGCCAAGGTCCTTAGTAAACCTCATTTGGGCTTGAGTTGAAATATACAGGCATCTCAGTTTCTTGTAGTTCCCTCTCTACACCTAGGGAACTACAACCCCCAAATCACTTCCTATCTGGCTTGGCTTCTCACACTATAGAAGGGCTGTGTCACTAAATGACAATGCAACATGTGGCAGCAGGAAATATCGACTCCAGCATCCACCAAGACTACCTCCCCCTATCTCTCAGCTTTTGGCTGACATACTGGTTCAAAGGCAATCTCAATACTTTAAATTTGTCAGGGACTCTAGGTCCATCATGTCCAGCTTCTCACTGTAACATAGTAATTTAACATTGTAAGAGGTGCTAGGTCCATCATGTCCAGCCCCGCACTGTAACATAGTAATTTATGTTGTAAGGGACTGAAGGTCAATCAAGTCCAACCCCTCACTGTAACATAATAATTTAAGGTTGTCAGGGACCCTAGGTTCATCATGTCCAACCCATCAATGCAACATAGTAATTTATGTTGTAAGAGACGCTAGATCCATCATGTCCAGCCCCTCACTGTAATATAGTAATTTAATGTGGCAATGGACTCTAGGTCCATCATGTCCAGCCTGTTACTTTAACATATTTATTTAATGTTGCAAAGAACTCTTGGTCCAACCCCTCACTGTAACCTAATAATTTATTGTTATAAAGGACTTTAGGCCCATCAAGTCTAATCCCTCACTATTTCACAAGAGGTATTGTAAGTCTCAGGGGGCATGTTCATTCCAAAATAAACTTGTTACCTTATGTTAATTAACTGAGGAAATGTTAATCTCTGCTTATACAGGGAAGTGAGTGCATTACAATTTTATTAAACCAGACCCACATTTCACCTGGGGTTTGAGCAGTGAGCCTTGGCTTGATGCAGGGGACTGATGACTGGGCTTCAACTATCCAGGAATCCAGGGCATGCCACTTTCAATGAGAGGGCTGGATGTAGGCACAGGAAATGGTCAGGGGCAAACACAGGTGAGGGTCTGTGGCAGCCAGGTGTGAGAGGTATGCTGGTTAAGGCATGGGTGGGGGATTTGTGACAAAAACACAGAGCAGTCAGAGGCATATGTAGCGTGTTTCTGTTTGAAAACCTGAAGCTACCACTATTAATATAGCTAGTTGTTTTGTGCAGTCCAATAAAAATCAAACCGTGAAAGAAGAGCCAGTAATGGTTTGTGTCACATGTAAACCCATTTTGGAGGGAGGGGGCAGCTCTTTTGCAGTCATGTAATAGCCTCTTGTATACAGTGTCAAAAGCCTTTTCCTATGCAGAACAAGGCCATTTTTGTTTTGTGTTATGCAGTAAAAAAATACATTTTGGAAGCACAGCGGCTTGAGGCTTGCATTACAGGTGAAGTCTTTTTGGGATGGGAAGGGGCACACCTTTGGTAGTCGTGTGGTAGCCCCAACTTATAGTCTTGCTATTGTTAGCTAGTTGTTATCTTGTCTTAAGACATGCACTCATTATTTCCACCTATTTCCCCAAAATGACTGAAGAATAGGGGTGGGAGAATCTCAAGAGGTTCTGAGGTTCTAAAAGGTTCTGATAAGCAAACAAAGATTCAGATCGTTATCCGAACCTTGTGTGCTCTTTTTTTGTTTTATGGTAACTGTATGTGAAAAAAAATCATTCTACACTGCTTTTAATCAACATAGTGAATGAGATGTGGAGTGAATGATGTGACTGTGGATGAGCTTACTAGACATGCCAGTGCTGTAATAGGTACAACTACCACCAGCCTCTAAGATGATAATGATGATTTTGTCCATAGGCAGGCAAGTCACAGAACTCTGACCAGCCCTTATAGCTTAGTAGTTAAAGCACAAGTGTGAACCATGAAACTCTGACAGCTACCCACCACATACTGTCTGTGAGATTGTTTTGTCAAAAGGCAGGTGTAAACATGTGGGATAAATAACTGACACAATCAAGCAGGGATCAAGTGCATAAAAAATGCACATATGTGTTTATCAATTTATTTTGTAGAAAAATCAATAAATATTACAGAAATCACAGATGAAAAAAAAAAATTTTAATCCAGCGTAACAAAATAACTTCAGGACACTGCTTTTTCCCACCGGAGGTCATGGCTTCTTTTCAGCCTAGATAGCCCAGTGTAATACCTCTTACACTTCAATCGTCTGTGTGAAAATCAGCACACTCCAAAGAAGATCCTTCTCCTTTCACTGTCAGCACCAGACTGACTCGACTATCTATGGTCCCCTAGTGGTGAGCCCTATTTATACCCTGGGATTACATCACACTCTGTAGGGGAATTCCCATTGGCAGTGACATTATATAATGGGGAATTTCCATAGGCCGTGACATTACATAATTGGGAATTTCCATAATATCCCTTGCTTTAAAATGCAGGGACTTTTTATTTGGCCCTTTTTGCCCAAACAAGCTTTATTTCTACAGACAGTCCCAGTTACAACATCTCTGTGGCTGCAGAAACTCATTTTCATTTAATTATGGGACACTATGGGTCTTTTTATACATCTGCCCATAGTGTCTCGCTAAATGGCAGGTGATATTTCTTAAACTGCACTTGCAGTTTCTCCTGGTGCTTTAGAGCATGTTTTTGCTCTGAAGGAATTCTCCTATATCCAGCTCTGAGCAAGAAGCTTATCTTCAGCTGTTTGGTGTGGCATAACTCACTTCAGAGCATCTTGCTCTGAAACAAATTATGCTACTGTGTTGCACTTCACCACCGGGAGCATTATCGGGCACCAGAGTCATTTTTTACCACATGAAGCTGCAACATGCAGCCACAACTTTGGTGCACAGCACCTCTAAATAAGGAGCATGGCTAACATTTATTTGTCATGGGCACCAGCTGCTTTTACACCTAAGGCACAATATGTGCTATTCATTATCTCCAAATAGGAAGATAAAGGAAAAGTGCTTTTCAGCAGTTAATGTGCAAGTGGTTGTGGGTTTCAAGGAAACAGGGACAGAAAAGCAAAGAGAATGCCAGGTTGGCCAACCTTACGTGGAAAAAAAAGGGAAAGGCAGAAAAGGAAAAAGCAGATAGGAAAGAGTGAAAGGGAAAAATGGCGGGGGGGTGGTTGCATATCTGACTTTCTGTACATTGTTTTACTGGTAATAACAGGAGATCCCTGTTACAACAGATAACTCCCAGAATGCTCTTTAATCACTCTTCTGTTTTAAACATTTAAGAAACTAATACTAGCACTGTGTACAGGCCTTCAGATCATTTTTTTTGGGTGGAAGTCAAATACTTCCATGGGTTGATATTTGGAAGTCATTTCAGTTTTACTGGAGTCAAAATACTCCAGCTGCCAATTTTCTGGAAGTCAAAATAATTCCAGACACCAAATTTTGGAAGTCAAAATGCTTCAAATTCTCTAGTTTTCAAAGTCAACTCATTGCTCATCTGAATACCTTACTGCAATCCATGCTACATCCACATAAATAAATTGTTCAGTGATAAGAAATGAAAACATAAGCACACAGTAATCATTTTCAGACAATGTTTTTATTTTCATGAATTGTTCAGTTCTTGTACAGTAGACAATGCCATGCCATCAAGTAACTTCAAATCATCGCTTTGCATAGATTAGTAATAATCATTTGTGTACTGTACACAATATCATCTAGTATGTTATAGAGCTACTGGCATCATCTGGCCAAAAGTGCTACATTGGAGAATTAGACTAAACATAGCCCCAGTAAATCTCAAACCAAAAAGTAGATTTCTGTGTCACTTCATTTTAAAGTTATTAGTCATTTTATAACCCTGATTTCACTACATGTTCAAAAAAAGCCTGTTCCAGTGAAGATCTGCTGCTGATGTCACCTGGGGACCTGTCAGCAAGCTTACAGAACCTGTGTCTTTGTAAAGATCAAGTGCAATGTTTTTCATACGTAGAACAGGCAGCGTGAGTCGGTAAACATCGCTTTATAAATAGTTTTTGTAACAATGTTTACTGACTGGTGCCTGTTTTGCTTGTGAAAACCACTGCACATGATCTTAACAACTTTGGAGAAACAGGTCCTATAAGCTTGCTGACAGGGATTACTAGACTGTGCGGTCCCTAGATGACATAATCAACAGCTCTTCACTGACACCTGCTTTTATTGCACAGGTAATGCAATCAAGGTTACAAAATGGCTAATGACTTTAAAACAAAGTAACGTAAAAATCTAATTTTTGTATGAGATTTACTGGGAGTATGCTTATTCAGAATCTGCAATGTAGCACTTGTGGCGCTAGCAGCTCTTTCAGTTGCTTGCAGATAGATGCCTGCTGCTAGCAGTATGCTAGGCTGCTGCTGCCTATATTATGATTTATAGTGTGGTAATCAGTGATTGATTACTACCCATTGTTTAGTTATAAAGTAAAATCTTTAGTAATTTGTTATTACCATCACAACTCATTTTGGAAAAATGGGCTATTCTGCTGACTGCCACTGTGCTGCATCATAAATACTCCAGTGGCACTGGCAATGCAAATAAACTAGCTAAATAAATCTTCTTATTTTTGTATAAATATTTTTTATCACTTATAACACCATTTATTTCAGTTAGATTACAATTTATAATGTAATGTATTACAAAATGTTTTCTCCACTTATAACCTGGAAATTGAACTCAGAATAATGGGCTTCCCAGCCGCATATGGACATTCCAATGGAAAGAAAGGAAGTTTTGAGGCAAAACAAGATAAACACCAGTAACAATCGGTACAAATGGTGTGTGGTGGTATATATAGCCTACGATCTTCTTAAACTTATGACAGAAGACCTTGAGAAATGAATCTGCAAGAGACTCCATAAACTTATGACAGGAGGCCCTGCTATATACCACACACCACCACATGCTATATAGAGCCAACTGCAAGGATCTTCTTAAACTTAAGACTAAAGATCTTGACAAAAGGACAACTGAATCAGCAAAGGACTCCATAAACTTAAGATAGGAGTCCCTGCTATATACCACACACCACCATGTGCTATATAGAGCCAACTGCAAGGATCTTCTTAAACTTAAGACAGAAGATCTTGACAAAAGGAAAACTGAATCTGCAAAGGACTCCAACTTTAAACAGTAGTCATTGCTATACCACAACACCATTTTCAATGGTTCTGTACTGTTCCTTACAGTATTATATTAGTTTGGTGTTTCACCTTGTGTTATCTCAAAGCTGCCTTTCTTTCCATTGTAAGTTTTCAGTCTGGCCCATTGTTACTATTTGTGTGTTTTTTTTTCCCTTTCCATTTCTAGATTGTAAGTGGAAATAACATTATTTATAAAAAGTTAATTAAATTGTAGTATAGTGAAATATATGATGTTGAAGAAAGTGACAATTAAATAATTATTCCAAAATAATATGATGTATTTACCCAATGTATTTGGCTGGTCCTGCCTGGTGTTGTGTACATGTATTGTAATACACATCATGGACAACTAGCCAAGTCCAACATGGGCACCTGCTGCAGCCTGCAAGTGCCTGGGGGTATTGTGTGGGCATCATCCATGAGATTTAACTGTACAGTCTCAGTCAAGGAACAGCTCTTTTAAAACCTACCTTACCATTCTAACTTGAACTTATTTAACAAGGTAAAAGTGCTAATGAAAACATTCAAATTGGTAAGCCACAATTGTTATACTTTGAAACATAAAAACATTTGTAAGTAAACTTGCTGGTACCATAGTTGTTGGCACTTGGTTGGTTGACTCTTTGCAGAAATTGGGTGACTCTTGCAGTGATGACATTTTTGATGCTTATCAAGGCAAAAAAAAACCAGTCTGAGTCAGTGCTAAAATTTGTCAAATATATAACACGGTGACTAATGGCCTGGCAGGATGTTGTCTTGCTGGGTACGCAAGCCAGTTTTTTGGTTACGTGTGGAGAATAGATTTTGGGGAGACAGAGTAAAGCAGAGAACATGCAGCCTTAACAATGCACTTATCCCTGTATGACCCCATGATACATTTAATAACCTGTTCTTGCTTTATTTAATGTGACTGTGTCACATCCAGAACTTGCAAGCAATGTGAGGCAATGCAACCTGTTGTGTACTTACTGTAGATGTAGTGAATGTGTCTGCTAGTGTCACCATAAATTGCCACCAATCAAGGTACAGCACATCATAGACATTGTCTTCTTTTAACAGTAAGCAACTACAGTAACTTTTCATTATTCAATGCCCTACCATATTCCATCGTGTTCAGCAAATCCCAGTCACTCCAGTCTCATCACCACTGCACTTTTTGCAGCAGCCAGGCTGCAATGCATCCTGCATCAGCTACTGCTGCCCTGTCTGTACTCCCTGTACAGTACACAGCAGTATGCAACACAAACACAAATAAACATTTTGCTTGCTTCACAGCTTTTGAATGAATTTACTATTTAAAATACTGGTTTTCAGATAATTGCTTCTGCCGGTGCAATGTACAGCAGTATGTCTGACAGTAAGTTGTATTGGGCCCAAAAAGTGCACCTGAACCTGGATCAAATGAGTCCAATTTGAAAGTTATGTAATTATTCTCAATTGTTGTAATCCATGCCCTCTATTATTTCCAGGAAATTCTCATCACCTAATTCACTATCTTCAGCCCTCCCCCTATCATGAGCACTTCTGTTACTACTGCTACTATGATAAACTGCAGTGGCACCAGCATCGCCATCATCTGCAGTGACACAACAGGTATTGGTGCTGTTACATGGTGACATACTGACATAATCATTGTTTGATGTGTGGCTACCTCTGAGCTAGGCACAGCTGCTACCAGTATTGCTGCTGCTGCTACCAGAAACATTAAACCTGACTGTCTTTGACTGGGACTTTGACTTCTCCAGCCTCCTCCTTTTTGATTTTTGGCACAAAGACATATAGAGCATTTTTTCTCATTTTTCCAACACTGCGCAGATTTATCGACTTCAAAGTCAGAGAAGTCAGGCCCCATGTTTAGTTTCATTAGTAGCTCTAGGCTATCTTCTGTTGGTGAACAACAACATTTTGTCTTTATCCTATTCTGCACACTGAAACCACGCTCACATACTACAGATATAAGTGGAATGCATAAAGCGATATTACATAATGTAGAATATACTAGCATTGTATCAGAGTACTTTTAAATTACCCTTCTCATAAAGCTTTGAGAACTAAGGTTCCTATAGCATCCCAGCATCATTGCCTTTGCTTTTGCCCAGTCTGAGCGGAGACAATTTTCATCTAGTAAAGGCTTGCAATTATGAATATTTGTCTCAGTATCATCTTGATCACTGTCATATTGTGTGTTGAAACCAAATTTTTCACAAACAATTTGTAAACTTTTCTGAACAGTGACTGTATTAGAGTTTACTACAGACTGTGGGTCAGTTAGATTGGCAATGGCATCCAGAAGTGCTTCTGTTGTGGAATCTGGGCACAACCTACACTTCATGTTGCTTATAAGAGTATTGAAATACTCCTCCCTCAGTTTTGAGAATTGTGTTGTCATCTTCTGTGAACACTTGAGTTCAATCTGAATGTCATCTTGCTGAGATTCCTGTATTTTTCAACATGCTGTAATTTGTCCACTATCACTAGTCTCAATTTCACATGCCTTTTGAAAAGCTGTCAGGATTGGGCCTGGCTCAGTTTTCATGTTTTCTAACTCACTAATTGCGCAGAACACTTGTGGTTTCACATCCACATACAGCACATCCTGATTTTGAAAGGATTTACAAAGCATTCCCATTACTTTAAGGATATCACAGAACATAGATAGAACAGCTGCAAAAACATAAGTAGTGAGAAACGTGTGAAGGCCCTGAGCTTTGGCATGATTCCTGTCCTCTTTAAGTATAGGGAGAATAGCAGGGTAACATTTATGTAGTGCTTTTACAGCATTTTGCATTGACAGCCAATGTATGCTAATTGCTTCTTTCAGCTTTCCTTTTACTATACCAATCACACTTTGCATATCTTCTAGCTTTGCCTGCCTAACAGCAGATGCACTGAAATAGGCATATGTACCATTAATATTACTCTGAAAGTCTTGTAGGCATCTTAATTGAGTAGCGGACTGTGAACAGGCCAAAGCCAATCTATGAGCCAAATAGTGGACATGAACCATAAAAGGTGAATGCAGTGAAGTCAAAAGTGTACCAACACCATTGGACCTGCCCATCATTACATTAGCCCCATCAATACCTAGCCCCACAAGTTTACTCATGATGAATCCCAGGGCCTGACATCTGTCTACAATAGCCTTAGTTAAGTGGTGTGCTGAACCATCCTTTACCCTGATGTTGCCAATTAGTTTTGTTTTCATTTCCCCTTCACTGATATATCAAATATACATTATTACAGTTTTGTGGACTGAAAGATCTGTGGATTCATCAACTAGCAAGCCAAACACAGGACTTTTTAATGCTTCTTTTATGACTTTGTTATCTAATACTTTCACTGTACTTCTCTGAACATCATGAACAGTGTAGTCACTTATATCATGTACTGAGCATTGACCTCCTGTCCAGCAAATGAAATCTAAAAGCTGGTTGACACTGCAGTTTGCCATATCTGTCTTTGCTGCAAAGTACACCACTTTAAACAGATTACGTTCACTGTCTTTTACAAGTTTAATAGCTGAATCATTGTTTTCTGAACTTTCTGCCTCATCATTGTCGCTTACTGCATACAGGCTCCTTCTAAGAATCTCTGCTTCCAGTGCTGTACGATGGTCCTTTGTCTGACTGTACTTCCTGAGGGTTGATTTCTGACAATTTTCTAAAATAGGAAAATTATTTTCTTGTTAATGCTATGGAATTGGAGAAGAGGAGAATAAAATAGTAAAGGCTAAGCTGCTGTCTGCTTTTATGCCCACAATGAAATGGCATACATCAGTGAAACAAGGAAATAACAGATACATAGAACGTACCATAAAGAGTAGATCTTTGAGGTGATCTCACTCACCAGATGGATTCCAAGTGCACCACAGGGAATGTTCACTATCAGGGAATGACAGTAAACACACCAGATTTTCAATAAGTGTGCAGCTTTGGCCACATGTGACACTGTCAGCAAGACCTCGCCAGCCCGATATAGTTGTGGGTGGCACTGGTCACTCACACACACTCCATCCGCAGTCCTTCCCCACCATCACTCTGGTAAAGAAAGGATCCATGCACAACTTGCAAGCCCTGGGGAAGACCTTGGCAACTGAATATTCCTGGGAGTCCTTAAACTTAAAACAGGAGACTTGGAACAAATGGCCAAGCCAAGGATCTTCTTAAGCTCAAGACAGAAGACCTTGGCAACTGAATTTACCCAGGACTCCATAAACTTAAAACAGGAGACTTGGAACAAATGGCCAAGCCAATGATCTTCTTAAGCTCAAGACAGAAGACCTTGGCAACTGAATCTGCCTGGGACTCCATAAACTTAAGACAGGAATCCTTGCAGGACAACCCTTCCAAAAAATGCATGGGCTCTTAAATATATCAAGACAGTAATACTCAGTGAAACAACTGTGTGATCCTACTGTGTATGTTACTCCAAGTGGCAGTAGGCCCTAGTTTGAAAAAGGTGCTAAATCCACCAACACTGCACTGCTCATCAGTGGAGAATGTGTTTGCAACTCGATAGTGGAAAAGAACTGATGAGGGAGCAATGTACTGCAGAGAATCTTCCATGTGGATTCTCATTCACTGACAGTGAAGTTCCTATGGCTATGATGATAGTGGTGCTGGTGCGGTACTGGTACCATACCTACCTGATGAGTGAGATCACCCCAAAGAAGATCTATGTATGTTCTGTGATATCATAAAGTAGAAAATACTGGTGTGGTGACTCAGTATTACACTCTCTGTACAGACAGACTGCAGGATTCTGTCAGTTGCGCTCCACCGTGCTATCTCTGGCTACAAGTTATCAAACATATTAGCATCTGAGTGGGGAGGGACAGTACAGTACAGTCCCAAAACACAGGTGACAAAGTCAGCATACTTGAGGAATAAATTGTCATTTCTGTTACAGATTATTAATAAAAGTAGCAAGCCTTTACTAGATGAACTGTGATGAATATGAATTAAGCAATAATCCATGATATGGGGGAGGGGGGTGTTACGGTGGGATAACTGCCCTGTCATCCTGTGGTGGCTTGAAGCATGAGGTATAAGCAGCAGAGTGCTTCTATCACTGAAGAAGGGTGAGGGCCATTAACCCACCTTATAAAATAGGAAGCTAAAACCTGGCTGTTTTTAGCTTCCCATTTTATAAATAGGCACTAAGACATGACAGGGTGTACGTGGAACAGATTTTTTACCGCAAGTCAGGGGCTAAAGGTACTTGGACAAGACCATGTGCCAAATTATGCCCTGACCATGCAGTAAAGTCTGTTCCATGCACACCCTGTTTTGTCTTATTGATTACATAAAGCACCCCCTGAAGTACTGTATTGCGATAATAAAATTGGTAATTTTTTTGAAATGTTATGAATTTGTTAAAGAGGTTATTATGGCTGGGCTGTTGTGGTGGGATTACGGGCCAGTCATACAAAAAGCATCTGTCTGCCAATCAGAATTCAGCATCCTTTCTACCGATTTCAATATCAGATAATGAAATGTGTAGAAAAATGCTGAATTCTAATTAGCAGACAGACGCTTCCTGCTGGACTGTTATCACAGCACAACGGCCCAGATGAAATAACCTGTTTAAAAATTCATAATGGTTTCCAAAAAGGACACATTTCATTAGCACAATATGGCACTTCATGGGGTGCTTTATGGTGGGGTAACGGGTGGCCCTGCTCAGGTGGTGGAGGCACTTGGCTATACCTCATGCTTCAAACCATCTGGAGGTGGGCGGGCCATTATCACACCATAACTTTCCCTAGATGGTCATGATATCACTCATGCCATGCCTTACCACTTAATTGGCAACCGCCACCACTGTGAACAGGAGAAGCCAAAGCCCATTTTGTGACAGCCAATCAGGCTACTCGGAACCGTTACTGTCAGACAAACTGCATGCACATTAACGCACCTGCACCTGTAGTAGCAAATTTGTTTGTGAGATGGCTATCTGAATGGCACACAGAACAAAACATTTTCCCATCTCTTGCCTCCAGTCAATCAAATTCAGTTTCCCACTGATGTCTGTAATTATGTATAACAACATAGCATCTGATAATTGACTGTTCTTATCTCTAGTGTCACCACTGCATGATTTCTGAACAACTAATGATTGTGTGTGACCCTGAGAAACTGAAGATTGTGGGATGCACTCATAAGAAGAACAATCATCACTTTCTGATAACTGAAGTGTAGGAAAGTCATCAGAATTACAAACTGAAGTTACATCAAGGTCGCAGCTGTCATTTTCCATTTCAGTATTGGAATTGGAAGAACAATCAGCAGTCAGTCCATTCACAGATGATGAACTCCCTCCCCTCAGTCGCAAGGCACTGAGTTGTGGGACATTTTTTTATTAACCAGCAGTCTAATAAAGACTTTGTGGTGGTGGTGGTGGTTCTCTTTTGGGTCTTCGAACTGGCTTGACCTGAGCTTGATATATTCGGTGTAACGACAGTTCCCCTCTCAAAATTCATGTCACGAGGTGTTGTTTATGCACAGTTAGTTGTTGTCAGCCAGTGGGTTATCTAAAGCAATTATAAAAGTTGTTTCAACATGTGTACACTATTTTACCACCAATCACACATGACTGTCATCACATACTGACAAAACAAGTATGGAACCCCATTCCAATGTATGGGGTAAATGGAAGTTAATACATTTGTCAAGTGTTATGTTGTAAAGCTTTAGGTGACCAGACCACCCTTGTTCTAAAGATAATTTGTTTTAATAAAGTCACACTGTAGGACCCCATCTGCAGGTCTGGACATTACATTATTGCTTCATGCGTGGACTTACTGGGTTCTCCTCCAGAAGATAGGTCTAGCATGGCCCCATCAATCCCCTGGACCTGGTGGTAAATTCACAGTATTCTGTAAACACAGACCCCTTCAACTCTACAGACTGAGTCTGGTACACCTGCCCAAAGCTGTTGTTGTTACTACCTCCCAACCCCCAAAATTGTGCACTCTTTCCTATGGGTTTTTGTTTCTCCTGTTGCATTATTTTGCACTTCTTTGCATTGACTCAAAGCTGGCATACTTCTGACCATTCCTCCAACCTTTACAAGTCCCTTTTCATCCATTCCATCACCTCTAAAATTATTCCCAGGTGGAGTTGAACCACCAACGTTTAATTTAAGGACCTAATGCCGTAGTGCCACGGAGACAACACTTGTCACAACATGTCACATTTATTGGAAAGGAAAGGTGATCTGCTGCTTAGACAGTACTTCAAAACACGTACATTCCATTTAGACATTTACGTACCAGCAGTAGTACTTGATCATAATGTCAAATTTCAGCAGTCCCATTGCTCAACATTCAAACCTGGAGGCATTCATAGCTGAGCAGGAAATTAAACACACATTGAAAAAAAAGGAATTTTTTGAACCACAGTGCTTATTTTTTCCACAAACATAACATACAATGCATGAGTTATGGTGCTTAACCATACACGTAATTACCACTCATAGTTAACATGAGAAGTGTACACTTCTCGAGCTGCACTAAGAGGTTTACATGGTCATCCTGGCATCTGCTTGAGGTAATGATGTCATGGTTAGCCACAGATGCTCATGCATTATCCTCTACATTTATGGTAGCTATATTCACATTAGTACTTCTCTCCCCACCTACCACCCCCCACCACCCTGGTCTCAAACCCAACAAAAAAAAAACAAGCATTTTAACATTTCTCTACTGAAGGTACAGTACCTTGCAAATTATTTATTTATTTATTTAGTATTTATTTATTACATTTTAGTGACCGGGTAAGCCCACTGGGCCTGGAGGTCCCTTTTTCAGGGGCAACCTGGAATTACATAACATAGGTTAAATCACAGTGCAGTAAATGAAGAAAATACAGTATGATACAAGTTATACAGCGGTGTACAGTCAGCTGGTTACATGTGCTGAGATCAGCATACAGCAGTGCATGTGTATTGACACTAAAATAAAAAGGAGGGTGTGAACCACAATTGCAGACACAGATTGTGCACAGCAGGTAGTAACGGACTGTGAGGATTAGTTGTCTGTGTGGTGGACCCATATCTCTAGCAGCTACATTTGGAGGTAGCCAGCATGTGAGCCTTAAGCTTAAGTGATGAAATGCTTCATCAGTGATGGCTTCCTCTCTGAATAATATATGTGTACGATCACCACATGCTGCCCAGGGTACCCTGCTTGACTTCTTCTACTGGTGTGTGACTCCTTCAGTCAGTTCACTGCTGGCCAGTCAGATGCTATGCTGCCTGCATCAGGGAAAAAGGAAACGTATGAAGTTTTTATACAGATAGTGCTGTGCTTCTATGGTTGTGGAGGGTGCTGAGCAGAGGCTGCCACCTCATGTGAAACCACTCTACTTCTGCTACTCTACATGGGCTATTACATTTGCAACCAATGCAAGGTGCTTTGCACTAACATTGTGATTGTATGCCTTTGACACTGCCACCCAGAGGAACACTCAGCAGTCACCAGTGCCACATCTTTGTGTATGGCAACATATTGTATGGTGCTGGCACCACCCCAAATTACATACTGAGCAGACAGGACACCAGCTTGTACGGCTGCTTTCCATGTGCCCTTGACTGTCCAACCTGCACTCACCAGTGCCCACTGCACCATTATACCTCTGACTGTCACCCTCACCAACCTCAAGGTCATGTGCCTTGCCCAATGCCCACCATTCACTGACAAGATATTGCATTGCAGGGCAGTGCCACTTTCTACCATAACTGTTATCCACACCCCTCCTTCCAGATACAGACTGCGCAGCTTGTGACATCAATCCCTGCACTCACAGAGTCACAGCCACAGGTTTATGACCATTGAGAAGACTTCTGTGTTCTTCAATTACCCACAACTCTTAACCCCCCTTCTAGCTATGCATCACCACCTCACTCCTGTCTGTGATGAGATGCTCTTCCACTATATATCTGAGCACCACCCCCTTCTATAACAGAGAGTAGTTGCCCACCAGTCCCCCTTCAAGTCAAGGAATACTGGCATTGCAGTGTGATTGTCCCTTCCTACCATAATTCTTAAAAGTACCTCCAATTTCAGCCTCTCAAACTCTGTGATCCTTGATCTGATGTTGGGAAGGGGTTGGTTCACGTTCACTGCAAGTTGCAATCTTTTCTTGGTTACAGGATGAATTTCTGCATCAGCACCTCTCTCTCAATAACAATGTCATCAACTAGAAAAACAAACAAACAGTTGAATGCATTCAATGTGTAGAAAAGTATACAGCTATAGAACCTATATTTTTGTTGATGTCTTCATTATCCCTGTAGCACTGTGAAATAGGGGAAGTGAAAAATGTCAAGGAACAATAGCTTTGGTCTACCACATGGCACCTCTTCCTAACTTAAATGTTAATCAAAGGTCTCACGTGGCCTCAGCAATAAATACATAATATAGACACATAAATATAGAGGATAAAATATGGTCTTTGGTTAATAACCATGCAGTAAACACTTTGCAAGGTTGCCATGACATCTTTATAAAGGTTTTCAGATGTCATGACAACCTCAAGAAGTGTTTTCAGCACAGTTGTTAACCAAAGACCATACATTATATTTTACAGTGTATGGACTACCAAGATTGTGTAAGCGCAGATTAAATTACTTTGCTGAATTACTTTACAGAACATTGATTTTTGTGACCATTCCATTTTTGCCAGACAGACCTTATTACTGAAAAATGTGTTTCCTTAGAAACAATGCCGCTTTAAGAAGGGTTAACAGAGTGGTGTCATAACAAGGTTGTAATCTGCTAGATTTCAGTTAATAATAAGGCCTCTCTGCCTCCCCATACATCATATATAGATTATGAACAGAAAAAGGCAGACAGCAGGATTCACAAAAGGGGTAAGCATTCGCTACTGCACCAAGCACATCCAAGATGCAGACAGCAGCACAGCAGCCTGCACACCCTGGTAGTCAACCCCTCCAACTAGCCCATAGCACTATACCACCTGTGGGGTAGTGGTCCGGTTCCCATTCCCCATCTGAAGCAGAGACCCCCAGTAACATGCCAAAATGCCCAACCCCCACCTGTTACACTACAACCCCGTGAACACCACCTTCAACTGTTCCCTGGTGATACAGTGGAATCCCCCATCCCTGTCCTGCAAGGTGTTATCAGCCCTGCTGGACTCCCTGGTTGTCCAGTGGTTCCACCCATCCACACAGTATCAGTATCACCTTGCGGTGCAGGGATGGGGGGGGTCCACTATACCACAGGAACCGTGGAAGGTGGCATTCACGGGGATGTGGTGCAACAGGTGGAATGGGGGTCCACTATGCCACTGGGGAGCTGACTTGTAGCATTGCCAGGTATGTCATGCTGCAGGCTGGGTACAGGGCACTATATCACCAGGGTGTGTCCATTGGCAGTTGTGGGGTCTGGTGCTATGGACAGGTTGGGGGGTGTAGGACTGCCTGGGTGTGCAGCCTGCCATGCTGCTGTCTGCATTTTTCAGACTTGTCTTTGGGAGACAGCGTGCATCCCCGGAGATACCCCAGGGATGCACCTCCAAGTTGGGCTGTGAGTGAATGGGGCTGCGCTCTGTATTCATGGGCATGCACGCCCCCCTCACACAGCCCCTTCAGGTGCTCATATCATTATCTGTTTGGGGCCTGTAAAGTGTGTGTCACCTCAGGCATTGTTTTAATTAAACACTATTTAGCCCAGTGATTTAATTACTATGCATCAAAACCATCAAGACTTGGAGTGATACCCCCCTCCCTCTGACTGGCATACACAGATAATCAAAAACCTCAAAATGTGCAGTTTCAGCCTTGGTTCATAATCACACACAATTCAAAACCAAAGTATTTCATGTCAAGACTTGGAGTGATACTCCTCCTTCCCCCAACTGGAACACACAGACAAAAAGACAATCAAAAACCACAAAATGTGCTTTCAGCCTTGGTTTACAGTCACACGCAATTCAAAACCAAAGTTTTTCATGTCAAGACTTGGAGTGATACAATACACCCCCTCCCCCTGACTGGAACACACAGATAATCAAAACCTCAAAATGTGCAGTTTCAGCCTTGGTTCATAATCACACACAATTCTAAACCAAAGTATTTCATGTCAAGACTTGGAGTGATATTCCCCCTCCCCCCAACTGGAACAGACAGACAAAAAGACAATCAAAAACCGCAAAATGTGCTTTCAGCCTTGGTTTACAATCACACACAATTCAAAACCAAAGTTTTTCATGTCAAGACTTAGAGTGATACAATACACCCCCTCCCCCTGATTGGCACACACAGACAATCAAAAACCGCAAAAATGTGCAGTTTCAGACTTGGTTCACATCACAATCACACACAGGGACAAATGGAATTGGATGTTACTCTGTCCGTAGACAAGTTAGGAATCGGATAGTATGTTAAAGTGAGCACCGGGGAGGACTCGGAGTCAGCCATATTACAGGGCCAGGCATGGCACAGGCCGCACTACTGAGTCTGCTACAGTCTAGAAACATAGAATTTGATGGCAGATAAGGACCGCTTGGCCCACCTAGTCTGTTTATTTTCCTACCTGCTGGATAAGCTGCAAATTCTAGTTAAACAACAACAGTTTACTTCCTTTCCTCCTACCAGAATAGAAACATGGAATTTGAGGGCAGATAAGGACCGCATGGCCCATCTAAAATTTACAAATACTCAAATTCTACAAATAGGTTAGCTAAATTGCCATTGCCAGTGCTGGAATTACATTACCAAAACTAAAATTACCTACTGTCATCTGCACTGAAAGCCGGCATTGTGGGTTCTCTCCTCAGTTTCAGGCCAATGCCCACCGCCCTCCGGCTGCTGGCTTCCTCCAAGCAATACTCCTTTCCACGTAACACAGTCCTCCAGCCAGGCCCAAGCCTTTTACAAATTTAATTCAACAAAGCTGCCACCTGTGATGTCTGACTCAGACTCGCTCGTCGCTCCCTGTCTGTCTCAGCCCCTCAGTCAGAAATGAGACCTAGCCACCACCTACCTAGCCTACACATGAATGAACTACCAAATCCACCACACCCGAATGCCCACACCACAGGATCACATGTCCCCGACTTCCAGTCCCGGTCACTGCGGCCAGGCCATGTGTGATGTGTGTGTGATGATTCCCTTAGGCTTTACTCCCTCTGGATCCTGGTCTAGGACAGCGTGGACCACCACCACACACTCCACATACCTTCTCCTCCTCCTCGGAGTCCTACGGTCCAATCCAGGCAATCCCAGTGGATCGTTTAATGCTTCCTAGTCCCTCTGGTCAGATCCTAGTCCAGGATAGGACGGTCTGACCTCTCCACCATGGTGTATGCACCACCACACTCCACACACCTCTTCAAACCTCCTCAGTACACACAGTAAGCAACCAACACTGGTTCAGTCTCAGATGAGGACGGTTTGTGACTACTGCTACGCAGCTTGGAAAAACTTTTTATATCTAATCTAAACTCTGCTCGCTGGCTCAGCCAGGCCTACTTTTTCTGTTCTTCATCACATTGTCCTTCCTCTCTCTCTCTAACCCTCCTTATGACTACTAAGACTTTGGCGCCAAATGACGGACTTTGATTATGCATGCTAATAGATAGATGCACGCTGCTGGCGACTGGCAGCTGATGGGCAGGGTGGGGTGGGTTGGGGCTAGACTACTCTGAATCCCATGGCAGCTTGGTGGCAACTGGCAAGAGTAAAACAAATGATGACGTCCACACCATAAAAAACAGGCGTCAGTATTAAACTACAGAAATATTAGGACATCAATGACTCCAGATAGTGCATTTTTGGATGTTTTTAGCTGATTTTTGGATGTAAAATATGTCCAAATATGAGTTATCTGAAGCACAGTCTGTGTCTAAGTTATAGAGAGTAGTGATTTTTATTTCTCAACAGGCACAGGCACCACTGTGAATGTCTCTTAGTTAAATAATAAAGAAGAAGCCAGGAACACAAAAACAGCACCAGGCCAGAGCAGATGGCAGCCAGTCAGAGACAGCAAGTCAGCCAGCTGTCACTTCAAGACTGCTACAACCCCCACCTACTACAATCAAGGGGAAACCAGAAGTAGTCTACCAGCACAGAGATCAATATGGTTAAGGCACATTTACCAAAAATTACTGCTTAGAAAAGAATGAGAAAGTGACTGTGATGACGAGCAAGTCCCAGACCAGATCTATGGTTTGTTAATAGTTTCCTCCTGAGTCTGATTTTTACATCTACATGGCCAAATTCCACAGATGTTATGCCATCATCAGATTTGTATAAGAGCACTGTGGAAGCACATGACTGGACCGCTGTCTGATGTGCTGCCAGAGTGCTCCGGCATAGCTTCCAATCATCCTGTTTATGCTGCCCTTCCCCTCTGCGGGCTGCATAAACACACACCGTTCCCAGCACACTACTGTTTCTTTTCACAATTGCAGAAGTGACGGCCACTGTGTGCAACATGGGGGCACTGACTTAAACTGCACAAGCATGAGTATAGTGCATGTGTAGTTATGTCAGTGCCGCCATGTTGTGCATGGCTGATTACCGGGCAAGCTGCACATGCACGAGTATCACACATGCGCAATACTGTAATTGCTGCAGTATTAGTTATGGCTGACTCCAGTGCGGTGAGAGCATCACATATTCTTTTCAATCCTCTTGCCACCCCTAAAAGCTCTCCATAGCAGTATCGTCTCTGACCAGAACTTGTTTATGGTGCAACATCTATTGGCTGTCATTTCATCAGCTCCAGGTCACACCTGAAAAAGGGTAATTGGCTCAGACTGTTTTACCCAGTTAACAAAAAAACTAACTAAATAAATAAATAAAAACACTTTTCAAAACAATGGGTAGGATACTAGTAGTGCGGAGACTGTTGAATAAAATACAGTTTAGTTTTATACCGTGTGTTTTATACAAACTCTATTCCCAAATGCTTTACAGTCCTGGAGATGGAGGGGAAACAATGTTGCATCCTTAGATGAACAAGATTCAAGAAACAGATAGATTACAGAGAACCTGAGCAAAGGGCAGTTAACTGAGTTGTCCGGGGTCACACAGTGTGTGGCAGCGGTGGGATTCAGTTCTCAATCACTGGATTCATAGCTCTGTTCTAATCATGAGACCAAACTGCCATTACACAGCAACTTCCTTCCACAATCAGCCTTTATGCCCCCCCTAACTAAAAGCCATATCTGGCTTCCTGCCAGTCTCCTCTCCTTCCTGGTGTACCTTTATACCCCCTCTCCCTCCACCATCCTGATCACCTACACATTTTAGGGCAAGGCCTCTGAATATTCTTTGTTCCCTCCTCCTGGATCAGCAGATGTTTACCCCTAAAATACACTGTCAGATGTGTGGGGACAGGAAGGTAAAAAGAAAGTTTTTCTTTTTAGAAGAAAGCTCTGTGCCATTTCTGAGCTGAACCAGGAAGGTTTACTTACATACTAACATACTAAATTGCCAGCAAAATAGGTACAGTGGTCTATTGAGTCTGCTCGAGTAACAGTCTACAGTCCACTCACTGCGACTGCCCCTCCCCCTTTGTGACCCCCTGCAGACCCTTGACATACCCCACTCCCCCCACCCGTACTACACCCCTTTGTCTGTCCCACCTCTCTTGAATCCTCCCACTGTCACCATCCCCACCAACTCTGATGGCAATGAGTTCCAGGGTGCCACCACCCTCTCTGTGAAGAAGTGACACCTCGTCTCCCCCTTAAATCTCCTCCCCCACCAATCTCAGGCAATGCCCCTTTATGACTCCACTTTTCCTCAGCTGTAGCAGTCCATCAGCGCAGACCCAGTTCGTCCACTTCAAATATTTAAAAATCTCTATCTTATCCCCTCTATCCCTCCTCTCCTCCAGGGAGTACATGTTCAAATCCTGTAGTTTGTCCTCATAGGACAGGTCCCTCAGGCCATGAATCATCCTTGACACTCTCCTCTGGACCCACTCAAGAAAGACTACATCCCTCCTCAATTATGGGCACCAGAACTGCACACAGTACTCCAGGTGCGGGCTAACCAGGCAGTTGTACAGGGCAGTAGGACCTCTCTCCTTCTTGATGTTATCCCTCTGGCTATGCACCCCAGCATCCTATTTGCCTTTGCAGCTGCCCTCCTTCACTGCTCAGAATTATTCATTTAGGCATCTATTGCCAGCCCTAGATCCTTTTCTTCCCTGGAGACCATCAGCTTTACTCCCTGAGACTGTAGTCGTACCCAGTGTTCCTGGCCCCCAAGTGGAGTACACTGCAGTTCTTGGCATTGAACCTCAGCTGCCAAGTGTGTGACCACCATTGAAATGTCTCCAAGTCCTCTTGCAGCATCCTACACCCCTCCTCCTTGTCGACTGCTGCTCCCAGTTTGGAGTCATCTGCGATTAGACTCAGCATACTCCTTACTCCAATTCTGATGTCTGAGATAAATGTGTTAAATAGGACCGGCCCCAACACCGATCCCCAGGAGACCCCACTAATGACCCTTCTGGAAGATGAAACCTCCCCCCCAACCACCGCCCTCTGATACTTATCCATTAACCAATTCCCAATCCACCTTAGAATCTTCTCCCCCAACCCCAAGCTCCTCAGCTTCTCCAGCAATCTATGGTGCAGTGCCAAGTCAAACGCCTTACTGAAGTCCAGGCACAGGACATCCACTGGCTTCCCCTGGTTAAAAGACCTTGTGACCCAGTCATAGAATTCAGCCAGGTTCATTTGACATGATCTTCCCTGGACAAACCCATGCTGTCGTTCATCCTGGAGACCATGGGCCTCCAGAACCACCACCATCCATTCCTTTAAGATGGTTTCTAGCAGCTTCCCTACCATGGATGGCAGGCTAACTGGTCTGTAATTTCCTGGCTCCTCCCGTGGACCAACCTTATGGAGTGGCATGACATGTGCCTCCCTCCAGTCAAGGGGGATCCATCCAGTTTGAAGGGAGGAGTTGAATAAGTCCAATTAGTGGTGCAGCCAGGACATCCGACAGTTCCCTCAACACCCTAGGGTGAATCCCAACTGCACCAGGAGCCTTATCACATCTCAGGAACTTTAGAACCTCTTTCACTCTCCCCAATGATATCTCCACCTTTGTGAGTGCCTCGCTGCCCCCTTCCGCATTCCACCTACCACCTGTGGAGATGGTTCCTTCCCCTCCTTCATAAAGACTGAGCAGAAGTACTCGTTAAGTACTTCTGCTTGCTCCACTACTTCTTCAGCCCACCCGCCTAATTTTTTAACTTGATAATTGCCCCCCATCACTTTCCTCCCCTCCTGATATTCCTGAAAACACTCTTCTCCCCATGTTTGATCCTATGCACAAACTGCAGTTCCATATCTGCCTTGGCTGCTCTCACCACCCTACCAGTTTGTCTGGAGAGCCTCTGGTACTCTTTTTCTGTCTGCATCCCTTCTCGATCGCTTGAATTTTTGGAAGGTCAGCTTTTTTTCACTCACCACCTCCCACACCTCCCTGGTCCACCTCAACTGTCTCTGCTGAGCTACCTATAGTAAGTTTGGGGTTGTTCTTTATTTCAAACCCTGTTCTGTAGACCTCTAGCCAGGACAGACTGAAAATTAACTCAGACATATCCCTTGCCAATGACCCCCTCGTGCACACACACACACACACACTGGATTTGTGCCCTGTTTGCTGTTGTATGTCTTGCTTAGTAAAATACCAAGCTAAAGAAGGATGTGATTTATGCAGCCACCTGTACTTGTGGTGCTTTTTACACAGAAAGAATAGACAGAAATATGTCCATAAGAACTGACAAATACATTAGTCACCAGGGATGGCAATGAAGGGTATGCCATGGCAGCTCTCTGTGGTATAGCTGAGAATCATTCCTTAAAATATTGGGGATTGGAGAAGATAGTCCACAATAGTAAAGGTATGAATTACAATATTAAAATCCTAAAAAGAGAAAGCTTTTGGATCTACCATACTGGTGCATATTACTGGTCAGGTCTTAATAAGGCTCATGACATCATCACATTTTTAAAGCAGCCTTGAGTAAACTGTTATTTAAATATGTGCAAGAAAGATAGCAGCATAGAGTAGTTACATTTTGCAACACATTATAGGTAGGTGGATGTCTCTGTCTGATGTTGTGGCTTTTTCTCTCTTGTAATTTTCCACAACCTCCCACCTCTTCCACATACCCCCCCACACACACCTTTTTCCTTGTGTTATTCACTTATGATATTTTTTTCATTCCTAATGATTTCTTTGTTTCCCTTGTGTTTTACTATAAGCTATGATTAAAACTGTGCAGTTGCCTCTCGTGTTTACAGCATGTGAAGTTTCACTGCATCATGAATTATCATAAATTCCCAGGATGAAAGAGTGAATCGAAATTAGCAGAACAAATGATGTATAACCACACTCATTAGAGTTTTTATTGTTGTTTTATCCTATTTTTAATGTCTGAATGTACAATTAAACCTTTGCACATTCTGTATTTAAGGTTCAAAATGTCTCCTGTTAAGATAATGGTAATACCATTATTGAGAGTTTGTCTCTTTAAGACACAGGTAATTGAAAGTGGAGGTGGAACCTTGGCAATGTGAATGTAATGATGGAAATGTTGGTCTGCTTTTGATTTAGCTGCTTACCACATATTTGCCATGTTTGCATGTGCTAAGGCACTTGAATAAAACTCTTTTCCTGCACCTTGAAATATCTCCAGCATTTACTATCTTGGTGGATACAAGAGAATGTGAGTGAGATTTGAAAGGTACACCTATCCAATATGTACTGCAGCTGGAGTAAGTGCTGGATTTTCTTTTGTTCTGCTTTTGGGGTTTAACCACTGAGGTGGGAAATCCTTTTAGATCTGGTACATCCCTCTGTATAGGAGCAGGGCTAGGATCAAGGATTAATTAAGATGTCATTTAGGAGCTGTCATTTAAGTCTCTGAATTCAGGACATTTGTGTGGGCTTGGAGGCCAGGAAGGCCTCTGTGCTATGACTGCGGTCAGGAGGTCTTTGGAGTCTCTGTGGGCCCACCAAGACTTACAGTGTTCTGGCTTAGGTTTCAAGCGCAGTAGCACCATAATGCCTGAAGGCTGGTAAGATGCATGTCTGCATCTGGCCTTAGAGAAGGTAGAAATACCATGTTTTTAATTTGCAAAAAGAACTGCAAGAATGTCAGAATACCATTTAGGGAGGTCTCCACCCAGTTCTGGGAACCAGTGTCTGTGATTGCTTATGCAAGGTTAGAGACAGACATATCAAGGGGGGTGTCTACACATTTTTAGGGGGTCAAGATAGAAAAAGACCCACTAATTTGCAGAAATGAGCATGATAATGAGGGCTGTAACTAGTGCCGATCAGAAACTGTGAATTCCAGTTTTGCAAAGATTTCACAAACTATCAGGTGCAGGATTCACAAAGGAGATGCGCCCAGCACATTCAAGATTCGCCAGAGCATCCCAGACATGCACTGAAAGGTGATTCAGGAAAGGCTCTGATGTGCCAGCACAACCCCGATTCACCACACAATGTCAGTAATGATATGCGGTGCATCTAGAGGACAGTGAAGGGGATGTGCACATGCATATCAGGCACAGCCCCATTCACAGTCCAAGTCAAAGGTGCATCCCCAGGGCAAGTCCGAGGATGTGCCTCTGAAAGATAAGTCTAGTTTCACCAGACTTATCTGGGTGACCACCCACAGGCAGGCTGCCATGCTGCAGACAGCAGCACGGCAGCCTGCACAACCTGCCAGGCCGTGCACCACCCCAGGTAGCCAATGGCACTATACTACCTGTCACCCAGTTTGGCTCCAAGTGGTATAGTGGTCCCCCCACCCGTATCTGCATCACCCCCAACATAGTAAATAATCCCAGTTCAATAGTGTTGATTGCTCCCCCTGCCCATAGCAGCACCTGCCCCAAAAATAGTAATAACATCCCTGGTGGTCCAGTGGTCCACCCACCCCCCACCACTCAGTCACCCCTCACCTGAAACCAAGAACAAGTCCTGTAATGGCAGGCAGCACAGCACCCACACCACGATAGTTATTTCGACTATGCTGTCTTGATTAACAACTCTATTGTGATTGCACGCATCCTGCTGGTCAAGGATGACCAATGGGATGTATGCGAGTACAGTAGGCTGTTAGTCAAGACAGCATAGTCAGCGGCAACCGTGAAGTGTGCAGGGGCTGTGCTGCCTGCCAGTATGGGACTTGTTCTGGGTTTGGGCGGGGTTTCCTGAGTGGGCGGGGGGTGGGTGGACCACTGGACCACCAGGGATGTTATTACTATTTTTGGGGCAGGTGCTGCTGTGGGTGGGATCAACACTCTTGAACTGGGATTTTTTACTATGTTTGGGGTGATGCAGATATGGGCACAGAGGAGACATCTGTATTCAAACCGGGATGTTGTAAATGGTTTCAGGGCCAGTGCTGCAATGGATGGGGAGGAGTAACTATCCCACCAGGGCAGGTTGTGGTGCTGCAGCTGTTCTGACAGCCCTGCAAGGCACACGGCATATTTGGCCTGGTGTCTACCTGCAAGGTGCATGCAAATGGTGCCATAATGATATGCAAATGGCCCCATTGCACCTTGCATGTCTAATGGCCCCATTTGCTCATCTGTGACTGTGACTTGGAGATGTGGGCGCAGTGCACCTGGAGATGCACTGCCCCATTGTGTTCCCAGCCTGACGTGGGGGCTATGCCGGCACAGTCTGGGCTGGGCACAATTGTGGAATTCACAGTGGGGCTGTGCCGAGGGCATTCCCCCCGTGCCCCTTCTGTGAATACCGCTGTATGCACTCAGGGCATCTCCATTGTACCAGGGCAGTCAATATGTCCTAAGCGCATCTCCTTTGTGAATCCTGCCCCAGAAATTTTGAAACAAATGATTTGGTATCTTTTATTGGAACAACATAGATGTAACAAAAAGAACAAAGTGCTTAAGCTTTCATACTAACCAAATTCTTCCTCTGAACCTTAAGCTTCCAAGGAAGGGATTGGTTAGTCCAAAAAGTTAAGCACTTTGATCTTTTTGTAACATCTATGTTGGTCCAATAAAAGGTATCAAACCATTTGCTTCTGGATCTGTTCATACAAGGAGCAATATGGCAAAGAAACTAAATCAGAAATTTTGAGGAAGCTTCCAAATTCTGACTTTGGCAAATTATGAATCTTCTGAATCAGGTCTGTGCATTTTTTGCCCATACTGCAAAACGTATAGTTGAATTGTGGAATGATATACATGAACCACAAATGGAAAGTCCAAGAACATTCATTTCACTGTCCAGGGTAGCATTTCTGTAGTTCTTTACCTCATTCAGTGAAATATTGTCTCGCAAGCTATTGTGTTCTGTGTGAATCTTCCAGTAGTACTGGAAGGTTCCAAGCTGTGTTTACAATAGATCCCTCCCAGCTCTAATGTGACTGTGCCGTTCCCACCTAACAGAGACAAACCTGCTCCCCGGGAGCCTTCTGGGTTGAGATGGCAACCAAGCAGCCCTCCCTCACAGCCGACGGACTCTTCCCAAGTCCCATGCTGATTGCCCCCTGCAAAAGGCATGGAATTAAACCCAAAAAATCTGCACAGAGACAAACTTGCTACCCGGGAGCCTTCTGGGTTGAGAGGGCAACCGAGCAGCCTTCCCCCACAGCCGACAGACTCTTCCCAAGCCCCACGCTGATCGCCCCCTGCAAAAGGTGTGGAATTCAAACTGAAAAATCTGCACAGGTAAAGGAGACCAGGACAAGCGAGGAGTGCAAACGGCAGAGCAAGGACCCCACTGCCCCCACCACCACCCTTGGTCGTCACTCCTTTTTATAGGATAAAGCACCTGACTAAAATTAACCTATCAGGTGACCCTTCCTTTTGCAGGTTATCACAGCTGTCCACTAGTGGCCGCTATAACAAAAGGACCTTCTGGCTACCGTGCCCAATACAAAACTCCAATACCCCCTCTAGTGGCATTTAGCCATCACTGCACCTGCTTTCTCTAATCCCAACCTTTTTGCACCACCTGCAAATTACTGTGCAACTCGGGAAAGTATCTCTGTCTCTCCCTACCAAATTGCTTGCTACCCACAAAACTGCCAGTTGTATCATAAACTAGGTAGTCAGAAATTATAGCTGCTGCTGTACCTGCAGTATCTAAGTGATTATTAAGCACTATAGTAATCCAGTTATGTCTTGCAGATTGCATGTTATTCTATTTTTCCCATGAGTCGTATAAACGTGATTTCAACTCTGCCTCAGGGGTATGGTTTTCAGTACATATATAGGTGCACCCTTAACTGCCTGATTACCTAATTAACACTGTATCTCCAGCTAGATTGCCTCCCCCTGTTGCTTAACATGAACATGCCCAGCCTCGGGCCCTAGACAGCTCCTGCGTCCAACCCACCTGCTGACCTAAAGGCCAGCAGCACTCAAACTCATCCCCAGGAGGATCCTATAGTAACAAGTGCTACCAAGACCACCTCCCTCCAAAACACTGCCGCATCTATCCCTGGGGTAAGACATCTGATACCCTATAAGTCTGGGTACTGCTGACCAGCGGCTCACTGTAGTAATTCCTGGCCACACCACTGACCTGATCTGTCAGGGACTCGGTGCCTGACGAGGCTGGTTATTACTCTTAAGTTGAGCACGGTGGGCTCAGGGGAACTTATTCCCAGGGGCCCAACCATCCCTACCACCCATCCACCCCTTCTCTCCACCCGGTCTCCTCACCAGCATGATGCCCTCCATGCTTGGACCCCCCTCTCTTGGCTGTCCAAATAGAGGGCTCCTACTGGCCGGCCTGTACCTCCTCTTCCTACATGGGCAGATAGGACTATAAGCACAGGAGAACAGGACCTAAGAAGTTCCCCCAAACTGAACATTCCCCCACGACATTCTTGGGACCACTACACCGTCTCTCTTAATAACATGGAGGCGCTTCTGACTGCCTATGTATTCTGCAGGAGAGGCATCTTGTACTCAACTCTACTCACTGCTAAATGGAGACTCTGGACTAAGTCCTTACCCCTCAGTTGGTTTCCTTCTCTTTGCCTCCTTGCTACCCTCCTGCTCATGGCAGGGGGCATCCAACCAAATCCTGGGGCTCCTCCTTACGATCTTCTGGTCTCCTCCCCGGTGGAGCCACACTGGGTGGCCTATGAGGGCCTGAGGATTACGCACATGAATATATGTAGCCTGAGATCCAAGATGCAGGAACTTTAAGCCTGACTGGACCAGTACAACCCAGACATCCTGGCCATATCGGAAACCTGGCTCAAGCCTCACATACCCTCCCATGAGGTTGCAGCCCTAGGATACCTCTCCCATAGACAAGATAGACTGAGGAAAAGGGGTGGAGGGGTCCTAATCTACGCAAAAAACACCCTTAACTCAGTGCAGGTCAACCTGCTACAGACCATTAGTATGGAAGGTGAATCGATCTTTGTTCGCATCACCCTTGGCCCATGTAAGCATCTCAACATTGGATGCATATACAAACCCCCTAACCAATGCGCTCTCATCTCTGGAGGTGGTCCTAAGGGACTTCTCTGATGAGGTCACCTCTGAGCTAATCATCCTGGGGGACTTCAATCTGAATTGGGCCCTGAAAGACAATCCCTCCCTACTAGGGCTGGTTCAGGAAGCTAATCTTATGCAGGTTATCACAGGGCCCACCCAAATGAACTACAAAATGGGTAACCATTCCACACTTGATTGGGTGCTTACAAGCAAACCCACCAATATAAAGGCGGCTGGCACCCTAGCGAATGCCCTGAGTGATCACTCCCCAATCTTCTGCTCCTGGAAAAACAGGGCCACCAGAGTCCCCCTGCAAATACTCGTGACATGGGACTACTCAAACTATCAACCTGGACACTTGATTGGCTGCCTAAATGGGATTGATTGGAGCTCAATCAAACCATTCCCACACTGGAAGAGGCTACGGCTTCTTCCAGGGAGCCATCATTATGGTTGCTGACTGCTTGGCCCTTTGAAGAAATTCCACACAAAGGGGAGCTGCTACAAGTGGATCACCCCTCAAGTGAAAACACTAATGAAAACTAGGGACACTGCTTGGAAAAAATACAAGCTGTCCTCCCTATTGGCTGACCTAAACCGCTGCAAGACGCTGAGAAATAAGTGCAAACTGGCCATCAAAGTGGCCAAATGAGACTACCTCACAGATCTACAGAAAAAGTACCTAGGCAACCCTAGACTCTTTTGGGCTCACATAAACGGGCTTATAAAGGGGAATGGGAAGACCGCTCACTGCCAAATAGAGGTCAATGGCCAATTAACTAACAATGACCCTAGCATCGCCTTGGCTCTCAACCTGGACCTGCTCAAAGCGGAATTGCCACCCCTCCTCCCAGTCTCGAATGATCCTATCCCCTAAAGTCTGGACCACCCAACCTTCCACATCCAGCTTGTAAGATCAAACAAAGTCCTCCCATTACTAAAGTCCCTCAAAATGTTGGGAGCTATGGGACCCGATGGCATCCCCCCCCTGCATACTAAGGGAAGGGGCCCCTGCACTTGCCAGGCCCCTCACCTGGCTCCTCAATCGATCCCTTATCGCAGGTGCCATCCCGGAAAAATGGAAACTGGCCCATGTAGTCCCCATCCACAAAGGTGGTTCAAGGGAGACTACCAACAATTACAGGCCCATCTCCCTGCTATCTAGCCTTGGTAAGATTCAAGAGAGACTAATTTACGGACAACTCTGGGACTATCTAGAGCTCCACCATTTACTTGCCCCCTCCCAGCATGTTTTCAGAACCAAACATGGGACTGACACTGTGCTTATCAAGTTCTCCATTGATGTTCTCAGAGAACTGGACAAGGGATCCCCCACCGGGGCAGTCTTCATTGACCTTTCCAAGGCTTTTGACCTTGTAAACCACAACCTGCTCCTCACAAAACTGAGCCAGGTCGGGTTAGACAGCCACTCCCTATCATGGTTTAACAACTACCTCACAGTGAGGACACAGAGGGTAAAATGGAAAGACTCCCTGTAGGAGCCTCTCCCCCTAATGGATGGGGTGCCCCAAGGATCTATCCTTGGCCCCCTTCTCTTCTCTCTTTTCACAAATGATCTCAGTAAACACTGTGGGGGTAGCTCAGTGGTATAGTATGCGGATGACGCAGTCATATACTGCCCCTCCTCTAATCTGGGAGATCTCTGCTCCAGGCTACAGGAAGACCTGGTTCCCTTGACCAATGGCTTGTCACCAACAGAATGATCATTAACCCTAACAAGACCAAGGCCATGCTATTTGGCCCAAGAACCCTCGGCTGGGACAGAAACCCACATCTCAGGCTGATGACCAAATCAGGAAAAAGACTTGAGGTGATTGAATCGATAAAATACCTTGACCTCACCCTGGATCAGTGCTTCTCCCTCAAGGATCATGTTGACCAGGTAACCAGAAATATCCCCGCCAAACTCGGGATCTTGTATATGCTGAAAGACCAGTTGATACCTGTGGCCAGGGCCTCCATCGCCACAAGTGTCCTCCTCCCTACTCTCTCCTGTGCGGCCCCGGTGATACAGGGAGCTGCCAAACAAGAGATGAACAGATTACAAGTTCTCTATCACAAGGTGGCTCGCTTCACCACCCTATCTGGCTCCCGGGCTCACCACTGTGACACTCTGTCCCAACTAAACTGGCCCTTCTGGGAGGCCTGGCTCCAATACCCCCTACTCTGCCACACTCATAAACTACTCAGCCCATCCCTTCCTCCCAGCCTCACTGGACTCATTGCCCAAAACAGAAACCCTAGGCTCCTCAGAACAAAGGACAGAACCCTCCTCACAGTGCCAAGGGTTAGAACCAAAGCAGGGGGTAAGTCGTTCACCATCACAGCCCCCACCCTATGGAACTCCCTGCCCCCTAGTGTTCAGGATGCTACCTCTACCCACACCTTCTGCACAAGGCTGAAGGCTCATATGATGGTCACCTCCGTATGCAACTGCTAAAGTGAGAGGCTCCTAAGTGGAAGCTCACCCCCTCCCTCATATGGAAATAGCGACTATCACTGCACCCTATCTATATAGCACTGCACCCCATCTGTAGAGCTTACCGAGGAAATGTTAACTGCTAAAAAGCTACTATGTCTTACCTTTTAAATGTAACTGCTGAAAAACTACTATGTATTATGTTCCTCGCTGTCTAGTGAAATGTACCTGTGCTGTATGCTACCCCATGTAATATTCCATTTAATTCCCCGGGTCGCCCCCGAAAAAGGGACCTTCGGGGGCCCAGTGGGCTTATCCGGTTATCAAAATTTAATAAATAAATAAATATATAAATAACATAAACACTCAGTGGTGTTTTGGCTGAGAAGTTCCATTCTTTTGTGAGGGTCAACATTATTTGGGTCATGGTGTGTGTCTGTTAGCCAATGCAAGGAGCCTGAACAACAAAATTGGTGAATTAGACAGAATCATTTGAACACAGAAATTTGACAAAATACGTACAGCTGGGCAAAATCTGCGAGTTCTGAATTTGTTGACATTGTGCAAATTTTTATGAATTGTTTTGAAATTTTGACTTTGATTGAATCAGAATCTTCTGAATGTGTTTGGCAAATGTTTACCCCATTCTACAAAGTTTTTCAGCTGAATTGCAGAATAATAAAAATGAACTGTGGAATGACAATGTTGAGAAATTTCATTCCACAGTTTCATACATCATTCTGCAATGCGTATAATAATTTTTAATAGACAAAGAACCTCAGTGCACAATCACTGAGGCAAGGTTTACCTCAATAGGCATTGGCTGGGAAGCCAAGTTTCAAAGAAATACAAAATCACACATACCCCCATAATGCAGAGCATCATGGGATGTATATGCAAATCACCACAAAATATTATGCTGGTTCAACTTTAAGCAGGAATGCATGGTGCCAAAAGGCCTCTCACACAGTCTGCAAATGGTGCCAACAGAAGACACAGACACATGTTTCATCCTACTAGGACTTATCAGTGTGCCTCGTCTGTATGACCCCCCAGTGGAATGAACCTGCTATCCTAAGTTGGTCTATCAGGTTTGGGTTGTGGTGAGCCCAATAAAAACAAAAAACAAGCTAAAAGACAAAGAACCTTAGTGCTCAAGCACTGAGGCAAGGGTTACCCCAAAGTGCACTGACCGGGAAGCCAAGTTTTAAAGAAATACAAAATCACACATATGCCCATAATGAAAAGCATCATGGGCTGTATATGCAAATCACCACAAAACATTGTGTTGGTTCAACTTGAAGCAGGAATGCATTGTGCTGAAAGGCCTCTCACGCAGTCTGCACAGGGTGCCAACAGAAGACACAGACACATGTTTCATCCTACCAGGACTCATCAGTGTGCCTTGTCTGTATGATGCCCCAGTGGAATGAACCAGCTACCCTAAGTTGGTCTATCAGGTTTGGGTTGTGGTAAGCCCAATAAAAACAAAAAACAAGCTAAAAGACGAAGAACCTTAGTGTGCAAACACTGAGGTAAGGGTTACCCCAAAGGGCATTGGTCACAAAGCCAAATTTCAAAGAAATACAAAATCACACACAGCCCCATGACAAAAAACATCATGGGCTGTATATGCAAATCAATACAAAATACTATACTTATTGAACTTTAAGCAGGAATGCATGGTGCCAAAAGGGCTCTCACACAGTCTGCTTGCACACTAAGGTCCTTTGTCTTTTAGTTTGTTTTTTGTTTTAACCCTTAGGCTGCCGGAAGATTTAGAATGCATTGGTTTTTAGGACAAGATATCTTGTCGGCGGCAGCCTAAGGGTCAATTAGGCTCACCACAACCCAAACCTGATAGACCAACTTAGGGTAGCTGGTTCTTTCCACTGGTGCATCATACAGACAAGGCACACTGATAAGTCCTGGTAGGACGAAACATGAGTCTGTGTCTTCTGTTAGCACCGTTTGCAGACTGTGTGAGAGGCCTTTCAGCACAATGCATTCCTGCTTAAAGTTGAACCAGCATAATATGTTGTGGTGATTTGCATATACAGCCCATGATGCTTTGCATTATGGGAGTATTTGTAATTTTGTATATCATAATTTATAATAATTTTGCAGTTCAGTGATCAGTACTGTGGAATTTCTTTCATACATTAATTGGCAATTCATACATTTATCCCACAGTTCAATGAGTAACTGAACTGCAGTATGAATGTATGAATTGAGGATTAATGTATTAAACTACTGAAAGAAACTGAAGAGAACTGGTCATTGACAGTGATCTGTTCTGTGGAATTTCTTTCTACAGTTTAATACGTTAATCCACAATTCACACATTCTGTTCACAGTTCTAGGTCGAATCTTCCACAAATGTTGCCAAAGTGCGTTCTGAAAGTTTTATGGAAGTGAAATTCCAACTTTCATAGTAATTCCAGCAATGGAATTATATTTTCCCACAACACTAATAATATGTGTTTAATGGAAACCTGCTGGTCAACTGATGACACTTGGAGGCAGTATAGCACAGGGGTTTAAGGCTTTGAGCTGCAAATATGGAGACCTGGGTTTGAATCCCAGAGCCCCCCCTTGCATACTGTGTGACCCTGAGCAAGTCACTTAACTTCCCTGTGCTCCCAGGTCACACCTATAAACAAGCTTTCAGCTTAGTGTGCCAATGCTGGTTAAACAATTGGGAAAAAAAAGATACATTATAGAAGGATATAAACTTTTGAGAGGGACAGGAAGGATAAAAGAGGTGGAGGGACTGCACTGTATATCATAGAAACATAGAAGATGATGACAGGAGGGGATCTGTGGTCCATTGAGTCTGCCCATGTGAGCTATCCCGGGACCTATTGTGCACCAATGTTCTGTCCTCTTAGACACCCAGCCTAGCCCTTGCCAGTGCCATGTGTTTTTTCCCAATACTTGTCCCACCCATACTTAAACGTTTGATACTGACTTTGCAGCCACCACCTCAGGAGGTAGTCTATTCCAAGGTTCCACCACCCTCTCTGAGAAGTAATACTTTCTGATGTCCCTCTTTGAACATGCCCCTTGTGCCCTCTTGTAGTAGAATTAAGGTTCCTGGTAAAAAGCTGCAATTTTGGCACCTTGATGATGCCTTTAAGGAACTTGAAGGTCTCAATTATATCCCCCCCTCTCCCTCTTAGTCTCTAGCGATTACAGTTTCAGAGCCTCAAGCCTCTCTTCATAGTTGATTTCCTGAAGGCCATGCATCATTTGTGTTGCTCTTCTCTGGACCACTTCCAATCTATCAATGTCCTTTCTTAGGTGAGGTCTCCAGAATTGCACACAGTACTCCAGAATAGGCCTCACTAATGACCGGTAAAGTGGTAGCATCACCTCCCCTGTCCCTGCTGACTATCCCCCCTGCCAGTGCATTTTAACAACTTGCTAGCCTTGCTAGCCCTGCTGTAAGCCTTATTGCACTGACTTTGCTGTTTGAGGTCATTCCTAATGATGACTCCCAGATCACGTTCCTCAGCAGAGGAGCTCAGCTGGACTCTGTTTAGCCAATATTAACATACGAATTTGCCAGCAGATAAAGGCCTTATGGTTTATCGAGTCTGCTTCAATGTGCAGCTAGCAATCCTTATACTGCAGCTGTACCTCCCTCCCCTCCCCTGACCCTCCCTTGTACCCTATACCATCCCATTTTTTTTTTTTTTTTTTTTGTTGTTTAACCAGGTATAGCACACTAAGCTGAAAGCTTTTTTACAGGAGCGACCTGGGAGCACAAGGAGGTTAAGTGACTTGCTCAGGGTCACACAGTATGCAAGTGGAAGCTGTGGGATTCAAACCCAGGTCTGGTCTGCTGGATGTCACCAGATTTGCAGCTCAGAGCCTTAGACCACTGCGCTATACTGCCTCCCATTTTGAAGCAGTTCACTGTTCTACAGGATACCACTTACGCAGGCAATGCATTCCACCTAAACACCACTCTCTCCATAAAAATGTCTTCTCATTTCTCTCCTGAACCTTCCCCCCTCCAATCTGAAATCCTGACCTTGAGTGTCCCTACCTCCCCTTAACGTGAATAGTCCCTCCATGCCTGTCTTGTTTATTCCCTTCATGTGCTTGAAGGTTTCAATTATATCCCCACTGTCTATCCTTTCCTCCAGTGAATGCATATTCAACTTTCTCAGCCTGCTCACATAGAGTACAGTATGTCCCCTAGTTCCTGTATCATCTTTGTTGCCCTGTGCTGCACCCCCTCAAGTAACTTAATGTCCCTGTTCAGGTATGGGCACCAATACTGCACACAGGACTCCAGGCACAGCCTAACCTGTGACCTGTACAACAGCAGGATCACCTCACCTCTCCTTGAAGATATACCCCTGGCAATACAACCCAGCATTGTGTTGGCCTTTGCAGCTGCCTTCCTACATTGTGCTGAGTTGCTCATGGAACCCATTATAATCACCTCCAGATCCTTCTCTTCCTGTCACAGCTAGCTGACCCCCCCCCCCAGCTGGTAGCTCCTTCTTGGGTTTTTTGCCCCAAAATATAGCACCTTGCACTTTTTGGCTTTGAACCCCAACTGCCAGGTGTCTGACCAGGTCTCAAATTTTGACAGATCACCCTGTAACCCTTGCCACCCTCCTAGGTCATCCACTACTGCTACCATCTTGGTGTCATCTGCAAACAAACTGATATTGCTCTTGATGCCCATTAAGATGTCTGATATGAACAACCCAAATAACACCGGTCCTACCACTGAGCCCTATGGTACTCCACTTCTCACTGCCCTCAGAGATGAGAGCTCCCCTCCCACCACTACCCTCTGCTGCCTTCCCTGTAACCAGTTTACTAACCATCCCACCATTTTTGATCCTGTACCTGCCAGCTTACTTTCCAACCTCCCATGCTGCACTGAGTTGAATGCCTTACTGAAGTCCAGAAACAGAACATCCACTGCATGGCCCTTGTCCAACTGCCTAATTACCTAGTCATAGTAATCCACCAGGTTGGACTGACAAGATCTGTCAGTGACAAAGCCATGCTGCATAACATCCTGCAGCCCATTGGTCTCCAGAAGGGACACCAGCCTCACCTTCAGGATTGTCTCCACTAGTTTTCCCATGATGGACATGAGGCTTACCAGCCTGTAGTGTCCCAGTTCATCTTTGGGACCACTCTTATAGAGGGGTACCACGTGAGCCATCCTCCAGTCCTGAGGTACACTACTTGAGACCAGGGAGGCATTGAACAGGTCTGCCGAGGGCTCCACCAGGATTTCTGCCAGCTTTCTCAGTACCCTGGGGTGAATGCCATCTGGTCCTGGCATCTTGTCTACCCTCAGGCCCTCCAGTACCCTGCCTCTGTGATTCACCCATCTGTCACCTCCTGCCCCCCTCAGCCTGACGTCCCACCCCCCCTTGGTAGTTCCCCTCCTTTCTCCTTAGTAAACACCGAGCAGAAGTATTCATTAAGCGCTTCTGCCTGCTCTGCCCCTGTTTCCCCCCACCCTCATCCCTCTTAATCCTTACTATTTTGTCCCTACAACTCCTTTTCTGCCTGATGTACCTGAAGAATTCCTTCTCCTCCTTGATGCTTTGCACCAGCCTGAGCTCCTTAGACACCTTGGCTTCCCTTACTGCCTTCTTCACCTCCTTCAATTCCTTCAGGTAATCCTCTCTGCCCTTCCCTCTCCCTGTTTTCTTGAACTTCCTAAAGGCAGCTCTTTTATTTCTTATTTTCTCCATGACCCCCTTGCTCAATCAGCTGGGTTTCTTAGCCCTAGCTCTCTTACTCTGGACTCTGATGCAGGTTTTGGTTGCTTCGTCAATCCCCAGTTTTATGACTTCCCTCCTTTGGTTAGTGTCCATATTAGTTTGGATTCTGGCTAGATACCCTTTAACTGCCTCGTCCATCCTCCCGAAGCTGGCCTTCCTGAAGTCCAACACTCTTGTACCTGCTTCTACTCCCCCCCTTACCCATTTTCAATGTGAACCACACTAAGTAGTTTCCTTGGGGTTGGCCCTACCCAGGTACATCACCTAACACTTCTTAGCATTTAAGTTTAATTGCCATATTCATGACCACCTTTCCAACTTCTTAAGGTTCTCCTGCAGTTGTCTGAGCCCCTCCGTACTATCCACTCTTCCACTGAGTTTCGTGTCATCCACAAAACAGGGTGATGTTGCCATTTATGCCCTCACTGATGTCACTAATGAATACATTGAAGAGGACTGGCCCCAGGACTGACCCCTGTGGCACCCCACTAGTGGTCTGCCTCTTGTTAGATTTTACCCCATATACTACAACCCTTTGAGTTCTGTCCCTCAGCCAACTCCATACCCACTTTACTGTCTGTTCTGCTACCCCAAGGTCTTCTAGCTTTTTTTAAGAGGCGCCTATGTGGGACTGAGTCAAATGCCTTCCTGAAGTCAAAGTAAAGCAAGTCCATTGCATAACCCCTGTCCAACTCCTTGGTCACTTCGTCAAAAAACATTAGAAGATTAATTTGACATGACCTGCCCATCATAAACCCATGTTGTTTGTAGTTCTGGAAGTGATTTACTTTGATGTATTCCACTTGATCTTGCTTGATGAAGGCCTCCATAAGTTTACCTACTACTGATGTGAGGCTGACTGGCCTATAGTTACCTGTATCTTCCCAGTTTCCACCCTTGTGTAGTGGCACCACATCAGCCACCCTCCAGTCATCTGGAACTACCCCTGACTCCAGAGACCTGTTGAATAGGTGTGTGAGAGGCACTGCCAGCTCTTCTGCAAGCTCCTTGAGCACTCTGGGGTGTAAACCATCATGGCCAGGGGCCTTGTCGAATCTGATGTCTGAAAGGCCCTTCCTGACCCTGTCTGTGGTGAACTCCTGGGTGCACATTCTCTGAACCCCTCTGATCTTGACTTTGATACCACTGTCTGGCAGTGGGCCCTGATTCTCCTTGGTGAATACCGAGCAAAAGTATTCGTTTAGGGCCTCAGCTTTTTGTCTGCTTTTCTCCAGAGACACATTCCCCACTTTTAACCTTATAATTCCTCCCCTTTCTTTCTTTTTTCACTGATATGGTGGAAAAAAGCTTTCTCCCCTGATTTGACTCCACAGGCAATTTGTAGTTCTTTTGCTGCCTTGGTCTCCCTCACTGTTTTCTTGGCCTTCTTACTTTTTTGAGTGTAATCCTCCCCCTCCCTGTCCCCTTTATGTTGCCTGAACCATTTGTATGCATTCCATTTGGCCCTGGTTGTCTCCTTTACTGGAGGGGAGAACCACAGTGGTCTTTAAAACCTATTTTACTTTGTTGTAGTCCTGATGCAAGAGTCTTGTTGCCTCTAGAACATAATCCCTAATATCTTTCCATATTCCTCCACATATGACTTGTCTCTGATGTTTGTTAACTTATCCCTCACTATCTGCCTCAATCTACCAAAATCCGCCTTCTAAAAGCACAGCCCTTTTGTGCTTGAGGTGATTTTAGTAGCTCCCATGGTTATTTCAAACCAGACTGTATTGTTATCAGTATTTGCCAAAGGTTCTTCCACCCCTACTGATCTAATTTCTTCAGAGTTTGTGAGGATCAGATCCAAAATGGCATCCCCTCTGGTCAGATCACTGAAGAAGCATGGTCTGAAGAAACATCTAGCAAAAATGATAACACCAATGAGCTCATATGGGTCAGACTGGGAAACAATAAAAAGAGTCACAATA
The DNA here is from genome assembly GCA_016271365.2 of Neoceratodus forsteri. NCBI lineage: Eukaryota > Metazoa > Chordata > Ceratodontiformes > Ceratodontidae > Neoceratodus > Neoceratodus forsteri. Next base: position 1,140,518,870 of record CM057455.1, on the reverse strand, counting down.
TTCTAGGATTATGCTATAGACCACCAGCACAACTAAAACTTATGGAAGAGGTACTTGTAAAAGAAACTGAGAAAATGTCAGGCAGAAATAACATTATATTGATAAGAGACCTTAATCTGCCAGGAGTCAACTAGAGTAGTGGTGTAGGGGGAAATGCGCAAGATAGGAATCTAACTAATGTGAGTCTCAATTTAAATATGACTGAATGTGCAAAGGAGCCCACTAGGGGAAACAACATCCTGGATTTAGTTCTCAGTGACTTGGATGAGGGGATAATAAAGGAATAGTGCCTGCCAGGGTGAGCCTGAGGCCACCAGCCGAGGGCAACCAACACCCGAGAAGGGATGTTATCCCAGCATAACACCCACCCTGGAGGGCACTATTCCTATTATACAATGGCTCATTGTTTTATATAGAAAAAAAATAATTTTAAAGAGTTTTTTTAGTGTTTAAAAATATTTTTAAAGAAAAGATGCAAACAATCATCAAGTGAAAAAAGAGCCTATCTATGAACTCACCATCTAGTTGATCAGCAGGGATGTTATGCCAGGATAACATCCCTGCTGTGATAGCCAACTGACCAATCAGGAGCCAGGATTCTTTCTTGCCATTGTATAATAAACTGCAAAACTAGAGACTCGCTGGAAGATAGTGACAATTTAATGAGTATATACTATATGAAGTGGATAAACCACTAATAAAAGAAAAAGGGAAGATCAAAATGAGGTATTACAGAAATGCAAACTTTGATGCATGGACATGAAGATTATGAATGTTAACGATAAATGGTCAGGTTCTGAGGATAGACTTGAGTCCATAGAAAACAAGTCTGTACAGCTAGTAAATAAATACAATAAGAATGGTAAAGTACCTGTATGGATGAATAAGGTAATACTTAAAAGAATACACCAAAAGGTGGTTATTTAGGAAAGTGATGAAATCTAGTAAAACAGAATTATGGGAGAAGTATAAAATAAGAGCAAAGGAATGTAAATCATTAATAAAGAAAGCAAAATGGGATAAAAAGAAGGAAATAGCAGGGAACATGAAAGTAAACCCAAAGGCATGTTCAGCCTGTAACAGTGGGACCAGTAATAGAAAACAAAATAGTTATAGGTGAGGCATTTGAAATAGCAAATATGTTAAACAGGTATTTTGGATCTGTTTTTCAAAATTCCAAACTATCCAAGGTCGAAATACATGACACGTGTAATCCACATTTAGTAATTGAAGGGGAAATATACAATAAGCTATTGTTCAACAAAGACATCAGTAAATCACAGGAACAGATGAACTACACCCCAGAATCCTGAGGGAACTGGGAGATAAAATATTTAGGCCAGTTACACACATTTTTAAAGCATCTTTAAAAAGTGGCACTATACCAGAGACGCAGAGAACTGCCATAGTGGTGTCAATATATAAGAAGAGAAAAAAATCAGATAGAGGTAATTACAAGTCGGTGAGCCTCACCTCAATTATGGTGAAATATAGAAATCTTATTAAGGGATATAATTAATAATTGTCCCAGTAAAAGCAATATTTTGGACAACACTGATCACGAGTTCATGAAGGGACAGTCTTGCCTAATTAATCTAATACATTTTTTCGACAGGGTTAGTTAAGCTATAGATGGAAGGTAACCATTGGATAGCATGCATTTAGAATTCAGCAAGGCATTTAATACTGTGCCACACACTGAAATGATCAATAGTCTAATTAAGGTCAAGCTAAACAGTAAACTTATTAAAAGGATTAAGTCCTGCCTGAATGACAGAAAACAGTTAATTAGAATGAACAGATGAGATTCTAACATAGGAGTGACCAGTGGAGTCTCTCAGGGATCAGTATTAGGACCAAGTAAGCATTAAGGCATGAGAAAGGAAGCATTTACAAAGAATTAATGCATGGTTGGTGGTGTGCACAAGGCTGAAGGCCGATTGCTCCAACCACCCAACCATACATTCATTCATAAAATACTCCTTTGAAAGTGCTTATAATACTACTATATTTATAGATTACTAAATATTTAAGAATGCTAGTAATTGTGTTACAGGTATTACATAAATAAAACGAGACAACTGTGAAAGTTTTTTTTTTATCATGACTATTTTTGCGCTTTGCTGCCAGCCCCCATCGGATCGACTCCCCCAGCCCCATACCCCAGAATCACCGGGGCTTGCCTTATGCCCAGTCCTGGAGCAGCACCTGCAGGGAGTCGATCTTCACCCTGCTGACGGTGTATTTTCCCCTCGATTTTTCTCCCAGGGGCCCCAGGAGTAGGCGCGCATGTGCGTGGAGGCGCACATGTGCCTTATGGCCCCAGTAATGACCCCTATCCCCCACCCCATTGGCCTAATGCCTGGCACCATCTAGGCCTGAGCTGCCCTGGCTTCCACCAGAAGGCAGCCATTAGCCAATGGTAGCCACCACTCCTCCACGGAGAGAAGAACTGCCTGCCAGCAGCTCCAGCTCCCCCTTCCCCCCCAATGCCGACCTCCGATGCCCCAGACTCATTCCCAAACCCAGGTCCCCAGCGTGCTGCGGGTTAAGGTGTCCAGCACCTCAGCCCTCAGCGCCACTGGGCCGGTTCGACAACTGTGAAAGTTTTAGTCTGTGTTTATATGAAAACATCTTTTTTACAGGATGACACATGTTGTTTGTTAGGCAATACTTTTTTACATAGTTACTAATAAACTTTGTATTTTTTTATACTACTGTGGTTTGATTTCTGTGCCTTTTTATAACCTTCCATTGACTCTTTGTCTCTTCTTATGTGGTACAACATTTATTATTCAGCTTGTTTTACCATCTGTTACCATCCCTTTACACTGTGCAATGTGGGATCTACTGCTAATTTGCATACTAGTACACAATGATTAACTGTGTAGGACTAACAATTATGGCCTACAAAACAGTAACATAACATTTACAGTGGTTAACTTGTAGATTCCTACCACATGACTATCATTTACAGTTCTGGTATCAGACCTGACCCATACTTCTGCGATCTGTTCTCCTACTATATCCATGTGGTTCATCTTTCTGCTATCAGCACTTTGACATGGAGGTTGTGCACCAGCACTTATTTCCCTGGACATGCATGATAGTGGAAATTTACAGGACCGTTGATTGTAAATCAAGACATCTGAAAGGGGTTATTTGAATAGATCTCATCTCCTCTATTGTTTGGTGGACTGCTTGCACTGCACTTAGTATGCGTTTCTTTGCTGTGCTAGCTTTCCTCCTTGTTTTCTAGGCGGTGGTTCTGTGTTGTGGTGGTTGTTTTTTCTCTGCTTGAGCTGGGCTGTGGCGGACTCGCTGTAATACAATGAGGGGATGCCGGTCTCGTTGCAGACTGCGGCTGCTCCACCATGCTGCTGTTGACACTACTCATTGGTTTCTGGGGATCTGACTGTGGAAGTATGTTGTGAGACGTGCTGTTAGGGTGTTCTACTCTGATCACTTCTCTAGGAGTGCTCGTTTGTCTGGCTGTTTCTTTTATTGCTCCATGCCCCATGAAAATTTCTGACCACTTGTGATGGTCAACGACTGTGGGTGACCAGTAGTTTTGAAGACTGGTCTTGCATCCGTGTCCTGTCATGGACATTATTTCACGAGATGCGAGCCCAGCCTCGGATAGGATATGTACTGCAGTTGAGGGCACAAAAAGATTTGTGTATCTCTGGGACAATTCAGCATCCAGAGATATTTGTGCCATCATACTGCCTAGGTAATTTCTGCCCATTGCTTGCCTCGAATACCAAAGTTCTTTCTTTGCCATGGACTCCTCAGGCATTTTTATGGGGTGCAGGTAGAACGCAGTCATGTCAGGGAGCACTGGGAACAATACTCTTTAAAAAGAGATACAGGACAATTCTTACTGTCTGGCTTATGTACAGGATGCCATGATATGCCTGTTTGTTGATTTTGTTTATATCTGAATGATTTTTCGTGGCCTCATTGAACACCACAGGTATGAACTCTCTCCCAAACTCATCTACCTTCACTACAAATGATGAATGCTCTAAATTTCTTAAGCCCTCTCTTCCTCTGTGGGAAAGCCCTAGCTACATTTTGAACCACAGCCTGCATACCATACCATACCATACCATACCATACCATACCATACCATACCATACGCAGACTCTGGATTCAGTTTTGAACACTTATGGATTCATTGCAGATCACTATCTGTGATTCAAGGATGATGAGATGCTGTGTTCCACCCTGCACGACGGTACTCTTTTAAAACAACTACAAATATGTTGTTTGCTCCTCTGAATTCTACATCTTTTGCTATGTTCATTTTGTGACTCACCTCTACACTATTAATATTGCAATTGTCCTGCATGCAGTGAGATAAAAGAGCTAATGCTGTAGGACTGGCCGTCCTCACTTCTAACTGTCCCATAAAGATTTCTTAATAGCTCTGCTAGTGTAGTTACTGCTACAGTGCTTATATCAATGCTCTGATTATTTGCTCACAGCCAATCGGAGAATACATTACAAGACTACTCTGTTGTTTTATGCGTGTTAGCCTCGCATTTTTTTCTCTCCAAATCATCGAGCTGCTCCTTTGACATTTTCAAATGCCTGCCTGCTTTCTCTACATCTGCTACTTTTACTGCGCACTGAGTATTTTTTGTTTTCTGTTTCTTTTTTAGAGGAGGAGAGACAACACCATCAGATGTGACATTAATATCCCAGTATGCTGTGCTGCTTACCTCCCCGCTGCAGTTATCTTCAGCATTCTCCTTCCACCACTCCTCTCCACTACAGCTTATCACAGTTGGTAAGTTCAACTCAAAATACTTATATACATAATCTTTAATTCCTTGAACTCCACAAACTGAGAACGTAGTTGTGCAGTTCTCCATCTTTGGTTTCCAGTACATAAGTGTACGACTCTTGCTGTGCCTCCAGTGTCCACTCTGTGGGTTGGTGGGTACTCCTACTATTCTATTATTCCACTACGTTTTGTGGTTGATTCTGGTACTGCTCAGCCGTGCACATCTAAGGAACTAATACATGATTGAAAACCAGTCATGTGCTGTGTTTTATCCAATAATTTGTCTTCTTTTCTGTCTGTTTATTTATGCCATGTTACAAGCTTGTTCAACATCTACATTATTAGTATGTCAATAGCAAGAGGGGTAAGGTTAACTAAATTCATAGACAATGCAAAGGTGGGACATATGGTGAATACTAAGTAACAGGAAGTATCATTTCAGATGGAGCAGGATGAAATTTTCAAATGGTCTGTACAGAACAAGATGAATTTCAACTATGACAGATGTGTAGTAATGCATTTTGGTAACACGAACAAGAAGACATCATATAACTTAGCAGGGACTATGCTAAGGGTAATAGAATGTGAACAAGACTTGGACATTTGAGTTTCAGATAGTTTAAAACATATTAAATGGTGTGATAATGCAGTTTCCAAATATAGTAAGATTCTGGGGTGCACTAAAAGGAATATCACCAATAGGGACAGAGAAGGGGATATTTCCAACATCCATGGTCTTGGTGAGACCCCATTTAGAGTACTGCATCACCATTTGGTCACTTAAAAAATGAAGGAACTATCAATAAACTTAACAGGATGCAGAGAAGGACAGCCCAAATGGTAAAAGACATGGAAGGACAACCATATGACTCACAGTCTGGGATTGTATAGATTAGATATGAGTTGATTTAGAGAGGATCTGATATCTCCATACAAAACTGTTTCAAATGAGGGCTCTCAGATCGTTTTGCACTTAGAACTCAGACAACTTAATAGGGTTACACAAGGGCACAAATTATAATTACAAGGTAAAAATTGTAAAACAGCAAAGAGAGGATGGTAGTTCATGCAGAGGATAGTGTAATATTGGAAGAAGTTATCAAATACAATAATAATGAGTGATAATCTAGCAACAATGGTTTTTGCAAGCTGTGCAGTTATTAGTTAGACCAGTAAACATCAAGTGGTTAGACTTCTAGGCACCATAATAGAATGTGAAATTATAGCAGCCATATTCTTGAAATGTCTCTTTACCTGCTGATGTTTGCAAAGTTGGTGCTTGGTTGCAGGGAACTATAGACCAGTTCATTTGAACTCCATAGTGGAAAATAAATTATGAGGTATTTACTAAGACAGAGAGAGAGAGAGAGAGAGGAACTGGTGGCCTTCCTGGAGGGAAATAGGCTACAGGACCCCATATAACATGGGTTCATGAAGGAAAGGTCTTGCCAGACAAATCTAGTTGACTTCATTAACTGGTTGACCAAGGTAGCAGATTGGGGACAGACAGTAGATGTGGTACACTAGGATTTCAGCAAAGCCTTTGACTCAATCCTGCAGAGGTGGCTAGACAAGAAAATAAGGGACATATATTTATTTAATTTTTGATTACTGGGTAAGTGCTCTAGACAAAGAAATTGCCTATTTTCATTCACGACCTGGAACAGTTACAGACATAAGTAAAAGCACATCACATCACAATGGTTACTGTTACATAATACAGACTCGGGTCAAACATATTACGGTGTAGACAGACACGGTGATACCTACCATACAAGAGAAATTAGTCATTCCACTAGGCTATCCATAGATACTGGGTGTCACAAACCCACTCAGCAGGTCAGCCCTCTACTCCCAAAGTGCCAACCTCCTAGCGCAGTCTTGTGTACAGTTAACAAAACAAGGTAACCCTCTTGTCTGTTTCTGTGGGTTCGAACCAACCATTGGTCTCAAGTCTTGGAGGGATTCAAACTGTGAACCTCTTGCTAGCATAACCAATGCACATGCTCAGAAATTTCTGTCTTTGGGGGCCAGATATTTTTGCCTACGGGCACCTAACCAGGTGTACAAAAATGAACCCTTTAAAACTTAAATAAAGACTTCAGATTATTCTTACCTTTCCAGTTTGCTATCATCATTCAAGCTTATGCACAGTGTCTGCTGTAACCATATACACTCCATTTACAAAAGGAAAGAAATCAAAGACAGAACAAGTAAGCTCCAAAAAGAGTTTTACTAAAATAGATAAAAATATGTAACACATAAAACACAGAACCATTATATCACGAGACATACAAATCTTTTAAAAGAACAAGGTTTAAACAGTACAATTCCTACCTACAGTACTTAGGTTTGTCTCTACCTCTAAATACCTGCTTAAAAGTGCTCAAAGAAGTTTCTTGATCAAAGTCTAGATAAAAGTGTCACTGTGAAGTAAAACAGAATATTCCTTGAAGCAATCTGTATTTGCCAACCCCTTTGGTGTGAGGTCACCTAGCTCGTCCTCTGTCAGAATATTTAAAAACATATCTATACCAAAATAGGATGTCTTTACAAAGTATTAAATTCTGCAACCTCAGCATGACTCATGTTCTTCAAATGACATTTTTTTGATCTATTGATCAGTTTTCCCTCTCACACAGACATCAGCATTTATGATTTCGCACCAGTTTACTAAACCTGGTTTCCTCCTCTTGAAACGTCATAAAAAGGATGCTGATTCCCCTTTTAGCAGCTAAAGCTATAATTACCTTAAAAAAGTCTGTAATTAGCTTCTGGCCTGCCAGGTAACACCTTGTATCTAAAACCTGTGTGTGTGTGTGTGTGTGTGTATGTGATCTCACATGTTGTTTTAGCATTTCTCATGGGAGAAAGTCCATACACAAAAAATGAGCATACAGCACTCAGAACTGGCTGTCCATGTCACACTGGGGAATACACAATACAGTTTCAAGGAGACAGACTATACGGTATAAGTAAATGGAGAAACTGTTCCAGACAGTCTCGTGGTGGGATCCCTCACAGCCTGTCACTGTCTGCTATTTAAAAGCAGGCAAGAGTGATAAATGCATGAATATGTGTTGAAGGGACATGCAAAGAAAGCCTAACTAGGTGTCTTTCCCAGGGGTTAGGTTGCAAGTGCATCTGTCAGAGGTCAGGAGGTAGACACTGAGTTCATTTTTTAAAGATCAGGTGTGTAGTGGAGTGTTTCACAGCTGAAGACAGGCAGTTTCATAGCTTTGGGGTGGACACTGCAAATGCATGCTCACCCATCCTAGTGGTGCATTTGGGTGTATTAAGGAATGACTTTTCAGTAGCTATCAGCAGGTAAGTCTGATGGGCTGTGTTTATCAAACATGCAAGGGACACTGGTGTTCCAGTTCTGATGATACTGTCAATTGTGCATCCTGTGGTACAGACTCGGTAAGACAGGTGAAAGCCAGCCCAGACTGGAGTAAAATACACAACATTGGGTGAGGCTTGGTACTGATAGTTTGAAGCAACAAATACTATTATAACAGGTGTCCCACTTCTGCAATGGTCTCTTGTTTGTGTCTTTATAGGAAGTGAGTCCATAAGTCAGGCTAGGTTGCAGTACTCCCTGTGCAATCACTAATTTTGCCGTAGAGTTTAAGGACACTCTGACTTTGTAGCTCCACCCCAGCTTGATATACCCCCTGTGCAATCACTAATTGTGCCATAGAGTTTAAGGATGCTCTGACTTTGTAGCCCTGCCCCAGCTTGATATACCCACTGTGCAATCACTAATTGTGCCGTAGAGTTTAAGGATGCTCTGACTTTGTAGCCCCGCCCCAGCTTGATATTGACCACCTACAAGTGTTAGTGATATGGAGGCTGAAATACAATAAAGGGTCAAGGGTTATAGCCAGGTAACTGAAAAAGTTCACCAGATCCATGAACGGGCCATCCAATCCATGTATGGCCAGTTTATATAGGTGGGGAAAACAGCTGACAAGTTGGGTAGAGAATTGGCTGAGGGGAAGAACAGAAAGGATAGTAGTTAATGGGGAGTTTTCAGAGCAAAGGGAAGTAACAAGTGAAGTACCTGAGGGGTTGATGCTGGGCCCGGTCCTTTTCAATGTATTCATTTGTGACATAGGGGAAGGTATCAAGGGCAAGATCTGCCTCTTCAAAGATGACACAATGATCCGCACAAGGGTGAACATGGATAATGGGGCAAGAGAACTGAGGGAGGATCTGGGCAGGTTGGAGAGCTGGTAAAAGATTGGACAGCTGTGCTTCAATGCAAAAAAATCACACTTCTTGTACTGTATGACTAGTTGGATTATACCAATTACTTTGTATTGTATGGCTGTATTGCATCTAAAATGCATAATGCCACTTTGTACGCTCATTGCTTTGACTTGGCCTGTGCCAGTAATTTATACACAGTATTACATACCTGCCAATTGTTGTCCTCTGTTGTGTCTGACTCTTGACCCTTTGAAAATAGACACAGCCTAAAAGGTTTTGTGTGGAATAAATAAAATTTGAAAAAAGTGATGCACTCTGAGAAGAGGAACCCAAGAGTGCAATATGAAATAGTGGTAGGGGTGCTGGAAAGTACCATGGAAGAAAAGGACCTAGGTCATTATACTGGAGAGCCTAAATACAACATCTTATTGTAATAGAGCTGTGAGTAAGGCATCAGGATGCTGACTTGCATAGGGAAGGGGATAAACAGTTGAAGTTGGGAGGTGATCCTCCCTTTGTACAGGTCACTGGAGCAGTTACACCTGCGCAGTGTGCAGTATACTGGAGTCCACACCTGAGGAGAGACTGTGACAAGGTAGAAGTAGTGCACTGCAGGTCAAAAAACATGGTCTATGGACTAGTAGGCAAGACACATGGGGAGAGGCTGTAGGACTCAAAGATGTACACCCTTGAGGAAAAGAGGGCGAGGGGCGACCTGATCAAGATACCATACACAAGTATTTGCATGGGCTAAATAGGGTGGACTCTGAGGAGCATTTCTCGAGTTCAACTAGAAGGATGATAGGGAACTCACTTAAACTCACTTACACTCAGGATGCAGATTCAAAAGAGATGCCCCATAAGCACCTTTCACAGAAGGAGTGGTGGACAATAGGAACAAGTTGCCATCTCCGCAAGGACATAGAAAGGAGGGAGGCTGTCCAGAGGAGGGCAACTAAAATGGTGCAGGGTCTGCACCAGAAGACATATGAAGAGAGAGATTAAAGAAGCTTACTATGTATGCACTCAAGGAGAGGAGGGAGAGGGGGGACATGATAGAAACTTTCACGTACATCAAGGGAATCAACAGAGTATAAGAGGGCAGCATCATTCAGAAAAAGAGATGTAGAAGAACAAGGGGGCACAATCTGAAGATAGAGGGGGGACAACTCGGGGCAATGTGAGGAAGTATTTTTTCATGGATAGGGTCATGGTACATGGAACAACATTCCTGAGGAGGCAGTGAAGTCAAAAACAGTGGGAAAATTCAAGAATGCATGGGACAGACATAAGGCAATTCTAGGGGAAGGGGGTAGGAGGAAGAAGGCTGTTGGTTAACTAGGATCTGCAGCCTATCCTTTAGATAGGGACATGGGCAGACTAGGTGGGTCAAGTGGTTCTTATCTGCCATCAAATTATATGTTTCTATGTTACAGGCCAAATCAGTGAACAGCTTCAAGCAGAGATGACAGAGGCATGTGGGGTTAATTGAAAAAGGGGAGGGCAGAACAAAAGGAAGAGATGGTAACAACGGCCAGTGCAGGGTCAGTTTTGGAAATTGAATAAATTCAATGGGAGACTTTACCACCCTTTACGTTGGATCAAACATCCCTGACAGAGATCCGGGGTTAGGGTTCCTTATTACGTGTTGTATTTTCACACTTAGTCTATCTTATGCATCTGGGATGGTAAATTTTACACAGGAGCAATCATTCCCCACTTTGCTCCCTGAACTGAGCCAGGCTTTTAATGTCACTCCTGAAACTAAGTTCCCCTTGGTTCAGCCCCATTTCCACCATTGTGCTGAGTATTTAGGTAGGGAGGGCAGATTGGATGGGCTAACAGGCCTTATTCTGCTGTTACTGTCTATGTATCTATGTATCTGTGCTTAAGGAGACACTCGACAGAGCTGCAGAGGGGAACCCAGAGGAAAAAGAAGGGCTGGAGATGCTCTGGGTCATCCCGGAGACAGATATTGGAGCTGCTGTTGTTACAGGGGTGGCATACAGACCTGCAAAACAAGGAGAGGATTTGGATAAAGCACTAGGGGAAGTCATAATCAGAATGGCAAGTAAGGGGGAGGTGCTGCTAGTTGGGGACTTCAGTCTGCCAGATGTGGAGCCTTCCAATTGTAGCTTCAACAAGGAGCAGATCCATCCTTGACTCCCTACAAGGGGCTTTTTCCAGGCAGCTAGTCACAGAACCCACTAGGGCTGCGACCTGGACCTGGTACTGGACCTGGTACTTACGAACTGAAACAGCTTTGTAGATGTCATGAACAGTCCCCTAAGTACCAGTGATCACTGTACAGTGTGGCTTAACATTAAGATGGGAACAGAGGTAACCACACAGCAATGAGGGTCCTGGACTTTAGGAGGGCAGATTTCAAAGTATTGAGAGACCCCCTCAGGAACTGCCTCATAGGGCAGGATTGCCAGGGAGGGGGCAGAGACCCAGTGGCAAAAGAAAGTGACAGCATAATTGAGGCAAGCAACCTCTGCAGTTAGGAAGGGAGTAAAAGCAGAAGGAAACAGAGACCTTTAAGGTTCTCTATAGAATAAGCAAGGTGACAAGGGGGAAAAAAGTGTGGCATTCAGGACGTGTAAGGAAATGCAGAGGAAAGAAGACAGGGAGGTATACCATGTAAAACAGTGAGAAACAGGAAAAGCAGTTAGGAAAGCAAATGTGAAGACACATGAAAGAATAGCCAAATGGGATAGCTAAAGAGGTTAAAACTTTATCCAGGTACGTAAGTGAGAAAAGGAAAGCAAGGTGAGCGATAGTTAAGATAAGAAGGGCAGCACGAAGAGACTGTGCAGAAAAGGATCAGGAAAAAGAAGACATCCTGAAAGGTACTTCTGTTCAGTCTTCACATTGGAGGAAGGGGGGGACAAACCACCAGGGAGCAGCAGGATCAAAGTGGGGGGAGGTGGACACAAGTCCATTTTCAGTGAAAGGAGTTCTGAAAGTGGACAGGCTATGGGACCAGACAGGATACACCCAAGGGTATTAAGGGAACTCTAAGAGATGTCAGTTGCTCTCTGATGGCCTTCTTCAGCAGATCACTGGAAACAGGCATTGTTCTAGAAGACTGGAGAAGAGTAGACTTGGTCCTTCTCTGTAAGAGCAGCACTAGGGAGGAGGTTAACAACTATAGACTGGCCAGTCTCACATCAGTGGTGAGGAAATTAATGGAAACCCTGTTAAGAGAGGTTTTATGTGATAACGGCAAAAATCTACAGGTGATTACCATTATCGCAAAGCCAGAGTGCCAAAAATCAATTTCAGCACTCTGACTCAAAGGTGCACAGCAAAATGGCACTGGGGACCTGTTTTATGCAGGGGGCTGTGCCCACCGCACCCCCTGCACCTCCCTACTTAAGGATCCTCAACTCCAGGTGGGTGCATGTCGGGGTGGGGGGACATGTAAAAAAAAAAAAGGGCCAGACACAACGAAAACACACCAGCGCCTGGACCCGAATTCAGCACCCTATCCTCCAAAGCCACCAACCCACCCACCACACCACAGGGCCAGCTGTTCAACCCATTGTGGCACCACCCCTCACAATCCTTCCCGTCCCTTGCTGTGCATGCTTGCTCCCCCCTGTGGAAATATGTATAGCAACATCTTGTCGCTATATTCGCTGACCCCCCCATCTAGTCCCCCTACCCTGTCAGTAGTCCCAATGACATGTGCCGGGGATTGTGTCGCCATTATTGCAGGCGCCCAATCGTTGATGCCCATGTCACGGGCTACTGTTAAAAGAAAGGTTGGTAGAGTATCTTGAATCCAGTAGGGTACCAGACAAAAGGCAGCATGGATTCATGGGGTGGAGGGATGTCTTGCCAGATGAATCTGACTGATTTCTTTGACCTAGTGATCAAGGAACTAGATCAGTAGAGGGCAGTAGACACAGTCAATCTGGACTTTAGCAAAGGCCTTCAACACTGTGCTGCACTGGATACTGATAAAGATATTGAGCAGCTTTGGGGTGGGATCCAAAATGGTGAATTGGGTAAGGAACTGGTTAATGGATAGATGGCGGAGGGTGGTGGTTAACGGTACTCACTCTAATAAAAGGAGATTGACAAGTAGGGTATCACGGGGCTCATTACTGGAATGAGTCCTCTACAATGTCATCATAATTGACATTGCAGAAGAACTGGAAATGAAGGTCTGCCTTTTTGCAGATTTGCAGATGGCATCAAAATCTGTAAAAGGTAAGACACTCAGAAGATTGTGAAGAGAATGTGTAGAGACCTTGGGAAACTTAAGAAATGATCAAGAGCATGGCAGCTGGGGGTTCAGTGCCTGAAAATATAAACTCATGCACCTAGGGCATAGCAACCCAGGAGCTAAGTATAGGATGGGGGGAGGTACTGTCAGTCACTAAGCTGGAAAGGGACCTAGGGGTTATCATATCTGATGACCTCAAAGTGGCAGGGCAGTGTGACAAAGCAGTGGGTAGGGCCAGTGGCATGTTGAGATGCATAGGGAGAAGTATCTCCAGCAGGAGGATGAGGGAGGTGTTGTTGCCACTGTATCGTTAACTTATGAGACCCCACCTGGAGTATTGTGTCACCTTCTGGATGCCACACCTCAGAAAAGATATAGACAGGATGAAGGCAGTCCAGAGGAGGGCAAATAAAGCAGTGTAGGGGTTACATCAAAATCTCTGTGAGGAGAGAGTGAGGGATCTCAATATGTACAACCTGGAAGAGAGGAGAGTGAGAGGGGACATGATAGAGACCTACAACTACCTCATGGGGGTGAACAGGATGCAGAAGTGGAATCTCTTTCAAACTGGAAAGAGCACCAGAACCAGAGGGCATGCACTGAAGTGCGGGGTTGGGGGGGAGTTGAAGAGGGATGTGAGGAAGTACTACTTTACTAAAACAGTGGTGGATGCCCAGAACAGACTGACAGTGGAAGTGGAAGAGACAAAAACAGTAGGGGGCTTTATGCATGGGTGGGATAGACATAGGTGAATATTAGTAAAAAAGCAGGGAGGAGAGAGGGTCGGTGGAGACCAGTTAGGATTTTTGGAGACAGACTAGCCAGAGACCATCTGGGCAGGCTGGGTGGGGAAAGCAGTCCTTTTCTGCTGACAAATTCTGTTTCAGTGTTTCTACACATTACTGGCTGTGCAATGTGCTAGCTCAGGCTAGTTGTTGAAAATTGTGTAACTTCTCACCCCTGCCTTTCTAGCAAAATGACAGGTGGCATGCTGTTGAAGCTGACAGCAGTACCTGGTGGGGACTGGGTTCGGGGAGGATGAGGTTACTTGGCACAGGGGGTCTAGGTTTGCCTACTCTGAGCAGGGGCACCCAAGTAAATCCGAGCACAGGAAGCAATAACTGTAATGTCCAGAACCAGGAATGGGATTCTTCAGTGTGGCTTTTATTCACTTCCAAGCTGAACAAACAAAGCATAGACAGACCCCCATGGGGCTACATTTCCTGGTAATGCAGATTAGAGACTACAGAACACTTTATCACTACTTCCAGCCTTCAGGCTCTAAACCCACCAGGCACAAAGCCTGGACTTGCATGCATCTTTGGGTACACAGCCTGACTTGTACACTACTTGGGTTTTCCTGACTGGCCCGGCTCCCCTGCCAGCCACTTGATCCGCGGTCCATTTGAGGAATGAACCAATTATCTTGTTGTGGCTCCCCAAACCACACTAGAGTCTCCAACTCCTAGAGATAATTTTCCTTACAATTCCATGTCTGGGTACTTCCCTCATCACTGGGCAAGTGCCTGAGGCAAAGTAGAAATCCACAGAAGAAATCCGTAGAGGTGGACCTGGTCACTAAAGATGGGGGCCACCCACCTCCAGCTCTCACAGCCCACACCCGGCCATTTCTCTGGAAACTGAACAATTCCTTCACTGAACTTTCAAATGTAGATTATGGGTAGACATCCGTCACATCTCCTCTGCATAACATTTGCATCCCAACAAGCTCTGGACTTGAATCTACTTTCACTTTGCTTAGCCCATTACTCTAGGCTTCCCAATATTTAGTAGTTCAATCCCCACATTGTCACACAAGTCCCAGGGTGAAAAAACATGGGCCCTTTTAGAAAGAGCAGACACTCATCCTCACGTCGCAAGTGCCCCACAGGCAACTCACAAATCTTGTTCTGCCAAATAAACACTGTAACACATAGGCAGCTTTTCCTTCACAAGCAGTACTAGGGGGTTGTCCCAGGAATCTGCAGGGAAACCCTTCCTGTCCCCCCCCCCAGAGGGAGGGGCACTGAGTCCCAAAAACAGTGGTCTCCACCACTTCAGTTATCTTCTGTGTCTCTCTTTAAGGTGGAGACACACACCCTTTTAAACTAAAAGTAGCCCTCTGTCAGGGCTGAGGCTCCTAGAGCCTTCACTGAGCTGCATTCTCAGCAAGCTCCCAACTTCACACTCACTCACTGAAGACTGACTGAAGACACTCACTTCAAAACTTCCCAACATTCTAACTAACTCCCTCTGCTGCAGATTCCAATGTGGCTCATGCAGCTGCGATAGTTCTATTGGTGATGTCATCCCTCAGTCTCAGCTGAGACTGAGAACTGAGTGAGACAGTGTGAAACCCATTTAACTGGAGTTTCACAAGCTGCATCCCCGGCCTACCACTAGGTCTTACTGGGATTCTAGTAACCCTGGGTAAGAAGGGGGTTACAATTGTAACCATCAAAAATAGACCCTTTAGTCATTTAAATGTGGAAACGGTTTGCTGTGTTCTTATTAAAGTGTTTAGTGAAGCATCTTGTTGCTGTTTGTGTTGCTATTTGAAATAATTATTTGTTAGTGTAACCAGGATGCTGTGGAATATTAGAGTTACCAACACAGCCATCCCAGTAGTGCAGCAGTAGCAGTACCTCTTGCTACACCAGCAAGCTGGGTTCAGGAACGGACTCTGATTGCTTGGAGGCTGGCCAGAGGTGAGAGTATTGAGTATCATTTGGACAGATTTCCTTCCTCAGGGAGGGGGGGTGAGGGTGTGCTGCTGGTCAGCTGCCATCTGGTGGAATCCTGGTGGAAGCAGAGTAGGACAACATGCTGTGAAGGGTTCCCACACCCAAGAACCAGAGGAATGTTTGTAGAAGCAGTGCACACACATTCCATCATCTCGTGTGTATGGCCTAATGGGAGAAAACAGGGGACAACCTCCAACTGAGACTTGATGATGGATTGGTTCCCCACAGGCTCCGTACTAGTGACTGGGCAACTCCAACTGTTCCTGTGGCAGAAGACACCTGGAGTTCAGATAAGATCCATAGATGTTGTGTGACAGGGCTGGGGAAACCAGTCTGGATGGGATCAGTTGGTTGCTAAGGAGATAAATAAAGGATTGAAATTATAAATCTTGACATCACGCTTAGCCAATCACGATTGTTTACTTCTAAATATTTCAGGTACTCTTATAACCAAACTTGAACAGCCTGGGAGTCAAGGAGGTGGGGGCAAAATTAGTGTTGGATTCAAGAATGCATTGGATAGACACAAGTGAATCTTAGTGTAAATGAATGGGGGAGGGAGAAAGAGCCAGAGCTCAAGTAGGGTCTGCAGTGGAACTGTAGGTAGGCAAAAATGGGCAGACTGGGTTGGCTAAGTGATCCTTCTCTGCTGACAAATTCTGTTTCTATGTAACCATTACAGCTCAAGGAGCGCTCCAGACCAATCAGAGCTCTTCTTTTCTCTGCACATGAGACACTCTTATTCTGTGAGGAGTGCCTGACATGCAGGTGCCCTAGAAACAGGCACAGTCCAGGAAAATTAAAAATTAATATATTATTGCACAAGCTCGATCAATAAAATAATATTACCACCACGGAGACCACTCTTATGGTTGTAAGAGTGGACTCACATTCTTAGTGTATCAGAAATTCTTGCCTTCTGTTTGCAGTTCTTATTCCCTAAGAATGCACGTGGGACCACTCTTACAACCATAAGTGTGGTTTCCGCAGTGGTATAAACATATATAAGAGGTTGTTGTTTCATTCATATAGTTCTAAAATTCTGACATTCCAAGTTCAGAAAGCACAGTCTATTTTCCCATAAAAGCGATTATCTAATATTCTGCAAAGTAAAGCATTTCGATTTTAAATTCAAATTCCTTTTTTTTAAACAGAGATCTTTACACAGTTTATAATACAGTATGTTTATATGTACAGTTCACATGTCTGTGAGGATGTATTTATTTATTTTTATTTATTTTTTCATTTAGGACTAACACCTTTGAGCCAAATGCTCTTTTACATAGGTTCCACATCAATGACATCTGAGGGGTATAGGGTACAGTACAGAAAGGTAGGGATAATACAAACATACAGATAGCAAAATCATACAGTCATAACAAAAACGAAATTGTATATACAACAGCATGAGGATGAAACAAATTTTTTTTTACACATATGAGTTGCACAAGATTGTAAAGTGGTGCAGCCAAAGGCATTGTCAAGTAGGATGCTGTATCTAGGACCAGAGCCTAAATGCACTGGTTCACAACAGTGTCAGAAGTGGAGGACAGGAGGGGGATACCACCAGAGGGTTGATACAGAGCTGGGAGGCTGGACAGGATAGCATGAGAGGGTAGATGGGGTTAAGAGAGGGTGGAAGGGAGGTAGAAGTGAGTGATGATAGAGGTGGCTGTGAGGGAGGGATCAGGGAAGGATAGAGGAGGGTGGGGAACAGGAGGTGACTAGAATGGGGATGGGAGGGGAGGGAGCTGGGGGATAGTAGGGAAATGGAGTGAACAGGAGAGCAGGGGTGGTAGGTGAGGAATGAAATAGGGATGGGGAGGAGGATTTTGAGGGGGATGGGAGAAGGGAGGCATAATGGGAAGGATTGGAGGGGCAGGGAGGAGCAGGGAAAAAGGAGGGGAATGACCAAGGAGTAGGCATAACAGGCACAGGTAGCTAAGAAGTCACAGCATTTAGGGTTAATGAGGACATGGGAGTTGGAGATGGTAGTCAAACGGGAAGGATTTAGGATTAAGAGGAACAGTCACAGGAGGCTCTGGTAACAAGGTAGTCCTGGAGCTTGCATTTAAATGGGCCAAGAGTAGCCATGTCAGTAATTTCCCTTGGCAGGGAATTAAAACATTTTGGGCTCTGAAGGCAAATGACCACTGCCCTTGTGAAGTATGACACTTGGGGACTTGAAAGGTGGAGTTGTCTGAGCTTCTGGTGTGCTGTAGCTTATGTGAGGGGATAAGGAGATTCTGTACTCCAGGGGGGCAGTAGTCCAATGGAGGCTTTCTTTACTGTGAGACTTGTATGGTAGAAGATATGGCCATCCAGTTGCAGCCAATCTGCCTGTTCATAAAGGTCACAGGTATGCATCTGAGGTGTGGCCCCTACAAGGAGTTTGCAGGCTTTATTTAAGGCCATGGATAGTCTACTTAATACAGTGACAGTAGATGCATCATAGATCACCAGCCCATAGTCAATTAATGAAACTATGGAGCTTTGGATGGCTATTCTGAGGGCTTGATCAGTGAGGCAGTGTTTATGTCTGTAGAGGAGACCAGTCCGGGTATTCACTGATTTGGCGACAAGGTCAATGTGGTTATTGAAAGACAGGGTGGGGTCCAGGGTGACATCTAGGTACTTGAAAGAATGGGTCTGTTCAAGAGCAGTGCCTGAGCAGTTCCTGATTGTCAGAGGTACTGATTGATGCTTGCTGTGGGTGGAGTGGAAAAGCATTGATTTGTTTTTTTTGTAGTTATCACAAGTTTTCTTTCAAGGAACCAGTCTTCTACTTTCATGAAACTATCCTGTAGTTGCCCTACTAACTGTGCGTAATCAGAGTTCTTTGTGTAGATTACTGTGTCATCTGCGTACAGCAGAACTTGTACAGGGCAGTAGTTGGGGAGCTTGTTGATAAAAATGCTGAAGAGCAATGGTCCCAGGATTGATCCTTGAGGTACACCAGATAGGACCGGCAACTTGGTAGACTGGACATCCCCAATTCTCACTTGCTGTGTTTGGTCAGAGAGATAGCTGTAAAACCATTCAGTGGTGTTAGAAGATAGACCCAGATTTGCCAAGCTTTCCAACAATAGGGGGTGACTGACTGTGTCAAACGCCTTGGAGTTTCTTCTCAAGTCTGCTGTGTGCCAGAACTGCTCATCTTCGCTTTGTAGCACTCTCACCCAATGAACAAGAATGCACTCTTACAACCATAAGAGACACAGTAACTGTACATATAAACATATAAGAAAGAAAAAAAAACAACTAATAACCCTTCCTTCTCAGCTCAAACTAGGTTGAAAGGCTTGTGTTTTAAAAGTCTTGGTTTGGGGTTTTGTAGCTACTGTTTAAATGAATTGATTGTTGCTGCTACCCAGTTGCATGTTTAGGGAGGTACTGGCTACACCTCTAACAGACCTTTTTAATAGATCACTGGAGACTGGTGTGGACCCAGAAGATAAGAGAAGGGCAAATGTAGTCCCACTTCACAAAAGTGGTAGCAAAGAAGAGGTGAACAATTATAGGTCAGTCAGCCTGACATCAGTGGTCTGTAAGTTGATGGAAACACTACTGAAGGAAAGGATATTGAACTATTTTGTATCCAACAGACTGCAGGGCCGAAGACAGCATGGTTTCACAGAGACTTCTTTGACCAGATGACAAAGGTGCTGGATCAAGGAGGTGCAGTAGATATGACTCACCTGGATATCAGCAAAGAATTTGACACTGTTCCACATATGAGACTGGTGGGCAAGTTGGGTAAAGACACAGAAGGCAGTAGTGAATGAAGTGTGTCTGAAGGAAGGAAGGGAGGGTGACCAGTGGGGTTCCTCAGGGATCAGTGTTGGGACCGGTCCTCTTCAGTATCCTTATAAACGACATAGCGGAAGAACTAAAAGAGAAGGTCTGTTTCTTTACAGATGACACCAAAATCTGTAACAGAGTGGACACACCTTGGGGGGGGGGAGATAAAATGTGCAGGGATCTAAATAGACTGGAAGAGTGGTAAAAGGTCTGGCAGCTAGGTTTTAATGGGAAAAAAGTGCAAAATAATGCATTCAGGACATAGGAACCCAGGAGCGGAGGGCAAGATGGGTGGAGTAATACTGACAAAGATGAAGCAGGAAAGAGAACTAGAGGTAATCATATTGAATGACCTGAAGGTGGCCAGGCAATGTTATAAAGCATTTGGGAGGGCTAGTGGGATGCTGGGGTGCACAGGTAGGGACACCTCCAGCAGGAAGAGAGAGGTGATTCTGCCCCTATATAAATCACTTATAAGAACCCATCTTGAGTACACTGTACAATTTTGGAGACCACCTGTCAGAAAAAAAATAGACAAAGTAGAGGCGGTCCAGAGGAATGCTACCAAAATGGTGCAAGGTCTGAATCAAAAGCCCTATGAACACATACTTAAAGAGTTAAATATGTACACCCTGGAGGAGAGGAGGGAGAGAGGGGATATGATATAAACCTTTAAATATCTGACTGGGGTTAATAAGGTACAGGAGGAGAGTATTTTTCAGAGGAACATGTGCTCTAAAACAAGGGGGTATAATATGAAGCTGAAGGGGATAAATTCATGAGGGATGTGAGGAAGTACTTTTTCACAGAAAGAGTGGTAGATACCTGGGCTAACCTTCCAGAAGAGGTAGTGAGGGTATAAACTGTAAGTGGATTTAAAAATCCCTGGGACAGGCACAAGGGAATTGTAGGGGTAGGATAAAAGGTATAATAATACTAACATAAATAATTTAAAACTCACACATGCACACACACATCTGTGCAGACTGTGTGGGCCCGGCAGTCCTTATCTGCTGTCACACTGTTTGAATCTATGAAGTGTGCCAGGTTTCATCAGAGCCAGTGGATGGAATCTGTACCTGTCCTGTAGCTATTTTTTGAAACAAATTCACGCACTGTACTGATAAGTCTGTACATGACAGTTTATTGACAGAGATTATTGTAAGAGTCTCAGAATATGACAGCCAATGAGATTGCAGAATTTCTGAGAACATTTTTATACTATATGGCTATGTTTATTATACTCACTGCTGCTGCTGCTGCTGCCCACCCTCTGTTTTGTCTTGAATCTGCTGCCATTTCTTAGGGCCGCTTTCAGGCATCATTACTGCCCCACTAAGTACTTCCTCCACTTCTGGCTCTTTTTGCTGTAAGTTGTGCCATTTGCGTTTTAATTGATTTATGGTGTAGTAGATGCTGCCCTGCTCCATATCCATCACCACCTTTATCTGACCCCACACTTGCTTAAATTCAAGGTCAGTAAGTTGGCTGGCTCCAAAAAGGGAATTGGTACTGTATGTTTGGTCACCTTTTTTACTAATCCGGCAATATCCATGCACTGGAAGTCGGGTACCGACTTTCAGGAGCTGCCGGCCTGCACCCCCCCCCCCACTTTCTTCTCCTGCTCCTCCTACTCTTCTGGCATCCAGACCCTGTTCCTGACATTGCTCTCCTGAGTCTTCACTCTCTGTTTCTAATACATATCATGCTCATCTTCTTGAAGGTGAAACAATCTGCTTTGAAAAAACTGAGAGCCGTGTGGAAGACGCTGGCAATCTGCAAGGATGTGCATTCTTGCTCAAATATGAGGTAGGTCTACCTTGCTTAACTTTGAATTTTAAACTTGGTATTGCTTTGAGTTTTGGCTTTTTTTCTTCTTTTTCAGTCAAGAAGGAATTTGCAGAACTGCTAATCTTGTGAGTTTAACTTTAGAATGACTGAAATACTGCATAAATGGTTTTCCCTTTTGTTTAGCTGGATTATTTATCTACTAGTATTTTGTGACAGGTTGCATCAAACTATTTTTGATACAGTGAACTATTTACTGGTGGTAGATGATGTTTTCTTTGTGAACTCTGCAGTTGGAGTAGTCAACCCAGACAGGGTCTCAGGTTGTGGAAAATGGTTCATCTGATTATCTTCAGAGCACAGAACATCAGGTTGTATTGGGTCAGGGGAGGTTTACATCATAGGTATTGGGCCCAACTGATTGATTTTTCTCTGACTATAATTATTTTTTGCTGGGTATATTCTCTGGTAGATTGTTGTGTAGGTTGTCCTCCTGAAAGGAAGGTCAACACTCACCGGAGTGGTGACTCAGAGTTTGTAGCTGATTGTTTCCAGAGGAACAGGCTTGGTGCCCAACCCCCGCCCCTCACTCCCCCAGGGTGTCATTTCCTTTATACCAGGGGTTCTGACATCGCTTCGCCAAGAAAGCACAGGGCATTCAACTGTCATATCCTTACCAATCCAGCACACTGCATTGAGGGTACGTGTACTCACACACTTAAAAAAAAAAAAAATTAAATAAACAGGAAGAAAGACAGATATGTGGGGCAGCAGTCTTCCAGAAGACATTCTGGAGACTGTGATGTTTTCCTCTGAGGGAGGAGGTTGCCCATCTCAAGGCTGAATAGGACAGGAGTAGGGAAACATCCCCCACCCAGGAAACACCAGGGCCACTACCACTGCCTCAGAGGTTGCCAAGAAAGAGGAGCAGCTGGACCATGGTGGGCTCAGGGAGGGTGAGGGTGGTATAACAGAGGCACATCCCTCCAGTTGCATCTCTCCACAATCCTTATGCTGTACTGGTCAAGCATAGTTCCCCTGTGGACTCACCCACACTGGAGACCACGGAGGTAGATGGGAACCGCCACAAAGAAGGCCCACAGGAGGGTAGCATGGGACACCACAGGGGAAGGAAGCAGCTCCTTGTGGTGGATCTCAATTATTAGGGGGATAGAACTGGGAGAAAAAGTAGAGAGGGAGATAAGGTGCTTGCCCAGAGCCATGGCTTGGAGGGATGGGAAGTGAATCCTTGGGACTGCAAGAGCATCTGCACAGGAGAGGGAGCTGAACATCATTGTCCACCTAGGGACAAATGACTTAGCTGGGCATGGGATCAGAGCAGTGCAGGAGAAGTTTATGGAGTTAGGGAGGGGCCTTAGCCAAGTAGCACACACGGTAACCTTCTCTGAGGTATTGCCTGTCTATTGCATGGGTGAGGCTAGGGTGCTACGCATCATGTGATTCAATGACTGGTTGAAAAACTGGTGTGGAGCACAGGGTTTTGGCTTCATTGGGGACTGGGTCTCCACCAGGAGGGATGCGCACCTATGCTGGCAAGATGGTCTGCGTCTGTCCAGGATGGGAAGCAGACACCTAGGTGACAGGTTTAAATGCTTCATTGGCAAGCTTTTAAACTAGCCAAGGGGGGGAGGCACTGATGAGAAGCAGGGAATTCCCTGCCTCCCCCCACAAAACAGGGTCATCAGCCAGGTGAACACCAAGGTAGAGAGGTTGATATGGAGCAGGATGGGGGTAAATGGATAAAAAGTCAAAGACAGTAGGGGCAGGGATGGGGCTAAAAGAGGTAAGACCATAAAAAAATTGAGGGTGATGAGTATTAGTGCCCGTAGTTTGGGTAATAAGCTTCCTGATTTAGTGTCCTTGATGGAAGAGTGACACCTGGATATTGTGACAGTCACAGAAATATGGTACACAGAGAATTATGACTGGGATGTAAACATACCAGGGTATGCAATCTACAGGAGAGACAGGGAGGGTAAAAGAGGAGGAGGAGGAATAGCTCTCTACATCAGGGAAGGGATCAAAGCAATGGAACCAAAGGGTAAACAGGGAAGAGAGGAGGCACTGTTGATCATCTTGGAGACAGGTAATGGCACCACAATCCGCATTGGGGTTATATCAGACCCCCATCTCAGGGGGAGGAAATGAACAAAGAAATGTTAGAAGGCATCCTTAGAATGGTAGAAAAAGGGGAGATTTTGTTGATGGGGGACCTGAATAAGCCAGATGTTAACTGGAGCACATGTGCTGCGGCCACATCCAAAACCAGGATCATTCTTGATGCCGCCCAGTGGGCCATGCCTCAGACAGCTAGTGTTGGAACCCATTCAGGAGGGAGAAATGTTAGACCTGGTACTCTCAAATGGAAATGGAGAAGGTAAGAGGATCACAGATTTAGAAGTGGGTAGCCATCTGGGAACTAGCGACCACCGAACAGTGTGGTTCATGATAAACATATCTGTAGAGTCAAGCCATACAAACACAAAAGTATTGGACTTTAGGAGGGCTGATTTTGGCAAAATGGGTGAGTGCCTAATGAATGCACTAGCAAATGGTCTGGAAGGAGGGTTAGAAGAACTATGGGAGAAAATCAAAACTGCCATCACAGAGGCAATAAGTCTTTGTGCGAAGTAAAAACCACTATGGTTCTCAAAAGAGATGGCAGGAAAGGTTAAGGAGAAAAAAGATGGCGTTCAGGAAATATAAGGAATCACAGAATGAGCAAGACAAAGAACTGTACCAGTTAAAGTAGAAGGAAGTGGGGAAGGCAGTTAGAATAGCAAAGGCCCACGCCGGCCCAGCCCGATGGCTCAGCGGTTGGATTTCCGCTTGCAACGCCTGCAACCCAGGTTCAGGAATGTACCCAAGTCATCAGAGGGCCAGCTGGGGGAAGAAGGATCGAGCATCCCTAGGACTGCTCTCCTTTTCCAGGAGAGAGAGGGGTTGAGTGTTCAGCACACGAGCGGCACCCAGCGGAGGCTGGGTTTGCACAATGCACCGATGCTGTCAAGACTTGAGGGTTGAGCAGACACTGGCAATCATTTCACATCCCCACCCTGCTTACAGGGGAAGAAAATGCTGCTCTGGGTCATCTCCATGGCGCCCTTCCCCCTGGGCCTCAATTAGCCTTTGGTACCAGCTCTCCCAACCAGATACTTGTAGAGCAGAGCTGATAGAGGAACAGTTCCACAACCCTGCCCTCTGGGAGGCAAGCTGGAGTAACTGTGGAGAGTTCAGTGATTGCCAATAGTGGGGTTACAGGGGAGCCATGGCCAAGGGCTGAGTTCCAAAGACCCGAGCAGGAAAAAAGTATACTAAATAAATAAAAAAAAAGAATAGCAAAGGCCCAAACTGAGGAAAAGATAGCCAACTCTGTTAAGAAGGGGAATAAAACATTTTATAGGTACATTAGGGAGTGAAGGAAGACCAAGGAAGAGATAGTGAGGCTTAACAAAGGGAAAGGGGGTGAGAAGAGAATGACAGTGGAAAAGCAGAGATACTGAATGAGTACTTTTGTTCAGTATTCACAAAAGAAGAAGTGGGGGAGGTACTTAAACCAAACAATAGAAGCACTCTGGACAGGTGGGTCGATAACAATCCATTCACAGAAGAAATGGTCCTGAGAGAACTCCTAAAACTCAGGGTGGACAAAGCAATGGGACCTGATGGGATTCATCCCAGAATTCTAAAAGAACAAAGGAGAGACCTAGTGACATCACTAGCTACCCTTTTTAACAAATCATGGGAGGATGGTGTGATATCTGAGGATTGGAGGAGGGCAGATGTGATTCCTCTTCACAAAAGTGGAAGCAAGGCAGAGGCAGGGAACTACAGAACTGTTAGTTTAACCTTAGTGGTAGGGAAATGATGGAATCACTTCTGAAAGAAAGAATTGTTGAGTACCAAGAGGCCAGCAGGGCGCAGGACCATAGACAGCATGGATTCACTACGAGAAGGTCATGTCAGACAAATCTAATAAATTTCTTTGACTGGGTGACCAAAGTAGTAGAACAGGGAGGGGCTGTAGATATAGCCTACCTAGACTATAGCAAGGAATTTGACACAGTCCCACACAAAAGATTAATAAACAAGTTAGCCACCCTGGGGGTGGGTCTCTGGATGATAGCCTGGGTAACAAACTGGCTGACCAACAGGACGCAGAGGATAATAGTAAACGCAGTACACTCTAATGACAGGGTGGTTACTAGTGGGGTACTGTAGGGTTCAGTACTGGGACCAGTTCTCTTTAATGTCTTTATAGGAGACATTGCAGTGGCGCTGGAAGGAAAAGTATGCCTCTTTGCAGACAATACAAAAATCTGCAGCAGGGTTGATACACAAGGGGGGTGGAAAGGATGAGAAGGGACTTGGCAAGGTTGGAGGAATGGTCAAAAGTGTGGCAGCTTAGATTCAATGCAAAAAAGTGCAAAGTAATATACCTGGGAAACAAAATCCCAGGGGAAGAGTGCACAATGGGAGGAGACACTAACAACAACAAAAATGGAAAGGGACCACGGGGTAGTTAAACAATGTGAGAAGGCAGTAAGGAGGGCTGGAGGGATACTGGGATGCATATTGAGAGGTATCACCAGTAGAAAACAGGAAGTTGTTATCCCTCTGTACAGACAGTTGGTGAGACTCCATTTGGAGTACTGCATGCAGTTCTGGAGACCCTATCTCCGCAAGGACATAGACAGGATGGAGGCAGTCCAGAGGAAGGCAACTAAAATGGTGCAGGCTCTGTAACAGAAGCCATATGAGGAGAAACAGAAATAGCTTAATATGTATGCCCTTGAGGAAAGGAGGGACAGGGGGGACATGATAGAAACTTTCAAGTACCTCAAGGGAATCAACAAAGTCCAAGATGTTAGCATCTTTGAGAGAAAGATATGTGCAAGAACAAGGGCGCACAGTTTAAAAATAGAGGGTGGATGGCTCAGGGGCAACAGCATAAAGTATTTTTTCATGGACAGGGTGGTGGATGCAAGGAACCATCTTCCTGAGGAGGTTGTGGGTCAAAAGCAGTGGGGGAATTCAAGAATGCATGGGACAGACATAAGGCAATTACAGTGCTCCCTCGCTATAGCGAACCGCGCTGTAACGAATTCCCGCATATAATGTATACGGGTGATGACTCCAGGCAGTTCTACTGAAATTCACATCTGTCGCTGTGTGTCATACTGAAACTGATCGCTGTAGACTCTGTACTAAGCTTGATTCCCCTCACAGTGTAACATTACAACATCAGTACTTAATTTAACCACAGTACCAGTTAACTTTGAAATTAACTTACCGGCTGTCAATTAACTGATGTATAAAATGTGCCAGCAGGTTGTATAGTACTGTCATTGTCATGTCGCATCAAAATGAAGAGGTCAGGCTATACCATAGAGGCCATGCTGGCAGTACTGGACTGCCTGAAAGGTGGTGAAAGATTGGCAAATTAAATCAAAGTTTCTCCCTAGGAACACCACCTCTCACATTCAGCCCTTAGACAGTGGTATCACAGACATTTAAAAAACCCTATTGCAAGCATCTTTTGAGTGATTTAGTTACTGAGGGAACACAAGTTGCAGATCTCCTGAAGAATTTGAACCTCAGGGATGTTGTAAACATTGCTGTCGAAGCTTGCAGGAACATCACTGAAGCCACCATAGTGCACTGTTGAGAAGCTACACTTGGTTTTAGCTTTGGGAGATCAGTTTCACCCCCGTGACAGGCAGGAAGAGGATGATACACCTGGACCCTCTACTGCAATTGATGAACGACTCAGTATGAATGATGAAGTACAGACAGCCAAAGCGATTACAAACACATAAAGAGTCAGATGAAGAGGTTGTTATTCCGAGGTATGCTGAAGCAATCCACAGTGTGGAAGCAGGCTTATACTGGCCACAGTTGCATCCGCTCAAGGTACTTCAGCTTTGCAACCCTATTTCCTATACTCGTGCCATGGCCACCCAAAAAGTTAAATAAACTAAAATTACTGGCTATCTGCAACAGACTGCCAGTGCTTGATGGATTACATCAAGTGAATGTTTTTTTTTTATTTTGAAAATTATCTGAGAAACTGACAAAAGTATTTCTAAACTTGTAGAACATGTAATAAAATTAAACATTTAGAGATATTTCATTGTTGCCCCGTATCTTTTTTTCAGCAGCTCATGTGTTAAGTGCTCCCTCGATATAACAAACACGCCACTATAAGGAACGGAAGTTTTGGCTCCCGACACATTCGTTACAGCGAGGAAGCATTGTATAGTGAAGGGTAGGAGGAAGTAGGCTGTTGGTTAACTAGAATCTGCAGCTTATCCAGTACATAGGGAATGGGCAGACTAGGTGGTCCAAGAGGTCCTAATCTGCCGTTAAAAGTCTATGTTTCTATGTTTATATGCTCTTTTCTAGTTCTGTCTTCTCACTTCTCTGTCTCCTGACACAGGCTCATTTTGAACTGATGTTTCAATGTGGTGGAATTGGTAAAATTGAAGTTTGCAATTCACGGATGGTTTTGCAGTTCACAATGGACTTCTGTTTATGAATGGCAAAATTCTATTCCAGTGGTGGTGATTTAATAACATGTCATTCCATAAATAACAAAATACACCACTGCAGTTTATAATGCATTTTGCAGTTTACACAGTGTATTGCTTGTAAATTACAAAATTATTTTTTTTGGCACACTAAAATTTTCTGCCCAAAATAACATCTGAAATAAGGTGGGCAGACTGGAAATGGTCCTGACCCTTGTTATCATAATCAGGACCCAGGCCACAGTCCTGTTAAGTTCTGATTAGTTCTGATACTAAACAGAGCCATTTGTAAAATGTGACAAAAAATTGAAAATCTGCCATACAATTGCAAAAAAGGAAACTAAGATCTCTGACACACCCACCCCCACCCCCATACAGAACTGTAAAGAACATTACAGCAAATAAAAACGGAGTTTATATTGACACAGATGTGCTGGTCAATTCTGAATACATGGCAGCATGCAAGTGGCCTGGTTTCCTGCATCCTGCCTGACTGCAGCAGTGCAAACTGATCTGTCTGATTTGAGAGGGTAATCCTGTTTAGTATACAATGGAAACATTAGCTGGTTGCTACACTAGTTGCTTCTCTGCTCCACTGCGAGTCATGCAGTTACTTTCTATGGCACTCTGTCCTCTTGGCCAACCCAAACTGATGACACATTTAGGGGACCCCTACCAAAAAATAACTGCAACCTCTTCATTTTTGAGCACATAAATGAACAACAAATTAAGAGAGAGATGCTGCTGCTGCTGCTTGATGTTCAAGTTCAAAATTCAAATTCAAGTTTATTGGCAGGAAGGCTCCATTGAGCAGGTGTATTTACAAGGAGGTCATGATTAGCAAAAGGGATAATATACAGATATGTCCAAGGCAATACACAGTATATAAATGAATATCCTTGAAGAAGAAATAGTACAATAATATTTGCGATGAGAGAAGAAATAAGTAAGCAACACAACCAGGAGCAACACACATAGGTGCCCCTTGAGGGTGCAGGTTGTGAGGCTAAGGACGCCCTCCCTGAACAGGAATCAGACTCCTACACAGGCACCCAGTGCACAATGCAGGCTCCCCTCAAGGGTGCAGTTTGTGAGGGTAAGGACACCCTTCCTGAACAGGAATCTGACCCATACACAGGCACCCAGTGCACAATGCAGGTTCTCTTCAAGGGTGAAGGTTCTGAGGAAGGACTCAAACCCCTACACAGGCACCCAGTGCACAACGCAGGCTCCTCTCAAGCTTGCAGGTCATGAGGGTAAGGACATCCTCCCTGAACAGGAATTGGACCATTACACAGGTACCAAGCGCACAACGCAGGCTCCCCTCAAGGGTGCAGGTTGTGAGGGTAAGGACACCCTTCCTAAACAGGAATTGGACCCCTACACAGGCATCCAGTGCACAACACAGGCTCCCCTCAAGGGTGCAGGTCATGAGGGTAAGGACACCTTCCCTGAGCAGGAATCAGACCCTATGCAGGCACCCAGGTAACAAGCATTTCACTGAAGGCCAGAAGCAGTGCCGCTACTCGGCCATCGCCAAACTCTGAGCTGGAGACAGAGGCCTCGCTGCCCCCCACCACCACCCTTAGTCAGCTTTCTGTTATATAGGGTTTGTCATGTGAGCACAAAAATCAATCAGCCCATTTTCCTACTAGCAGGTTATCAGTTCCTGTCACTAGTGGCCACTACACTCTCGTCCTTACTCTCAAATTTCTAGCTAAAAGGACGGACCGCAGAGGTGCTGTAATGCATAGAGAGGTTGAGGGGAAGACCATTTGCCGCTGGTCCCATACAACTGATAGACTGCTGTAATTACAAAAAGACTGCCACAAGTACTGTAGACTGCCTAGACTATAAGAAATAGGGGACAAATAGAACTGACAGCCTGCTCCAAAATAGAAAGATCTGAGAGCCAATTGCTATGCACAGACCAGCTGCGTTACTGCTCAAAATGATTAAATTGCTAATTGAAACCATGTCTATACCTGATGTGGGGAATGTCCAAACAATGGACAGAACAGTGCCCAAGAATCATCCAAGCCCCTTTGCCTATCCCCACAGAAACAGGTATGAGTGTCTTAGGTGCAAGCCAAACAAGGGGGTTATCTTGGTAGTTATGCATATCTGTCTAACTGTATGGACAGATAACCTCATGGGCCAGCACTGGTCTATGAACCCGAACAAGGGCTAGCAGGAATGTCACCTCACTCATGGCAATACCCGACCACTCAGTGGAGGGATTCCCTGCTTGTGATGCTTGGGTTAACTAAGAAGGGAGCTTCCTATCTAATGTTCCATGGCTCGTGGGAACATGAGCTAAGGGGTGCATTACTTGCCTTGCCAAAACTACTAACATTAATCTCAATCCTGCTACTCCTAGCAGGTGATATTGAGCTGAACCCAGGACCCCCAGTGGCAAACTTTAATATTGAGTCCCCCCCAAGATTTGAACTGGACCTCCCTTAAGGATTAAAGATAGCCCACATGAATATCTGTAGCTCGCACCCCAAAATACACGAAGTTCAGAGATGGATCGAGCTGTACAAATGAGACATTCTGGCAGTATCAGAGACATGGCTAAAACCACACATCCTAATGCACAAAATTGAAGTTACTGGGTACACCACGTTCTGGAATGAAAGGATAGGTAAGAGTGGAGGAGGTGTACTCATGATTGTCAACGACACACCAGACATGGTTCTTGCCTTACTCCACTATACTAACTGTATAGGCAACGAATCCAAATTTGTTAGGATTACACTAGGTCTCGCCAAGCACCTAACCATAGGTTGCCTGTACCACCCTCCTAAAACTGCTTTCCAAGCCTTTGAGTCTGTTACCAAGGCTTTAGCAGAAAGTGTTACTTCTGAAATGCTAATACTGGGGGACTTCAACCTTAATTGGGCCTCTGACACCAAACAGGGCTTCAGAGTCTCACTCCTGGAAGCGAATCTGGAACAGGCCATCACTGAAACAACTAGGCACAATGCCAAGATGGGTAACCATACCACCGTCGACTGGGTGCTGACATCCAATCCCTTAAACATCCAGGTGGATGGCACCCTGGCAGATGCCCTGAGTGAACACTCTCCAATCTTCTGTACTTAAAAGAATAGAGCACCCAAGGTCCCTCCTAGGTTCCTCACAGCTGGAGACTTTTCCAAGTTCTCTGAAGACGCCTTCCAGCAGTACCTCCATAATATGGATTGGGGCCCCGTTCAACTACTTCCTAGTCTAGATGAAGCTCTGGAGTACTTCCAAAGCTCCTTCATCTCAGCAGCCAACCAGTTTGCTCCTCTGAAGAGGCTACAAAACCTCAAACCTCCCAGAGGACCTGGTGACTTATAGAACCCTGAGTAACAAGTGCAAACAAGCAGCCAAGACTGCGAAACTAGAGTATGTCAAGGGTCTCCAGCAGTTCAATCTCGCTGACCCCAAACCCTTTTGGTCATGTATCAATGCCCTAATAAAAGGCAACAGCATGCCACCCCAAGGCCCAATACAACACAATGGCCACACTCTTATTGATGGGCAAGAAATGGCCTCAGCCATTAACAAGCTTTTCACAAACCTGGAGGACTACAAGGTGAGTCTCCCGCGAAAACCCGCAGGGCAACAGCATTCAGACACTCAGAGCCAAGATAGACCACTCTTTCATTTAAGGCTGGTGAGGGCTAAGGAAGTTCTCTCCCTGGTCAAGTCCATCAAAGAGAAATGCTAAACCGGTCCAGATGGACTGGACCCAAAACTGCTCAGGGCAGCTGCTCCAGCCATAATTCTCCCGGTCACATGGTTCATTAATAGGTCACTAACTGAAGGAGCTGTACCTAATAGATGCAAGCAGGCAAATGTGGTTCCCATCCATAAAGGGGGACCTAGATAGTCCATGGGCAACTACAGGCCTATCTTTCTACTATGCACACTAGCCAAAATCCAGGAAAGATTAGTCTACTGCCAACTCAGAGACTACCTGGAAACTAACTGTTAGACTACTAGATCATACACAGCATGGATTCAGAAGAAACCATGGGATCGACACAGCCCTTATCAGACTCTCAACTGACATAATAACTGCCTTGGACAACAGCACCCCCACCGAGGCTGTTTTTATAGACCTGACCAAGGCCTTTGACCTAGTAGATCATGACCTCCTGCTAAGCAGACTGGGTAACCTTGGACTTGACCAGCACTCACTAACCTGGCTTGGTAGCTACCTGATAGAGCTCTCCCAACAGGTCAAGTGGAGAGGTACTATATCCAAACCACTCATTCTCAAGGAAGGGGTACCCCAGGGATCCATACTGAACCCCCTCCTATTCAAGCTATTTGTCAATAACCTGAACAAACACTGTGGAGGATGCTCGCTGGTCCAGTATGCAGATGATGCAGTGATCTACTGATCCTCAAGTAGCACTGCAGATATCGGGGCCCTCCTACAATCAGACTTTGCATTGCTAGAAACCTGGCTGGCAGAAAACAGGCTAATCCTAAATGCCACAAAAACAAAGGCCATGGTCTTTGGCCCTAGAACACTTGGGCAGGACCGAAACTCTCGACTCTCAATAGCCTCCTCTACGGGTACCACTACTGAGGTAGTGAAATCGCTAAAATACCTGGGTCTGAAATTGGACCAAAGCCTTACCCTGAAGCCTCACGTTGATCAGTTAACCAAAACCCTGCACCACAAGCTTGGCCTGCTCCACCGCCTGAATGCTCAGCTAGTCCCTGAGTCCAGGATCACAATTGCCAACACCATCCTGCTACCAATTTTGACATATGCCACCCCTGTCAAGCAGGGCCTGGGAAAACAGGAGCACACGATAATGTAGGTACTATACAATAAGGTGGCCCGCTTCACCACATTGTCTCACAAAAGGAGACACCATTGTGATGCACTGGCCTCCCTTAAGTGGCCATCTCTTACTAGTCACTTGCAGTACCCATTGTTCAATGTGCTTACGCAACTGGATGAGATGATATGAGATGATGTTTGTGTAACTTGATTTGCTTTGTGGCTTTCTGTCACCCCATCCATGGGATATACCACCCTATAGGGGTACGACGCAAGGAACTCTAGAGGAGGGTTCCCCCCTACAGGTGCCATGGGAATGAATGCACCGGCTAAATGTAGGTTAGGAAGAAGCCCATGGGTAAGAGAGATGAGCTGCTAGAGGAGGAGGGCTGGATGGTGGGCAATGAAAAATGAATCCTAGTGAGGCCCAGGATGTGTGACCTTTTAAGCCTGATGGGGGAGTGATGTTGTTGCTCCGCCCCATCGAACCTTGGGCTTAAAGACATCCTATTCAATGTGCTTATGCAACTGGATGAGATGATATGAGATGATGCTTGTGTAACTTGATTTACTTTGTGACTTTCTGCCTCTCTATCCATGGAATATACCACCCTGTAGGGGTACAATGCAGGGAACCCTAGAGGAAGGTTCCCCCCCTTACAGGTGCCAAGGGAATGAATGCATCACCTAAAGGTAGGTTAGAAAGAAGCACAAAAAGAATACCCAAAGGTGTCAAGCTTCGAAGAGGCGAAGATGATGGATGAATTCTGAGAAGATGATAAGGGCTGACTTCCTAAGGAGAGAGGGGAAAGCAGAGGCCACCAGCTGCCTCCATCCAACAGTAGAACCTAACTAACTAACTAAATGAAGAAAGTACTAACTCTAACTAATATTATGACCATTGGCATGGAGGAGATGAAAAAAACCCTTTGAGGAGGAAACCTCTGGGGTTCCAAGGCCTAGGTTCCAAGACCTTCCCTCCAGGCTGACAACGTTTGATCTGAGGACATATGTTGGTAAAGAGAATAGTTCATTAACGAGGTATGTGAGTAGGAAGGATGATGATGGGATAGGGAAAAAACTCCAAAGAAGCACAGATTAAAGAAGGAACATGAGGCAGCAGGGACGCAAGAAGTGTATGCTCGAGTAGTCGATGGGAGGGAGTAGTTCCATGTTAAAATGAGAGGAGCAAGGGGTGTCCAGATGTGTTGATTGACTGATGTGAGTGAACAGACACTGAGGTTGATGAGACATGCTTGGTTATGCAATGTGAATGATTAGACCTTAAATGATTAGACCCTGAGGTTGTAGTCGATGAGGTATCATAGGATTCAATGACAGGAATGCTTGAGTAAGCAATGTAAATAGATAAACCTTGAGGTAAGCCTAAGTGAATGATGACTGGAGGTTTGAACCCGATACATGTGGCAGGATGGCCACTGGCTAATAAGGTGACATAGGAATCATGATAGGTATGCCCAAAAAGAGATATCGATTGCAGGCCTCGAGTGGAGTGAATCCTGGATTGCTGGTATGGAATTGGAAGAGGAGGAGACAGGAATGAACTTGAAAATGAACTTGGATGAAGATAGTATGAGTAAGTAGGCTTCTTGAAAGGAGGCAGACTCCGAGGCCAAGAAGGTATGTCCAGAACCAAAGGCAACTCAGATTGAGCGATCGAGGAGCAAAAGTGGATGATGTATGAGGAAGAGTGAAACTAAGAATGGGGTGAAGCCCTGATGGCTGGTACCAGAAAGGCGTGTAATGAATCAAGGCACATGACAAGTCATGGTGAAGGGTGGCCAATTCTGTTCCACGAAATGCTGAATGGAGGCCTATCCAAGTTGCAGAAAGACTGGTGGATTACTGGATGGCTTCCTAGCAGTGGCGGTGAGACAAAAACAGTAGTGAGGTTCAAAAATGTATGGGAGAAGCACAAGGGAATCATCCTGGAAAGGAAGGAGAAGGGGTGAAGCCCTGATAGCTGGTACCAGAAAGGCGTGTAATGAATCAAGGCACATGACAAGTCATGGTGAAGG
Organism: Neoceratodus forsteri; assembly: GCA_016271365.2. Lineage (NCBI taxonomy): Eukaryota > Metazoa > Chordata > Ceratodontiformes > Ceratodontidae > Neoceratodus > Neoceratodus forsteri. The sequence continues at coordinate 1,140,483,911 of CM057455.1, read as the reverse complement.
GTGGCCGATTCTGTTCCACGAAATGCTGAATGGAGGCCTATCCAAGTTGCAGAAAGACTGGTGGATTACTGGACGGCTTCCTAGCAGTGGCGGTGAGACAAAAACAGTAGTGAGGTTCAAAAATGTATGGGAGAAGCACAAGGGAATCATCCTGGAAAGGAAGGAGAAGAGCTATAGATCAATCAATGTCTGTAGTGATAACGGAGGTAGGGAAAAAACAGGCAGACTGCAGGAGCCATGCAGACCAGAATCACCATCTAAGACTGTGATTCTGTCAGCAGCCCAGTAGTGGTTCGGCTACTGAATGGGGATGGGTATATGAGTCGTGATAGGTATGCCCAAAAGAAATATCGATGGCAGGGCATGAAATGTCTAAAGCAGATCAGATATGGCTTATGGTGTCACCTACTGGTCAGGAAGAAAACTAGCCTGAGATAGAGTAGGAATTCCCCCTTAGTAAATATTGAGTGAATCATGCCGGACTGGTAGACAGATTAGCCAGACAGGGCTGTGCAAGTACACAAATAACGTAAGGTCTAGGCACTGAGCCTTAGTCCATGCAAATAAAAAGAAAATCAGACCAGAGGGCATACTGTCCCTTTGCTGGTGATGCTAAACATGTATTATTGTCCATCCCCAGTGCTCCAAGATGAGAAACAAATACCTTGGTTTCCAACTGAAGTTGAAAAAACAGAAAATAACATTGAGGCATGAATGCTGTAAAGGAAATACGAGCCACAGGGAACCGAAAGGATGCTCACAGAGCAATAAATATGAAAGGAGGAAATACTCAAATTAGGGGGGAGATACACCACTAGAATTGAATTCATAAGTCTCCTAATCTGTACACACATGCAGCAAACAAAAATTATAGTAGTTGAAGTTATATATCATAGATCAGTGCAAGTCAAAATAATGTGGGGAATGGAGCCCATAGGTAAGAATGGTTGATGACGCATAAGTGGCCCCATACTGCATGATGCTGAGGTAATCAATAAATGGAGAAAGCACAGACAGCTAGAAATTTGGTGCAGTAGGAAGACAACCTGAGAGAGAAGGGAGACATGAAACACAGAATCGGCGATGCAGCAGATGAGCAGCCACCCAAATCAGGAGAAGACACAGTGAGAAGAGTCGATGAGGAAACAGGGCAGTGATCAGAGGAGAGAGCAGCCTAGAGCCCAGGTGGACCACTAAGAGGAGCAAACGGGACAGTAGAATGAAGAACGGGGAAGGAGGGGGGAGAGAAAAGTGAAATGGGCTAGGGAGGAAGAGCTGGCGGCCCAAAGCAGCTGAGGATACATGGGCGAAAGTCCAAAAGAGAAGAAGGGAGGGGAGCGAGGAAGTGCGGCATCACTGACCACGATGAAAGCCATGGAGACTGTGCCTGTGGGGGGAGGGGCATGGGGGGACAGGCTCCCTAGCATCGGTTTGGGTTAGAAGTGAGATCGAGGAAGGCAGTAGCACGCCGAGTGATGTACTCCTGGAAGCACTGGGAAGTACACAGAGTTGCAGTTGGAAGAGCTGAGAATATGCCCAAAATAAAGCAGAAGAAGGAGAACAAATGGAAAGAGAGGAGAAAGGTACAGGGGGTGAGGGAAATAAACTGGAGGTAGGGAACCGGCATCAAGAGGCAGAGTTGAAAGGTAATGACAGCCAGTATCAAAGGAGGGTGGTGCCTCCGGCTGGCAATGAAAAATCAATCCTGGCGAGGCCCAGGATGTGTGACCTTTTAAGCCCGATGGGGGAGTGACATTGTTGCTCAGCACATTGAACCTCGAGCTTAAAGCCCTCCCATTATGTAATGCATTTAAGTTACTCAGCAGCCCCCCCAGACAGCCTGACTGGGCTGCTGGTCCCCAAGAGAAAGGGCAGGCAGTTCCGAACCACTGGGAGAAATCTCCTTGAAATACCCAGGGTACGCACCACAGTGGGTGACAAATCCTTCCCCCATAAGCTCCCACAACAATTGCAGGATGCAAACTCCTTGAGAATCTTCCAATCCAGGCTATGAGCACACCACTTAAGAAACACCACTTGTACATGTGCAAGAACTCTGAGCCATAGAGACTAGTTCACAACCTACGTTGATCCAGGCCAGTCTAGGCCAATCCTCTGCAGGCAGAGTCAAGTATACTGTCCATTGCTGTTTGCCTGATAAGGCCACTCACTATACTAATTCCACTTATTCCTAATGTATGAATGCTTAAACCATCCCATGTACTAAGACTTGAACCCAACACTGTGATGGCCAGATTGTAACCTGAAATGGTCAAATGCACCTATTTGCTATGTATTTTCTCTGTATATGAAATGTTCTACTGTGTAACTAACTCTGGGTCGCCCCTGAAAAAGGGACCTTCGGGGCTCAGCAGGCTTACCCGGTTATCAAAATTGAATAACTCAAAAAATAAACAAATAATCGTTTATGAATTCAGGACTGAAGAATCTCAGGAATAATGACAAATCAATCAGCGTCATACATAATTACAAACCTATTCTGAAAAAGGAGGGCACATCTGCAACAGGAGGTAGCATCTTAGCCTAGTGAGACACTTTGGCCTGTCAAGTGCATTGGGAAGAGATGACACCAGGCAGCTCAATAGCAACTCTGTGGTCAAGTCTGCAATCTACAGTCTGTTAACAGCTCACTTCTATAAGGGAATGCTTACTATGAATTAAAATCATATTTTTCATTCTGAAAGGGACTATTCAGGAAATGCAAATGTTACGCGTAAGTCAGGACATGCAGTGATTTTACTGAAAGGTGGTATTCAGGCTATCCAAAAATTAATTCAATCTGAAAGGACATGCTGCAAAAATTGTGACATCAAGATTCAGGCAATTCAAACACTAGCTCAGCACAATAGGACATGCTGCAAAAACTGTACCATCAGGCTCAGGTAGTCCAAACATTAGCTCAGTCTGATAGAGCATGCTACAAAAACTGCACCATCAGGCTAAGGCAGTCTAAACATTAGCTCAGTCTGATATGGCATGCTACAAAAACTGCACCATCAGGCTAAGGCAGTCCAAACATTAGCTCAGTCTGATAGGGCATGCTACAAAAACTGCACCACCAGGCTAAGGCAGTCCAAACATTAGCTCAGTCTGATAGGGCATGCTACAAAAACTGCACCATCAGGCTAAGGCAGTCCAACCATTAGATTAGTCTGATAGGACATGCTGCAAAAACTGCCGTCAGGCTCAGGCAGTCCAAACGCTAGCTTAGTTCAATAGGACGTGCTGCAAAAACTGCACCATCAGGCTCAGGCAGCCCAAACATTAGCTCAGTCCAATACAGCGTGCTGCAAAAACTGCACCATCAGGCTCAGGTTGTCCAAATACTAGTTCAGTCTAATAGGACATACTGCATAAACTGTGTAATCAGGGTCATGCAGTCTGAACACTAGCTCAGTACAATAAGACATGCTGCAAAAACTGTGCCACATGTAGCCAACAAGCACCAGCACACCTCTGTTGGATGCAAAAAGGCTTTATTAAATTACTTTAAAGCATGCACCACCATTATGGTAATGGCTGATACAGAGTACAAGGAACCCTGACTGGTTTTGTATGCAGTGCATCCTCAGGGGGTGGTTTCTAGGCAGGGTCATAGTACATTTTAAATCCAAGAATTATTTAAAGTGACAGTATATATCCAAAGTGCTCACAATAGTAAAGTGCGTAATGCAAAAAAACTATAAACACACTCATTTTCTGCATAACCTCTAATGCCATACAAATGACAGTATAAGTAAAAGAAATTCATATTATCTACATACTGTATATAAGTATTCTCTCTACTCACAAACATAATTTAAAAGCTATAGTTTCACAAAAGTCCAGCACTCACCACCACAATAAAAATGCTGCTCACTAATTTTCCATTCAAGGTGCAAAATTTATTAAAGTGCCTGAAGATATTAAACAAATACATCTAGTGCAGTTCTGGAACCCTTCCATATAAGGATTACATTGTCAGTGATGCAGCCGACAACACTGCACTTGCAAGAAATCCAGCTCTCTATAAATAAGGCTTGCAGGCTAATGCTGGGAGCCCCTAGGAGCACGTGTAAGTGCCTGCTGTACTCCACCACCAACTTGCTCAACCTTGAAGAAAGACTCCACTTCCAAACCTGCCTTCTTGTAAAAAAGACCTTGCTAGGGCTCTCCCCCCCGGGGTCGTTACCTTCCTGCTGCCTCCCTGCAACGTTCCTCCCCCTCAATCTCCACCCACAGCACTGTCAAAACCTCCCTTATTGTTCCCAGGGTAAGGACCTCTATGGCCCAGAGATCCTCTTGCTATCAGGCTCCCTCCTGGTTCAGTTCCCTCCCAGCCAATATAACTGACTCCACTAAGCTTGGTCCTTTCAAGATCTCCCTCAGAAGCCATCTGACAAGCACTCGCTGCTGCAACTGCACATATTCCTCCATCTGCCCCTTACCTTCACCCCAATGCTGGGTCTGCCCTTTCTACTTTTGCTGTATATACCTGGGGTCTCATGCAACATCTACTGACTAATGTGATAAAATATTTTTGGTTGCTACCTGACATGGTACTCATGTACCTATATTATGACTACTGTGATTTACCTATTACCAAGCATGTACCACCAGTGAATGCCTGTAACACTGGTTGCTTTTTTAATCTAAGCATTATGTACTGTACTGTTTGTTTGCTGTGATGTATTGCTCTCTTGATGAGGTGCCTTTGTAAATGAGTTTATGACTCAAATGTCTGTAAACCGATAATCTAATAAATAAATAAATACATGAAACAATTATATAATTCAATCTTATAAAGGAAGGGGTTACAATCAGAATCTCTAATGGATTTGGTCTCCCACATGCCCATATATAAATGCATGAAGTACTTTACAGTGCTGACACAATTATATGCATCTCTGATTAGCAGTAAGATAATGTGGACATTTTATCTTTAGGAGAAATAAGAAATAATAAAATGAAATGCATGTAAGATAGTGATATTATAGTATGTTAAATATATAACTATATAGTAGGTTTTTTGTAGTTTTTAATAAATTTAATAGTTGTGTGTATGTTTTTGTATGTTTTGTTTTTATTATATTACTTGATGATATGTGTTCACATATGAACCATTTTATAAAGTGACTGTTTCACACTACACTAAAATTGTTTGGGATGCTGATGATGATGTCATATCTTTGTGCCTATTTAAGGCAGGTTTTGAATTGTTTTGCATGTCTTTTGATTAAAGACGGTCAGTCTGAAACTAGTCAAGACATGCTTACTACTGGCACTTTAATAAATATTGCACCTTGGATGGAAAATTAGCGAGCAGCATTTTTATTGTGGTGGTGAGTGCTGGACTTTTGTGAAACTATTTTGCTTATTTACCTGAGCACCCCAACCTGGTGCAGCGTTCTACCTTGATGTCCATAATTTAAAAGCTCTAGGCACAATTTCAAATGCAGGCTGAAAAGTATGAAAATAATGTATTCTTATCTATTCATTTTTATGGATGCATTCAAAGTGTTTAGGGTCATCGATCCATAGCATTATTGCACCATCTCAAGTGGCCCATAACATCATTATAAAGTTATATTACATTACTCAATATTTGCCACCCTAGGACTGGCGATCACATGGCATCCATCCAGTCTTGGTCACCATAATTGTGTACTGGAAACAGTCAGGGCTTTCCCTTCCAATTTCTAAGTGTAAAAAGAGGGAAAAAGAAAAGAGCCATTAATACAAGAGTGTTTATGCCAATGTCCTATATACACGTATAAAAGAACTGTAAACTTTATTCAGGAGGCAATCACACAATTTCTACTGTTTAAATCTATTGACAAACAATAAAATTCAGGTATGTCTAACTTTTGCCAAATTGATACACAGTATACAAATACACAGGCAAAGAAATGGGTGATATTTTCCTAACTACTTAACACACAATAGCTTATCTACGTATACACAGTAACAATTCATGTTTATCATTTAGGCCCAGTGGATCCAGGGCCCCCGATGTATAATTCCAAAAAGACACTCTCTGTTTCAATTTGTCATCTACACTCTCACCTCTAGGACCCAAAACCATGTTTTCAAGTCCACAGAATTTAAAAGTATGCCGTATCTATCTATTCCTTTTCTCTCTACAATGCATAGCCAAATAACTTCTCTCGTCATTATTTTCAATTCATCTTAAATGTTCACCAATTCTCACTTTCAGGGGCCTAGTGATTTTACCCACATAAAGTGCTCCATGTTGACATGTGGCTAAATACACCACATTGTCTGTAATGCAAATAATGAGGTCACTGGTATCAAAGGATTTAGAGGTGGATGGGGTAAAAAATGTTTTCACTTAACTGCACTGAATATGTGTTAACCAACAACTATTTTATGTTTCATGACTCTTTCTATTTACAGCTCAAGGGAATGGCAATGGGGGCTACATTCACCCCCAATTTCATCACTTTCTATTTGGGACTTTGGGAAACAGTAAAAGTCTATGACAGCCAAACAAATCTTTTTCATGATAGGTTTAACATCTGTCGTCATTATATAGACAATATGTTTTTAGTGTAGCATGGCACATGGGAAATATTGATGGAATTTAACCAATACCTAGAGGCTAGCAATCTGAATTTGAAATTTTCAGTACAGGGTGATTGGCATTCAGTTTCCTTCCTGGATCTTACTATTCATAAAGAACCTGATGGTACCTTAAGGATTGACCTTTTTAGAAAGGAGCCTGACTGAAACTCATTTTTGCTTGCCTCTGGCTGCCACCTCCACCATAGCATCAGTAACATTCCCAAAGCCCAAATAATTAGGGTGCGGAAAAACAGTAGCAGTGACAGGGATTTTTTGATCTATGGAGAAGCAATGTGTAAAAGATTCCAGGAGAGGGGGTACCCAGAACAGAGTGTTAAAAGAACTTTACAAGAAACATTTGAGATAGACAGAGAGAGCTTATTATGTGACAGGAAACCTAGAGAGAATGAATCACGTTTGAATTGTGTGACTAAGTACTCTAGGCAGTGTAAAGATATACAAAGGATTATTTATTCAAACTGGAATATCCTGTCAGGGGAACCACTTTTAAAAGATCTACAACAAAAACTACTTGTGGTCTTTAGGAGGGGTGCTAATTTATGTGATAAATTGGTACATCACTTTCAACAAATGACAAGCTCTGAAGATGGGGGATACAGACAAACCCAACCAACTGGCACATTCCCCTCTGGGAATTGCAAGTTATACAGTTCCAGTCTTAAATTCTGTACTTTTACAAGCTGTAATAGCCAGCAGAACTTTGATGCTAGGGACCTCATTACTTGCATTACAGACAATGTGGTGTATTTAGCCACGTGTCAGTGTGGGGCACTTTATGTGGGTAAAACCACCAGGCCCCTGAAAGTGAGAATTGGTAAATATTTAAGACTGGTTGAAAATAATGACAAGAGAAGTGCCGTGGCTATGCTTTGTAGAGAGACAAGGAATAGACAGATACAGCATACTTTTAAGTTCTGTGGACTTGAAAACGTGGTTTTGGGCCCTAGAGGTGAGAGTGTAGATGACAAACTGAAACAGAGAGAGTCTTTCTGGATTTGTACATTAGGGGGCCTTGGATCCACTGGGACTAAATGATAAACGTGAATTGCTACCATGCATATACGGATAAGCTATCGTATGTTAAGTAGTCAGAAAAATATCACCCGTTTCTTTGCCTGTGTATTTGTATACTGTGTATTAATTTGGCAAAAGTTAGACATACCTGGATTTTATAGTTTGTCAATAGATTTAAACAGTAGAAATTGTGTGATTGCTCTCTTGAATACGGTTTGCAGTTCTTTTATATGTGTATATATAGGTCTTCGGCTCAAGCACTCTTATATTAATGGCTCTTTTCTTTTTCCCTCTTTTTACACTTAGAAATTGGAAGGGAAAGCACTGACTGTTTCCAGTACACAATTATGGTGACCAAGACTGGATGGATGCCATGTGATCACCAGTCTTAGGGTGGCAAATATTGAGCAATGTAATATAACTTTATAATGATGTTATGAGCCACTTGAGATGGTGCAATAATGGTATGGATCGATGATCCTAAACACTTTGAATGCTTCTCTAAAAATGAACAGATAAGAACATATTGCAGTCATACTTTTCAGCCTGCACTTGAAATTGTGCTTAGAGCTTTTAAATTATGGTTTGTGTATGGAGAATATTTATATATGGTGATAATATGAATTTCTTTCAGTTATACTGTCATTTATATAGAGAATAATATATGGGTAGGTAGTTATAATGGGGATTTTACACATCCCCGAGGGGTGGGATGCCACATAAACCCCAAAAGCGAAGCTCGAGGGGTTTATTAAGGCATCCAACCCTGAGGGTGTGTGTAAAATCCAAGTTTTACACACCTACCCATCCTTTATTTTGTATAATCGCTGGGGGCCATTTTTTCACCACAGCAATTATACAAAATATCTCTATTTCGGTATGGAGTCAAGCTACGGACCATTGGAGTTTTAGCGCAGTCCATAGCGGCTGGCTCGTAAACTGAAGCTGCCTTTTTTCTAACTTGGGACCGAATAAGTAGTTGTTTTTATTTTTTGTGCCCAGTAGTATTATGTTAAAATAAAAGAAGAACTTACTGGCGACTTCTGTCGGGGAAGTTGAGAGCACTGAAGAGCAGGGACAGACCGCACAGAGAGCAAGAAGTTTGCGGCAGGCACATGCACTAAAGTAGGGAAACTGGGCATGTGAATGCCATTATAACCAGCTGGTTATAATGCCAAAATTATAACCCAGTTTCCCTATGAGAAGAAATGGTAACCAGTTATTATATGGCATTAGAGGTTATGTAGGAAATGAATGTGTTTATAGTTTTTTGCACTAGGCACTTTACTGTTGTGAGCATTTTGGATAGCTACTGTCACTTTAAATAATTCCTGTATTTAAAATACACTATGACCCTGCCTAGGAACCACCCCTGAGGATGTACTGCATACAAAACCGGTCAGGGTTCCTTGATCTTTGTACCAGCTGTTACCATAATGGTGGTGCATGTTTTAAAATAATTTAACAAAACCTTTTTGCATCCAGCAGAGGTGTGCTGGTATTTGCTGGCTACTTTTGGAGTTTTTTCTTGCAACGTGCACCCTCCCAGCATGAGTGAGCTGTCTTGCTGCTCTCAAAAGCTGTGGCGTCATGCTCAGGCAGTCCCGTCATCAGCTCAGTCCAATAGGGTAAACTGCAAAAAGTGTACCATCACATACTGGTAATCCAAACTGTATCTCAGTCCAGTAGGACATACTTCAAAAATTGTGTCCTCAGATTCAGGCAATCCAAACATTAGCTCAGTCTGAATGGACATACTGCAAAAAGTGTGCCATCAGGCTCAGGCAGTCTAAAGACTAGCTTACTCCAAAAGGCCACGTGCAAAAACTGTACCATTAGGCTGAAGCAGTCCAGACTCTAGTTCAGTCCAATAGGCCATGCTGCAAATCTGTGCCATCAGGCTCAGGCAGTCCAAACACTAGCTCAGTCCAATAGGACATGCTGCAAAAATTGCGCCATCAGGCTCAGGTAGTCCAAACTCTAGCTTTGTCCAGTAGGCCATGTTGCAAAAACTGCACCATTAGGCTCAAACAGTCCAAACTCTTGGTCATTCCAGTAGGACATGCTGCAAGAATTGTGCTATCAGGTTCAGGCAATTCCATCATTAGCTCAGTCAAATAGAATAAACTGCAAAAAACGTGCAATCAGGTACAGGAAATCCAAACATTAGTTCAGTCCAATGGGACAAGCTGCAAAAACTGTGCCATCAGGTTCAGTCAATCCAAATATTAATTCAGTCTGATAGAACAAGCTGCAAAAATGTTGCCATCCAGTTCAGGAAATCCAAACATTAGCTCAGTAAAGAAGAAGAGGCAGACGCATTTATATAGCACATTTCATATACACTGCATCCCAAAGTACTTTATAGGCAATGAGAGACTGGTAGTGAAGCGACTGAATGTGTTGTGGCAACCATTAGCACATGCTGCTAAATTGTGTAGCTCACTGAAGAGCATACTAAATTAGTCATTTCTTTTCCTGAAAAATCTCACTTTTTTAACTGCCATCTCGAATGACCATTTTTGCTCAGTATTCACTAAGGAGAACTGCAGGTCCCTGCCAGAAAGTGGCATCAAAGCTGCCACTGAGGGAGTCCTGAAAATGTGACAGCCATTGCTCACTAGTTAAAGGGTCTGGTAGGGACTGGAAACCCTTAAGATAGATTAGGCCCCAGGACCAGATGGGTTGCATCCTAGGATACTTAGGGAACTAACAGCATAGCTAGTTGAACCACTGTCTGTTCAACAGCTCACTTAGGTCTGGGGAAGTTCCTAGAAATTGGAAGATGGCAGACATTGTATCACTTCATAAGGTGGGGGATAAGAGGCATCAAGAGAACTACAGGTCTGACAGTCTGATCTCTGTTTTGGGAAAGCTGATGGAATCACTGGTCAAAGAGGACCTTGTAGACTACCTGGAGAGCAGTGGCCTCCAGGATAGTAAACAGCATGGTTTCTTGGCAGGACGGTCTTGTCAGACTAACCTGATAGTGTTCTTTGACCGGGTGACAAAGGACGCAGACAAGGATCATGATGTGGGTCTGCTGTACTATGACTTCAACAAGGCTTTTGATTCAGTGATGCACAAAAGACTACTCAAGAAGATGGAAGACCTGGGTGTACCTAAAAGCGAAGTTGAACTAGGTGGGTAATTGGCTAAAAGGGAGACAGCAGAGGGTAGTGGTCAATGGGGTAAATCAGAGGGAGAGGGAGGTTATGAGCAGGATTCCACAGGGATCTGTCCTGGGTCCAGTCCTCTTTAACATGTTCATTCGTGACATTTTTGAAGGAATACGGGGCAGGTTGTGTCTCTTCGCAGACAACACAAAACTATGTGGGGGGTGAATAGTTAAATGGTAATAAGTGATATGCAGAGGGACCTACAAAAGCTAGGGGGTGGTCACAGGTCTGGCAGTTGAAATTCAATGCCAAAATATGTAAGGTAATGCACCTAGGGAAAAAGAACCACAGTACAGAGTACTGGATTGGTGGGGAGAGACTTTATAGATAAGGAACATGATCTAGCAGTTATCTTCAGTAACTCCCTTAAACAAATGAGCCAGTGCAATAAGGCCTATATCAGGGCTAACAGGATGCTGGAATGTATCAGGAGGGGTATCAATAGCAGAAGAAATGAGATAATACTTCCTAATACTTTCCCTCCACAGATCTCTGGTGAGGCCTCACCTAAAAAAAATGTACCCAGGTCTGGAGTCCTCACCTCAGAAAGGACAGGGATAGGTTGGAAACAGTGCAGCAAAGAGCAACAAAAATGATTCAGGGCCAGCAGGGCAGATCCTATGAGGAGCACCTCAAGGCACTGAACATGTATTCACTGGAAACCAGAAGGGAGAGGGGAGATATGATAGAGACCTTCAAGTTCCTTAAAAAATTTAATAAAGTGAACTTCGTGGAATTATTTAGCCTGAATACCAACTCACGGTCACATGGACAAAAATTAACAGGAGGGAGGTTCAGGAGGGACGTGAGGAAGTATTTATTTACAGAAAAGGTGGTGTAACCTTGGAACAATCTGTCGGCAGATGTGGTGGATGTGAATACAATCAGGGGATTCAAGCAGACCTGGGATAGAATGAAAGGAATAGTAGCTGCCCCAGGTGAAAGGACCATGAAGGATAATGGGGAGTGGACGGGAGGCTTAGTACCCTGGAGAAACAATAGATTCATGGGGTGGTTCAAGATATTATAGGGAACTTGTGCAGGCTGGAAGGACCCCTGGTCTGTTTCTGCCAACATTGTCTGTCTATGTTTCTATGTTTCTTCCATATAGTTCACTTTGCGGTCACTGGAAAGTGTGCTTGCTGACTCCAGGTAATAAGTGTAACTTGATTAGGAGAAGGTTTATTTTAAGAAAGTTAATTTTTCCACATTTTCTGGCCGTAACGTAGATCATGTATTTGTTATTAGTTTAGCTACAGAGCTGAAGAGTTGCTCTGAAAATACACTGGGAGACAGTAATGTATTTCAAAGCTATCTGCACAAGTGCAAGCCGCACAGACTTCTTATTTTGCCAGTATTTTATGGGATATTAATTCCACTCAACACCTTTTTCTGCCAAATAGCAGTCAACCATAGCCTGGGTAGAGGCAGTGATATATGGAGAGGGAAGGCCTGATTTTTTAGTGACAACAGCATCCAAGTGACCCCAAAGTTGACAAGTGGGAGTGGATGAAATGGCAGCTACTGACTGGTGTGTAGCCTGGTGGAGAAGAGAGAGCGGTGAAAGCGAAGGAGGAATGGTTGAGGGGGTTGCATCTGTTGTCACTTTTTTTTTCAAATTGAATCTACTTTTTTTCTCTCTGCAGTTTTGGAACACATTGGGGTCATGCTGTGGGAGCTGTTTCCTCTTGTACAGTGGAGCTAGTACTGTTGCTATAATGTAATGTTCTGCCTCCAGCATTTCACAGTTTCTCATCATCTCTGACTTTTTTAATCATTCAGTGGACTATGTCTTTTTAAGGCTGTGGGCAGAGCCTACAGCCATTTTGGGATTGCTCAGTAGCTCTAAAAATGGCTGATCATGGAACCTTCTGTTCAACTTTTGGAAGTACTCTTCCAAACGTCCAACAAAGGCTTGAAACCCTCTGCCATGATCAGCCGCTACGGAATAACAGCCGCACTATTTCGGCTGTTACTTCCACATTCTGAGGCAAGAACGGCAAATGTGCAACTGACACATATGTGCAGTTCTGTTGGCACCATCATGTTGTGAATGGCAAAATGCCATTCACCACAACTGTGCATATGCGAGTGCCGTGCATGCACAGTTGCATCACTGCTGCCATCACCAGCAACAAAGAAAACCATCTTGCATCCTCCCTCTGCTGCTGATCTCCTGCTCCCTCTGTTCCCATCTCTGCACCAACATCGGGGTCCCCAGTCCCTGTATTAGCATTATGTAGCCCTCCCATTCATGTGGCACACTGGGAGCCCACCCCAGTGTGCCTAAATTTATTTTTTCCCCTGCTGACATCGGTGTCCCCAGTTCATGAGTTGACATTATGTAGCCCCCTCACACTCATGTGGCACACTAGCAGACCACCCCAGTGTGCACAAATTTATTTTTTCCCCTGCCCCCTGCTGACATCAGGGTGCCCAATCCCCATGTCAGCATCATGCACCATCCCACTCATGTGGCACATTGGGAGCCCACCCCAGTGTGCCCAAATGTCTGTTTTTTTTTTTTGTTTCATGTAAATAAAAAAAAGTCTCCTAACGTGTTTTTTTATCTTAAAAAAGAAAACAGTCCCTCGTCATCACCCCAGTCCCCCTCCCCATCCCCACCTTCCCACTTAGCACCCACCTCCCTGCATCCCCCCCCTCATTACCACATACTTACCTCTGGAGGTTGGCACTGTCATCTTCTCTGGACCAGGACACGTCTGCACTCTTCAAAGCCAAATGCAAACCGAAGAATCAAAGGTAAGTGTGCTATAATGCCATTCAATGGGGCTTTTAACTTATGTTGATGAATCAGTCATTTTTGGGAATTTTGGCCCCACATTTTCAACATGGGGTTCTTGGGACATCACCTCGTAAAGACGTTCACTGTCATTTCGTTACTCAGTCCTGAAAGGCTATGTTACAGTCGCTGCACAGAATCACCTTTTGGGACAAGTTCATGAAATGACAATGGCTCTGTTCATGAGGTGGGAACCTAAAAAGCCCATATTGCAAATTTGGTGAAAAAATTCCAAAAAATGACTACATTACAAGTGTGCATTGTGCAGTTTCTATGCAGGCTCCTAACTTTGCCAGTTGTTTATATTTTCACTCCACATTTTTAACATTACGATTTTTGTACACCCCCTTTTTAACAGTATAGCTGTAATGTATCACATCCTGCCCTAAATGTGTTTTCGCACCTGTGGTGCAGAATGGTGTGGTCACTCTGCAAAATCACCTTTCAGACAAGTGAACAAAATGATACTGGCACTCTTCACGAGGAGGGGTCCCAAAAAGGCCATATTGAAAATCTGGTGCAACACCTCCAAAAAATGGGCAAGTTATACCTGGGCATTCAATCATCTCTACACACACATGTAACTTTGCCCACTTGGCAGCTCATCACAGCCCTATCGGCTCTGGCCAGAGTTTGTTTATTCTGGGTGGGAAGTCCCTATCAGTGGCATGAGATGCTCCTGTCTGAAAATGGCTTTCTGGAATGTTTAAGTTGTCTCTATTCGCATTTAACTGAAATCTAAGAATCTTGATTAGTGGGATGATATGGCACTGTTTGAACTCATTTCTATAGTTATTTCTTCAAAATGTTGCAGGATTTTGATGAGAAATTCTAAAATAGCCTGCTGTTGAGGATTAATCTACATATCAGTATCCTCTATGCTGTTCTCTAATGTGTACTGTTTACAGCCTTTTTTTTAAACTCCAGCAATCATTGGAACATGTAGTGGGCAGAGTTCCACCTTATTGCAACATCCTGGATGATCTTGTTCATAGGCGGCCTGTGTTCTCCATATATGGCCCACAGTCACTGGTATGCTTAGAAGGAGCTGCTGAAATGCATACATATTCTTTTTGCCACATATGTGAGAGCTTCTATGTCTTTAAACCTTAGGTCTTCTTCAGGAATAATCTAAAAGAGAAAAAATCAAAGTTAGTCTCTTTTTTTCTCTCTTTTAGATAATTTCTGAAGAAGACCTAAGATCAAAACATTGATTTTAACTCTTATTTTCTATGTTCAGCTTGCATTTAAGATTACTATTTTGTTTTGGTTTCAGACTACACACTGGTGCAGTACCTTGTTTTTTTTTTTTTTGTTCTTTTGTATATTTGTCCTCTTCCAGGAAGGCATGCACAATTAAATTTAGACAGTGTGCAAAACATTAAATGTGCACAAAGCCCCATCAGTCTGCTGTATTCTTTCTTTATGTTTGAACCATTGTCAGCCACAGCAGACCCTGCAGAAAGTCATTGTGATGTAAGCCAGTACTGTCTCTCTATTAAGCTTATCCAGGATGTTGGAAGCTGTGTAATCCTGTTAGACATACTGGATGTGAAGGGAAGCCAGTTTCAGATGGGATTTGTCTGTGTTACTTCAGGGAGTAAATGAAACCCAATGTTCAGTCAGTGGCATACATGGTTCTGGCTGACTGCTTGTCCATATGTTAGTAGACAGATGTACAGCACCAGCAACTACATTTCTTAAAGCAATTTTCTGTTGGCTCACGCTTGCACCAGCCAACATCTTGCAGTAGTGGCACATTTGGAGGCGCTGTCACTGTTGGGCAAATGCAGGTCATACATCAGAAGGTGCGTCCCTCATTCCCCCAATCAGCCAGCGGCAGGCGGTGACCTCACACATCCCTAATGTGGCCACCAGAACAAAGAAAAGGTCCGCTGCAATGAAAGTGAAGCTCTCAAGCAGTGTGACCACAACATGCCTCCCCGACGTGCACACAACATGGTGGCAGTGACTGCTACCACTGCCTGTCACAATGCCATCGGGGGAGCCCACTCTCCGTCAGCATAATGTGACCCCTCCCACTTAAAATGTATGCCGAGGGGGTGCCCAATCCCCTCAGCATCATGTGCCTCCCAACAGTTTTTTACAGGCAGGTGCCCCAATCCCCATCGGTAGACAGCCCCATACCCTTGTATTTTGCTGATGGGAGCCCACATAATGTTGTTTGCCGAGGGGGTGCCTAATCCCTCGCTCGTGTCCCTCAGTATGTGCCAACGTGGAGTGTCCAATCCCCTGTTGGCTACAGAATCCCTCCCAAAAAGACTTAGGTGGTGTGCTGGGGAGCCCTCACCAGCATGCCAAATGTCCTGCAAAAAAAATGCCCCGCAATATTTTTTTTTTTTTTTAAGCTGGAAAAAATCCTCGCCTCCCTGCCCCTCCCACAACCCGGCAGACCCACCATGCCTTCCCACACCCCCTCACATCCCATACTTACCTCCAGAGTCCGGCACGATGATCTTCGGTGGACTGGGAACACGTCTGCAGTCTTCAAAGCCAACCGGGTACTGAAGAAATACGGGTAAGCTGTATAATGGCATAAATCGGTTTTTTTTCAAATTTGATGCATATCTCGGGCATTTTTTGGAATTTGGGCACCAAATTTTGAAAATGGCTTTTTTGGGATCCCTCCTCATGAATTCTGCCACTGTCATGGCATTATTCTGCCCCAAAAGCCATCAAAAAATGGAGAGCAATGAGTACCAATGCCCGTAATCTGGGTAACAAGCTTCCTGAATTAGTGGCCTTGATGGAGAAGGAACATCTGGATATCGTGGCAGTCACAGAAACATGGTACACACAAAACCATGACTGGGACATAAACATACCAGGATACACTGTCTACAGGAGGGACAGGGAGGGTAAAGAGGGAGGAGGGGGTTCTTTACATAGGGAAGGAATAAAGCAACAGAACAAAGGGTAAACAAGGGAGGAAGAAGCACTGTGGGTAAATTTGGAGACGAGCAATGGCACCACAATACGCACAGGGGTTGTATACAGACCCCCTTCTCAGGGGGAGGAAATGGACAGGGAAATGATAGAAAGTATACTTAGAATGGCAGAAAAAGGGGAGATAGTGCTGATGGGTGATCTGAATATGCCAGATGTCAACTGGAGTGCAGTTGCAGCTGCCACTTGGAAGAGTGCAGTTATTCTAGATGCCCTACAGGGGGCATGCCTTAGACAACTAGTACTGGAGCCCACTCAAGAGGGAGCAATATTAGACTTGATTCTCCCAAATGGAGATGGAGAGAGGATCACAGATGTAGAAGTGGGTAGCCATCTGGGAACTAGCGACCATCGAACGGTATGGTTCACAATAAACACAGCAATAGAGTCAAGCCATACAAAGACAAAAGTACTGGACTTTAGGAGGGCTGACTTTGCCAAAATGGGTGAGTGCCTAAGGAATGCACTAGCAAATGGGCAGGAAGGAGGGGTGGAAGAACAATGGGGAATAATAAAAACTGCCATCACAGAGGTAATGAGCCTTTGTGTAAAACAAATAAACAAAACAAGACGATGTAAGAAACCACTATGGTTCTCAAAGGAAGTGGCAGTGAAGGTTCATGAGAAAAAGAAAGCATTCAGGAAGTACAAGGAATCGCAGAAGGAGCAGGACAGAGAACTGTATCAGTTAAAGCAAAAGGAGGCTGGGAAGGCAGTCAGAACAGCAAAGGCCCAAACTGAGGAAAAGATAGCCAACTCAGTTAAGAAGGGGATAAACCTTTATAGGTACATCAGGGAAGCAAAGGAAGACCAAGGGAGGGATAGTGAGGCTTAATAAAGGGAGAGAGGTGGGTGAGGAGACTGTGAAAGGTAGAGATACTAAACAAATATTTTGCTCAGTATTTACAAATGAAGCGGGAGGTACATAAAACAAACAGTAGTAACACTCTGGATACAGAAGTTGATACCAGCCCATTTACAGAAGAAAGGGTTCTGAAAGAACTCTTAAAACTGAAAGTGGACAAAGCAATGGGGCCTGATGGGATTCATCCCAGAATTCTAAAAGAGCTAAGGGTAGAACTAGTGACACCACTGACTACCCTCTTTAACAAATCATGGGAGGATGGGGTGGTAACCGAGGACTGGAGGAAGGCAGATGTGATTCCCCTTCACAAAAGAGGGAGCAAGGCAGAAGCAGGAAACTACAGACCTGTTAGTTTAACCTCAGTGATAGGGAAAATGATGGAATCACTTCTGAAGGAAAGAATTGTCGAGTATCTAGAGGCCAGAGGGGCACAGGACCCTAGGCAGCATGGATTCACAGCGGGAAGGTCATGCCAGACAAATCTGATAGATTTCTTTGACTGGGTGACCAAAGTAGTAGATCAGGGAGGGGCTGTGGACATGGCCTACCTAAACTTTAGCAAGGCATTTGACACAGTCCCACACAAAGATTAATATACAAGTTAGCCAGCCTGGAGTGGGTCCCAAGATGACAGCCTGGGTAAGAGGTGGCTGGAGAATAGGACACAGAAGTAATAGTAAATGGAGTCCACTCAGAAGAAAGGAGGGTTACTAGTGGGGTACCACAGGGTTCAGTATCAGGACCGGTCCTCTTCAATGTCTTTATATGCGACATTGCGGAAGGACTGGAAGGAAAAGTATGTCTCTTTGCAGATGACACTAAGATCTGCAACAGAGTTGATGCACAGGGTGGGGTGGAAAGGATGAGAAGGGACTTGGAAAGGTTAGAGAAATGGTCAAATGTATGGCAGCTTAGATTCAATGCTGAAAAGTGCAAGGTAATGCACCTAGGAAACAAAAACCCAGGGGAAGAGTACACAATGGGGGGAGAGTTACTAACAACAAAAATGGAAAGAGACCTGGGGGTAGTCATATCAGATGACCTAAAGGTGGGCAAGCAACGTGAGAGGGCAGCAAGGATGGCTGGGGGGATACTGGGATGCATAGGGAGAGGCATCACCAGTAGAAAACAGGAAGTTATTATCCCTCTGTACAGACAGCTGGTGAGACCCCATCTGGAGTACTGTGTGCAGTTCTGGAGACCCAATCTCCGCAAAGACATAGACAGGATGGAAGCTGTCCAGAGGAGGGCAACTAAAATGGTGCAGGGTCTGCACCGGAAGACATATGAAGAGAGACTTAAGGAGCTTAATATGTATAGCCTCAAGGAAAGGAGGGAGAGGGGACATGATAGAAACTTTCAAGTACCTCAGGAATCGACAAAGTCAAGAGGGTAGCATCTTTCAAAAAAGAGGTGTGCAAGAACAAGAGGGCACAATTTGAAGATGGGGCGGCTCAGAGGTAATTTAAGAAGTATTTTTCACAGAGAGGGTTGTGGATGCATGGAACGGCCTTCCGGAGGAGGTTGTGGAGTCAAAATCAGTGGTGGAATTCAAGCATGCATGGGACAGTCATAAGGCAATACTGGGGGTTGGGGGTAAGAAGAAGTAGGCTGCTGGTTAACTAGGATCTGTAACTTATCCAGTAAGTAGGGAAATGGGCAGACTGGGTGGGCCAAGTGGTCCTTATCTGCCGTCAAATTCTATGTTTCTATGAAAGATGATTTTGTGGTCAATGTGCAGAATCACCTTTTGGGACTGATTAATGAAATGACAGTGCCAGTGTTCATGAGATGGGCTCTCAAAAAGCCTATGTTGCAAATTTGGTGGATAAAATCAAAAAAATGACTGTTTTACGATCGTGCGTTACGCAGTTGCTACGCACGCTCATAACTTCATGACTTTGTAATATTTTCATGCCACATTTTCAACATTGGCATTTTTCCGCACCTCCTTATGAACAGTATAGCTGTAATTTTTCACATCGTGGCTGAAATGTGTTTTCGCACTTCAGGCGCAGAATAGCACGGTCGCTGTGGGAAATTGGTGTTTGGGACAGATTAAAAAAATGACAGTGACATTGTTCATGGGCAGATGTCCTAAAATGCCTATGCTGAAAATTTGGTGTCGAACGTCCATAAAATGAGTGTTTTACGAGCATGCATTACGCAGTTTGCACGCATGCTCATAACATCATGAATTTGCAATATTTTCACTCCAGATTTTCAAAATTGCCATTTTTCCACACCGCCTTATGAACAGTAAAGCTGTCATTTTACATATCCTGGCCAAAATGTGTTTTCGCATGTCCAGTGCAGAATAGTGCAGTCGCTGTGCAAAATCACTTTTCAGGACAGTTTGAGGAAATGACGGTGACACTGTACATGAGAAGAGATCATAAAATGCTTATGTTGAAAATTTGGTGCCAAAAGTCCATAAAATGACTGTGTTACAAGCGTGCATTGCGCAGTTTCCACACACACTTGTAACTTCTCAAATTTGCAATATTTCCATGCCAAATTTTCAACACTGGCATTTTTTTACACCTCCTTATGAACAGTACAGCTGTCATTTTTTACATCCTGCCCAAAATATGTTTCCGCACCTGTGGCACACAATGGTGTGGTCGCTGTGGGAAATCAACTTTTGGGACAATAACAAAATCACTGTGCCACTGTTCATGAGGGGAGATCCCAAAATGTCTATGTTATAAATGTGGGTAACAAACTCCCAAAAATAATTGGGTTATGGATGTGTGTTGTGCACTTTCTATGCATGCTCATGACTTCACCAATTTTCCTTATTTTCACTCCAGATTTTCAACATTGCCATTTTTTACGCTTCCTCATGAACAATACAGTTGTCATTCTCCACATCCTGCCCAAAATGTGTTTTTGTCCATGTGTCACCAAATGGCATAGCCACTGTGCAAAACCACCTTTCAGCTAACAAACTGATTGTGCCGCTTTTCATGAGGTGGGCTCACAAACAGCCCATGTTGAAAATTTAGAGTGAAAATACAACCGCACACCTATGGTGTTAGGGTTTCCAACTGTAGCGCCCCAGCCAGTACAGACTGACAGGCGCCAGGGGTGTGACTTAGGATCATCGGATGTAATGCATGTGCCATTCCATCCCCGCCCCCACCCTGCAGCCACTGACAGGCATCGTGTTGTGCCTTGCAGTGTTCAGCCACAAAATTCACCCCATTCTCCTATACTGCACCCACGTCAGTGTATTTCTTTATGGAATGGGGTATGTATAATTCCCAAAGACCCCAAAGCACACCACGACACTTGTCAGTGTCTACAGGATAGGGTGAGGTACAATGGCATGAGCATTATAGCTGATGACCCAATGGCACACCCCAATGCCTGTCACTCTCTACAGGGTGGGGGTGGGGTTAGCGTCACTTCAGTACTTCACTGCCATTCCTATTATGCATCTGTAGCTCTGGCACTACCAATGCCAATGCCAGCGAGACAACATTCGGCATTGACAAATGCTTGTTTAGTTTTGCACTGACTACCTCATACATGTGAAGCACAGCAACAGTTGAAAAATACTTCCAGGATGGAATGTTGTATCATGGTGACAGGTAACTCAATAGCCTTTTAAAGGGAAGGTCCCCCCAGCCTTTTATTTTGTTTACCTGTGTGGTTTGTAGGCATAAACAGTGACTGCCTCTATTGTACTCACCTATCATCATCAGAATTTAAATATAAATGCAGTTACTTAAGTATAGTGTGAAAACCTGCTGGACTCCATTGCAAAGGTCATGACCAGACTCATGTAAGGCATCCTGGAATTTTACGATGTTATACCGCTAAAGCCTGTGGTAGTTATACTGTATCAGTCAGTGCTGTTGCTGTCCTTTGCAGTCCTTGGGTTCTTGTCTTTTACTGGCCAATAAACTTTTCAAGGTATAGTAAGTACCCTGCTGTTTTCTGTAGTTTAAAGTGTACCTGAGTTACAAAAAAATATTTTTGGAGAATACAGGGACTTCACAAGACATGTAACAGAGTTGACTGAGATTATAACTTCTGCTGATTGTGCAGGTATGGATCAAGAACTTCCATGATGCCTTGCATGAGTTGTGGTATGACCTTTGCAAGGAAGTAAAATAGGTTCTCACACCAGGGCAGAACAGAGTGAAGCAACCTCATTTATATTTAAATTAGGATGGCATTTGGAGGTGCAAGAGAGGGAATGATTGTTCAGGCTTGCAAACTACACAAGTATACAGCAAATAGGTCGAGGGGACTTTTCTTTTAAAGACAACATGCTCCAAAATTCTGAAAGGCTGTAAGTACTATCATCTCAGAAATTAGTTTTATTACAGCAATTGCTTCAGGATGAGTACACTGATACAATACTGAGCTTACTGCTCAAGCATTTCAAATATTGTGAGCTGCCTTCTAGCAGTCTTCTTCAGATAGTACTTTTTCTTGAAGACTGAGAATGAAGGACATTAAAACTGTATCAGCAGAGCTGCTGCTACCACTAGCTACAACAGGAAGAGGTGGAATCTGAACTGTCTCTGGCTGCGTAGTGTTTTCATTTCTGTCCAAATAATCATGTCTCAGGCATAATGGGTGACAGTTCTTTAATGCTGAGTTACCCACATCACACACTGTGTTCCCTCTGTTGATCGTCTTTTTTAATATATAGCATATTGTTTCCAACTTATTATCTGCAGCAAGAGAAAAGTAAGACTACACATAAGAGGTCACCTTTATAATTTTACTACCAGGCATGTTATACTGCCATCTGCTACTGGGGTTCCATAACAGTGATCGCGGAAAGGCGATCTCCGTTACGGTGAGTGTACATCACCGAAAATCTATTTCAGCAATGTACACCCCTGGCGCACAGCAAAATAGTGCCAGGGACTTAGGATTTGCTTTGTTATGCGGGGGGCTGTGCCCCCTTCACCCACCTACTAAAGGATTCTCAACTCTAGGGGATTGCATGACGGGGGGAGGTGCAAAACCTTAAAAAAATATAATTTGAGCCAGGCGGAACAAAATATACATGTACCCAGACCCAAACCCAGCACCTTCAGAACCCCAGCCCACCATGGCACCATGCCTCACAAACTCTTCCTCCCCTTACTCAGCGTGCTTGCTCCCCCCTCACACATGCATGTACATGTAGTGACATCCTGTCACTATATATGCAACCCCCCCCACTCTGGTCACCCTCCCTGGTCGGTAGCCCTGTCGACATGTGGCGCGACTAAGTCGCCTTTTTTGAAAGCACCCAATCACAGTTGCCTATGTCACAGGCTACCCTGTTGTTTTTTTCTCAGCAGTAGGCTGATCAAGGTATGAATCACCCTTTTCTTTAACCAGCTCGTCAAGCCAATCGCAGAACCTAATTTTGAAGGCACTGCCCTCTTATCTTGTTCGTCCTACAGCACACTGTTCATTTCCTCATCCTCCAAATC
Organism: Neoceratodus forsteri; assembly: GCA_016271365.2. Taxonomy (NCBI): domain Eukaryota; kingdom Metazoa; phylum Chordata; order Ceratodontiformes; family Ceratodontidae; genus Neoceratodus; species Neoceratodus forsteri. Next base: position 1,140,461,030 of record CM057455.1, on the reverse strand, counting down.
CTTTACCACAAAATCACCACATTCCGCCTGCTCAACTGTTAACTCTTCTTCCACATTCACCTTTCCACCTCTTTTAAGTTCTCTCCCTCCTTATCTAGATCCACATCCTCCATTTCACCACCTTTATCAGAATCCGACTTGTCCTTGTCAGTTTCACTCAGATTTGTATTTGCACAGTGCAGTGCTGTCCACTCCTTGTGGTGCTGACCACCACCTTAGCTTTAATTAACAAAGATCTTAGCTTTTCTGACCATTTGTCCAGCAAAGGGGAACTACCACTGCTGCTACTGGAAGATGCCCCACTGCCAGAAATCACTCTTTTACCAGTCTGCAACACGATATGATCCATACGTTTCCCCATCCCTTTCCCCTTTTCTGCCTCCTCCTCTCAGTGTCTGTTGCTCATAGTAAACAGTTTTTTTATGTATCAGAGAACACACAAAAATGGTAAAAGAAATTGGCCAAGTTTGAGATTTTATTCAGCAGAGAGCTCAGCAGATAGCAATGGCAGGAGAAGTAGTACAGTAGGTCACAAAATATATACAAAGCATCAGATAAGTACACAGTCAACTAAGAAAGGAGCTGGAGAGCCAGCCCGGTGGCACTGACAGCTGAGACACTGGATGCTCCACCTCGCGCCACGCTGGTGACCCGGGTTCTGGAGCCTGCTCCAGTCATCGGGGGTCAGCCAGGGAAGAGAAATTGAGCATCCAGAGGACTGCTCTCCTCTCCTGGGAGGGATAGGTTGTGTATCCCTGGCATCCACAACCCTTGGTGAAGACTGGGGGTGCTGCAGCTGGGACACCTAGTGACGGCAATGGGGGCAGCAGTGAACATCCTCTGGGCAAGTGCAGGAGCAGGCTTGTCACGCACTGTATGTCATTACACGTCCATGCCCCTGGGGTTTCATACAAGGAAAACCTTCTGGCTGAAGCACTCAGGAAGCCCACGACAGACTCCCTCTCCTGGAGCAAACAAAGCCCAGTGAACGGATAGGGGTTCAGGGGGATCTCCATCTTCCCCTCATTCCCCTCTAGGGGGCACCTCAGTGGGGGGCAAGCCATGGTCCACCCTATCTGCCACTGCAGTAGAGGCTGGCGCCAGGAAGAGTTGAGGGTTCATGGATCAGGGCTGATGGGATAGGCGCCATCACCTGCCAAGTCAGAGATGCTAAAAATAGAGTTAAAAAAGAAAAGAAAGAAGCTGGCACATGTGCCGTAACTATATGAAAACCTTTTTTTTTCATTAGTGCCTGTAAGGCAAGAAAAAAGCAGTGCAAACACAACACAGTCTCATAGCAAGTGCATCCTATTTATTACTGACTCCTCTGTATATTGAATGAGATCTCCTTCCTTTCACAGGATAGTTAGTGTTAGACTGCCATAGCCAGGGGGAGAAAGGGGACCATGTCAAGTGAGATTTTACTTAGCAGGGAGCTTAGCACACAGCAATAGTAGGAGCAGTAGTAGGCCATAGAATATATTCTAAAGCAACATTAGATAATTATACAGTCAACCGAAAAAAGAACTGACACATGACATAATTATACTTCTCGTACCAGTTGCAGCCTATAGCGTCCCAAAACTTTCCAGCATTAAAAAACAGTGTTCAGCCAGCGATTTATTTCACATCAGCCAGTAGTAGTATTAGGTATTATAGGCTAACTAAAGTGTAGAAATGTCTATGTCTCCATTTAGTTTAATGGCTGGGTCCACAGAAAAAGAAATGTAATTACTTTATAGATTTAGTTTTTTAAGCTAACTGTCTGGCACTAATACGTTTGACTATTTTGACTAGTGCAGACCAATTCAGATTAGAAGGGCAACCATCAGGCTAGGCCAGCCTGAAACCCAGACTGAGGCAATCAGTCACTGCCCTTGCCCTATGCCATGTTCCTCTAGTTTTTTTTCCCCTTTCAGTTAGTTATTTATATTTAATTGTTTCCTTCCTCATTTGTAATAGGAAATGTTTTTAAGGATCTGTATTTGGCTTGAAAAAAGGTTCCACATCAGAGCAAGTTTTTTTTTTGTGAACTAAACTGACTGAGCAATCCATCAGCTCTCTGACTGTCCTCATTCAGTCACTATCAGACACACACTATGGAATTTGGGGTACCACACTCACTTTTATACCTCATGTACCACCTGACCAAGATAATGCAGTCACAACTGGTCATGTGATGAAGGGGTGTGTGTGGTGACGTCACAATGCTTCACTGTGTCTGTCTGTGTATTCATTGAGTCCCACCCATCTCCCACGCCAGCACTGCCAACAAAACCACAGGTCAGAAATGAAAGTGGCAATGTTCCAACAGCATCACTCACCTCACAATGGGACTTTCTGGAGTAAAGTGACTAGGGGAGGAGGAGAGTTGGGGAGACTCCAAGAACTACTTGAGTGTTTCAAGTTGACTCCAGTGGCATTAACTTAATTTTTTTTAAATCCCCCATTTAAAATGGAGCAGCTCAGCGGATGTGGACTCGGTACAATTATACTCTAGGTCCTTATTGATCTTAGTCCATCGGGACACATTGGATCTGGGGGGGGGTTCTGATTCTTAGTGGGTTGGTCCACCCAACCCTAATCTGAACCACTATTAATTAATTACATTTACTTTTTGCTAGCAAAAAAGAATGTTTATCAAACAAAAATCATTCATAGTCTGAGAAAGTATAGCAAACAAATAAAGAAAACTACATTCTCAAGTAATGATCATGCATTGTGTAATTTAGCAGCTAGAGATGGGTGAAATTAGCAAATTCTCAATTTGTGGAAGTTTTGTGAATTTTCACTAAATTATTTAGAATTTTGCAAATTTGTAAATATGGCTATAACTTGGTCCATGTTGCAGCTAGAGGTCTGTAGTTTGGCATACTTAATGTCTATTATGGCCCTAAAATGTTCTACATTTCATAACATTTGGATGAAGGGTGGAAAAGTTATAGGGATTCAGAGTTTGGCAATGTCATGTATTCCTGTGATCCAATTGTAGAAATGAAAGGAAAAGTATGACTCTCACTGGGATTTGAACCCAGGACCTCAGCAATCTGTGCTTTAGCACTTAACCAACTGAGCTATGAGAGTTCAGCCAATTAAGGCCTCTGAGTTTTCCCACATGAATCACACATGCATTGGCTGAACTCTCATAGCTCAGTTGGTTAAGACCTAAAGCACGGATTGCTGAGATCCTGGGTTCAAATCCCAGTGAGAGTCACACTTTTCCTTTTATTTCTACAATTGGATTTCTAAATTTGCCTCACAGTGGCATATACTGCACTTAGGAGAGATAGAGGAGGAGGAGTTATTTGAGTCTGTAAAAAGACTTCCTGGTTGCTCATTGTAACACCAGAAAGGAATGTATATGTGATTCACATGGGGAAACTTAGGGGGCTTAATTGGCTGAACTCTCATAGTTCAGTTGGTTAAGAGCTAACACATGGATTGCTGAGGTCCTGGGTTCAAATCCCAGAGAGAGTCACACTTTCCCTTTCATTTCTGCAACTGAATTTCTAAATTTGCCTCACAGTGGCAGATACTGCACTTGGAAGAGATAGAGGAGGAGGAGGAGTTATTTGAGTCTGTAAAAATATCCATGTGAATATTCCTGAACATAATTCTATGCTTACAACTCAGCTACCTTTGCAGCTAGAAAATTAAAACTCAGAAGCACACTTTCTTGGAAGAGTCATATAAACTGCTAAATAGAGAAGTACTGGTTATCTAAATTGTAAGTTTTAGCCATGCTCTGCCTCCCAACATGACTTCCTGGGCTCGCTTTTGAACCTGGGTCATCAGCATGGCAGCATGACACTTTGATGCTGGGCCATGGGGGTTGCCTTAAAGCTTGATATTTAGGGTCAATGAACCTAACACCACTGGTGATATTTCATTCTCCAACTTTAAACTTATAAAGGCTTAAAATTCAACAGTTTACGTAATTACCAAAATTCAAATTTCTAAATGTCTGGAGGCTTATAACTCAGCCACCTTTAAAGCTAGAGGCCTGGAACTTTGCAGACGTATGTATGAGAATTGGTAAAGACGCTTTTCCACATTTGGTGCAATCTGGGCAAAAACTTTTAGTTCAAATAGTTAACTGTAATTTAAAAATTTCCAAAAGTTTGGAGACTTATAATTCAGTCATCTTTAAATATAGACATATGAAACATCATACATCTCCATGTGGACATTAGCAAAGTCACCATACCAAATTTGGTGCAAGTTGGACAAATATGTTTTAAATTCAATGGAAATAACTGAAATCATAATTTTGGCAAAATTTCACAAAATGTACACAGAAATTTCACTGAAGCAAAATTAGCATGTCACCAGAATTCCATTTGCAGAAGATAAATTTCACCCAGCCCTATTAGCAACTAGTAGTTATCTGTAAGTTCAATCTCATTGTTGCAACATAAAACAGTATTAAATACAAATCATTTTAATAAGTTGCAAAAAAGCTGTTTAATTTATGAGCCTACACTTTTGTTTAGTTGTTTGCTATAATTTTTCTACTGCACCCATTTAGGGTGCCAGCGTTAGTGCAACCATCAATAGGGTGCCAAAAAATGAAATTCACTGGCCCCTCCCTGAGGTTGACCTCACCCCCCCCGGAGTTGTAATCCTTAGTTAGGGGGTTGTGGGGGGCACAGCTCCCTGCATAAGTGGTGATCAGCAAAATTGTTGACTGGACACCTGTTGAAGGGTCCACCACTGCTGGTACACTCTGAGGGTGGAACCTGATTTTTCTGAGGTCATATCAGGTTTGCTTAGTATAAAATCTCATTGTTTCTACAAAGTAATTTAGCTTAATAGTGATGGCTTGGACGTTATTTTGGACAGAAAATTTGTCACACTTCTGGAAGCACTGCACTGTGATCAACCATCAATAATTCACAATACAGTTATTGCAAAATGTAATTTCCAATTTTTCATGTACCGTTCTGTGGTTCACACATTTCAGTTGTTCTTTATACATAGAAACATAAACACTGCCAGCAGATAAAGACAAGGGTCTAGCCAGTCTACCAATGAAGAGTTTCTTAGTTATCTTCTTGATCCAGTTGGCCCAATTTTAAAAAGACGTTAGATCGCTGCAAGAGACTTGTGACAGTGAGGTGGATGCAAGTGGTGACTTGCACAAAACATTGCGGCAAGCATAATTTTACAGGCTGCCTGCCACAAAAGCCATGCCACAATTCCTTTGTGTTGGATGCCGGGAGTTGAATCAGCTCCCCCGGTCTAACTTTGCATCTGTGGCGGACCCAATTTACAGGGCTTGCCCAAAACTTTGGCACAAGCTGCTGTAAATTGTGTAAAATGCTGCAACTGCACCAAATGTACTAAAATTTGGCACAAGTTGTAGCAAACTCTTTGGCGCAGCTTCATCAAACTTTATGGTTGATGCAGGGCTGATGCGAGCCCTGCGTCAACCTTCTAAAATCGGGCTCAAATGTCTCAAAAGGATTTCTTACCTCAAACCCTCCCTTTCTCCCCCCCACCTCCTTAGTTCCTCCTCATAAACCTGCTCCAGCAGTGTTTGAACCCATGTATAGCCCTTCCCCCACCACTTCTGCCAGTAATCTGTTCCATGGCTCCCCCACCCTCTCTGTGAATTAAAACTTCCTCCCTCCCCTCCTGAAGTTTCCAATGACTACATACCCTGGACTAGCTAAAAACTGAGCATTGAAAACAAACAATCTTTAAGCACATGCTTCACTTGGGAGGGGTGGTGTGATGCAGGGAGGGCAGACCACAGTGCCTGTATGCTACTCTACACTTGACTGAAACATGGTGGGGGATTCAGGGCAGCACAAGATAGATACTGCTGCTTGATGCCACTGGGGAGCAGTTTCAATGAATCCAGTTTCTGTGCAGCACAGGACGGTAGGCTATTTCATACCTGAGAGTGCTTCACTGACTCCTTCAGATTCAGAGAGAGGACAGTGCAGGGAAGGGGTCATTACTTACCTTGGAGCATTTAACTCTGGGTAAAGGTGACACTTTGCATGGGACCATTGCATATAAGAAGGTACTTCACTCCTCCATGGTGAAAGTGAAGAAGGGAGATGGACTGTCAGAAGCTAGGAAGTGCTTGACTGGGTATGGTAAGGCTGGCTATAGGGGCATGGAGGGGGTCCAGTGTGTTTTTCAGAAATACCATTGTCAACCCTCAGTTCCAGTATAGCCAGAGTCACGTTTAGGACCCAGTCCTCAAAGGTTAATGTATCTGGAATGCATAGACCTCCATCCTTGGATGCCAGTGAAAATGCTGGTATCCATGAACCCTGGCACCCAGGATATGTGCAATTAGGAAATTGTGGAAGAGCTAGGAGTGGGTCAGTGGGTGGTATGGAGCAGGACACCAGGCATGCAAAATTCTGCATGACAGTGGCACCACTGCATTACACTGAGTAGGTTATTGTGGGATAAAGCACTCCTCTAAAGAGTACCATATCCATTGACAGGCTACAGAATTCTTCATTGTTAAAAACAACATGAAAGGCAGTTACCTCCAGACCTCAATGAAAGGTTGCAGGTATAGCAGCAAGGTTAGGGGGATCTGTTTCTGTTTTGCTCAGAAGGAACTAGAAGGGGACAGGATCAGTTGGGTTCCAGTATAGTAGCTGCTTCTTGTTGTTTTTACAGGGTTTCTTGTGGAATTTACTTGGTAGAAGGTTATTTATTTTCTTTCTTACTTCTAAGGGGCTAGCAGGGTATTGTTTTTGGGGCTGTTGGAAGTTTGAAAACTGGTTTGGTGGCTGTAAGTGGGCTCATTTGTTGGATATTTCACTGTGTAACAGGCTGCGCTGGCGGAGGCCTATTTCTTCTGATTTAAAACCTATTTGGTGGGATTTGCTTGGGGCTGGTTCTTTGGCTGCAGGGCTTGGAGGGGCAGACACAGGGCTGATACACTCTCTTGAGAGTCGGGTGTAGGCCCTAAATCCCACCCTCCTCCACCCCTCCCTCCCCAGAGCTCTGCTTATTTATAGGGGAACACCTGCCCTGCAATTGGAGGAAAAGGCTGCAGGTGCATTTCATGTCATTCTAGCCACTGGGGGTTGTATTTAAAGGCTGGGAGAGAGAAGCTTAAGGAGGTGTTTACTTCCCTTATAAGTTTACTGTATTGTACTGCACCTAGTAACAGGGTTACCGGTTTACTGTGGGACTGTATCTAGGATTAGTGGGTGACCTGATTAGGCAGTAGGGGTGTATCTTGGACTAGTGGGAACCTGGTGGCTCACCCAAGGAAACCTACTTGAAGGGGGATGGGACCACAAGTCATTAGGGCCGGCATCTTTTGGAGGGTGGTGGGGTGCACAGGGTGTGAGGCAGCCATGATACTGGACTGGGCTTGGAAGTTCAGTGGTTTCCCAGTGTTCTACCAGCTGGCACAGCTTAGGGAGGAGTTTGCGGGGATTAGGAGACAGCTGGGGAAGGGGGGAGGTATGGTTGGGGAAGAGGGCAGGGGATCTCCCACGGGGTTGCACCAAGCACTAGGGTTGGGGGCAAAGGGAAAGGAATGCAGGAGAATACTCTGGGGTCACATAGGGACCCTGGCAAAGGGTGCCCAAAAGGAGGACACTACCAAGGAAGCAGGCAGGTAATTGGGGACCCTCACAAAGGGGGGCTAGAGAGGCAACATTCTCAGGGAAGTAGGCAGATGGCCAGGGCTGGACAGAAGGAAGCAAAGCAGGAGGTGGATCAAACTTCACGCTCAGTAACCACTTCAATTCTCTTCTTCTGCTTAATGATGGAGGATGTAGCTATGACAGGGATGGTTAGAGATGGAAAGGGAGTGGGGGGTAGGAGGTGGGGGACGGATAGCAGGAGGAACATGGGGGAACCTGGAATGCAGGAAAATGGGGGGAGTAGTGAATCGGAGCAGGAGAGGCAAGGGGAAGAGGGAGGAAAGTGCAAGGAGAAGGACCAGTTGGGAAGAAATGGCAAGGAGAAGGACCAGAAGTATAAGGAGGATACAGTAAAGGGAGTTGAGGGTTTAGGCCAGGGGAGCACAACAAGCAAAGAGGGACTAAACGGATGCAGGAAGGAAGGGAGGACGAGCCAGGCTAGTTTAGCGGATGGGGGAGAAGGACCAGTCATGAGCAGTGAGAGGGGAATTAGCGAGGTACAGAAGGATACTTGGGAGGAGGAAAGGCATAGGATTGGAGGGGAGGGGTGGCCAGGGAAAATGTGGAGGGGGCGTCATGTGGCACCCAGATGGGGGAGGAACAAGGAGCTGGCTGGGTGGAGGGACCGGTAGAAAGGATGAGGGACATGGAAGGGGGAAATGGAGGAAAAGGAGCAGTTAGAGTGCTCTGTTGGGGACTTTATGATCAGGGGTATCAAATGGGATAGGAGGGAGAAGCCTGGCCAGTTAGAACAAAATGCTTCCCTGGACTAACGGTGGACAGGGCCAAGCATGAGGTACATCAGCTGGCAAAGGATTGTGGGGGTTCCCCGGACGTACTGGTCCACCTGGGTACAAATGACATTGAGGGAAATAGTGAGCTAGAGATACAGACAAGTTTCAGGGAGCTTGCCAGGGTCTGTCATGACATAGGATGCACAATTTCCTTCTCAGAAATCCTGCCAGTGTCAAGGGCTAGTGGGGGAATACAAAAGGGAGATTAGGGAGATAAACCTGTGGCTCAGGGAGTGGTGTGATGCCAGAGGGTAGGGGTTGATGGGGGATTGGGGGAAGACCTGGGAGGATAAGGAGCTGTATGCTAGAGATAGGCTCCATCTCAATTCGGAGGGGAGGGGAATCCTTAAGTTGAAAATAGAGGGGTTAATTGGTGAAAAGTGGGATTTAAACTTGTGAAGAGGTGAGGGATGGGAGAAAAGGCTGTCAAGGGGGGGTCCGATAAAGGAGGGACACTGTCTCCATCCCCCTGGGGAGCTGGAGAAATGCGGGAAAAGGCCGACTGGTAAAGTGCAGACCAGGGGAGAACAGAATCCCCATGGGAACACGAGCAGAGGAAATGGAAATATAGGGAAAGAGTGGAAGGTAGTCCTGCTAAATGCCAAGAGCTTGGGCAATAAAATTTCTGAGCTCCAGGCGATGCTAACTGAGGGAACGGTGGATGTGGCAGCGGTCACTGAGACCTGGGCCACCACAGGACACGACTGGGACCTGAACCTGGAGGGTTACACTATGTTCAGGAAGGACAGGGGTGGGAAGGGGTGGAAGGGTAGCAATGATAGTCAAAAACTGCATTGGCATAGGGGAAGTAGAGGAGGCGGAGGGAACCATGGAGGCGATTTGGGTCACCTTGATAACGGGGGGGGGCAAGACAGTAAAAATAAGAGTGGTGTATAGACCCCCCTGCACTGGTGGAGGAGCTAGAGGACAGTCTGGTGGCAGATGTTTGGAGACACTGCAGAATGGGCAGGGGAAGGGTGGTGGTGGTGTTGTGGGACTTAAACATGCCAGGAACAGACTGGGAGACTATGACATCCTCGGTAGTCAGGGAACAGAGGTTGTTGGATGTCTTTCAAGACGTGTTCCTAACTCAGCAGGTGGGGGAACTGACCAGGGAGGGGTGGGTACTGGGAGTGGTCATGGCAGACAGTGACCAGATTGGGGTCCTGGAGATAAGGGACCCGTTGGTGGGGAGTGACCATGCCATGGTCTGGTTCTGCCTAGACCTAGGAGGGGTAGAAGGCTGCACAAAGACAGAGGTAACTGACTTCATGGGGGTGGATTTTAAGGAAATGGGAAGGATCCTTAAGGAGTATTTGGATGTGATTGGGCCAGACATGGACGCTGATAGTAGGTGGGAAATCATCAGGAGAGGGGTGCAGGATGCTGCCAGTACCTGTGCAAGAGTAAGACGAAAATGTGGTAGGGCCCAAAAACCCTGCTGGTGGACCAGGGAGGTCCAGGAGGTGGTGTAGGTAAAGAAGGCAGCCTATAGGCAATTCAAGTGCTCAAGGAGTGAAAGGGATTGAGGGGAGTACAAGCTGATGGCTAGAAGGGCCACTAGGATAGTGAGGGCGGCTAAGGCAAGGAAGGAGCAGAACCTGGCCTGGGAAATTAGGAGAGGGAACAAGAGGTTCTTTAGATACATTGGGGAAAAATGAAGGGAGAAGGGGCAGATTAGCAGGATTAAAACAGGGGGGAGAGATGGGCACAAGACCCAGGGGAGCAGGCTGAGGTACTAAATGAGTACTTCACCTCAGTCTTCACCAAGGAAAATAGGGGTGCTGCATTATACATGGGAGGAGATATCACTGAGGAGGGGGGACCCTCACCCATCGGGCGGGTCTGGGGAGAGGGGAGGCATCACTGGAAGGAGGGAGGCTAAGCAGGGAGAAGAGGGCAGAAGTGGAAATCACAGCAGAGAGTGAGGAAGCCCTCAGGTCCCTTAAGACGGAGAAAGCACCGGGCCCGGATAAATTACATCCAGAGTGCTGAAGGAACTTGCGGATGTCCTGGCAAAACCCCTGGCGGAGCTTTTCACCATTTCTCTGAGGACAGGGTGGGTGCCCCAGGACTGGAAGGTGGCACATATAGTGCCTATCCACAAGGAGGGATCAAGGGAGGTGGCAGGGAACTACAGGCCTGTCAGCCTGACATCGGTGGTGGGCAAAGTGATGGAGGGCATTGTCAAGGAGAGGCTGGGGGGGGACCTGGAAAAGTCAGGGTGCCTGGATGATAGACAGCATGGATTTTTCCCGGGTAAATCATGTCAGACAAACCTTGTGGAGTTCTATGACTGGGTGACGAGTGCCTTGGACCTGAGTAGACCAGTGGAAGTTCTCTTTCTAGACTTCAGCAAGGCATTTGACTCTGTTCCTCATGAGGGCCTGTTGGATAAGCTGGGAGAAATGGGAGTGTGGATCCAGATGATCAGATGGATAGGCAATTGGCTCCAGGACTGAAACCAGAGGGCCATAGTTGGTGGGATAGTCTCATCCCCAAGGAGGGTCATTAGTGGGGTCCCACAGGGATCAGTCCTTGGGCCCCTTCTGTTCAACGCCTACATCTCTGACATAAGGAGAGGTATCAGGAGTGAGAGGAGTCTCTTTGTGGATTACTCAAAACTGGGGGCGGTGGTGGATGGAGAGGAGGGAAGGGTGGCCCTACAGGGGGACCTGGAGGCTCTGGAAAGATGGCCTAGAAAGTGGAAGCTGAGGTTCAATGCAGGGAAATACAAGGTACTGCACCTGGGGGCCAGAAACCCAGACCAAGTGTACACCCTGGGGGGGGGAATGCTGCAAGTCTCGATGGCTCAGAGGGACCTGGAGGTGGTGGTGGATGTAAAGATGAACAACTCGGAGACTTGTAAGAGGGCAGCAGCCAAGGACAACAGGATGCTGGGATGCATCGCTAGGGGGATCACCTCCAGAAGGAAGGAAGTGATACTCCCTCTGTATAACTGCTTGCTGAGGCCGCACTTCAAGTACTGCATGCAGTTTTGGAGGCCACACTTAAGAGGGACATTAAACTCCTGGAGAGGGTCCAGAGGAGGCAACCAAAATGATTTGGGGCTTGGGGACAGGACCTATGAGGAGAGGCTCAAAAGCTAAATATGTACACATTGGAAGAGAGAATGGACTGGGGGACATGATAGAGGTCTTCAGGTACATGAAGGGGTAAATAGGGAAGGAGCAGTCAGGGTGCTTGAAGGAGGGAGGAGGGCCACTAGAGGGCATGGGGTGGAGCTGGAGGGGATGATTCAGGGAGAAAGGAAGAGGTGCTACTTCACTGAGAGGGTGGTGGAGCCATGGAATCGCTGCCTAGGGGGCTGGTGGAGGCAGAGATGGTGGAGGGGTTCAAGAGGGGGTGGGACAGGTACAGGGGAAGGGTTCTGGAAGCAAAATCCAATGCAGCAAGAATATCTGGAACTGGGAAGGGAGAAGCCAGTGAAGGCAAGGGGGGGCAGCAAGGTCAGCTCCCAGGGTGTGGACTGACCAAACGTGCAGATGCAAAAGACCATTAGGCCTATTCTGCTGGCATTTTAGTATGCTAGTAATTGGACATTAGAGGAGTTATGTAATCTGGGTGTAAGGAGCACATATATGGTGATTCAGGGTACTACCCAGTATAGTGGCTGACCTCTTCAGCTTTGCTCCACAACATACAGAACAAACTGACAAGTTTTCTGCATGATGGTCATTGTCAAAGCCACCAATACATAAAGTTACCAGCTTACAGATGTTGGCGACCCTACTGACTTGCAGCTATTGCTGCTGCTGGTGCTGGCACTTAACCCAGAGGAGGAAGAGAAAGAGGAGGGAAATGAAGAGAGTAGACTGACTCAAGGGACAGTCACTGCCATGTAAGCAATACTCTGACCACTGGTCCACATGTCGGTGGTGATGCGAATGGCTAGAACAAATAATGCTTTCAGGGCATTTGACAGTCTTGTGGGCATTCTGATACAAATCAAGAAGAGCCATTGTGGAAAAGTAGGTATGACTGGGCACTTGAGACCTAATGGTACTGCAGCTTTCATTAGCGATAGAAAACCTGTGTTACTCACAATGGAGAATGGCAACAATTTGGTAGCTAGCATTTCCACAATTGCTCTTGTTTTGCCTCTGGTCTGTTGGCTTTTTATTTTTGTCCCACTTCCAGGGACAGGACTAGTGAGAGTTGAGTGTTTTTTCCCTGGACATGATAGTTGGCTGAGGCTCCTGTTTTTGCCACACCTGGGGGTGGAAGTAACTGGGGATTTGTGGCCTCTTGGAGGTGTAAGACTCAATGGGCTAAAGAACTAATGAATGGGAGACATTGGAGTTGTGCATCAGCTACCACTTGAATGACTTCCTTCCTTCCTTCCTTCCTCTGTCTCCCTGGTCTCCTATTGCTCTCCTTCCCTTGGTCATCATCACTATCATCAGCAGCTTCACTGCTGGTGGTTCTGCTTCTAACACTGTCAGCATGCCTTTTAATTCTGAGATCTGTGGGACTTCAGCAAATGCCTCTTCTTGGACGATGTCCCCAGCCGTGTTCCCTCCTTACCCCAGTTCAGCCTGTCTTTACTTAAAAGACACTTTACTTGAGTCCATGATTCTTTCTCCTTGTGAAAGAAATCCCACACCACTGACACCACTGATTTCATCTTTCTTCCTCCTGGCACTCTTGGTTATTGCCTAATAGGCGGGCTACTGTGGGCTGCTTCTCCATCATCACCCTCCTCCTCTTCCTCCATCAGTTCTTCAGGGTCAGGAAATGGTTCCTTTTTCTCCTCCATGTCTCAGGCCACCAATTTTGCCTGTATCGTATTTATCTGCTGTCATTTCAGATGCTTGTTGTTTTTCCCCTTGTTGTTTTTGTGGCCTAACCTTTTTTTACCACCACTTTTGATCTTTTTTGATCACTTATGTGCTCCTGCCTCAAGCTGATTTCCCACCTGTTCTACATCATCCTCCTCCCCAGAACTGCTGCTGCTATCAGTCTTATAGGGTATATAATCACGATCTGTATCTCTGTCCCTACGGTCTGTAAATCACTTTTCTCCTCTTCCTCCTCTGCCTCTGTTACTACCTAAAGAGCTCCTTTTTTATTCCTTTTTTCTACAATGATTGCTCATGTTGCAACCCTTGAAGTGCCACTGTAAGTGGTTCCTACAATGTGCGATACTTTATGGACTATTTTACCACAGCTGTCATCTTCCTCTCCACTTGTGGCGGTGGCCCTCTTGACAGCGACACAATGACAGTGAAACCCGAAAATAGAACATTACAGCGACAGTCACCATAATGGTCTGTTTTCACTGACGCGGTTTCTCCTGGTGTTCTGCCCCCCCCAAGAACAACTCCAACCTGGAGTTGATTATAATTAAATGCAGTGGGTGCTGGGAGCATAGCCCCCTGCATGGGAGGTGCGGGGGGCACAGCCTCCAGCAAAAATCATTTTCTTTTGAGATGGCACTATAGTGGTGTCAGTATAGTGCCATCACTGTGTAGGACATCGAGGAATTATCTGTTGAGTACAACTGGTGCTTCACACTTGTAGTTCCCATTAAGGCAGAGAGTCTATGACAAAGACCGCTCTGCTTTGTTTTTTCTTTGATATGAGTGAATCATCACATGCCTCTGTATTGTTCCATTTCCTAATGCTTGCTACAGGACTCAGCCACTTGAGTGATGCTTTATATTTATTGATTGATTGATTTTACCTTAGCTTTTAATTTTTTTTACTGTAGTTTTTTTAATTTTTTCTATTTTAGTTTATTTATTTTTATTTTTTACTTTTATTTAGATTTTGTTTCAGTTTTTTTTATTTTTATTTTAGCAATGGGATGCCACCAAGGCCTACCAGAGGCCAGGCACTGACTCATTACTGTAGGAGGCCAAAGCTCCAGTGGAATGAGGTTTGTGTCTCCTTAAAAATTCATGATAGAAAGACGAATCTGGAGGGAGAGGCAGGAAGCTTCCTCAGGGACTAAGATGCGAAAGTTTATTTACAAGGGACAAGAGGAACAATGCTACAAAACAATAGAACAAGCAACAAAACAATATGATTGGAACCTGCAACTGGCCAAACCAGTAATGGGGGTTAACTCCTTTCAGTCCAAGTCCTTGTGTACTTTGCCAAGATGAAAACACAACTGATGAACCAAGCTTGGGCTTTGTGGTACCTTGGCTGAGCAGCAATTGGGAATTGACACCACAAACCTCTTAATGGCACATCTCCTGGAGGAACAGAGAACAAAAAAGAATGTTGCTAGCCAGGAGAACTTGGTGATCCTCTGTGACTCTTGGCAGGAGCTGGGGTCTTCTGGTTGAGCATATGGTTCTCTGGCCAATCCACAGCGATGACCAGTGGGAGGACCTTGGCATGCAGGCAACCACTCTATAAGAAGACTACTGGTGATGCAATCCTTGGCACAGCCTCTGCAGAGTGGCACTGGCATGCACACAACTTGCGGACAGGAGACAAAATAAGAAAATGGTAATGGACCACATCAACGGTGGTCCCTTATTCTCGAGCAGGGGTGGCTCCTAAGATGACTCACTTCTGGATACCTGCCTAGCAGCTCTCTACAGCTTACTGCCACAGAACTGATGCTGGAATGTGGTGTTGGAGATTCAGTGCAGGACAAAATCGCTGGAGGTGGGTATACTGAAGATGCAGGAGTGACAGGGGACATCCCTAGGTCAGAGTTGAGTATTGGAGCTCACTCCAGAATAATGTTGTGTGAAACTGAAACATTTTGCCAGGTGAAAAATTTTGTGTAATTCCACAATTATGCAATATTTTTCACCTAGGTGAAAAGAAATTTTGCCTGGGTTTTTGATTTCACGTAATTGTGAAATTTCACGTAAAATGCTTTGGTCGACCAATTCTGCCCAGTCATGCTGAAATTTCACCTTGTTGTGAACATTTCGCTGGTGTAACTTCTGATTTTGCCAGAGAAATTTTACTCCAAAAGTGAAATTTGCAATGAACTGTGGGTAAATAGGTCAGATTGTTGCCTGTTGAGTTGGAGAGCAGTCTGTTGTGGTGCATCAGAGCCAATAAAGCATTCTAAAACCTCTTTAAAGCTTGTTTTTGAGAGCTAATTGCTCCCAAATATACAGTTTGTTCCTGGTACTGCTAGGGAACATTTACTAATTTTGTGGATTTTTGCAAAATACTTAGTTTAATTAGGAATTACTTTTTTCTGTGTCTTTGAACGAGTTGAGTGGGGTAGGGTAGGTGTGTAAAACCAGTGGAGGCTATTTCTAGCCTTTTACAAACAGATTTCTCACTAACTGTGAGTGATTAACTGTTTTTTCTTATTCATTTTCTTATATCTTGACAAGTATTTTTTTTCTTTCTCTGAAAAGTTACTCCATCCTGAGAGTTCCTGCTGCTGTGCTGTTAGCCTTTCCATTCCTCTGCTTTTAGTTGTGAATTCTAAAGTTTTGAACACACAGTGCTGATACCTTATTTTATTTTATTTTTGTTTATGGTTAGTTCGGTTTGCTGGAGTGTTAACTTGTGTCACCTAAATTGTGAAAATCAACAGTTCTATATTGTATGAATTTGTATTCATATATTGTATTTTTTGTATGGAAACATAAGTACTTTTAGTTGATCACTTGAACTTGTCCATTTACAATTTCACTACTTTGATGAATTGCTCCCCTGCATTTTATTGCTGAAGCTTGCCTCTGCACAAATGCACATTGCATGATGTTCCTCTTTTAATTGACTTTGCTTACCCCCTTTCTCTGTTACAGCATTGTTTAACTACCTGACCCATGCAGTATAAAATAACTACATAGTAATATAGATTGCTGCTGATCCCATCCAGACCAGGACCGTATTCTGGTAGTCGCCTTTGTTTGTCGATGTCATATGGTTGTCTCTACCCATATATGAAAAAAAAAATTGTAGTAGTAAGTACTAACACATTACATAGAGGATAATGGATGAGCAACAGTGAACAACAACGCTGTGCTCATTTCGAGAGATTGTCATGACAACCTTGTAAACCTCGAGAGCGAAGCTCAAGAGGTTTTCGGTTGTCTGACAACCTCGAGAAGTGAGCTCAGTGATGTTGTTTACTGTAGCCTATCCATTGAAAGCTGAGCACTTCTTGTGTGTTTCTGCCGCACTTTCAGACTTTGTCACCCCCACACGGAAGGAACTGATCCTCGGCCACACTTTCTCAAAGTACATTTTTTTGAAAAACAACAGCAGGCAATGCTTTGTAGAAGGTGTCATTAAAAAAAAGGGGTTCTTACTTTTGTAACACTGCCCTGCCCTGTTCGGTTCGATGCGAGCACTCACCACTGAGGCCGAGTCTCAGCTAACTGTGCAGGCACAAAGGCATTACATCCTGTTGTACCATCGATGTGACGTACTCACGATGGTACAACAATAACTTGACGTCACATCGATGGTACAACAAGACTAGTAAATGATAGATTTCTAGGGATTACAATGTTCTACCATACACTATAATACTTTAGTTGTCTAGAGCCAGACACAGGTTATTATCTATATTTAAAGTAGGTTACTTGTGCCTTTTTTCCCTGTGTGTGTGTGTCTCTTTAATTCCTATCCTGTTTGAGGAAAGAAAAAAGTTACCTTTTTGTTTTTACTAGACTAGGCTACCATATACAGTATTAGTTGTATTGTACTGTAGAGTGATGCTACCATGTAAGGAAGCCAGTACTGCAGATGTGAAGTGTTATTCACACAGTTAGTAAATAGTAAAACATCCTTTCTTGAATATACTCCCAGAGAAAGGCAAAGCTTTGAAGCAGCAGCCATCAAAAATGCCTGCTAAGAGACGGCCCAGTACAGGGAGGACACGTGCCAGTGGGGACAGGGCAGCTAAGAAGTCTGCTGAGGAGAGTACAACTCAGGATACAACTTTAGTTCCAGTTCCCCATAGCAGTGAAAGCACACGAATGTCTGCATCAATGTCTTTTGTGGGCACTGGTGGTGCGGCAGGTACCAGCAAAGGAGTTGTTCAAAGTACTGGAATACTGGTGTCTCAATTTTTAATGCCAGAACTGTTCCATTTATGTTAATGGGGGATGATGATAGTGAGAAGAAGGGAAGCACTGACACCAGCATAGGAACAGTGGTCCAGGAGGAGGGTGATAAGTCTGTCGGTGTGACTCTCCCTATTCCTGCAGGAGTTGGTGATGAAAGTGTTCAGCCAGAGTCTCATAATCCTGGAGATAGGGATAGTCAGCCCCCTGTGACGGTTGTAGAGAAAGAAAAAGGTGCCATGCAAGAACATAGTGATAGAGGGGAGGAGGAGGACAAGGACATCATCGCCATCAGTGGCGATGACAACTGGGATGATCTCACATGGGAGCCTGAGTTTAAAAAGATCAAAGGTAATGTTGGCCATGTACATGCACAGCCCATGAGTCAGGCTGTCACCAAGCCTATCAACAAACCTTTAAGTAGTCAAGTCACACCCCCTCCCAAAAGTTGTCTTATGGAAGCGATGGAAGCAGCCCAAGAAAAGGCACAAACTTCCACACCTGTTTCCGAACAATCCCAGTCCCAGAAGCATGGGAAGACCAGAGGTCAAAAGTCTCTAGTTTGGTACTTTTATGCACTTGATCCTGCTGATGAGACCATAGTAATATGCCAACTGTGACAAGCACATGTTAGTCGGGGGGGAAAAAGGGAAGCCACATGAGCACCAGTGGCCAACACACCCACCTGAAAAACAACCACCCACTGAGATGATATCAACACCAGAAAGATGCCAGAGCTGTTGGTGGCATCTCCCTTGGCAAGTTAAATGTAGCAGACCAAGAGCAGGAGGAGGCAGGGCTGAGTGAGTCGGTGGTGGAGGAGGGTGAGCAATCCTTTGCTCTCTCAAGAAGTGACCATAGCAGTGGAGGCACCATTCCCAGTCCCTTGATTCAGAAAAGTACACCACCACACCTACAATCAGCCAGAATAACTGGTTTGATGTGGTCTGCACAGCCCAAAGAGTCAAGTGTTACCCCTAAAAGAACATCGCTGGTGCTGCAAGAACAGTGCTCTGGTTGAGAAACCCCAAAGATGCAGCCCACTCTGAAGACTATCCTTGAGCGGCACACAAAGTACTCCCCCAATCAGGCTGCTGCATGAGAGTTTAATGCTGCCACTGCTGAAATGCTGCCCATCGATCTGTTGCCATTCTTGTTCATGGAGAATGCTGTGTTCTGTAGGGTGATGGCCCATGCCGGTCCCAAATGGTAGGTTCCATCGCAAACCTATTTTTCTAATTGTGCCATGATAGGTCTGTGCAGTAGAGTGGCTGATTCCATAAGACATGCAGTGAAGCATAGTGCATCAGAATATATCCATCTTAGCACGGATATGTAGACCAGTGGACAAACAGCAGCAAGCTTGTATCTATGCATAACAGCACACTGGGCTCAGGTACCTGGGGTGGTAGTTGATTTTGGGCCTAGCAAAACCTGTCTGAAGCAAAATTGTGATGGTAGCAGTACCCCTGGTATTCGGCAGCATGCAACCCTCGTTAGGTGAAGTGTTGCTGGTTCTCACACAGGTGCGAACATGCTTAATGTTCTGCTGCACGAGATTGATGAGTGACTAAATGCACAGTCACCTACAGCAGGATTCATAGCAAGTGATAATGACTCCAATGTAGTGAAGTGTATTAGCAATGGTGTTTTTTTCAGGGTTCTCTGCCTGGTGCACTGCCTTAATCTTGTTGTGCAGCAGTTTCTCAACCATGTGGACATTAAGAAAGATGTGACTACTGCTTGTCACATCTGTGCACACTTTGCCTGTTCTGCAAAGGCCCATGACCATCTGCATGAGCTGCAGTGCACTAACCATCTGCCTTAGCACCATATGAAGCTCGATGTTGTGACCAGGTGGAATTCCACACTGGACATGCTTGACCAGCTGTATGAACAGCATAAGGCTGTTTCAGAATACCTGCTGGTGCACAACACCTGTGACAGTGCTGGAATGTCCATCACGCCAACAGCAAAGCAGTGGCACCAAATGGATGGGCTAATACACATTCTCCAGCCATTCAAGCATGCTACACAGGCAGTGAGTGGGGACACTGCCTACATAAGTTATTTCATGCCCCTCATCCATGTGCTGAGGCAGACACTGGTCAATGTGCGACACCCGATGGAGGCAAGTGGGGATCATAGCAGCTGTGATCTAATGGATAGGGCTGGACATGAATACCCACATATCTGGCATTGTACAGCCAGATGGCTTTGCAATCACTACTATGCTTGATCCATGCTACAATGCTGCAGTGTTAGTGGCTCAGTAGGTAGCACACTCGCCTCTGAGGCCAGGAGATCAGAAGCTGTGGGTTCAGTTCCCACATCTGGCACTTGGGTTAATATTCCAGAACTGACACTGTAGTGCAGCATGAGAGGGGTGCTGCACTTCTGAGGTGCTGTTTTTTGGATGAGATGTTAAACTGAGGTCCCACCTGCCTGGATTGGTGGTAGTTCAGGTGGATGTTAAAGATCCCATGGCACTTATCGAAAAGTGTAGGGGTAACTTTATTAAATATTCACATATACATCAAACTCAAACAACCAATAACATCAAATCAATACACCCTCATATTTCTATAAATAAACTAAGAACAAAAGTGAAAGTAAGCTTAAACTCATACACTCCAACTCTTCACAATTAACAAAAGCAAATTCTAAACATTTATATGCTTACCTATTATTCTTATTATTTTTTTCTCCCCTTCTTTTTTTTTTTTTTTACTTATATTTAATAAAGTGAAGAAATCCCCTCCACCAAACTTTGACTTTACCCACATCATATATTTGACATTCTTCCATATAAACTTTATGCAAAACATTGGTTGCATAGATTCTAAAGCCTTCAAATGATGGTCTCTTTTGGTATAACACCCATTGAACTCTAGTTTGCCATAAACAAAACCGCAAACTAGCCAAAAAGACTCTTAATGTATTTTTCTCAAACCACTCAAAATTGAGGAAAAATACCAATCACCAGGAGATCATAATCCATTTTGCTAACCATGGGAGATGCCATACCTGAGCTAGAAAACCCCATAATTTGGGGAAAAGAACAATGCAAAAAAAATGCTCCATCGTCTCCTCAAGATTAACACAATCTGGATAAGGACAACTCTTTCTTCAATTGACCTATGTTTAGCACGCACTCTTTACATTTAGTCTCCCATACATAATTAGCTATACATTTTCCCACATATAAGGGAAAGCCTATTATTATTTAACTGCTCCAACACATTACTTTTATTATCACTTGGACAATTTTTAAAGTTTGGTTCTATCTGAAAAAATTGAACCATAATTTCTTTATACAATCCCTTTGCTGTACATCTTAAAAATCATGTCTTTTGAGATTTTCCATTTAAACAATTTCTGTGCCGGCTGGCTTAAAATATTCGAGTCCTCAATCTTGTAGACCATTTGGAGCCAAAGGTCTCCACATACTCAGGTATGCTTGCAACCGTTCCGAAATACTAAAACGCCTAGCTCTGTAGAACGCCCCTAAACTTTTCTTTAAAGAAAAGGCTAAAAAATAGCTGGAAACAAATACTACCGGGTCCACCATCCCCAACCCCTTGTTTTCTGTCAAGATATGTGCATCCCCTCTTAACTGATTCAATCTGTTTCCCATAGCATCTGGAAACAGATGCTATATAATTTTGTTTCTAGCTGTACTGGTAATGGAAAATCACTGCTATATACTGCAGTCTGGGTAAAATAAATTGCTTTATTATCTGAATCCTCTTAATTTTGGAAAATTTAAACCTTTTCCAGATCATTACTTTCTGTAGAATTGCGTCTAGAACACCTGACCAAACCTCCAATGGGCAATTTTGATTCATAAACTCTACCCCTAATATTTTCAAGGGTTTTAGAGAAAATTCAACCGATTTAAATGAAAACAACTTTCTTTGATAATTACCCAACAACAACCCTCTTGATTTATGTGTATTCAATTTAGCATTCGCTACCTCTGCATAAGTGTTAAACACTGTATAGAAACTAGAAAATCTGTATAGTTAGAGAAATATAGACAAATATCATCCTGAAATGATTGTATTAGACAAGTGTTCGAAGTCCTGGCACCTTTATTCCCGACCATAAGGGTGGAATGAAGTTGCTCTTATTAAAGGTTCTAAAGAAAAGTTGTACAAACGGGCTTAATGGACATCCCTGCCGCTCCACATTTCATAATAAAACCCTCCCCAAAGTACCTTTCAAAACTGGATAAACTTTAGCATTATTGTATAACCCCATTATAGAGCTGTATGATAATCTCATGGAATACCAAACCACTTGAGAGATGAAAATAAAACTCATGATCGACCTATCAAATGCTTTCTCAAGATCTACTGATACAATTACCCCGACTGATCCTTGCCCTACTTGCTCAATTATGTCTCTAATTAAACCCAATATTGAATGAATTCTTCTATTAGGAATCCCACTGTGTTGAATCGGTAAAACAACCTCTCTACCACCCTTCAGTCTATTGTTAATTATAGTAGTCAAGATTTTGTAATCTGAATTCAAAAGAGTTAAAGGCCTCCAGTTCCTAAAATCACCCCTATCTCCAGATTTAAAGATATATATCTGACCCTTCTGTAAAAAGAATTTAACATCACCCTGTTGTAAGAAAAAAATTGAACACTAACCAGAGACATTCTACTAATTCAGATGAAAAACTTTATAAAACCGTTGGATAACCCATCTATACCAGGGGACACATTCTGTTTTAGAGAGTTAATAACTTCCAGAATTTCAGATTTTGAAAAGGGGCCTCTAATTTCTTCAGACCATCATTGTCCCTATTTTCTTTTAAACTAGGCCCTAAAACTGATTAATCAGGAGTGACGATGGAGCAACCTTTGGTTCAAGATCCCTAAAGTGCTCTTTAATAATTTCTCCTAGTGCAGTGATAGAAGAAACCTTAGTATCTCCTTGGACTAAAATTCTAATGTCTCCTTCTCCTTAACTGCTTTACATAGTTCGAAAGGGTCTCCAAACACAGATTTTTAAATGATTCTGAATTAATGCTTGCAATGATTTTGCTCTATCATACTGTCTCTTCTTCATTAGACCTTTAATTTCGGCTATCTGTTCTGAAAAATTACCTCTAGAAGAATTAGCACATGATAGAATATATTGGAGCTGTTTTCTGAGTTTAAGATAATCAAGAAAATTTTCGTTCCTCTTCCTAACCCCATATTGTTTAAACCACCCAATACAATCTGTTTTAGTTTCCTGCCACCAAACCCCAAGATCTTGATACAAAAAGACCACTGACAACCTGGCATTCAGAATACAGCGAATGGAATTTGAAACTACCATCTCTTGAAGGATTGACACATTCAATTTCCATATAGCTTTATGACTAAGAAACCCTTGCTGTGTCCCTACCTTGATAAGTATCAGAGCATGGTCCGAGAATTCCATAGGAATGACCTGTGGACTATGGAACGGGATTCTTTTAGATATAAACAAATAATCAATCATAAAACTTTTCCCTTTTGTAAGAAAAGTACCTAACAAGCCCCCCTCCTTACTATCCATACAACTTACCAGGTCTGCTGTTTTCACAATATTCTGAAGACATACGAATCACAATAGATTTTCTTCCTTGCTCCAACCTATCTTTACCTCTGTACCCTTTATATTACAATTAAAATCTCCCAAAGAATTGGAATAGTTGTCATTAGAAAGGGTCATGTCTGAAAAACATGCAACCCTCCCAGCTTTCGATTGAGGGCTATAAATATTAATTAATCTGATCTTTTTAGCAAACCAACAGCCCTTCTAGAATCAATACTCTCCCCGACAGACTTCTATCAACTTATGTAACCTAAAGTTAAAGGAGTTAAAAGAATTCCCACCCCATCCGCCCTGTCTTCACCAAAGGACCAAAACGAGGGTCCCCATGGCCAATCTTAGTGAAAGCACTAGCTTGATTACTAGTAAACATCCATGTTTCCTGCAAAAACAAATGGATATATGTAAATCAGCTATTACCTGAAATACTGCACGCCTTTTCAGGGTTTTTACAAACTATGGGTGTTTAAGAGGAAGCCCATGTAATCTCCATCATAACTTACCAAACCAACTGACCACCTGAACTATTCTCATTTCTTCCTCCTCTTTTTTTTTTCCTTGTAATCATCCTTTGTATTCTCCTCCCTCTTGGACTGATATTTGGGAATCAGTATCCCCTATATCCATCTCTGAATCTCCCAGGACAGTTCCTCAAACGGATTTTAGATTCAATACCATCTACCTCTACCGCACCAGATTCTTCTGGCCCTACTGAGACCTTCGTAATAATGGAGGGCTAGTGGGTGAAGTTCGCCTGACCCATTCCACTCTTCTTCTCCAAATCATCTGAATAACAGACCAGCTGGAGAAGCTTCAACCCCTTCCCCAGCTTCCTGCATCTGAACCGCTTTGCCCACTATCTTAACTTCTTCTTTCTGTTTACCCCTGTTCTGGTGAATTAACACCTCTTTAACGCCAATGGATACCTCATGCTGAGACACCCTGCATCTTGCGCTTGTTGAATCAGAAGGTCCGAAACTCCACAAGCCTGCTTATTCTGGGCCTTGAGGACAATCTTTTAAAAGCATGATTTGTTTCATCACACAAGTCGCATTTTAACGTGTTTGAACAGAATAAAGTAATATGACCCACTTCTCCACAATTATCACATTTGGCTGGTCACAAACATTAGATAAATGTGATTTGGATCCACATCTATAGCAGGCCCTGCGCCCACTGTAAAAGCAGACCCCTATCTCTTCCTAACATAAATGAATTAGGAATATGTTCCACCCTGTCATGGGTTTGTTTTAGTTTCACCTTAAATTTCCACCCTCCTGTCCAAAATAATTCTGAATCCAAAATGGGATCTGGTTCACTTAATACTTCACACTTATGTGCCAACCAAAATTTAATATCTTCCACCTGAACACCTCATTCCTAAACATCACCGCTACAAACTTTATCAAAGGTTTAGACAGAGGAATAACAAAAAGGTGTCCATAAAGGAGAAAACTTTACCTGGTTGTACCTTTCCCAGAAAATGTCAAGTAAAGCAGGTGAACGAAAGCTAATATCAAAATTGTCCTCTCCCGAAATGTTGATAAAAGCAAATACGTCCCTGGGAGAGAACTTCAAAGACCCTTTAATTAATGTCTTACCAACATAATATCTGTTTGGTCTTTCCTTTAAACCCCCTTTATACCGAATCCTTACAGCATTCCTCCTAGGTGCTGCCTCCCTCTTACACTGTGAAAATAAACTGGATAAAGGGTTTTTCTGGCTTTCTCACTAATTGTCGTCTGCTCAATATTATTAACATTAACACTCTTATCCTTAATTGCAGTCACATAATTATTCTCCTCCACTACAGAACACTGATCTCCTTGCTACTTTCTTTTACAATGGCAGTATCAGAGGTAGAAATTCTATCGCCTCTTCCCCACCCCTGGTTTCCAGTCTGGTGAAGCAGTCTGCAACCCCAAACATTTTCCCATGAAGAGTCAGGTGTCCACACTCCATGATCTTTCTGCTTCCAGCCAGCAGCTGATAAAGCAGCTTGGGGTGACCAGGAGCCATCATGTTCCCCCATTGCCCCCAAACTACCAGAAACTCCTTTTTTTCCAGCACCCAAGTCGCGTTTTTGAAAAGCCTTAAAGGCTTTATTGTCAGATGTAAAAGAAAATTCAGTCACTCCCTCTTGCTGCCCATGCTTTGTTTGAAAAGTCACAGATTCATTTTTTGAAGCAGCCATCACCTTAGGATTGTATACAAATCCTGAATCTTTAGTTATTGGAATCATAGGAAAGTTAAGTGTCATATTCACTTTACTTACAGGTCGCAGGGTTGAGAAACCAAGCCATTACCTCTCGCCTCCTGCATCCTGCTCGCTTCTCTCAGTAGATTGCCCTTATCCACCTCTGACTCCTTCTCGGTCCTCCAACCTCCATATCCACTTCCTTTTGCTCCAGAAACAAGGTTAATCCTGCCAAGCACATTAACGTAGGAACCTCTTCTCCGACCTGCTTCGCCATCACTTCCGCGTTGCCGGCTTCTCCTGCAGTTTAAAGGAACCGCGTCCTCTATAATGTGCTCCAACAATAAGGGTCCTCGCCGCATTACAGCGTAAAGGAACCCCTCTCTTCATAGAAAGTCAACCTCCTCCATTCTCCGTCCAGAAATCGGCACCATCCTGCTAGAAAAAAAGCGCTCGTTTAGACAACACATCAAGACCCGCCGATCAATTACTGCTCTCGCTCACCGGTGGCTCTCTCCTTCACGTCTTGCTTAGACTGAGCCATGCTGCACTCAGTCGCCACTCCACAACGCCCATACTCCCCCTCTGGCCACTGGAACAGCAGCACAGTAGGGGAATTTCCCCGGTGTCCTGGCCAAATTTCCCTCATTCACTAAAAATACCACCAACAGCTTAATCTGGTTCAAGATCAGTTGGCATTCATCTGTATCCCTTTTCCCCGGTCATGCCTGAAAATAGGCAGGATTTGTCTAGTGCACTTACCCGGTCAACAAAAACTAAATAAATAAAATAAAATGTGTCCTGCCTTCTATAATTGAAGGAGGTCACTAGTGAGTGCAAAAGTTGACAGAGAACCTCATTAGAAGGATATCTGCTGCATGCAGGAAAAAGGCATGCACTGCAGTGAAAACGAGTGTTGCTATTGCCACCAGCGACTCACAGGCAACCCAATCAGAGAAACTGGGCAAGGAATAGGAGAAAATGGCAAGCAATCCCATTTGGGATGTTCTCTTTCAGGTGGGAGTGGAAGTTATAGCAGAAAAGGAGGAGGAGACAGGTGAGACAGCTGGACTCGGGGCAGCAGAATGAATGGTGGAGGCCTACATGGGGGACACAAAGCACCTTGCCATTACTGATGAGCCATTGCTGTACTGGAGCAGCAAAGTGACTGACTGGCCAGCACTAACAATGGTTGTGAAATATCTGAGCTGCCCACTATCCAGTGTTAGTGTGGAATGAGTGTTTAGTGTGGCTGGGGCCATTGTGAGTGACCGTAGGACCAATTTGTCACCCAAGAATGTGTCTATACTAACATTCATCAAAATGAACGACAGGCACATTCTGCATAACACAGTGATGTCAATGGTGTTGCCACACGAACTGCATCTCAGTGATGAGGATGATGACAATCCCTCAACTAAGGCATCCGCCAGCAGCGAGGTGAATGAAGCAGCAATGCTGACAAAATTTCCACCTGGTGAAAACTCCAGTCTTGAAGACTGTGAGGAAGTTTTCTTGGAGGATGTGGAAATGGAACAAGCCTAAAGTTACTCGAAGCCCCCCCTCCCAAAAAAAATGATTTCAGCTCAGTACAGTGTTATATAAATTATTTTTCTCTATGTATCATTGGATTTGGTTTGGCATGGTACTGTTATCTGCTGCAGTGCTGCAGTGTTAATCAGTGTCATTTGATTACCCTTAGCCCTAAACTGTTGTTTGGTCCCCACCCTATCTAAAACAGTAGGCAGCAGCAAATTATCATAACCCATAAACATTTTGCATGATAACAGTTATAATTACATAACAAGACATACATTTTACTTTTGATTTTGACTAATCCCATTTTAAATCAAGATATGTTGTCTGTGCATCTTTAAAAGTGCCCGTGCTGGCACATGCCACACCCGGCCCTCCCTTCCCCTCCTGCCACCACCTCCTGACACATCCATGCATTCCATAAAAAAAGAAATATATTTTTCTGCTTACTATCCATGACTTGTTGAAGAACTCTCCTAGTACAAGTGCAGTATGTACGACTGTAACACTCATTCAACCATTAACACCACTTGAACAGATTTTTCAAAACAATGAATGGCTGCCATCTTTAAAGAAGTGAGTCATTAATTACAAAGTAATAATCACAAAAAAGGCTCAGCAACATCCAATTCCCCCAACCAAAAATGTGAATTATAAGTACTGCATTAGTAGTAGTACAGAAAGGAAAAGAACCTCTGTGTGCAAGCACTGAGGCAATGGTTACCCCAAAGGGCATTTGGCTGGGAAGCCAAGTTTCAAAGAAATACAAAATCACACATGCCCTCAAAATGCAAAGTATCATGGGCTGCATATGCAAATCACCACAGAATATTATGCTGGTTCAATTTTAATCAGAAATGCATGGTGCCAAAAGGCCTCTCACACAGTTTGCAAAGGGTGCCAACAGAAGACTTAGACATGTGTTTCGTCCTACCAGGACTCATGAGTATGCCTCATTGGGGTCTGATGGTTCTTATGGGGGAGGTGTTTGCAGCCCGTACTTTGGCTTCTAAATTTTCCTAATTACTGCATCTCTGCCACCTCAATGATCAGATAAGGCATTATCTCCCTCCACCTAATTAATAAACATTATCTCCACTCCCCACTATCCATTTCCTCATATGCTTCCTCCCTGGATGTGCTGTTTACTTGTTCATGAAACCAATGGCCAACATCGAACTTCAAGCAACTTGCACTGTCTTCCACACACGAGCTCCTTCAGGGCCTGGATGTAATCATCACACAGACATGGGATGAAAAGTCACCAGAGGAAAAATGACCTAAGTAGGAACAATGACAGGAAACAAACATGATGATTTGAATACTCATCCACCTGCACACCTGGTGTTAGCAAGCAAATTAGAAGCAAAGGAAAAAAAAGTTTATATTTACCATACCCCATTATGTAAGTAATTAAACCGGGGATATTGCCCCAATAATGAACATGCGAGGCACAAGAAGCACAGCAGCAGGCATCCACATTCCCCTTCCCCTAACAGTACTGCATACCTGCAAATAAGAGAAAAAGAAGAACACATTTTGAGGATTGTTAAAAGATACCCCCCAACCCCAACCCCCACCCCACAAAAAAACATAAAAGATGAAGATATACTTACCTCAGGGACTTCAGTGAAACTGGAAGCATTGCACAAACAGGTTAATGAATCCCCCACATGAGAAGCAGCAGGAGCAGGAGGTAACATGCATCATTGGAATTCCTGAATGTTGACAAAAGCAAAAAGAACACAATTAGTATCAAACTCAGACATCCAGACTGCAGTAACCTACCCCAGTAATGAAAAATGTAATACTTACCATCCGCTTGGTGCACCAACATCCAAGATCAGAATCTCAGCCTGGCATAATGATGCAAGTAATCCCATTCCTCGATCAACTGCAAAATAATAGAAAAGCAGTATAAACATTAGAACACAAGATACCACAATACCAACCCACCCCCACCCTTCTCCCACTCAGGAGAAACAAATACAGACAGATACTTATGTGTTCAGCAGCAGTAGCAGCAGCATTGACTCTGTGAAGATGGTCCATCAAGGAAAGTTGGCAACAACTCAGAGCCACAGGCAGTAATCTAAAGCATCCCAAAATCTCATTCCCTCCACACAGGCTTAAAACCGCAGAGTCAACACAGTCAAACAGGACAGCAGCATTTTTTTGGGAGGGAAATAATAATTCTACATTTCTCAATCAACTGAGAAATCAGCAGCAGGAGGCAAGTAAAAAGCAGCAGTGGCATTTTGCAGGGAAATGCATTTTGTCAGCAAGGCACCCCTTTTCGGCTATTTCATAAAATTCACAAAATAATTGTCAAAGTTAACAGAAACAGCATGTTATTGTCCAGGACAGTTGGGACTTGGTGATGGCCTTTAGTGGGACACCATAAAACATCATGAGTGAGACCAGATTTCTGTCTCAATTTAATGTACCATTTGTCATGTAATATTTCTGGAACTGTACTGCCTGTTCTGTACTCACAGAAACAAGATTAGGCCTGAAATGTTTTGCGATCAGGGTCCAAAACTGCATTTTAATGTCTGGGTTCAGGGGGGCACCATACAGTGGACATGTTAGTCTCTGTTTGGCACTGGCAGCAACAAGATTAGGCCTGAAATACTTTTGAATCATTGCAGGAAACAGGCTTTTTAGGTCCAGGTGGCTGGTGGGACACAATTCAACATCATGATTGAGACCAGATTTCTGTCTCAATTTTATGTAACATTTTTCATGAAACATTGGTGGCTATATGGGCCCTGTTTGGCACTGGCAGCAACAAGATTAGGCCAGAAATGCTTTTGAAACGGTGCAGCAAACAGGCCTTTTAGGTCTGGGTGGATGGTGGAACACCATTAAACTTCATGACTGAGACTTGATTTCTGTCTCAATTTGATATAGCATTTATTGAGAAACATTTCTGGACTTCTGGGGCATGTTAGGCAGTGGCAAAACCAAGATTAAGCATGTAATCCTTTGTAAACAGAGGAAGATGCTTCAGTTTGAGGTCTAGGAGATGGGTTACACCATCTAACAGCATGACTGACACCAGATTTCTGCCTCAATTTACTGTAACAATTTTTATGAAACATTTCTGAACTTCTAGGGCCTGTTTGGCTCTGTCAGCAACAAGATGAGACCTGAAATCTTTGGTAAAGAGTGGGCCAAATGGCATGTTTTGGTCTCGGTGGATGGTGGGCACCATTTAACATTATGACTGAGACGTGATTTCTGTCTCAATTTAATGTAAAATGTTTTGGGGAACATTTCTGGACTTCTGGGACATGTTAGGCAGTGGCAGTACCAAGATTAGGCCTTTAATCCTTTGTAAACAGTGGAAGAAGCTTCAGTTTGAGGTCCAAGAAATGGGAGAACACCATCTAACAGCATGACTGACACAAGATTTCTGTCTTAATTTACTAACATTTTTTGGGAAACATTTCTGGACTTCTTGGGCAAGTTAGGCAGTGGCAGAACCAAGATTAAGCATGAAAACTGGTGCACAGTATGGTGGCAAGAAGCTGTTTAAACTGTGGGCAAAGTACACATTTTGGACAGGGTGATGGTGGACTGGGGGTTGGGCACTATAAAACATTATCACGACTGAAGGCGAGGGACACAAAGTTAACATTTGTGGGTGGCGAGGCCAGGGAGACATGTGCTGTTAAGCACAACAATACCTATTTATGTTCAGTGTTGGGTAAATTACTTTTTCTATTACTTTCTATTACTTTTTGGAAACTTATTCCAGAAAGCTCTGTGCAGTTGCTAGCAAGGATGGAGAAGTACTGGAATAAGTAATACACCTTACAGTTACAATTACTTATGTCTTTTTATACAAAAGTAATATGTGACTGTAACTGATTACATTTATTTGAAAGTAACTAACCTATTGCTTTCAAATAAATGTCTTCGGTTACAGTTTTTTTATTATTTTTGTATGTTTTTTGTATAAAAAGAAATAAGTAGCTATAACTGTCAGGTGCATTACTTTTTCTAGTACTTCTCCATCCTTGCTAGTGACTGCACAGAGCTTCCTGGATCAAATTTCTAAAAGAAATAGAAAGTAATAGAAAAAGTAACTTACCCAACACTGTTTATGTTTAACTTTGCAATAAAAGTGCTTATGTAACTGTTTCTATGACTGTTGTGTACATATTCAGTCTGATGCTGCACACAGCCAAAACAACTGCAACAAGCCCATGGCCTTCACTACAGATAACATCACTCACATAGCTTTGGAAAAAAATGTGTTCATAAGAAAAAATTACAATACTTGACATTTGTGACTAGGTGGAGAAAACATATAAAGAAAGATGGAGTAAGATAAAACAAGAAGAAAGGTACAGACTAGAGTTCATGGGCATAGTACTACAACAGGGGTCTGGGGACATGCAGAGTCAGGGCAAGGGTATTCATATGAGAGGGGATGGGAAAGGAAGAGAGCATAAACAACTGGACAAGAAAAATAAACAAGTAGACATAGAATGAAAGAGGAAGAGGACATAAAAGATTTTATGTGTTTTTTTTGTAATTTTTTTTTCTTTTTAAGGGGAATGAGGTGCAGAAGAAAAAGAGTGACAGTAACAAAGAAAGGAGAAGAAAAAGAAAAGAACTTCCATCTACCACAGGCCATTATGCACTGCCACCAGTGCCACCACCACCATCAGGAAGTTCTGCCAGGAGATCCAAGACCTTCTTTTGGTCCTCCATTATTTTATTGAGGTCCCTCTTGACCTCCTGGTGGAACTCATCTAACTCCTGCTGGAGTCCTTACACCTCCATGTGCACTGCCACCACCTCCTCCTCTTGCTGAATGGCCTCCAGGTCCTCCATGCTGACCACCTGACCTGCTGGGGGAGCTGCTGTAGGCTGTGATGCTGCAGAATCAGGCACAGCACAGTGGTGCTGGTGAGTGTGGGGTGAATCACTCTGAGACTTCAGCTGCTGTCTCCCACAACTACTATGGCACCCCATAGGCCACATAATGCCTTCCTCCTGCTTGTTGTCCTCCAGGGCTCCACTGCTGCCTCCTGCTGCTGCTTTTTGCTGCTTGGTGAGCCAATCTGCAGCATGGTGGTGCTGCAGGTGGCTCTTTTATCCACTCATCCCAAAGTGGGACCACTTTTTTCCCCCTGCCTTACATCATCACAAAGGTTGCAGATGACAACAGAGTCATCTCTAACCTTTGTGGTACAAAAGGACCACACTAAGGACATGTGTGGGGCACATGCTGCTAGGGGGCGCAAGGTGCTTCTGCTGCTGATGGCTGGGTGGAACCTGCTGCTGCTGGGGGGGCAATAGGCACATGCTCCTCTTGGGGGAGCTCCTTTGTAAACACCACCGGTGGACAGTAGATCCTCCTGCTGCACCTGCCTTTCTTCCCCTTTCCCTATCTGAACTCCTGCCATTCCTTCCTTCCATCATTAAAAAAAAAAAGTTTTCTTAATAGAAAACTAAACCAAATGAAAAAGAAAGAAAGAGAGAGGGAGTCAAACAAAACACACACACACACACACACACACACACACACACACACACACACACATATACACACACACACACACACACACACACACACACACACACACTATAAAGATAAAAAATATAACACTAAAGAAAAAGTCCTAACAGAAAATATTTACTTTAAAAAAAAAGTGGGGAAGAGAGTACAAACAAACACACAAACACTATAGTTTTTTGAAAATGAGCTCTTCTGCTCACTCTGTTTCTCTCCTACTAGGCTGCAAAAGCTCTAAAGGAAGTAGATTTAGTCTGCTTCTTGCCTAAGTACAGTCACCCATGTGACCAGCAGTCTGCTATAGAGTAAGTCATGTGACAGACCTTTTTTTTTCCCCAATTTTATCTGAGACTACCGCAAGAGGAAGTGAACCAGGGAAAGCAAAATTTACTGGTGAAATTGATGGCAAAATTTCACCTTAAGGGCCTCATTTCATGAAATTTTTCATGTGCCAAAATCTACGATTTCGCTGCATTTCTAATCTGGAAGGAATCACAGGAAGGATGACACAAGAACGCATTACAGGAATCCCAGGTGCAGCAATAAATGATTACCCCACTCAGTGTAGTTCTTACCTCCAGCTGCACATCACGGGAGTATAGGGCATGCGGTTTGCAAGAAACACAGTCCAATGACAGTTGGGGTTGCAAGTAATGCAGTTCAGTTCTTTAGCAAATGGGGTCTGTCACTAGAGGTACTACATACAGATTTAGTCTTTGCTGTATTGGTCCTTGCAAAAACAGATCCAGAAGCAAATGATCTGATACCTTTTACTAGACCAACATAGATGTAACAAAAAGAACAAAGTGTTTTAGCTTTCAGACCAACAAGTCCTTCCTTGGAAGCTTAATGACAGCTATTTAGAAAACCCCATACTTTTAACACACAGATCATGCAGAAAAAAACACAAAAAAATTCCCATTGGTTCAAAATACTCATTTAAAAAATAACAAAAGAAAATATTAGAGAAGCTGAGTAGTACCAGTTCACCTTCAACTGAAAGGGCCTAAAGGTAAGATGTGCTTAGGGCATAACATCATGCAGGGAGTGCACTGCACATAAATTAAAATGACTTAGAGATACTTTCAGAATAAGATAACTACTCAAACAGAGAGCTCCTAAACCAATTATAAGTGTCACAGTGTGTGTATAAGAATGCAGTTACTGAAAAGCAAATCCCACCCGGATTAAAGACATGCTAAAATTGCAATTTAAAAACAAGCCCCACAAAATAGAACTACAAAAGTAAACAATAATACCCAACAGGGTGGGTGGTATTGTGCTATACCGGACCGCCAGGCGTATTGAGAGACCCGGCAACAGGCAGAGGGGCGCCTTATAGCCCCTGGAAGGTCCGGTATAGCACAATACTGCCCACCCTGGAGGGTATTATTGCTCTTAGAAAATGGGCACTGTAAAACTAAATGAGTTTAGTGAAAAAAAGTTGATAAAAATTAGTTTAAACTATGTTTTAAAATAAAATAGTTCCTATACCTATTCTACACAATTATGTGGATTTTTCTGAGCTAGGGAGTTATGTCCTTGCAGAGCCTCTTTAGTTGATGCTTTTGGTCGTGGCTGTCATAGTTACCCCCACACACACACACAGTGGTAGAGCTACTGTATGTAATTTAAAAAATATGAAAAACATAAGAAAACTGGTATTTAAATCTTTTGTTGTTAAGTAGTCCCTCTGTTATTGTGTTGTTCTATCTGCTGTTCTCCTCAGCTATTCTTTGTTGGTCTCCCTTCCCCCACACTACCTCCAGAACTGTTTTTGACCCATTTCCTGTTTTTTCCATTGTGTTGTATTTTCAGGAGCAGGAGACAGAGAAAGCGTTGTCAGTTTATCTTTATTTTGGTGCTGCTTGGTAAAATTGATTTGCAAGTGGTGAGGCGCATGACAGTGTTACACTGTGAGAGGCAGTTTGAGGTGTCACTGTGAGTAGAGACGGCAGCGCTGTAAATTATTTTTTCGTTTATTTTTTTTTCTTTAGCATAGATATTATGGTTAATTTGCGGGCAGTACCTGTTGAGGAGACAAATTGTGTCCACTCTATGAGAATTTGTCACTTTGTTCACAGGATTATATGGCATATTCATGTACATTGTATGCCTGTTTAGTTTGTATTTCTAGTTTCTGGTTTTTAATTTTAGTTTCTGTTTCTGTTTCAGAAACATGGATAGCCCTCAAGCTGTACCTGTTGGATTAGTCAATCCATCCGATTTGCCTATTTGTGTTCTTTATGAGAACCAAATTACAGATAGAGAACTGCAACAAATAGGAGAGAATAGGCTGAATACTGTCAAAGCTTTTACAGAGAAATGGTCAGTCACAAAACCAACTTCTGAGTGTACCAGAAACTTCAACCTCCTATGGAATAAAATCTGTGACCAACTTCCCCCTGGCCCTGGAGAAACAGGCCTACCTGTTCATACAAGGTGCCTCCAAAATTTCACCACTGAAAGGAAATTAAACACCAACTCAATGAAACAACGTTCTTTGGATCAATCTTCTGAAGCTGAATTCTCCGGCATACCCTACCCACAGATGTCCAGTAGCAGTGAAGTGGTCTATGTAACTCAATGTAAAAGGAAATTGCTGGCATTTAAGAGGGATGAGGTCTGCTTCATCTGTGATAAGAAAAGGAAAAAGAGAGGAAATACGGAAGAAAAACTCCAAAGAATGGAACTTGGAGATGGAAATGAATGCATGAAAGCATGTTACGCAATAAAAATCCCGTTGATGCTCTTTTGTCTAGTGCAGCCAAACATTTGAAAGTCACTACCACCAATGCTGACGTCTTTGCTGCAGATGTCAAGTATCATCAAAGTTGTTACAACACCTTCATCTATGTCAACAAATGAGAGAGACAAACACCATGTGGATTGGAAAGCATTCACACATACAGTGCTGAAACGGAGTTTCTTCAAATTGTGAGAAGAAAGGTTGTTGAGCAGAAATGTTGCTATTTACTCCCAGAGTTACTGGAGGATCTTCATAACCTCTATGAGTTCCATGGATGTGAACAAGATGCTGGAATAAATCATACATTTCAGTTGAAGAAGTTTATCAGCATTGAATTAGGAGATGAGATAGGTTTTACTGCAGAGAAGGAGATACATGGGAATCCTCTCATTCTTCACTTGACAAAAGTAAACCCACTTGATTATTCTTTGGCAACCTTGAGAGGAGCTGGGTTCAGAGATAGTGACATCACCAAGGCATTTGCAAAGATGACCAATCGGAAACTAAAAGATAAACAAATTGAGTCTCCGCAGTTTTCTATGGCATATGAAGACTTGCTTTCTGAGCTTGATAATTATGAACCAATTCGGGAAATCTTCCATGTGATAGCTCTCTCTATAAGCCCTTCTAAGAAGATTAATGCTGTAGGTTATGTGACCATCCCAACAGAAATTCAAGCTAGCAAGATATGGTCCATTGCTAGTGACTGGCAATGCCTCATTACCGGACAACATTCTCCAAAGTTGATAGTTCTATCCATGGTCATTCATCATCTCACTGGAAGTAAAGAAGCAATCTTCTACATCGTTTGGGGGTGGGTATTCCTTACACAGATGTCAGAAGACAAAACAAGAAATTGGCCCATGATAGTAAATCTGAGAAAAAAAAACACTGCACACAATTCTGCCTGGACAGCCAACTCATGTCACACTTGATAACTCAGATGGTAAGCAACAGACATTAACAGGTGTCTCAACAACACATGACACTAATTCAGTGATTTACATACCTTGAATTTTGTGTCCTGCTGTCATCTGCAATTTGCCAGTACAAGAACAGAACAGAACATTCCAGCAGATCAACAAGAGAAGTCCAAGAAACCATTGAAAGCTCAGAACCTATTGACTATGGTGATTATAAAATAGGAAAGAGAAAACCCCTACTAATCATCCCATCCTATCATGAGGATGAAAGTAGGACCAAGTTTGATATTCGTTTGAGCAAAAATTGTATTTGGGCTCTGACAGCATGTATAGAATCTTCCAGAGAAGATGAATCTCTTCCAGTCCTAGGATAATGGACAACTTTCAATAAAAAAGCAACATCAACCACTACCTTCAAATTTGAAACTGATTTTCTGCCAATTATACCACATGAACCAGATGATGCAGTCTGTAAATATTACCTTGGCTTTTTCATGGATCTAATGGATGAAGTACACATGGACCACATCTTCAGCCATAGTGATCATGCAGTTTTCTACAAGAAAAATATACAGAAGTTGTTAATTTGATGGGAGGATTTCAAGAACTCATGGTGGAGCAGAAGATCCTCTACAAGTGATATGCTGCTATGGGACTTTGTGACAGGTAGGTTCAGGCAGGGATAATAGCAGATGGATCTGTTGACCAGGCTTTGGAAGGATGCCACTATTCTAGATTGATGAGGTTACATAAACAGTCCCTTGAGGCTCTCCTAAAATTCATGTGATCCAAGATTCATGGCTCACTAACTGACACACCATGAGAAAAGCTCATCAACATGAGAAGATCTGTATTGGTAGAATCCCTGAATCTTGTCTTCTTAGATGAATCTTTCCCTGAAGTGCAGTCACGAATGCTGAAATACCTTTGGCACCATTGGACAGTGGGTGACAGGCTACAATGGTGACACCAGTACTTTTCTCGCCCAGGTCACCACATTCAGAGACAAGAATATGAGCTTGCATCTGCAGGCTCAATGAGATATTCTACCTTTGCTGTTTGCATTCAACCATTAAAACTACTCTCGGTATTTGATGTGGCATCATGTAGACCTCATCAATCTGAAAACCATCAATGAGAATGCATACAATGTACTACAGGAATATGGCACTGGGGCTAGTCTGTCTGGTAAGGTGTTCTCCATGATACCTGGAGACCAAGTGACTGAGATCTCAATCAACAGAGAGATCAAGGTGAGGGGTGGACCCATGAGAGGCCATTACAGTACTTCTGAGGAAGCTACTGATGACTTTGTTTTGAGTTCCCACAAGCTCGCTAAAATTCATTTGTCGCTGAAGGAGAAGATGCTTCTGAAAACATCGGTTACACACAATGAGTTGACATATGGTGACATGAAGAAACATGATAGTCAAGTGAAAGAGCTAGTGAAGCAACTTCACACATATTCAGATCCATGTCAGGGTGTAGTATGACACATCACAACTGCATTGAAATACCGCCGGCAATAGTACAAGGCCTTTTGAAGATAAGGGCTATAGGGGAGGTTATGTTGAGTGCATTTATAAATGACCGCCTCATATCAAGGAAAGTTGGTTTCTTCAAGCCCATTAAACACAGTGGAATTTCCATGGAAATGGACAAGAAGAAAAAGAAACCCAAAGTGGAATCAGTCTTGAAAGAAGACCATCAGGCTCTTGGTATTATTGTTGCAAAGTGCCTCGACAAGAAAGATGCATTTTCCCATCCGCTCACAACATATCCTCTTGCAACAGCAAC
Source organism: Neoceratodus forsteri (assembly GCA_016271365.2). Taxonomy (NCBI): domain Eukaryota; kingdom Metazoa; phylum Chordata; order Ceratodontiformes; family Ceratodontidae; genus Neoceratodus; species Neoceratodus forsteri. Next base: position 1,140,423,252 of record CM057455.1, on the reverse strand, counting down.
TCCTGACGGAAACCTCTACAAACCTAATACAACACATGTCTCAAGAAATTATCTCATCGATGAAGCAGAAGCTCGAAGTTCTTCCCCTCCTCCATTACGCTCATTGTACATAAATGACACCATGGCGATGGTCAGAGCAGTTCCTGCAAAACATACATGGGACAGCCTTCGGAAGGCACTCCTTGTCACATTCACACCTCCATCTACAGCAAACCCAGCAGAAGTCATCATCATTTTTATAATTATAAGGATGATCAGGAGTTCTTGGTGAAACAGCAAGAACAAGCTGAGCAAGTGGTAGGAACAGGAGGAATACAACTTTACATGGGATAAGATTTGCAAGAGATGCCACAGGGAAAGGTGTACCAGCAGTACCTCCACAACAATTACAGAAAAACAGATCTCATACAGCGCTTCAATAGGTATGTTAGACAAGAGGATATCAGAAGAAACTTATGATACTCGCTTACTATCAGCAATGGCAGAAGCACATATACTATATACCCAGATTCAGAAGAATTCCTGTTTTCCTGCAATCATGAGAAGGCAGATATGAGGATAGTGCTGCATTGTGCTCTTGCGAAAGGCCCAGTTGTCGTCTGAGCCAAAGATACAGACATTCTCATCTGATGGTTTAAGCTTTCACAGAGACCCTTCCAGATTCACCATGGATGCTCCAAATTGACCCTGACATATTTGTAAACATAGGATCTGTATATGATCACATTGGACATGCTGCAGGAGTCAATTTGCCAGCATACCATGATGTCTCTGGATGTGATGCAGCAAGTTACTTCTACAAGGTATCAAAGAAATTAATCTTTCAATGTTCACACAGGGTCAAAGAAAGAATAAATTTCCTTTCAGGGCTTGGGGAAAGCACATATGCTTCACAAGACACAGAACAAAATGTCAAGACGTTCATTCAATGCTGAGTGTACAATGGTACGAGGAGAGGTTCTGATAGGCACACAAATAAGGCAATACAACAACCTGAAAGAGAAGACTACACTAATGAGTCTCCCAGACCCAGCAAGCCTATGTTAGCACATAAAGAAAGCAAATCTCATAGCCTACTATTGGCACCACTGCACAGAGCGAGAAACCCCCAAAAGTTGACCCTTGTTTGTCAGGATGAAAATGAGAGAATGAAATGCTGAAACCTGTGTGGTTCACTGGGTTTCAATTACCTGACATCCTATGTCATTGAAGAAAGGCCGGAAGGTTAACTGTCCGATGATATGCAGCTGACGGAGATGAGGCAGATGATGACTGTGAGTCAACACCTCAAAGACACATACAGAAGACCAAACAAAAACCTTTGACCACAGTGCCAATGACTGATTCTACAGGAGATGATGACACTAAAAACAATACATTGGCAGCCAGTTAACAAACTTCTGTGAACAAATCTTCAAGCTTCGGAAGTGAATGTGACAGTTCAAATCCAGAATGGACTCCAATATAATGACTTCAAAACTTGACATTACAATCAAGGTGTACTGTTGACCCAAAATATTCATAGTGTTGGGTCAAATCATTGATAAAATTACTTCATTCTAAATAACAAATCAGCACATACATTTAGATTGTAAGCATTACTGTATGTACTTCAAACTATTTTATCAGTAAATTGCCTCATGAATTCAATTATTTTATGTAGTATTAATGTGTGCATTTGGTCCTATGTCATACAGGGAACCTCAAAGTAATACAGTATATAGATGTTATAAATGTTCATGAATAAATGTTCAATATATAGATGTTCATGAATCATTAATAATTGGTATCTTGGAAGCTAGGGATTTGGAAATTATTAGCGAATCAAGTATTTCTTAGCAATATGGTGGCCATATTTGATTTTGGTGGCCATTTTGGATTTTCTAAGTTGTTCCATCCAACTTGGCATGGCAATAAATGTAGAAAATGACACCTTGGAATTGTAAATCAGGCATTTCTAGGCTAAGCTATGGGGCCCAGAGGGCCCACAACATCCAAAATCAGAAATAGGCCATCCACCAATTTTCTCAGGGGTAACAAGCAAATTCTGAAAGGTGAGGTCTATCTACACTGGAATCAGCAGAGATACCAACCTCTGCATTGTAAATCAAAAGATTAGGCCGCTACACCTGTGTATTACTCAAGTATACTCTCAAACTAACTATTATGCCCCATAAATCTTAAGGCCTATAGTGTAGTAACAGGAGTTTATAAATGATAATATAGATTGGCAGTATAAGTGCCAAACAAAAACACTGCTTGTCAAGGACAACCAAGAAATTAAGACCATGCAGCCTGATATGTAGAGATTTCAATAAATGCTCAGTGTATAATATAACAACTTGATGTACTGAAAATGTCTAAGGAATCTGAATAAGAAATCTTAGGAATTAAATTCTCTCACCCTCCACCCACCTATCCGGGGGAAAGGTAACTAGTTTTAAGGAGATATATACCTATGCACAGACACATGTGCATACACATACACACACACACACACACACACACACACACACACACACACGTACTAATGCACCATCGATCTCTGCAATTGTTACCCAAAGGAATTAAACTTGTCATGAAATTCCAAGTAAAGGGATCATGTATCCTAATATGTACAGAGTTCAAAATGCAACACTATATAACCATACTACTAACAGTTCAAAGGATACAGAATAGGACTACAATTAAATAAAACTTCCACCCTCCCCAGGGTAAAGTAACTAGAAGTAAATGTACAGTATGCATGTAAGACAAGAGTCTTAAAAATACCTTCATTTCCACAGATCACTACAATAATAGCCCAATGTAATTTTATCTGCCAAGGACCCCCATGCAAATGAGATCCTGCACCCCAATATGTTCAGAGTTCAAAAATGTGACAGTATATAATAAAACTACTATTTGTACAGTAGTAGGCTAGGGAATCTGAATAAGACCCAATGGAATTAATCCTACCCCTGGGGATGATAAATAGTAAGGAGGAATTAATATTCATTATCTGTGCACTAAGAGTCATGACACACTGTATCTCCATGTGTCTGATTATAGAAGACCACCTCAATGTAACAATAACCTTCATACTCACCTCACTCACATAATCCCCCCCCACACACACAAGGAGACGCTGAAGTCCTATAATATGTCCGTCCTGTGAAAAAAAGATCTGTGGATGTTAAGTCCTATAATGTTCCATAAACCCCAAATCTGTGTTCATGCCATCTTCTACCATATTGAGAAGTAAAATAAGTTTGATCTCAAAAGCCTGTCTCTCTTCTTTACTTTTGCAATTTCCTTTTAAGACCATTACTGACATATCTGAGATTGAGTAGTCAGGTTGAGAGAAGCGTTGCCCCACTGGTTTTTCAGTCATCTTTAGATTAATATTATGTCTGTGCAAGTTCATCCTAGTGTGAAGAGGTTGACTTGTCTCTCCTACATAACCTGTTTGTGGGCATCTCTTGCATTGAATGAAATAAACAATATGTCGTGATGCACATGTATAACTCCCCTGTACCTTGAATTGTCTGTTTTGTGATGTAGCTACACAGTCCGAGGTGGAAATGAGCTCACAAGTCTTACAGTTGTGTTGATTGCAGGGCATGTACCATTTAGTGTCACGGTATTCTCTTCTGGCAAAAGTTTACTCCTAATAATTTGGCTAGCTAAGTTTGGTGGTAGTTTAAAAGATTGTAGTGGTAATTCCTTAAAAATACAATTAAGGGTCTCATCCTCATAAAATATTGGATGGGGTTCCTTAATAACCTTACACAGAAGTTCAAGGTCTGAATGATATGTGGCTACTAAGGGTATTCTGTTTGTAGCTGTCCATTCCTTATACTGAAGTAGTTATTGTCTTGGTACTTGTGTTGCACATTCTACTGTCCTGTCAATTTCTCTGGAAGAGTGTCTCTGCTCAATAAAGGTGTTTTTCAACATAGCCAGATGTGTGTTTCTGTCTTCCTCATTTGAACAGATATGGTGTTACCGAAGTGCTTGACTGTACATGACAGATTTTTTTGTGTGGCTTGGTTGATTGCTATTCCTGTATAAGTATCTCTGTCTGCCTGTTGGCTTCCTATAATTACATGTATGTAAGGTTCCATTCTTAATTGTGACCATGGTGTTCAGAAAATTAACACTGGTGGCAGAATACTCCAGGGTAAGCTTTATGATATGGTGGAGGTTGTTAAGTTCCTGATGAAAATATTTAAGTGCATCCACGCCCTCTGTCCAAATGATAAACAAATCTTCAGTGTAATGGAAATAAGCGAGTGGTTTGTGGGGACAGTTTCTTAAAAAATCCTCCTCCAAATTTACCATAAATAGGTTAGCATACTGTGGAGCCATCCTGGTGCCCATTGCTGTTCCCGTAGTTTGACTATAATGTTTACCATTGAAGCTGAAGTTGTTATGTGTCAAAATGAATTCAATAAGTTTCTCCACCACTTCAGGGTTGATGTTTTGGTCTAGTCCTTTTCTCCCGTACGTATTTAAGGCAGGCTAGACTAGAGGCACTAGTCATGCAATAACCCAATTCAGTTCATATGGGGCTCAGTACATGTCACAAAACTCCATATGCAACCTAGTGGTCAACTTCCCTTCCCCTACCAATAGGGTGCTGCACTTTTAAGGATCTTCCCCTCTAAGGACAGAGATGCTCCTTAATTAATATTCATACAGCCTGTGCCACTGACCCAGCCTTTATTCCTTCTGGCCTCTATGCCCTGGCCCCGCCTTCCATATGAACATCAATAGTGCCTCTGTGCTTTGCCCTTGCATAGGGCCTTGATTAGCCATGTCCTCTTATTAAAATGTATGAGGGCCTGGACCCTTGCAGCAAGCCCCTCCCTCCCTCCCTGGGTTTCTCCATGGGGTCTTTATTCCCTGTCCCCACACCTACGCCCGTAGTGTGGATTCTGCAATGGGCTACAGCCCAATGACCCACCTTGCAGGTGACCCTGGCACTAAAGATAGACAAGCATTTGTCAGTGCTGAATGTTATCTTGCTGGCATTGGTAGTACAGGAGTTAGAGAGATGCATAATAGGAATGGCAGTGAAGTATTGAACTGATGCCAACCCCACCCCCACCCTGCAGAGACTGACAGGCATTGGGGTGTGCCTTTGGGTCATTGGCCATAACGCTCATGCCATTTCACCTCACCCTACCCTGCAGACACTGACAAATGTTGCATTGTGACTTGGGGTCTTGAGGCCTTACGCTCACCCCATTCCATAAGGAAATACACTGAGATAAGTGCAGTATAGGAGAATGGGGTGAACTTTGGGGCCAGAGACCAAGGCACAACTTGATGCCTGTCACTGGCTGTAGGGTGGGGGTGGGGGTAAAATGGCGTGAGCATTACAGCCGACAGTCCCAAGTTACACCCCTGACACCTGTCAATCTTTACAGGGTGGGGCATTAAGGTTGGAAACCCTAATGCCCCATGCTTTTATTGGTATTTTCACTTCAAATTTCCAACATGGGCTATTTGTGTTCCCACCTCATGAACAGTGGCACTATCAGTTTGTTAGCCGTAAGGTGATTTTGCACAGCAACTGTGCAATTTGGTGCCACAGGTGTGAAAACACATTTTGGGCAGCATGTGAAAAATGACAGCTGTACTGTTCATGAGGAGGTGTAAAAAAATGGCAATGTTGTAAATCTGGAGTGAAAATATGAAAAATTGGTGAAGTCACAAGCGTGCATAGAAACTGCTTAATGGACGCCCATAACACAATTATTTTGGGGATTTTTTTTAACCAGATTTTCAACATATGCATTTTGGGACCTCCACTCATGAAAAGTGTCACTATGATTTTGTTAATCTCTCCTGAACATTTATATCCCACAGGGACCATGCCATTGTGCACCACATGTGCAAAAACACATTTCAGGCGGGATGTGAAAAATGACAGCTGTACTGTTCCTGAGGAGGTGTGGAAAAATGACAATGTTGAAAATCTGGAGTGAAAATATTACAAATTTAGCAGTTACGAGCGTGCATGGAAACTACATAATGCACACTCATAAAACAGTCATTTTTTGGAATTTTTTCACCAAATTTGCAACTTAGGCTTTTTGGGACCCCACCTCATGAACAGTGGCACTGTCATTTTGTTAATCTGTCCCAAAAGGCGATTCCGCGCAGTGAACGTGAAATGACCTTTTCAGACCAAATAACAAGATGACAGTGCATGTGTTTATGAGGTGGAGTCCCAAGAACCCTGTGTTGAAAATTTGGAGCCAAAATTCCCAAAAATGGCAGAGATATCCACCTAAATTGAACCCCCCCGTTTATGCCATTATACAGCTGATCGGCATTTCTTCATTTTGCAGTTCGGCTTTGAAGAGTGCAGATGTGTTCCTGCTCCACCAAAGATCGTAGCGCTGGACCTCCAGAGTTAAGTATGGAGTGGGGGTGTAGGGAGGGAAGGTGCCACAGACAACGGACCATTTTCTTTTTCTCAGGTGCAAAAAAAATGGACCTTGCGGGACCATTTTCTTTCTTTACAGGTGAAATAAAACAAATGTTGGACATACTGGGGTGGGCTCCCAGTGTGCCCCATGACATTTGGGGGGCCTGATGTTGGCAACACTGTGGTGGGCTCCCAGTGTGCCACACAATGGGGGTGGGGCAGGGGCAGGAACACGCCAATACGGTCAGCTTTCTCCGAGTAGTATCACACTGGGGTTGGCTCCCAGTGTGCCACACAATGTGGGAGGGTGGTGAACATGCCGACACAGGGATTGCACCCCCGATGTCATCCTTCCTTTGGGATTGTATGGTGGATGGCAGGAGCCACCGCCATGTTTACTGAAATGTTTCACCAGGAAAGGCATGTATAGGAGACGTGTAATCTGTGCCGCTGCATGATAAGCTTTTCTCCGATTGCAGAGGAATAACTGTTTCAAGTTGGTGGCACTTTGCATAAACTTATGTCAGCACTAGCATGCTGGCTAATTGATGAATGAGGGATGCACCTACTAAAGCATGCCCTGCATTCGCCAACACTGACACACCTCTGCATTTCTCCTACTAACACAAGATGTTGCTTGCATACACGCAAGATAACATAGAAATAAAGAAAAGGGGATTCAAGCCCACTGTGCTCCTCCTCCTCTTGTGTCTCACCAGTGACTGTGGTGTGGAACAGACATATCAGGCACACAGCTCACCTTTCCTTCAGATTTGCCTCTTTTCCGTTACTGGGCACTTGGCCCACTGATTCCTACTCTGCCCCATCCCTGACATGCCTTTGGCATGAGTGTAAAATAAAATTGGGCCCACAGCCCACTCACCACCATGACCTGGGACTGCTGCCACTGCTAGGTGGTCTGGAGTGGTGGCCATGGGGCTGTGTTCCCACCCTGCTTCTCTGTTCTGCTGTTGAAGTGGCCAGAATGGAACAAAAGGTCCAGGATATGCATTTCTGCCTGGACCAGAATCCCTGCTGACCACCTCCTTCTGTCACTGAAACTGCTCCCACCACTGATGGGAGAGGGGGACAGGAGGACAGATCACATCAGAGAGCTGTGCTCCCACCTGACTGACTACTGCTGCCACTGGACTGTAGCTGTAGGGGAGCAATGCCAGTGGAACCGCGGGCCAACCAGATGTACGTTTAGGTGGCTGTGCTCCCTGCATCCTCCACCCTGCCAGGCAAGCCACAACTACCTTCAAAACTACTCCCCAGGCCCTTTTTTAGGGCACAGGTGGTCCTGGCAGGCAGCCAGGGGATTGGGCCTTTCAGGCTTGGCGAAAGTGTCTCCTGGCAGGACTGAGCCCTGCCCTCAGCTCCACTGCTGTGCCAAATGTGCAAAACAAAGAATGCTTGGGATGGGGTCTTGGGACTGGCAGGCAAGGGAGAAAAAAATAAAGAAGAAAAAACAAAACTCAAATCCACGGCTTAGGGGAGGGTTCCAGTTACTCTTTGTGGTGTCCCCCAACTTTGAGACACTACGCTGCCAGTTGACACATACTTGCTGCCCACTGCCCAGATCACCCTGCAACAGCATAGCTCAGGATGACACACACAGGTTGCTTCAGGACTCAGAAGTTCCAAGTAAAATTGCAACTGTGAGTAGCTCAGGTTGGGGAGGGTGCAGGTGAGGGCTGCTAACCCAGAGTAAGAAAAACTCAAGTCCAAATACCTGCACTCCTGAGAGGTCAAAACAGAGCTCCACACTTCTGTGGCATTAATAGCCAGCTTTCTGTTAGCGTGTTAAAGATTTCAGGAATGAAACTCTTCATCAGGGGGTGTTTCAAAATGCCAAAGAAGTGTGGAGCTTTATTTTGACCTCTCAGGAGTGCAGGTATTTGGACTTGTGTTTTACATACTCTGTGTTGGCAACCTTCACCTGCACCCCTCCTAACCTGTGCTTCAGAAATTAGGAGGAGGAGAAAGAGGAGGAAAGAACTTCAGCAACTTTAGGAACTGTGGAGTATTTATTTTTTATTTATTTATTTATTTATTCATTTTAATTCTTTTACTTTTTTACTGTTGAAATTGCCGCCCAGGATCCTCCAAATTCTGGTTCATTGCAGGGCCCAGAAATCTACAGAAACAGTCAAAAGCTGTATACCCCTCAGGTGTGTCGTGCCCATCTGGGGCTCACACCTTGCTGCCAGAGGAAAAGCTACAAGCCTGTCCTGGGAAGCAACCCATGATTCTGCTACTGCAAATTAGCAGACCCTGAGGCTTTCTTCCCCTGTTGAAACTGCTGCCCAGGATCCTCCAAACTCCGGTTCATTGCAGGGGCCAGAAATCTACAGAAACAGCCAAAAGCTGTATACCCCCTCAGGTGTGTCGTGCCCACCTGGGGCTCGCATCTTGCTGCCAGAGGAAAAGCTACAAGCCTGTCCTGGGAAGCAACCCATGATTCTGCTACTGCAAATTAGCAGACCCCGAGGCTTTCTTCTCCTGTTGAAACTGCCGCTCGGGATCTTCCGAACTCCGGTTCATTGCAGGGCCCAGAAATCTAAGAAGCAGCCAGAAGCCATATACCCCCTCAGGTACGTTGGCATTTGGCGCCTTTGGACATTCTGAATTTTCAGCACCAACACTCTGATTGGAGGATCTCAGCCTCACTGACTTCTTCCTGCTGGGGTCCATTTTACCTTGCTTCATTAGAGACGTTTATCAGTGCTGCTTACCCTGGGTCTATCCTTTTTTGTAAAGCAAGAATTTCATTTTTTTTTGTAAAAAAATTGTTCCTTTTTGTAAAGCTAGAATGGCATTAGAGTCCCCCCCTCCCCCCACTGTTTCTCTCCTCATATATCAATCCAATTTAGGCCATTCAGTGTTACACTGCCATTGTTTAAAGTGATTTACCTGCTCTGAATGTACTGTGATTACATCCCTCTTTAGAATTAATTTTCTACGAAAGGCCGAAGAGTTTTAAGTTGGCCTTTTAATGCACTCCTTAATATCCTAAAACTACAGCCTATTCCTTTTTATTATTAATTCTGAGTGTAAAACTGTAGACTCTTAAGATTATTAGACCTGTACTGCACTGTCTATTATTCTAAGTGAACAGCAGAATCCTTTTTCGAATTAATTTATGTGTAAAGCTGTAGTTTTAAATTGACCAGACTTTTCAATGTACTGCCTAGCATTCTAAATTTAAAGCCCAAGCCTTGTCTCTCGCTATGCCACCTGTCTGCCCTCTAACCCACAAGAATTTCATTTTTTTTTGTCTGTCTTCTTTTTCATTTGCAAATTATACTATATAGCTACTAGAGGGCTATGACAGCTGTCTTTTTTGTTAAAGAGGAAACACGTTATATTTTCTACTTCCTCTTCTGCTCTAGTGGACCTGAGATACCTCTCCTTCTGAGGACCATCACCGAGTTTTTTCTGCCTGTTTCTCAGGCCAAACCATGCTCATCAACTAAGGCTGCAAGACTTCAACGCCTGTCCCCACTCCCATTCTGTACTGGTGGAGCAGGGCCAGAAACAGAAACAAAAGCTACAGACCAATCTTGCCACACTGGATTCCAGCATTGAACCACCTCACTGGCTCAGCTGCAAAGAGTTGCTCCACAGGTACGTTCAGCACCAAAACTGCCTCTGTGTGTCACTAGCTTTACTAGCACTCAGCTCAATTCTTCAGAACCCTCATCTCTGCCTAAAGTGGAATGACCCTTCCGCTTCTCCCTGTCCTGCATCCAACAGCTCCTTTCAGGTAGCCATTCTGGACTATTGGGCTTCTCAGCTGTCTCTGCCGGGGAGTGGGACATCTCCCGAGCTGCCTCTGCAGATTACTCCCCCATCCAGACTCAAGACTTTCAGCACCAAAACTGCCTCTCAGCCAACAAAAGGATTTTTAACTTATGACGCCTGATCGCCGATTTGTCTAGGCTTCTAGTGACTTTTACTGCCGGCTGTTGTGGCATTTAGATTTACCATGGGAAGTTACAGCTGGTTCCTCTGTGTGTCACTAGCTTTACTAGCACTCAGCTCAATTCTTCAGAACCCTACTATGCCTAAAGTGGAATGACCCTTCCGCTTCTCCCTGTCCTGCATCCAACAGCTTCTTTCAGGTAGCCATTCTGGACTATTGGGATTCTCAGCTGTCTCTGCCGGGGAGTGGGACATCTCCCGAGCTGCCTCTGCAGATTACTCCCCCATCCAGACTCGAGACTTCCTACTCATGGCAAATTCCTGCCAGGACACTAGTGGCTGCAACACTAGGCCAGTATAACACCAGGAGTGGGTACATGCCTACCCATCAACACTGCCTCTCCTATTGCTCAACAAATAGTGTTTACAAATGACAGTTTGCTGCCTTAAAAAGAATCCTACTTCTTTTACTATTGTGCTCAGGCAATGTCGAACTTAACCCAGGACCATTAGACTCCCTTGCTCTTCATTAGACCTGGCAGGTATCAAATGAATGTCTTTTGTGCATCTTAATGCCTGTAGTTTGCTGAAAAAGTTCACCCTTATCCAGGCTTGGGTGAGCCACACCATACCTGATGTCCTAGTGATCACTGAGACCTAGCTTAGGCCAGCCACCCCAGACAATGAAATCAATATCCCAAATTATTTACTCTTCCGAGTGGATAGGCAATCAAGAAGAGGTGGGGTGGCAATTTATGTAAAGGACAAATACTCAGCCACATGCATAGACGCATCATCCTCCCCCAAAGAATTCGAGTGCTTGACCCTAAAGATCAAACTTTCTCCTTCCAGTGCACTCTGTGTAATAGGCTGCTACAGGCCCCCTTCTGCCAGGCCTCATCTCCTGTCTCACCTCAGTTCTGTACTGGGGCTCAGTTCCTTGGAAACCATTATTCTTGGCAACCTGAACTACGGTTGGCTATCAAGTGCATCAGCTCCCTTGAAATCCTTTTGTGACACTCTGGGGCTGGTGCAACTCATTGGCAAGCCTACTCACCCAAATAAAAAGAACCTTAACAACAGCTCCCTCTTAGATATAATTTTGGTTAGCAAGCCACATCTGTTCTCTCATGTCGGAACATTTTCTCAGACATTAGCGATCATTGTGTAATCACCACCATTAGATCCGTGCACAACCCAGTTTGTGCAAAGTTCTCTATCAAGAGGTGCAAACGCAACTTTGATTTGTTTGCATACGTCCACGACTTGAAACATTCACCGTGATGGCAGGAATTCTTCCTAGCCAAAATGGTTAACAGGGCATATTATATTTTTTACGATATTTTAAGTGAGGCTTTAAATAAGCATGCACCCTTGGTTAAGGTACGGGTCAGGAGCAGCACCTGCCATTGGTTCTTGCCTGAGCTCAAAGCTTCTTTGTTAGAAAGGGATACTTTATGGAAAAAGCCCGAAGAAGTAAGAACGACTTGGTTGGTGTCTTTTTAAGAGTGCACGTAACAAGTGTAACAAGTTGGTCAGAGCAGCCAAGGCCGCCTACTATCATTTGGAGTTAGCCTCTGTCTCAAGAAATCCTTCAAAGCTCTGGAAAACATTAAAAGACATGTCTAGACATGCACCTGGTAATTCCATTCCAGCAAAAATTAAGTCCGGTGGCAGCGTTATCTCTAACCAATTGGAGATATTGGAAGCCCTCAATAACCATTTTGCAACAGCAGGGCTAGCATTTGATATTTCCCCTGCCAATGACCTCCGCACAGCTCAGGGCTCATGAACCCATGAGTCCACCTCTACCGAGGAGGCCTTCTCCCTCCTGCCTGTCTCTCTAAAAGAGGTGGAAGACCTACTGCTGCAACTGGACACCAGGAAGGGAGCAGGCTCAGACTTCATAAAGCCATGCTATTCGAAATGTGCCTACCATGTGCTTGCAGTGCCAATCACCTACCTATTCAACATGCCACCCTCCTAGGGGTAGCCTCCCCCCCAATGGAAAATAGCCCATGTCATCCCTCTATTAAAAGCAGGTGACCCCTGCGATCTAAATAATTACAGACCAATCTCCCTCCTCCCCATCCTGTCTAAATTACTAGAAAAAATAGTGTGTGGCCAGCTAGGGGTATACTTGGAATCCAGAAGCCTATTAAACCCGGTGCAGTCTGTATTCAGAGCAAAGCACAGCATCATAACAGCCCTAGCTAAGGTGACCAATGATTAGCTCCTAGACCTTGACTAGAAGCATGTCTGTGCCATTTTCTTGGATCTTAGTAAGGCATTCAACACAGTCGATCACAGCCTGCTTCTTTCCTCCCTAAGCACCTTAGACCTGGACCATAAATCTATGTGCTGGTTTGCAGACTACCTCGGAGAATGGAAACAGCAGGTTAAAGCTGAATGTGATCTTTCTCCATTAAAACCTATGCTGAGGGGCGTGCCCCAGGGCTCTATCCTTGGTCCCCTCCTCTTTGCAGTCTACATTAACAACATCAATGACCCCATCAAAAAAAACAATATCCACATTTGAAACGACACTGTACTGTACTTGAGTCCTCCCATGCCAGAAGCAGCCTGTGAAGACCTCCAAGCTGAATTTAACCTTCTGCAATACCAGCTCATAAACAAAACGCTTTTGCTCAATGCGAAAAAGACAAAAGCCATGCTCTTCTCCCCCTCCTTGCATGCGACAATTCCTGCTGGGGGGGGCTACCCCACTGATTACCACTGTTCTTGGAGAAACACTAGAGTATGTAGCTAAATTCAAATATCTAGGAGTTTGGCTCGATCATAAACTTTCCTTCACTGACCATCTCGAAGAACTACAGAAGAAACTATGGCAAAGATTAGGATTATTCTATAGAATTAACCACCTGCTCACAAAGGAGGCCAAGATTCAACTGGTTCAAGCTACCTTCCTATCTTTAATAGATCACGCAGACCTGCTCTACAGCCACTGCACTGCCCCTGCACTGGTTAAGTTGGACACCATCTACCACAGTGCTATCGGGTTCTTTACTGGCCTTCCACTTTCCACACACCACTGCTCCATGTACTCATCGTTAGGCTGGACTTCCCTTCACTATAGGAGGAATAGAAATGCTGCCCTATGGGCCTTCAGAGCGGTGACCAACAAGCTCCCCTCATATGTCTCAGATTGTATTCCCCCGAGTGTGTTAGGTACCTACACTCTAAGGAGCTATTCCCTAATTGCCCTTCAAGTTCCAAGGGTCAAAACTCGTTTCAGGAAAGCTGCTCTAAGTTTATCTTAACCCACACTGTGGAATGGTTTACAAAGGAACTTGAAGCTGAGCTGCCCTGTTAGCCTGAATATCTTCAAGGTGCTCTACAATCACTACATGAAAGCACCTTGCAAATGTTTTCCTCGCCGCTAGCCCACTAATTCCGCAACTCCCCCTTTCCATCCTGATGCTCACCATGTTTCTACCCCTGGCTCTCACTTTTTCCCTATTAACTCTTCCTGCTGCACCCACCCTTCCCTGTCCACTCCAGCCTGGCTAAAGTCCCACCCCATCTATAGTAGTGTCCCAATTATCTCACCCTCCCCCTTCATTATCATAACAAACAAGTACATGACAGCCATCGTCACTTTCTGTGGTTTTAGCCCAATTTTTCCCCCAGTCGTTGGTAATATATCCCTCCTCTTCTTTTCCTCTCTAACTTGCCACCCCATACACAGCCTCTTTCCCCTATATGTGTAGTTGCCGGCTGCCTCACTAAAAAGATTTCCGCTTATAACCCCAGTATGCCTATGGTTGATTGCACATCTGCTGACTTCTTCAATTGTAAAATAATGCAGTTTTTTTTTAATTTTATTTCAGCTTTGTACTGTACTGTATACACTGTATATACTTTTTCTTCCTTGTATATTATTGCTTTTTGTATACCTGCTTCTGTACTGCACTTTGATGTATTCATGACCAGGTCCACCTTGCAAATGAGCCTTGCTCAATGGTGCCCATCTGGATAAATAAAGATTTTGATTGATTGATTGATTGATGTGATGCCACCAAGGTGACAACTACTAGGGGCCAGGCACTGGCACTCTGCTAGCTGGTACACTCTTACTGCCCTGCCCATTGCCCAGATTACACAGCAACAGCACACACACACACACACACACACACACACACACACACACACACACACACACGCATTCTCTCTCTCTCCACTTCAGGACTCAGGAGGACATGGAAGGAACTTCAGCAGCTTGAGGGAATGTGGAGAATTTTACTGTTTCCTTTTTTTTTCTTTTTTATGGGATGCCACCATGGTATCAACTACTAGGGACAAAGCCCTGGCATGCTACCTAATGGCACACACTTGCTGCCCTACCTACTGCTCAGATCACACTGCAACAGCACAGCTCAGGAAGACAAACTCACAGGCTGCTTCATGACTCAGGAGGAATGAGGAATAGGAGAAGGAGGAAGCAACTTGAGGGAATGTGGAGATTAATTTATTTATTTTACTTTTTTATGGGATGCCCCCAAGGTGCTGAGTACCAGGGGCCAGGCAGTGACACACTGACAGCTGGCACACACTTGCTGCCCTTCCCACGGCCCAGATCGTACTGCAACAGCACATCTCAGGAAGGCACACAAAATGGCTGCTTCAGGACTGAGGAGGAGGAGGAGGAGGAGGAAGAAGGAACTTCAGCAACTTTGGGGAATGTGTTGTTTTAGTTTGCTTTTTTATGGGAGGGTAACAAGGTGCTAACTACTAGGGCCAGTCACTGGCATGCTACCTGCTGACACACACTTGCTGCCCTGCCCACTCCCCGGATTACGCTGTAAAAGGCAGCTTCATGACTCTGGAGGAATGAACCACAGCAGCTTGTGGGAACATGAAGACTGAGGGTTTCAATTTGAAAAATGCCACAAAAAGAATGTTTTATTAATTTTTTAATGGGATGTCACCTAAGTGCCACTACCTGTGACCAAGCACTGTCATGCTGCCAGATGGCACATACTTATCTACCAGTAAAAATTAATAAAAAACAACCCCCCCCAAAAAAAATGACATCTCATGGTTCTGCATGGGACTTCAGTCAAAATCCATTTGTATTTGAAATAATGCCCTGCTAAAATGCTAGTTCTGCAGTGAAAAAGGAAAAAAACTTGCTACACTGCCAAGATTAGGCAACAAGTGGGCACTAGCAGACTGTCATCTCATGCCCCATCTGCCCACTGCCCATACCCAAATACACACCTCCTCCAGAGTCCAGTCTCTCCCCTCTCAGATGCACCCTTGTTCCCAGAGACCTGCTGAAACACTGCTGTTCAGCCAGCCTTTTCTCTTTTTCTTCTTGAAATATTCCTCATCAGGAGCCCTGCTTTTGCAGGACTAACGTCGGTCAAACTTTTGAAGACGTTAGCTTTCTGAAGGGACTATACTAGCTAATCTAACAGCCCATTGATGAGGAAGTGAGTGTACTTTCATGCAGACTCATGTCAACAAACTGAGTCTAGCTCTATCCCTTAACTGTGACTCACACTGTTCATTTCATGTGTGAACTGTGGTTAGAGGTTTGACTGGTTCACCTGGTCTATGCCATTCAGATCAGGGTGAACAGCTGAATTAAAGCCTGCCTATTTCCCCAAAAAGCTCTCCACAGTCCAAAAGAATTAAACACCCAAAGTTTGAGGTGTTCAACTGATTTGTAGAACTGAACTTGCAGCCATAATTTCCAAGTAACAGAGGAATCAGTTCGGCCAAATAGAAAGTTGCAATTTGAGATATAAATTTACAATATGTTCTCTCAGTCCTCAGTTCAAGTCAGAGTGTTCATGAAATATGCCAAACTCAGGTCTGAAATTTCACAAAGACAAAATTCTGACTCTCAGGACATTTCCCTGGTGGAAGATTAATTCCATATAAAATTAGTTTTAATACCCCCCACACACACATACACACAGACACGGATCCACCACTGCCAGTGTATGCTATGACAATGCTATGATGAACTGACTGCCTGTTGAGTAAACAAAATCTTCAGCTTTCAGTATCAGTCTGGACAGTGGCCTATTTGGAGTCAGTGGGCCCGAATCTCAAAGTGGGTTTGTATCGGCGTAAGCGCACTGAAGCCCAGTATGCCAGAAACCCTGCGCCCCATTCTCTGTCAGGCAGAGTCCAGATGACTTAAGTCCTGCGGCTTATGGCAAAGGTGGATGTGCACCAAACAGACTGCACATTGGGTGGGTTAACTGCAAGCCACGAGGTGCTCTGTGCCACTCTAGTACCTGTTGGGCTAGCAGCCCTTGTCCCTGATTTGCAACATTACATCACACATAAATAACCCCTTCGTTGGTGGCATAGCAGCCCCCTACCCGATGCCCAATCTGATATGAAATAGATCCCACTTCCTGATGCTGCCAGTTATGAATATATTCAATATTACCCCCATACCTGGTGTTCCAGTGGTCCCCTTCCCTGATGCCTGATCCTGTAAGAAACAGACCCCCTTGCCCGATGCCACCCATTATTTATATATTCAATAATTCCACTATCCATGGTGTTCCAGTTGCTCCCTTCCCCTCCCCAATGTCACCCATAAGAAATATGAGTAAGAAATGCCCTGTCCCTGTCCCCAGTGCCCGATGCCACCCAGAAGTGATACATTCCCCTTCCTCCTCCCTTTTGCGATGTCACCCATACAAATGGGTACTAAAAATTCCTCTGTACCTCTCCCTGATGCTCCCCATTGGTGTACAAAATAAAACACACTCATGCCTGGTGGTCTAGTGGCCCCCCACCCCACCATTCCAGCAGGTAGTGCCAACCATCCTGCCCCCATCCTCTGACAGAGCCGGGACTGGCACAGCCCACCTCACACCTCCGCAGCTGGCTTTGACTGATCTGTCACTGATTGCCATACTGCAATGTGCAGCACTCATTGAATGAGCATGTAGACTTTACAGTGTGGCCCTCAGCCCAGTTCCGTCAGGGCTGGCTGCAGAGGTGTGGTGGGCTGTGCTAACTCAGCGAGATGGGGAGTGGGTGGTGGGTACTCACCTGATGGGGTGGGGAGGTGGCCACTAGACCACCAGGCATGGGTGTGTTTTGTTTTGTACATCAGTGAGCAGCATCAGGGAGGGGGGATAGAGGCATTTTTACTATCCATTCTTACAGGCAGCATTGTGAAAGGGAGGGGGAAGGGGGGATGTATTACTTACATGCAGTATCTGGCATCAGGGAGTGGGACAGGGCATTTCTTACTCATATGTCTTATGGGAGGCATCAGAGATGGAAGGGGGCCACTGGAATACCAGGGATAGTAGAATTATTGAATATATAAATAGCATGTGGCATCAGGCAGGGAGAAGGGGGTCCCTATTTCTTATGGGACTGGGCATCAGGGAGAGAGGACCATAACACATTGCCACATGCAGGCAGGCTCTCCCAGAGAGAATAGCTTTGCACTTTAGACCAGCCCTTGGCTGGTCTTAAGGGTACTTCAGAATTTCTCCTGGGAGATATCTGTGAATCACACGTTTGAGGATGTGGCAGCTTGCATCTGCCACATGCCCCCTACTGCCATGTTGCAGCTCATTTTTGGGCACATGGTTGGTGCACACCCCATTTGGGGCAGGCAGCCTGCAATTGACACAAGCTGCCTTTGTGAATAGCTCAGGGGGCAGTGTTTGATGCAAGGTGCCAACTGTGCCATATATATTTGGAGCAGGCACCTTGCTACAAATTCAGGGCTTTGGGAATTAAGCCCAGTATGTTTTACTGGTGACCGTCATTACCAGTTCCCCACTGGTTCTCCAGTCTTAAAACAAGAGATGGGCCTGCCCTTGTTATGAGGACCCCACCCCCCAACCTAGCTCCCAGGCTTACACAAACATGAGCCAACAGTTATCAATCTGAAATGGCAGAGATAATGTTATACAGCACTATGTAATTGACACAGGAAACAAATCTAAACTAATGTACTGTGTATCATCTCACAAATCCAGACATATGGAGGGTCTTTGCTTGGACAGTTGCAACAACATTTATTTAACTGCAGTTATCTTGAATAAGTATGATAAAACATAGAAACGTAGACAATGATGACAGACGAGGACCTATGGTCCATCAAGTCTGCCCAAGTGAGGTATCCCGGGACCTATTGTGCACTGGTGTTCTATCCTCCTAGGCACCAAGCCTAGCCCTTGTCAGTGCCATTTGTTTGTTCCCAATACTTATCCCACCCATGCTTAAAGGTTGATACTGACTTTGCAGCTACCACCTCAGGAGGTAATCTGTTCCAATGCTCCAACATCCTCTCTGAGAAGTAATATTTTCTGATGTCTTCTTGAACACTCCAGTCTTTAATTTCCTCTCGTGCCCTCTTATAGTAGAATTGATAGTCCTGGTAAAAAGCTGATCTTCTGGCACCTTGTTGATGCCTTTAATGAACTTAAAGGTCTCAATCATATCCCCCCGCTCTCTCCTAGTCTCTAGCGAGTACAATTTCAGATCCCCAAGCATCTCTACATAGGTGATTTCTTGAAGGCCATGTATAATTTTTTGTTGCCCTTCTCTGGGCCACTTCCTATCTATCAATGTCCTTTCTTAGGTGAGGACTCCAGAATTGTACATAGTACTCCAGATGTGGCCTCACTAATGACTGGCATAGTGGTGGTATCACATCCCTGTCCTTGCTGTCTATCCCCCTGTCAATGCATCCTAAGGAAGGGAAGGGGAAATTGTTTAACCAGGAGAGGCACACTAAGTAGTTGTTTGTTTCCAGGTGTGACCTGAGAGCACAAGTAAGTTAAGTGACTTGCTCATGGTCACATAGTATGCAAGTATGGAGCTGTGGGATTCAAACCCAGATGTCCAGGTTTGCAGCTCAGAGCCTTAAACCACTGTGCTATACTGCATCTTAACACCCTGCTAGCCCTGCTGTAAGCCTTATTGCACTGACTTTGCTGCTTGAGGTTGTCCCTAATGATGACTCCCAGATCACTTTCCTCACCAGGGGAGATCAGCTGTACTCCGTTTAGCTAGTATTCTTCCTTGGGGTTGGCCCTACCAAAAGATATTCTGGGCAATGCTGGAAAAAATGTAGACCACTGAAAGCTAGCCACATACAAATATTGTGGTAATCTAATAAATTGGGAAACTATTGAAGAGGCTGATGCAGGATATACACTATACAGTAGGCATATTTTCCAGATGATGACTTGTGTAATGTAGAAACATTACTTTCAGTTCTGGTCACTGAAGCAAAAAAGGTTAAATAATTTCCTTAAGTCAGAGCAGAATTGTGGAGCGTGGAGAGTAAAATTCATTATATGGAATACATGATACACCATCAGACTGTAAAAGGATGTTTTGGACAATATATTTTTTCATTTATTCATTTTTTATATAGATATACTGTATATATTTATTTGTTTGATTGTATTGCATCTTATACTGAGTGCATAGGACAGAAGAAAACAATTATATGCTCATATAATCTGTCCTCCATTTTAATAGGCCCAGCATTTCCCTCTTGACAAAAATATACTCATCTAGGTATACAATACTCATTTAGCTTTTTTCTTGAAATGTTCTAGGTTTTCCACTTCCACCACATCCCTTGGCAATCTGTTATGTATTCTGCCCACTCTTTGTGTATAAAATCCTCATCTGCTGTTCTTTATTAAATTTTCTAGTAGTATGTGCTAATTATGTGAACTTTAATTGCATTCTTCTGTTTGTAAAGTAATTTATAAATTTTCCATAATTTCCTGTTCCCTTAGAACTTTATATAGTTTGAGTAAGGCTCCCTTTTTCCTTTTCTCCTCCAAGGAGAACAAACCCAATGCCTGACTTTTTTCTGATCGTTAAGATTTTTTTATCTAGGCATAATTTTCATAACACTGTGCCATACACTGTCCAGCTGCTTAATATCTCTGTTTGTATGGGTTCCACATTTGTGATCCATAGTCCAAACCTGGTCTAGTACATCCTATATTCTGTTCAGACGTTTTGATGAATACCTGCTTTCTCCTTTATATTTCTAACTAATGTGTTTGCTACTCCAGAAAATTTGTTACAATGTTTCATGAACTTGTGGGGCCTGATTCACAAAGCCTCTGGTATGGCACAAGTTGCTTGCTCCACAACGAATGGCGCAAGGTGCACCTTGCACCAACGGGTACGCTAGAAGTGATTCTCAAAAGACAGCCTGTATCAACTGCAGACTGTCTGCCCCAAACAGGGCTTGCATCACCCCTGCACCCAGCAAAGGGCTGCGACATGGGGCAAGTTGCATACGTCAGAGGCAGGCTGCCATAGCGCCACAACTGGTATTTACAAATCTCACCCAGAGGGCAAAATTCTAAGTATCCTTAGATCAGCTAGGGCTGGTCTATCGATGCTTAAACAAGTTTCCTCTGGGAGAGCTGACTCATATCTGGCATTGTGACCCTCTCCCCCAACCCTGACTGTGCCATGAACAGTTATAGTTAAACATTATCGTGCCCCCTCCCCATTTGTGCCATTAATCGTAATGAGTAATCTTTATGCCCCTCCTGAATGTGCCAGTAACAGTGCTGTTACATCATAAACATACCTCCCCATCCCTGATGCCACTGTTGTCACTTTAGAAATGATGACCACTTTCACCTGGTGAGTCTATTTACCCCCAACCCAGCAGGTAGGCCACCACCACTAGCCCGCCCATCCTGTAGTAGAGCAGGCACTGGCACTGCCTCTTCTCCGCCTCCACAGCCAGTGCAGA
Organism: Neoceratodus forsteri; assembly: GCA_016271365.2. Taxonomy (NCBI): domain Eukaryota; kingdom Metazoa; phylum Chordata; order Ceratodontiformes; family Ceratodontidae; genus Neoceratodus; species Neoceratodus forsteri. Next base: position 1,140,402,151 of record CM057455.1, on the reverse strand, counting down.
CTGAACTGTCATTCATTCTGATCACTGTACTGTATAGTGAATGCATTGCATGTACACAATACAGTACTGTGATTGGATTAACAGTGCAGTTGGCACCAGCTGTGGAAGTGGGAAGAGGGGCTGTGTAATGCTGGCTCTACACAAGGATAGAAACCTGGGTGGTTGTTGGCACTATCTGCTGGGGTGGGGCAGGGGCCACTAGATCACCAGGTGAAAAGGGTCATCATTCCCAAAGTGACAACGGTAGCATCAGGGATGGGTGTGTGTGATAATGATGTAATTATACAATTAATGACACATCCAGGAAGGGGGCATGATATGTATTATGTATTCCCACTACTGGAACATTCGGCGAGAGAGCATGATGTTTACACATGCCTGTTAATGGCATGATCGTGGAGAGGGCATGATAAGTTTTACCCACTAGTGCTATTTGCATGGGCATATTGGGCAGGGAGCATATGCCAGTGAGAGCAATGCTGGACAGGTTCACAGTCACCCTACAGCTTGCGGTGAGCCCTCCTGCTGCACCATGTCTTTGGCGCATGGTCTGGCTTGCCGCAAAGCTAGGGACTTAGTCGCCGGGACCCTGCCAGTTAAAGAATCAGGTGCAGGGTCCCTGGCACACCAGGTTTCAGTGCAACTGCTGTTTGCCGCAGCTTGCGCCAGTCCAAGCCCGCTTTAAGAATCAGGCTCGTGATCTTTACTTCTGATGATTTCTAGGTCCCTTTCAGACTCTGCTTTGCAGATGTTATTTACACATAATGATTAATTTGGTCTACTGTTTTTTTTTCAATATAGATTACTATGCATTTAGTGATATTAAATTGTATGTGGTTGTTCTTTACCCATTCTTCTATGTAAGCTAGATCCTTGACAAGATTTGTTTTGTTTCATTCCGTATCTACCCACTCTCCTAGTTTTGCACCACCTACAGATTTTGTAATGAACTCATCTCCTTTTGCATTCATAGCTGATGCAAAGAATGAATAAAGTACAGGTTCAAATACAGATCCCAGCCGTACCCCAGCTTGTCATTTCTGTAGTACCTTAATTCTTAGTTTTTGTGACATGTTCTCTAACCAGTGTTGTATCCAATATAATATTAGGTTACATATTTTTGCTGTCTTTAGTTTTGTTATTAGTATTTATTTATTGATGATTGGTAACTGGGAAAGCAACACTGAGCCAAGGTTTTTTTTCAAGGTGTGACCCAAGGGTAGGCATACAGGATAATAATATATATAGTGAAAAGTGTTACTGCAAGCTGAGTTTTACATTGTTACAGTGAGTTGCACTTGTGAAGAACTGCCTGCTGTAGCTGTAGTTTATTTAACAGCAGGGTCAGGTTTTAGTTTCAAAGGTTTATGAAACAGAAGTATACTGGGATTTGTTAACAGTTTAAAATACTTTTGTAACAAGTATGCAGAGAATATGAAGGATTGTCATTTTTATTATTATGTTTGCTTGCACGCATGTGCAAGAAACATAGTGCCATCATCCGAGTATTCGGAGGTGTGTCACCCCCTCTTCCAATTCAGTCAGTGTGTTGGCAGGTGTGGCCGCAGTTCTCCAATGCCTGCTGGAGCTGTCTATGACAGCTCCAAAATGCAGTGGAGTACAGTTGAAAGGGGGAGCTACGCTTCAGTGAGCAGCAATAAGATATTGCCTGCTCATGCACGCCCCCTACACACACACACACACACACACACACACACACACACACACACACACACACACACACACAACGCATACTACGCGTCTGCCCCCATGCACACACTATATACCCACAGGGGTGCACAATCCCCCGTCGGCTGTGCTGCGCTCCCCCCAAAAGTCTTCCACATGCCACGCTGGGTGCCCACCCCAACGTAGCAACTCATGTTATAGCTGATGGGGGTGCCCGATCCCCCGTCAGCTCCAGGCACCCCCCCAACCAGCCATCCTTGTGCCACGTTGGGAGCTCACCCCAGCGTGGCAAACATCCCACGTCGTCATTCCAAAAAAAAAAACCTGCAAATAAAAAACTGTCCCTTGGCGCTTCTCCCTGCCCCCTCCCACAATCCGCACCCACCCACTGCTCACCCTGCCTCCCCACACCCCCCCCTCACCTCATACTTACCTCCGGACCTCGGCGCCATGATCTTCGGTGAACCGGGAACATGTCTGCACTCTTCAAAGCCGACCGCGAACTGAGGAAATGCCGGTAAGCTGTATAATGGGATAGATAGGGTTTTTTCAACTTTGCTGCATATCTCAGGCATTTTTGGAATTTTTGCACCAAATTTTCAACATGGAGTTTTTGGGACCCCTTCTCACGAATGATATCACTGTCATGGCGTTATTTGGGCCCGAAGGGTGATTTCGCAGTCACTGCGAGAAATCACCTTTTGGGACTGATTAATGAAACAACACTGCCAGTGTTCATAAGGTGGACTCTCAAGAAGTCTATTTTAAAAATTTGGTGGAAAAATTCCAAAAAATGACTGTTTTGCAAGCGTGCGTTGCGCAGTTCCTACACAGGCTCGTAAGTTCACGAATTTTCAATATTTTCACTCCAGATTTTCAACATTACCATTTTACCACACCTTCTTATGAGTAGTACAGCTGTCATTTTTCACATCTCACCCAAAATGTGTTTCCGCCCATGTTGCACACAATGGCGCAGTCGGTGTGCAAAATCAGTGTACTGGGCAAATTAAGAAAATCACAGTGACACTGTTCATGAGCAGAGGTCTTAAAATGGCTATGTTGAAAATTTGGTAAAACAAATTCCTAAAATGACTGTTTTACGAGCATGCGTTGCGCAGTTCCTATGCTCGCTCGTAAGTTCGCGAATTTTCAATATGTTCACTCCAGATTTTCAACACTACCATTTTACCACACCTCTGTATGAGCAGTACAGCTGTAATTTTTCACATCTTGCCCAAAATGTGTTTCAACCCATGAAGCACACAATGGCGCAGTCAGTGTGCAAAATCAATGTATGGGACACATAAAGAAAATCACAGTGAAACTGTTCATGAGTAGAGGTCTTAAAATGGCTATGTTGAAAATTTGGTGAAAAATTCCCTAAAAATGACTGTTTTACGAGCGTGCATTGGGCAGTTCCTACGCAGGCTCATAAGTTTGCTAATTTTCAATATTTTCACTCCAGATTTTCAACATTGCCATTTTATTACACTTCCTTATGAGCAGTCCATCTGTCATTTGTCACATCTTGCCCAAAACATGTTTGCGCCCATGTAGCGCACAATGGCACAGTCGGTGTGCAAAATCAATGTATGGGACACATTAAGAAAATCACAGTGACACTGTTCATGAGCAGAGGTCTTAAAATGACTGTTGAAAATTCTGTGAAAGAATTCCTAAAAATGACTGTTTTCTGACGTGCGTTGTCGCAGTTCCTCACGCGTCTACATAGTTTGCTAATTTTCAATATTTCACTCAGATTTCAACATTGCCATTTTATTACACTTCCTTATGAACAGTACAGCTGCCGTTTTTCACATGTTGCCCAAAAAGTGTTTTCGCACATGTAGCGCACAATGGTGCAGTCGTATAAAAAAGCAATGTTCAGGACAGGCTAAGAAAATCACAGTTACGTTGTTCATGAGCAAAGGTCTTAAAATGGCTATGTTGAAAATTTGGTTACAAAAGTCCATAAAATGACTGTGTTATGAGTGAGCATTGCGCAGTTTCCACGCACCCTCGTAAGTTCATGACTTTGTAATATTTTCAGTCCAGATTTTCACCAGTGGCATTTTTCCACACTTCCTTATGAACAGTGCAGCTGTCATTTTTCAGAACATGGCCGAAATGTGTTTTCACACTTTCAGCGCAGAGGTGCGTGGTCGCTGTGGGAAATCATTGTTTGGGACAGATAAAGAAAATCACAGTGACACTGTTCATGATCGGAGGTCCCAACATGCCTGTGTTGACAATCTGCTGTAAAAATTCCCCAAACTAACTACATTATGGGTGTGCATTGCACAGTTTCTATGCACGCTCGTGACTTCACCAGTTTTTTTAGTATTTTTGCTGCAGATTTGCAACATTGCCATTTTTTACACCTCCCCATGAACAGTGCAGCTGTCATTTTTTACATCCTGTTCGGAATGTTTTTGCACCTGTGGTGCTAAATGCCATAGTCACTGTGCATAAGCAGCTTTCAGCTAACAAACTGATATTGCCACAGTACATGAGGTGGAGTCACGAAAAAAAACATGTTGAAAATTTGGAGTGAAAATACCAACGAATGCCTGGGGTATTAGGGTTTCCAACCATAACGTCCAGCCATATAGAGAATGACAGGCATCAGGGATGTGACTTGGGATTCTTGCCTTTAATGCTCATACCATTCCACACCCTGCAGCCAGTGGGAGGCATCGAGGTATGCCTTGAACTCTTCGGCCCCAAAGTTCACCCATTCTCCTATACCGCACCCATCTCACCGTACTTCCTGATGGAATGGGGTGCGCATAAGGGCCAAAGACCCCAAGGCACACCGTGACTCTTGTCAGTGTCTGCAGAGTGGGGTGTGGTGAAATGGCATGGCCATTATGCCTGATGACCCAAAGGCACACCCCAATGCCTGTCACTCTCTGCAGGGTGGTGGTGGGGTTGGCTTCAGTTCAATACTTCACTGCCATTCCTATTACGCAGCTCTGTAACTTCTACACTACCACTGCCAATGCCAGCAAGCAAACATTCGGCATTGACAAATACTTGTTGTGTTTGTTTGCACATATGCAGTGCAGGGGCTGGGGAGGTGTGTGCTGCAAACAACCAATGCAGCCGGGCCTGCAGGAGGTGAATGTGTTAACTGTCAGTCCTGAAAAGGTGGCTGCTGCGTTGCTTTGCTGCCTGATGGCTGGAAACCTCTCAGATATAAAAGAATGCAGTGGCACTAACCACATTGCAGCTGCAGTCTTTCATATCACCACCCATTAGGCAGCTAAGCAGCATCCCCCCCACCCCAGCACAGGTACGCCTCCTCCTAGCTAACTCTGGTTTCAGCCGTTCCATCTCATAAGGTCCTGACTGCTCTGAGGTCAGGGAGTAACAACCACTCCTCTGCTGTTGCCGATTCAGGCAGTTCCCGACACCACTGCCTACCCCGGGGTTTGGAAGCAACAACAGCAGGGCCAGAACCCAGAATTTCATCAGCTCCCAATCCCACTGGCTGCCCTGGGGTCAAGGGGCAACAACCATGTGATTGCCATTACACAGTCCCATCAACTCCTGACCTGATGCCTTCCCTGGGGTTGTGGAGCAACAGTCACACGTCCTCCACCAGTGTAAAAGAATACGAGAAAGGTTTGGTTGAAGTTAGGCATGGCTATATCAAGAAGAGAGGGAAAAATAGTGGCATTAGAAAATCATACCAGTAAAAAGGGATGTGGAGGGAAGAAATCTTGCAGTTGAGAGAGACAGTGAGGCAGTGAGGCACTCTGGTAGGTTCAGTAGAGTGCTGGCCACAACACCAAGAAGGGAAGAATGGGCTGGTACCCTTAAAATGTACAGTTTAGACTAGACACAATAGGGTTGTCCCAATCAACCAGTGGTAGTCCATCATTCTACCATGCAGATGATACAAGATCAGGAGTTAGCTTGGGTCACTGCCTCAGGAGGCAGGATGGGTAGAGGCAGCTGCCACATGACAGTGTACCTTGGCCAGGGATGGTCGGTGGTGAGTGTCAGTGCCACAGTGACCCCATTAACAGTGCCTGGGAACTTGCTTCCACTATAGGGTCATCTATGTGTGACTGTGGCCTAGGATCTAGACTCATGTCAGGGGAGTAGACAGGTGGATAATGTAAGGGAAGAAATCTTCACTTCCATCTACATGATAGTCTGAGCCTTGGGGACTCCCCTGGATCTTAGTGCTGGCAGGCACTGAATTCATACTGCCTCATGGAGGAATGGCTCTCCCCTGGAGCCTTTGCCAGGAAGAGTAAGCCATGAGGGTGACCAGTGGTTTATCAAGGTCCGGGGAAGCCAGAGGTCCTGGACCTGATAGCGTATATCCCTAAGGTCAGGGTATGTCCCTGGGGGAATGGAGGTGGACTGGGGAGATGAACCTCCATAGAGAAAAAAATATCTATTCACCGTGTTGGAGGGAGGGAGCAATACCAGTAAGTGTGACTGTGTGGCTGTACTGGGGAGGCAGAGATAAGGCCACAAAGCAAAGAGGGTGCAGGCCTTGTTTTCCTTTGCATACTGTTTGTAGTCTAAGTCTGTATTAAAAGGAGCAGTACCCACCCTCATTCCTCAGAGCTATTTAGAGTTCCAGACCGGACTGGTAATGCAGTACTGATTTTCTTATGTAATTCATACTGTTTGTGCTTCTGAAAAACAGTTTGTTGGGGATATAACTTTAAACGTTTAAATATAAAATATATTACTGGCAACTGGTAAGAGCTAAATGAATCCTACTTGGTCCTGATGGAACTATTGCCATACAAATGCAGCCATATTGTGTGAACTGATATAGTTTGTGAAATGCACCAGTAACATTATGAGATATAAAGATACCCCACACACACATACACATAAATGGTACCAATGCTCAGAGGAAAAGATTTCAGCTCTGCTGGAAAAGAAGATGACCCCCAAAATTTCATCTGAGTAGGAATGTTGCCTGTTATGGAAGGCCACTTATGTATTTATTCTACTACTTTTGAGATGTGAAGTTTATTTTTTTTAAATGAAGGTGATGTGGGTATATACATTTTACTTCATGAAGTATAATGTAGAAGCCACTCACTCTCCCCTTCATTATTTGAAGGTGTGTCATAACATATCACCCACCATTTGACTGTTTTCCAGGTGTTTGTTGGCAAGTGACACATCTGACCATCCAGCTCTTTTAGACAGCTAATAGAGTAGTCCTACGCTCTAAAAACTCAAAGAGGTGAGTTAGTATCTGGGGCTGTGGAAAATGGGGTACCTAGTGTCAGGGGTTGTAAAGGAATAGACAAGTGTCGAGTCCTGTGGAGGGACAGTGTATGAGCATGTAGGGGGAGGGTATATGTCAGGGGTCTGATTGATGGTGTTGTGGGGGGACATGCAGGGAGGGTTAGTGTCAAAGGTCTGGGGAAGTTTCGAATGGCCACTGTGGCAGGTTGTCATGTCAGGTAGTCAGGGCACCCATGAGGGAAGGGGTATCCAGGGAGTCAGAAACCAGGGGTGTCTGGGGAGGGAGGGAGGGGTGTTTAGAGAGACTGTGGTGAAGAACAGTAGTGGTTTCAAGGGTAGTGTCAGAAGACTTGGAGGGGTAAGAGTGCAAGGGTCATGTAGGGAGCACAGTAGTGTCAGGGACAGTGTACAAAAAAAGTACTTACCTTTTAGGATGCATACAAGGTGGCTGTCATAAATGGTCTGAGAAGACTAGGATCCCAGCGTGCCTGTGGGTATTCTGGCTCTGATGCTGGTGGGTGGAGATGCAGGTTCAGGGGTTATAGTGGTTCAGGGAGGGTACTTAGCTTGAGGAGATTGGTCCAGCTGAATGGAAGGTTTTCAGCTAGGGGGGTGTTGTAGCTGCAGTGAGAGTAATCCTCTGAAAGAGAGTCTGGTCTGGGTGCTGGGGTGGTTCATCTCCAGGGAGGGTATTTAGCTTAAGGCAGGGTCTATAGGCAGAATCCAGAATGGTGGTACCAGGGATGAGGATTGGTAGGCAGATCCATGGCACCAAAGAGTTGTCCACCGGCATGAAGTGTAGATGGCTAGAGAGGAATGCTGGTCCAGAGTCTATGGGTGCTCCAGCTGCAGGTAGGATGGTTGCCTATGTTTTTGATCCTACTGCAGGAGGGTGATCTGCTGGTGGGGGGGCTGGTCCTGGACATGAAAGAGTGATCCAGTGGCAGGGTGGGTGGTCAGCTAGGAAGGGGGGGTGTTAGAGGTGGTACAGCTGCAGGGAGGGTTATTGGCTGGGGTGCAGGCTGGTCCAGCTGCAGAAGAGTTGTTAGAAACATAGAATTTGTTGGCAGGAAAGGACTGCTTGGCCCAGCCAAGTTTGCTCAGATTTTCCCTGCCTGACATGCCTCTGCAGATCCTAACTGATCCCCAGCAACATTCCCTTCCTCCTGTCAATTTTCTGATACAACCCTATGTCTATCCCACGCATACTTAAAGGCTCCCACTGCTTTTATTTCACAACTTCTGCTTCAAGTGTTCAGTCTGTTTCAGGTGTCTATCACTCTTTCAGTGAAATAAATATTTCTTCATATCTCTTAACTGCCCTCCAGCTTCATCACCCCCCACCCAGTTATTATGCCACCTTTGCTCTCCTGTCTTTCAGGCGTACATGTTGATATCCCTCAGTCTCTCATCCTAGGACTTCTTGCGCAATCCCAGCACCATTTTATTTGCCCTCCTTTGGACTGCCTCCAGCCTGTCTATGTCCTTTATGAGGTGTGGCCTCTAAATCTGAACATAGTACTCTAGGTGGTGTCTCACCAAAAAGCGATACAATGGCAACACTATCTCCCTCCTCCTATTGGAGATACTTCTCTCTAACCCCCAGAAACCCTCTAGCCTTGCCTACTGCTTTGCCATTCTGCTCTGCCACTTTGAGGTTGTCAGATATCGTAAGCCCAAGGACCCTTTTGTGTCAAGTGACTGTCAGTACATCCCCTACCCTATGCGTATCGCTTGGATTCCTATGCCCAAGGTGTATGATTTTGTACTTTTTGGCATTGAACTGCATCTAAAATGCTTTAGACCACTCCTCAAGTTGCCCAAGATCTCTGCAGATTCTCTCCACCCCCTTCTGAAAGTTTACCCTATTGAAAATGTTTGTATCATCTGCAAAATGGCATGCCTTCCCTTCTAGTTCCTTAGTAATGTCACTTATGAAGACATTAAAGAGGACCAGTCCTAGTACTGAGCCCTGTGGCACTCCACGGGTCACTCCTCCATCATTCCAGTGAGGGGTGTTTAACACCACCCTCTGTCTTTTTCCATTAACCAGTTTCTAACCTAATTCACCATCTTGCATCCTACCCCAAACTAGTCAATTTTGTTATCAGCCTCCTGTGTGGCACAGTGTCAAAAGTTTTGCTAAAGTCCAGATAAGCCTCATCCACTACCCTTCCCTAATCAGTTTCTCTGGTCATCCAGTCAAAACAAATCAGATTCTTTTTGGCATTTTGGCATGCCCCCCCCACCTCTTGAATCCATGGTGCCTGTGGTCTTGCAGCACATTTATTTCAAGATACTCAATCAGTCATTCCTTCAATGGGGTTTCCATTAATTCCTGACCACTGAAGTAATACTAACTGGTCTATAGTTGCTAGCCTCCTCCCTGCTGCCATTCTTATGTAGAGAGAGAGCACATCAGCTCTTCTCCAGTACTGCAGAATCATGCCATTTTCCAGTGAGCTTTTGAACAAGCCTGTAAGTGGGGCAGCTAGCACCTCCTTGAATTCCTTTAGGACCCTTGAGTGAATCCTGTCTGGTCCCATAGCTTTGTCCACTTTCAGAACTGCTAGACCCTTCCAGACTCTTTCCTCAAAAATTGGACTTGTGTCCACCTCACTGGCAAGGGAGGATGGCAGATGCCTGTCTGTGGCCTTGAAGTGTAATCTAGCAGCATGGAGAGTGGTTGGCTGTAGAGGGAGACTGGCATGGGCTGTAAGTGTACTTCACAGACAAGGAAGGGGGTTGACTGGAATGGTGCTTTGCCCATGACAGACCTTGCAAGCCACACTCCCATTGATTTCCTTCTGCAGCTGCTGGGACCTGGATTCAATTGCTGGGGGACCATGAGGGTCTGGTAGGGCCCAGCACCAGCCCTGGTTAGTTGGAATTTCTTGCAACACTAAACTTCAACAGCAGCCAATTGGCTGTGTGACGGTAGTGGTGCATTACCCCTAAACCAAATGGGAGGGAAGCCAGTCCTACAGGATCATACACAGGCATGCTTGCCTCTAGCAGACTGTAACAATAGGTGTTTCGGAAGGCTGTGTGTGTGTGTGTGTGTGTGTGTGTGTGTATGTGTGCAACAGGTCACATATGTGAACATGCATTGTATGTCCACATGGATGAATTTACAGTATGAACAGGAAATGGACACTCTTCTGTAGGTTCTTCAGCCCCCTCGAGATGAGGCTCAAAGACAATTTTCAAAGTTATGTGTTCTGGGGGACCTTTTAAGAATCATAGACTTTACAGCGCTTAAAGTTTTTCAACCTTTTATTGATTCTCCTACTTTTCACTCTGTGCCAGAACTTGTTTACGGGGTTCATTTTCTTCTTTTAATCTAGTTAAAAGTGTACATATATTTTATCTTTCCATTCTCAGTTTTTCTTTGTTACAGTGTTTAATTTATACATTTATGCTGTACCAGCACACACCAGTCCTAAGGTTGTCATCATCATGTTTTCTGTCCTGCTTTTTATTGTTAGTTTATACAACAGTCTGTATTTGCTTCTGTAATTTTAAAAAAGAATGCAAGACATTTACAGTTGCTGTGACTGAAATGTTTGTTGGCAAATGATTCTAATTCTATGCTACCTAACATGCTTGCCACTTTTTAACTGTGCATTGCCATACCTTTGTTTTGGTTTTTAAGCTGCTTAAGGTAGAGACTTTCTGGCATTTGTCCTTTACTGTTGAGACATAAGGTGATTCATGCATTTTTCACTTTGCCAATCCATGGAGCTTGCTTAGTATGCAACTCCGTTTACTTTTTACATTGGCAAATGCTTTGTTAAGTTTTAAAGACTTACCTCCACCTTGCTTTTGATCTCCAAATTCTTTAAATTCATTATTTCACAGTGAATGAAACTTGCTGCTTCTCCTGTGGGCCTGCACACTGTTGCCTCTTGCCTGTCCACATGGAGCTGGCACATGGGGTATGTATACATGCATGGAGCAGGTCAACTGCATGTCTGAGTACCTGAAGCTGACAGGGATCCATGTGAGTGTACATTGAGCTGGCACACTGAGGGCATATGTGTATTCTGTGAGTCTGCAGGCAACATTTGTGTTCAGTTTTGATAACAGAATGCATGGTTCTGTAAGATCAAGGAGGGGTGGGTTGGTGGTAATGCAGAAATCTGCGGCATACATGGATGCACTTTATGTATGTGCATGCATGAAACTGGCAAGGTATGTATGTATGTATGTTTGTGTGTGTGTGCATGTGTGCACACATGTTAAATGGCCGTAGGAAGCAAGTCAGTACACATGAAGCTTGGAGGGGTGTGTGTGTGTGTGTGTGTGTGTGTGTGTGTGTGTGTGTGTGTGTGTGTGTGTCTATTTGGTTGTTTTTGTGTGTGACTGGCCAGCTGTAGGTACAGTAGATGCAATATTTTTACACAATTGGTGATAGAGGAGTGTTCATGGGAAGCTGAGCCACAACAGCAAGGCCCTGTTCCATTAGAACCAGGTTAAATTAATAAGAAAAGTTCTTACCTTTCAGGATGAGTTCCATGTGGCTCACTTGTGGAGACTGGGATACCAAGGCACCTGTGAGGATCCTGTCTCTCACCTTGGTTGAGGTCATACATATGAGACACAGATCGATCTTAACATAGACTTCATTATAATTTTCAACTACTACAAGGATAAATTCACAGATGATGTTGGTTTGGGGGTTAGGGTGGTGTAGGTGCATGGACTGTGGTTAGCTGGGGGACTTCTCAAAAGTTCAAGTGGGCAGTCCAGCCACAAGATGGGTGGTTAGGCTGAGGGTTGGAGGTGCTAGTGCATGATCACACCTCTCATACTTCTCTGCAAGATTGTCTCTACACTTTTTGCTATTTATGTATTTCCTCATACTAAACCATAATTCTATTCATTTCAACAGGTCTGACAGGATGCTAACTCCATTCTGACAGGATGCTGAAAAGCTGTGTATTTGATAAGTGTTGTTTAATGTTTAACCTTGTCTGTCTCTCAAATGTAGTTCCTAAAGAACTACAAATCCTTTATGATCCCTATTCCTGTTTGACAGGTATGACATGATGTTGCCAGAAGACCCCACCCCAGCTTCCCTTGACTCATGTAAGAGATTTCCTACTTGTTCTCTGTGCTGGGTGGGTAAGCTATAATGATGTAACCCCAACTATTAACACAATATTTACTTTCACTCAGTGAGGCAGAGGGATGGCGTTATAAGAGGAGGGAGGGAGGGGCAGCTGCCATATAAGGGATGGCTTGCTGCACACTTGAGCAGACTTGATAGACCGAGTGACCTTTACCTGCTGGCAGTTTCGTATGTTCATATGTGTGCTTGCTTGCTTATGATCAAACAGAACATACTGCTGCTGCACCAGCAGTGTAGGGGCTGGGGAAGCGTGTGCTGTAGCAGTCAATGCAAGTGAGCCTGCGGGGGGTGTGTGAGTCAACACACAGTCCTGACAAGGCTGCTGCTGAACTGAGCTTCACTGGCTGATGGGAAACATTTTCTGCATAGCCTTTTTTTGCCCTACCCCATGAACAAGGGAGGTGCAACTTTTCAAATCCCCTCCAAAAAGATGTTCTCACAGTCACTTCATTAATTCATCTTTTGGATGGGAATTGAAAAAGTCCATCTGTCTTCATCATAAGCTGGGGGCATAAAAAAACTGCGATGAAAATTTGAGGTCAAAATGTAAAAAAAAAACAATGAAGTTATAAGAAAAATGATGAACTTGTGAAAATGTTCTTTAGTCGAGTCACCATTTTTTCAGCTCTATACCGCTTAGTCCAGTGGAGCCCCAGCTCCATGAGACAATAGCTACTGCAGGAAGAAAGGTCACCCACAGGTTCAAATTACTATTGTTCTAACTTGTAACAGCGTGCAAGCAAACGTTCCACACTGACAAATGTGTGTTCTTCTGTCAGCTGAAGAAAATTAGAGCTTCTTGCTTCCATGGCTGACATCAGGTTAGTGTGACAGAATATTTAACAGTTAGGAGCAACTTCTGTGTACTAGCTAATAGGAGTCAGGCATACTGGATAATACAGTATAAATCAAGTCCAGTACTCTTAATTTTATCAACTAATTCAATTAGAGGGGTCAGCATTTATAGTTGGATAACACATTATTAAATTACATTTCTTTATTTTTTATTTTATTTTAGTCTTTGGTAACCAGGTAAGGTAATCAATTACCCTTGAAATACATTTTCAATTTATATTAGTATGCTTAATTTGCTTTTAAGGAATATATTTTATTCTCTTCTGTCTTCTTTCCACAATCTGTAACCCCCATAAATAAGTACATTTGCATAGAATACCTGTGCATCCCCATATGAAGCCAAAGGCAAGGGTTGGGCATGATGGACCTTGAGTCTCTTCTAACCTTGAATTATTATCCTACTTAGTATAGTGTTAAGAGAAACACAAGAGCCCAGTAAACATTATGTGTAATATAGAATGACAGGTTGCTTTATCTGAGTCCCCTTCTCTGCATACCTTTGAAATCCTACATCAGCCATATTTCACTGTATCAAGGAGGTTACTGCTGCTTTTGACTGTATCACACTGTCACTGCCCAGTAGGATGAAACTGTGCAGTCATCAGCTCATTCAACTAAAAGCACATGACTGCGATAACCAGGACAAAGAGCTGTTGTTGCTGAAACAGGAGAAGGTGACATTTGCTCTTCATCTGTCACCTTCTGTATCCCTAAATAACAAAGAAGGAAAGAAGGTCAAATGAGTAACAAGCAACCTAAGAAGCCTCATCTGCTTGGACAAGAAATACAGGCACCAGGAGAATGTGCACAAAGCTTGCATGGGGGGGGGGGGTCAGGAAGGACAACAGAAAGTAGTACTTCATGAAAAAGGTGATGGAAAAATGGAATAGGCTTCCACAGGAGGTTGTGTGTGCTAAATGAGCTGGGGGTTCAAAAGGAGGTGGGACAGACACATGGGAAGAGTGCTGGTGGGACAGCTGGGGAGAGGGGAAAATGACTGTTGCGGGCATTTCCCTCAAATAGACAGGTTTTAGGTAGACTGGCTAGGCAACAAGACCTTTATCTGCCAAGATATCTGTTTCTGTGAATGTAGGATGAATTATATGCCAGAACAGTAATGACATCAGCAAACTGTAATATTAATAACATTTTTGTTCATATTAGTGGGAAAGGATAAGCACAATCAGAAAGATTATGGAAAGTAGAATTTATTTACCTTGTACACTATATAAAAAACATAGAGAATAAGAAAGAAAATGACTTTTGAAAATGGGCTGAATTAATGCTTGCTGCAGCAGCATAAAGAGATTTTACAAATTCGAGCAAAAATTCACAGTTGGCATCACTTGAACTCTGTTACAGATAATGTCCCAATAAATTTAAATTCAAGACCATTCCTTTTTATGTTTGCTTGCACGCATGTGCAAGAAACATAGTGCCATCATACGAGTTTTCCAGAGGTGTGTCAGCCTCTTCCAATTCAGTCAGTGTGTTTGCAGGCGTGGTCGCAGAGTGCCCATCACTGCTCCAGCTGTCTATGACAGCTGAAAATGCAGTGGCATACAGTTGAAAGGGAGAGCTCCACTTGAGTGAGCAGAGCTCCCCCCCACACACATGCGTGCACACATGCACACTACGTGCTCATGCGCCTTCCCCTTCCCCCACACTGTACAGCTGATGGGGTGCCCAATCCCTGTCGGCTCCACGCCCCAGCATCCAGGTGCCACGCTGAGACCCACCCCAGCGAGGCAAAAGTGATGTTATGGCGACGAGAGTGCCCAATCCCCGTCGGCTCCACTGTCTCTCTTCCCCCACCCCAAGCATCCAGGTGCCACGCTGGGAGCCCACCCAGTGTGGCAAAATGTATTATAGCCGACGGGGTGCCCAATCCCGTCGCTCCAGCCCCCTGAACAGCCTTCAGCTGCCATACTGGGAGCCCAACCCAGCGTGGCAAATGTCCCTCGCCGTCTGTAAATAAAACATAAAACACCTGTAAATAGAAAAACTGTCCTCGGTGCTTCTCCCGCCCCTCCCACAACCAGCACCCATCCACTGAACACCCTGCCTCCCCACACAGCCCCCTCACACCATACTTACCTCCGGAGCTCGGCGCGACGATCTTCGGCGGACAGGGAACACGACTGCACTCTTCAAAGCCGACCGCGAACTGAGGAAATGCCGGTAAGCTGTATAATGGAATAGATAGGGTTTTTTCAACTTTATTGCATATCTCAGGCATTTTTGGGAATTTTTGCACCAAATTCTCAACATGGGGCTTTTGGGACCCCTTCTCATGAATGCTGTCACTGTCATGGCGTTACTCAGGCTCGAAGGGTGATTTCGCAGCCACTGAGCGAAATCACCTTTCCAGAATGAGTAATGAAATGACACTGCCAGTGTTCATAAGGTGGGCTCTCAAAAAGCCTATTTTGAAAATTTGGTGGAAAAATTCCTAAAAATGACTGTTTTATGAGTGTACGTTGCACAGTTCCTACGCACGCTCGTAAGTTCACGAATTTTCAATATTTTCACTCCAGATTTTCAACATTGCCATTTTACCACACCTTCTTACGAGCAGTACAGCTGCCATTTTTCACATCTCACCCAAAATGTGTTTCCGCCCATGTAGCGCACAATGGCGCAGTTGGTGTGCGAAATCAATGTACAGGACACATTAAGAAAATCACAGTGACACTGTTCATAAGCAGAGGTCTTAAAATGGCTATGTTGAAAATTTGGTGTAAAAATTCCAAATAATGACTGTTTTACAAGTGTGTGTTGCGCAGTTCCTTCGCAAGCTCGTAAGTTTGCGAAATTTCAATATTTTCACTCCAGATTTTCAACATTGCCATTTTACAACACCTCCTTATGAGCAGTACAGTTGTCATTTTTCACATCTCACCCACAACGTGTTTCTGCCTATGCAGTGCACAATGGCGCAATCGGTGTGCGAAATCAATGTATGGGACACGTTAAGAAAATCACAGTGACACTGGTCATGAGCAGAGGTGTTAAAATGGCTATGTTGAAAACTTGGTGAAAAAATTCCCAAAAATGACTGTTTTAGGAGCGCACGTTGCGCAGTTCCTATGCATGCTGGCAAGTTTGCAAATTTGTAATATTTGCACACCAGATTTTCAACAGTGCCATTTTACTGCACTTCCTTATGAGCAGTGCAGCTACCATTTTTCACATCTCGCCCAAAATGTGTTTCCGCACATGTAGCGCACAATGGTACAGTCGGTGTGCGAAAACAATGTTTGGGACAGATTAAGAAAATCACAGTGACACTAGTCATGAGCAGAGGTCTTAAAATGGCTATGTTGAAAATTTGGTGACAAAACTCCATAAAATAACTATGTTACGAGTGAGCATTGCGCAGTTTCCTTGCACCCTCGTAGGCTCATGAATTTGTAATATTTTCAGTCCAGATTTTCACCAGTGGCATTTTTCCACACCTCCTTATGAACAGTACAGCTGTCATTTTCCACAACATGGCCGAAATGCATTTTCACACTTTCAGTGCAGAGATGCGTGGTCGCTGTGGGAAATCATTGTTCGGGACAGATAAAGAAAATCACACTGACACTGTTCATGATCGGAGGTCCCAAAATGCCTGTGTTAACAATCTGCTGTAAAAAAATCCCCAAACTAGTTACATTATGGGTGTGCATTGCATAGTTTCTATGCACGCTCATGACTTCACCAGTTTTTTTAAGATTTTCACAGCAGATTTTCAACATTGCCATTTTTTACACCTCCCCATGAACAGTACTGTTATCATTTTTCACATCCTGTTCGAATGTGTTTTTGCACCTGTGGTGCCAAATGCCATAGTCACTGTGCAAAAGCAGTTTTCGCTAACAAACTGATATTGCCACTGTTCATGAGGTGGGGTCACAAAAACCATGTTGAAAATTTGGAGTGAAAATACCAACGAATGCCTGAGGCGCTTGGGTTCAACATACGCCCCACCCTGTAGAGTATGACAGGCATCAGGGGTGTGACTTGGGATTCTTGCCTGTCATGCTCATACCATTCCACCCCCACCCACACCCTGCAGCCAGTGAGAGGCGTCAAGGTGTGCCTCGGACTCTTCGGGCCCAAACTTCACCCCATTCTCCTATACCGCACCCATCTCACCATATTTCCTGATGGAATAGGGTGCGCATAAGGGTCAAAGACCCCAAGGCACACCGTGACACTTGTCAGTGTCTGCAGGGTAGGGTGTGGTGAAATGGCATGGTCGTTATGCCTGACGACCCACAGGCACACCCCAATGCCTGTCACTCTCTGCAGGGTGGTGGTGGGGTTGGCTTCAGTTCAATACTTCGCTGCCATTCCTATTATGCAGCTCTGTAACTTCTACACTACCAATGCCAGTGCCAGCAAGCAAACATTCAGCATTGACAAATGCTTGTTATGTTTGCTTGCACGTGCGCAAGAAACATTTCAGCACAGCTTAGGAGAGAAGCAGGGTTTTGGAGGTGCGGCACTGTGGGGGCCAATGGCTCCAGTGCCTTTTGAGGCTTGGCCCGCTTTCCCCAATGCAGTGGCATGCTGCTGCTGATACTTGTTCAGCCAGCATGCCACCACTTTGAAACGTTTTCACCACTGCAGTCGGGGGCCGCTTCGTCATTGAAGTATCAGCCATTTCACTGCAATGAGGGAGCGACCGGTCATTGCAGGGCGGTACCTTGCAGTCAGCATGCCCCTGACCCAATTCATTTGCCAACAGGGAGCCCAGTCCCCATCAGCATAATGTCCCCACCTCCAAGATTCTGTTGTATGCTGAGGGGGTGCCCAGTCCCCCTCAGCATAATGCACCCCACCAACAGTCTTTCTTTGCCGACGAGGCTCCCAATTCTCATCAGATTCAGTCCCCCCTTCCCAGTTCAATTTGCTGATGGGGAGCCCACTCCCCATCAGCATAATGTCCCCTCCAATTTGTTGTCTGCTTAGGGAGGTGCCCAATCCCCCTCTGCTCTTGGCCCCCCAACTCAGTATGTGCCAACAGGGGTGCCAAATGCTGGCTACATCCCCTCAAAACACTCAATTGGCACACTGGGAGCCCACCCCAGCATGCCAAATGTCCCTGAAAAAAAAAACAGTTCCACAATGTTTTTTTTTTTTAACCCTGTAAAACAGAAAACGGTCCCTCGTTGAGTCTGTGACCCTTCCCCCAACCGCACCCACTGTCTGGGCACCCTGCCTCCACATCCCCTCACCCCATACTTACCTCTGGAGCCCAGAGCGATGATCTTCAGTGGACCGGGAACACGTCTGCACTCTTCAAAGCTGACCGCTAACTGAATAAATGCCGGTAAGCTGTATAATAGCATAAATAGTTTTTTTTTCAAACTTTGGTGCATATCGCAGGCATTTTGGGGAATTTTGGCACTAAATTTTCAACATGGGGTTATTGGGACCCCTCCTCATCAATTCAGCCACTGTCACAGCATTATTCAGTCCCGAAAGGTGATTTTGTGGTCACTGCACGGAATCACCTTTTGAGACTGATTAGTGAAACAACAGTGCCAGTGTTTATGAGGTGGGCACTCAAAAAGCCTATATTGCAAATTTGGTGAAAAAAATCCAAAAAATGACTGTTTTATGAGGGTGCATTATGCAGTTTCCATGCACACTCTTTAACTTTGCAAATTTGTAATATTTTCACTCCAGATTTTCAACATTGGCATTTCTCCACACTTTCTTATGAATAGTACAGCTGTCATTTTACACATCCTGGCCGAAATGTGTTTTCATACTTCCGGTGCAGAATAGCACGGTCACTGTGGGAAATCAGTTTACAGGACAGATTAAGAAAATGACAGTGACACTGTTCATGAGCAGAGGTCCTAGAATGCCTATGTTGAAAATTTGGTGATGAAAGTCAATAAGATTACTGTGTTACAAGTGTGTGTTGAGCAGTTTCTACACACCCTTGTAACTTTGCAAATTTGTAATATTTTCAAGCCAGATTTTCAACACTGCCATTTTTTCACACCTCCTTATGAACAGTACAGCTGTAATTTTTCACATCCTGGCCAAAATGTGTTTTTGCACTTCCGGAGCAGAATAGCGCAGTCGTTGTGGGAAATCAGTGTTTTGGACAGATTAAGATATAGAGCGAGTGGGGGGAGGAGCAAGCTCAACTGAGCTCTGTTGGGACTGCTGTGGATTTCTTTGTGGGCAGAAAAAGGCACCAAAGCAGGCAGGAGCCCAATACAAAAGGGCAGCCTGCAGTGCTGGGAGAAACAGAATGAGCGAGTAAAGAGGGGGTGTGAGCTAATGCAACGGAGCTCTGTCGGGACAGCTGTGAACTTCTTTGTGGGTAGAAAAAGGTGCCAATGCAGGTAGGGGCCCAGTACAAAGGGCAGCCTGCAGCACCAGGTGAAACAGAATGAGTAAGTGAGAGAGAGAGGGAGGTAGAGTGAGCTACCTCAACGGAGCTCTGTTGGGACTGCTGTGGATTTCTTTGCGGGCAGAAAAAGACACCAACGCAGGCAGGATCCAGTACAAAAGGGCAGCCTGCAGCGCTGGGAGAAACAGAATGAGCGAGTGAGAGAGGGGGAGTGAGCGAGCTCAACTGAGTTCTGTCGGGACTTTAGAGTTGCCCACCCTCCTGCCCAGTGTCCTCTGTGGTCCTGTATTACAGCAGGCTCTCTGGGGTGGAGACAAAGCAATGATTAGATACTTTTAGGATTGCTGTAATAATACAGATTTAATTGTTCTGTTTCTTTCTCTATCTGAGCTAAGTACTGAGCTATACTGTTAGGACTGCTGTAATAATACATATTTATTCATTCTGTTTGTTTCTCTAACAGAGTTGAGTAATACTTGGAGTGCAACAGGATTTCTAACTAAGCTAAGTGAAACTATATGAGAGCTGAGAAAAAAAAGTATGGTAGCTGAGGGGTGAAAAACAGACAAGGAGGCTTTAAGATTACTGCAGTAATACAGTATCTAACAGATGAGATTTGAGGCTAAATTAACCCGGTCGGCAAGGGGGCAGTAGGAGGACTAGTGTGGGGGGGGGGAGACCAGGAATTTGAGTAAATAGGGGCATAGCAGTTGAAGTAGGGTACAGAAACTGGGAGTAAGAGCACATAACATAAGATGAGGGCCAAAATGGGGCAGGTGCCACATGTCAATAGAGTGGACATCTTTGGAAGGGTAGTGGGCTGTACAGGGTGTGGGTCCGCCATGATCCTGGACTGGGCTTGGAGGATGGGGGGGGATGTATGGTCTGTAGAAGACTGGCTAGTTTGAGGGAGGAACTGTGGAGGTTAGGGAGGAGTCTAAGTGGCAGGGCAGATGAGTATGGTGGGCATCCTGGCTGGGGGGGAATAGGAGATGGCAAGGGGGACGAAGGAAGAACAACTAGGGACTGAAACCAACCCCAGTATCAGAGGCACTAGCAGAAAAGAGACGAGAAGGAAGGGGGTGCCCGAGGCGAGGGGGGAGGCCTGCTGATAGGGGAGGAAGAGACAGTTTACCTATCGCGCTTCGACAGTGCTAGCGTTGACATCCCCTACAGCAATGGCTGCAATGCCGACTGTTGGCATTGTAGCCATGGGAATGTCACCACACACAATCGGGGGGCTGCTCCCCCCAAACTCCCCATTGTCGGGGGCTCTGCCACCCACACACCCCAGTCTCTAGGATTCTAATTCTGAGTTGAAGTTGGACTGGGGGCGGGGCAAACACCCAGCGAGGCAGTACCGATTGCCACACAGACCACCACAGTGATGGGTGGATTTTACCTGATTCCTGTCACTCTGGTGGTCTTCGCTGTGCCAGAGTCGCTGCGGTAATGGTATACCAGAAGAGACCATGAGGAGTACCAGGTGAGAGAGCAAATGGCTGCGAGTAGAAAGGGACCAGGGGTGGGACCAGGGGTGGCATGGAGGGGAACAAGTAGGAGGGGGGATCTGGTAGGGGGAAGAGATGTAGGAGGGGTATTGACTAGAAATAGATTCAGACCTCTGCTATAGGAGAGAGAGAGAGAGAGAGAGAGAGAGGGAGAGCAGGAACATACTGAAGGGGAGAGGACAAGCAGGGCATGAGAGGGATGGCAACAGGTAGGGGAAGAGATAGCGAGGTTGAAAGAGTAGAAGGGGGGCTAGTAAGGAAGGAGGGGGTGGTGACTGGAGGAGAGAAGGCTATGGGAAGGGGAAGGATGGGAGGGGCATCACTATCGGGGTAGAAGGGAATGGGGGCTCTAAATCGACAACAGCGGGGATAGGAGAGGGGTTGGAAATCAGCAGGGGAGGAGGGGAGGTCGACATGGGAAGCCCAGTAGGAAGTAGTCAGGCTGGGAAGGGGTTCAAGGGGGATGGGAGGAATAAGGCAGAGAAAAGGGGTGAGGCAGAAGTAGGGGGTACTGATATAGAAGTCACAGAGGGTGCAGTTGGCAGGGGTAAGAGGCAGGGAAGAATGAATACTGGGGTGGTGGAAGGGGCATTAGAAGGGAAAGGGGGTAAGGGATGTGGGGTACTCATCCTGGAGGATTCTATACTGAAAGGGGTGTGATGGGATGGAAGAGGGGAAGGCACAGCCATATTTGGGTTGAAGCTATCCCCTGGTTGACTGCAGGAGGGGCAGGGCAGGCACTGCTCAAGTGTGCAACAAGGGGACAAAGAAATCTCATTTAGTGTTGCACGTGGGTACAAACAACTTGGAGGGGGAGACTATGGAAGTAGTGAGGGGGAGGTTCGAGTAGTTGGGCAAGCAGAGTGAGGGGGTGGGGGAGTTGGTGGCATTCTCGGAGGCACTCCCGGTACCATGTGCAAGCATGGGGAAGAAGGGTAGGATTGAGGAGTTCAACGAGTGGCTGAGGGATTGGTGCCACACCAAAAATTATGGGTTAGTGACTAACTGGGGTAGGGTCTGGGGGAATAGTGACTTGTACGCGGGGGGCAGGCTACACTTGAGCAGGAAGGGGAAGGGAGTATTAAAAGCAGAATTAGAGGGGTATATATCTCTACTAAGGTGGATTCAAACTAGTGGGGTGGGGGCAAATGACTGAGGTTGATAGAAAGGTCTGGACAGGGGAGCCTAATGAGCTCACCCCCCCCCAGATATAGGTAAAGGCAGAGGCGTAGTAACTCTGGGAGAGGACGGGCAGAGTGGTCTGAGTGGAATACAGAAGGCACCACCACTGGGTAAGAATAAGGAGGAGAAAGGGTGCAGACTACCGGGAGGAGGGACACAGGCCAAGGAGGAGAAGAGTGAGGAGAAGGAGGGGTACCGGTGGAAGGTGCTCTCTCTCAATGCAAGAAGCCTGGAGAACAAAATTGCAGAGCTTCAGGTGCTCCTTTCAGAGGGGAAGGTGGACATTGCTGCAGTGACAGAGACTTGGGCCACAGAGTACCATGACTGGGACTTAACAATCCCAGAATACAGGATATACAAGAGGGACTGGGTGGTTAGAAGGGGGGGGGGGTTACACTCTATGTGAGGGAAGGGATTAAATGCATAAGGGATGAGGGAGAAGAAGAGAGAACAGAGGTGCTTTGGGTGCAGCTCCTGGACTCCAAAAGCAGAAACCTGTGGCTGGGAGTGGTGTACAGACCACCAGCCCAATCCGGCCACCTGGGTGGGGCATTGGCAGAGAAGATAAGGAGGGTGTGTAGAAGGGGGAGTGTGGTGATAGTGGGGGATTTTAACCTACCAGGGGTTGACTGGAGCACCCCTGCCACTAGCAGTACCAGGGAGCAGGCGCTCCTTGATGCATTCCAGGATGGCCTTCTGATGCAATTGGTAAGTGGGTCTACAAGGCTTGGTAGCACTCTAGACCTAGTACTGGCAAATGGGGAGGCAGTGAGGGAGGTAAGGGTGGAGGACCCACTAGCAGGTAGTGACCACCAAACAGTGTGGCTCGTTGTCACACTGGGCAGGGAGACAGGAGGCACAGGCACTAAGGTGGTGGACTTTATTAGGGTGTACTTTGGGATGATGAGAGCAATACTGCAAAAGAGACTCCAGGATATAAGGCCAGGGATGGGTGCAGAACAGAAGTGGTGAGTCATAAAGACTGGGCTAACAGAGGCCACAGTAACCTGCACCAGGGCCAGGAGTAAGAAGAGCAGAGCCAAGAAACCATGCTGACTGAACAAGGAAGTGCTTCAAGGGGTGAGGGCAAAGACAGCTGCATACCAGAAGTACAGGTGAACAGGGAAGGGAGAGGATAAGGAGGCTTTCAGGAATTGGTCAAGGGAGGTTGCCAGGAGGGTGAAAAAAGCTAAGGCCTCCAGGCAATTAAGGTCCACACAGGACATAAAGGGAGGGGAAAATGACATTTTTAGGTATGTCAGGGAAAAGAGAAAGTGCAAGGAACATATTGTGAGGCTAAAGCGGGGAGGGGATTGGGTGGAAAGGGGAGGAGCAAGTGGAAATTCTAAATGAGTACTTCTGTTCCATTTTCACTAAGGAGAGGGATGGTCCACTACCAGAATGGGCTGGGGGTGAGGAAAGGGGGGGGAGGAGGTGATGGACAAAGTGATCACAGGGAATAGGGTGCTAGAGGGGCTGAGGACAGTAAGGGTGGACAAGGCACCAAGTTCCAATGGCATCCACCCCAGGGTGATGAGAGAGATGGAGCTGTTGGCTGAGCTGCTGGCAGATCTGTTCAACACCTCCCTGGAAATGGGGTGTGTGCCCCAGGACTGGAGGATGGCCCATGTGGTGCCCATACACAAGAGTAGACCTAGGTAGAAGCCAGGAAATTATCAGCCGGTAACTCTCATGTCCATAGCGGTTAAGCTTATGGAGGCACTACTGAAGGAGAGGCTGGTGGCATTCCTAGAGAGTAATGGCCTCCAAGATGGGCGGCAACATGGGTTCGTCTCAGGGAGGTCTTGTCAAACCAATCTAACAAAGTATTATGACTGTGTGACAAGGGAGTTGGACAGGGGCCATGCGGTACATGTCCTGTACTTGGACTTCAGTAAGGCCTTCGATACAGTGCCTCATGGGAAACTGGGGAAGCTGATGGCGGGGTGGGTGGGAAAAGTTGACTAAATGAATAGAGAACTGGTTACAGGAGAGGGTGCAGAGGGTGGTGGTGGTGGGGGGGGGTTCTCGGCACCCAGAGCAGTGACAAGTGGGGTGCTGCAGGGGTCAGTGCTGGGTCGGGTGCTATTTGGGCTCTTTATCTCTGATATAGCACACGGAGTGGGGAGTAGGGTAGTCTGTTCGCAGATTATACCAAATCGGGGGTGGTGGTGGACGAAGAGGACGGATGGGAAAAACTGCAGCGGGACCAAACCAAACTAGAGACATGGTCGGTGGAGTGGCAGCTAGGATTCAATGCAAAGAAGTGCCTTTGTGTCGGGGCTAAGAACCAGAAGAGGGACTATTGGTTGGGGATCACAGAGGAGGAGAAGGACCTAGGGGAGTTGGTAACTAGGAGCATGAACAACTCGGCTCAGTGCAGGAGAGCAGCAGCGAAGGCAAACAGGATGCTGCAGTGCATCTCAAGGGGGTTCTCATCCAGACACAGGGATGTGATCCTACCTCCACAGATCATTGGTCAGACCGCACCTAGAGTACTGTGTGCAATACTGGAGGCCATACCTGAGGAGATACATAAAGTTACGGGAGGAGGTGCAAAAGAGGGCAACAAAAACGTTAAAGGGGATGGAAGGAAAGGAATATGAAGTAAGACTGAAGGAGCTGAACATGTACACACTGGAGGAGAGGAGGGATGGGGGGATATGATTGAAGCGTTTAAATACCTGAGGGGTTAAATAAACCTAGCACCAAGGGGGTGTTTAAACTGAAGAGTGGAAGAAAGATGAGGGGCACAGAGAAAGGTTGGAAGGGGGACATTTCAAGAAGGAAATGAGGAGGCACTACTTCTCTGAGAGGGTGGTGACTAGTTGGAGTGCACTGCCAGAGGGGGTGGTAACATGTAGGACAATCAATAGCTTTAAGAAGGGGTGGGATAAAGCAAGAGGAAGAGTCAGGGGGGCAGGGGCTGGGACAAGTGGGGGAGGAACTGAAGGGAGGAGGCTTGGGCAGCTGCAATCTAGGGTGCTATCTGCACACCCCGGCAGACTTACGTAGACCGATTGGTGTGTTCTGCTGGCAGATTGGTATGTTCATATGTTTGTATGTATGTTCATATGTAAAATCACAGTGACTCTGTTCATGAACAGAGGTCCTAAAATGCCTATGTTGAAAATTTGGTGACAAATGTCAATAAAATGACTGTGTTACAAGCATGCGTTGTGCAGTTTCCACGCACCCTCGTCACTTCGCAAATTTGTAGTATTTTCACTCCAGATTTTTAACATTGGCATTTTTTCAGGCCTCCTTATGAACAGTACAGCTTCCATTTTTCACATCATGCCTCAAATATGCGTTTACACATCTGGCACAGAATAGCACAGTTGCTGTGGAAAATCAATGTTCAGGACAGATTAAGAAAATCATAGTGGCAGTCTTCGTGAGCAGAGGTCACAAAATGCCTATGTTGAAAATTTGGTGAAATAATTCCACTAAATGACATGTTACGCACATACGCTGCACAGTTTCTACATACGCTCGGAAGTTTGAGCATTTTTAATATTTTCACTACAAATTTTCAACATTGCCATCTCTTCACACCTCCTTATCAATGGTACAGCTGTCATTCTTCACATCCTGCCCAATCTGTGTTTTCGTACATCTGGCTCACAATGGGATGGTTGCTGTGGAAACTCAAAGTTTGGGACACATTAACAAAATCACAGTGCCACTGTTCATGAGAAGAGGTCCCAAATACTTTCATGAGGTGGGGGTCACAAAATGGCCATGTTGAAAATTTGTAGTGCAAATACCAACAAATGCCTGGGGCATTAGGGTTTCTAACCATAACGTCCCACCCTGTACAGACTGACAGGCATCAGGTGTGTGCCTTTGGATTGCCGACTGTAATGCTTATGTCATTCCACCCCCACCCCACCGCCCTGCAGCCAGTGACCGGCATCGAGGTGTGCCTTGGACTCTTCGGCCCCAGAGTTCACCCCATTCTCCTATACTGCACCCATTTCAGCATATGTCCTTATGGAGTGGAGTGACTATAAAGACAAACACCCCAAGGCACACCTCCACATGTGTTGGTGTCTGCTGGATATGGAGAAGTGAAATGGCATGAACGTTATGGGCGACAACCCAAATGCATACCCCAATGCCTGTCCATCTCTGCAGGGTGAAGGTGGGGTTGGCGCAATATTCAATACTTCACTGCCATTCCTATTCTGCATCTCTCCAGCTCCTGCATTTCCAATGCTAATACCAGCAAGCAAACATTTGGCATTGACAAATGCTTGTTTATTACTGAAGGCATCTTCATCCAAACAGGACCCTTCCCTGCTGGACTGTACCTGCTTATGTTGCTAATTTCTGCCTTGAAGTCAAACTCATAATCTTTTGCTTATGTCTTCATAACCTGTTGCCACATAGAGCATTCTGATTTCACAAATAGAAATAATGTACAGACAACCATATGTAATGAGTTTTTTCTTGCACACCTAAGGTACATGATAGTACATAAACCACAAGATTGCAGGTTGAGTGTTTTATTTACGTGTTGTACTAGTTAGGTATCATACACTGAGGGTGTGTAAAAATGAAAAAAAGAGTGACTGTTGCCCATATCTTAATTTATATAATTATTGGTTTTGTGTTTCCTCGAGCACTGAAGCACAAGCAGCTTACTACTCACCTCAAAACAGCTGAGATGGAGCATGAGGTGATCTTCATCACACATGTACATGTGTAATGAGGCGTGTGTAATGGAGATTTCAATGTATTGGTTTTAGGTTGTAATTACTGTATACTGCACCTAACAAGTAATTACATAGAGGATTATGACTACAGGGCAGGTAAAACCACATAAAAGATGGATTCTAAGGCAAACACTCTTGTTTCATGCAAACTTCTTTGGTAATAAAGAATCAAAGGGCCAAATGTTAGAAAAATGCACAAAGCATGATGAAATGTGCTATAAAAAGTGTACCTATGCTCACCCTTGTTGCTGTGGTATTCAGTTGGATAGCTAGCAGTACTATCCAACTGAATCTTAGGCAATGTTGGCCCAGCGCTAAGTGCAACTGCACTGCCCCTGACATGAAGCTGGGCTGCATATAGGCCACAGGGAATAGCGCTGCCAGAAACAGGACAGTATCCGGACCCCTGTGGGCTATATTCAGCCTGAACATGCAAATGAGCAAATTGGGCATGCAAGATACTAAGAGTCCATTTGCATGCCCATTATGGGCTCATTTCCGTGGTGTGCAACAGTCCCTTAGTGCCACTGAAGCAGAAGAAACAGTAGGCCCTGGTGGTCCATTGTATCCTTCCACCCCTGATCAGTACTCCTCAGAGCTGTCCTCGAACTGCACTGCTGGTCTAGTGTGCCCCTCCACCCCACAATTGCTCCTCTGAGCTGTCTTCAAACTGCCTTGGTGGTCTTATGTGTCCCCCCCAATCCCCCAAATCACTCCTCTGAGCTCTCTTGACCTCTTCTTTTTGATGTACTTTTGAAATGTATGTGTATTTACATAAAGTGATTTATTTTCAAAGACTATAGAGTCTGGTGTCAGTCTGTGGAGTTTGGCACTCTTAATTATACCCTGGTGGCATAGAGGTCCCCCCATCTCCCCGATTGCCTATTCACATAGTTTTAAACAAGTCTCTAGTGGCCTGGTGACCCCCTTCATCAGTCCCCCACCAGCAGTGCCCACTAATATCCCACCTCACCACACCCTTCCTCACCCCGGTGGTTGGGGCTCCTTGAAGCTCGATGCTGTGACTGGCACAGCCCTACTCTCACTCCACGGCTGGCCACCATGTGAGCTGTCAGTGAACACATGTACTGTAGAAGCTGTTTCTACAGTATGTGTGCTCACTGACAGCTGTGGAAGCAAGAGGAGGGCTGTGCCAGTTGCTGTATTAAGCTATGAGGAGCACCGGCCACCAGGGTGAGGAGGGGTGTGGGGAGGCAGGATGTCAGTGGGTGGGTTGAGTGGCAGTACTCTTGTGGGGCCATGGGACCACCAGGGACTCCTTTCAAACTGTGTGAATGGGTGATCAGGAGGATGGGGACTACTATGCCACCAGGGTATATTTAAGGGTGACTAACACCCTAGTCTGGCACCAGACTCCATAGTCTTTAAAAAGAAATCACTATACGTGCACATATGTACATAAATGACATTATAATAGTGCATGTACAATAATGAATGTGGTGATGTATGTAACAAGATCTGTAAGCACACTCAAGGTGCATTATGTTATATAAACCCAAAGGGTTCATGAAAGCATCATACACTGAGGGTGTGAATCAAATTTGAGTTTAACGCACTAGTCCTATGTTTTATTTAATATAGTTGCCATACTCGAGATCACTTCGAGCTGACCCCACAATAACTGCAATCAAACATTTATTTTACTGTGCTTTGATTTTTAATTAAATGGGAGCATGGGTGCAGACTGAGCATCTTCGCAAGTTTGAGGTCGGACCTATAAAAGTAGATCGTCAGTGGACAAGCACATCTCCCCCACAAAAAGCAGCACTAACATGCATCCAAAGTGGGAGTCATTGTCATTTTTGTTGCTTTTTTATTTTTGTCTAAGGCTTCCCGTCAGTTTTGGGTACTCTTGGGGGGAACAGCAGGGCTGCCATGAAA
Organism: Neoceratodus forsteri; assembly: GCA_016271365.2. Classification (NCBI taxonomy): domain Eukaryota; kingdom Metazoa; phylum Chordata; order Ceratodontiformes; family Ceratodontidae; genus Neoceratodus; species Neoceratodus forsteri. Next base: position 1,140,373,561 of record CM057455.1, on the reverse strand, counting down.
CCAGAGTTCCCATGCAAAGTGAGGATTTAATCTTAGAAAATAAAGGCATCTTCCGATGAAATCACAGGGAATTAAAGTTTGTATGTGATTTACAACTACTGCTATAACCAGCTTGTTATAATGAAAAATTACACAAGGTTTATACAATGGTAATAAATTGTGTCCAGTAATAATTATCATAAAATAATACACTATGGCAGCAATAATAGTATTTCATTTGTTATTAATTTTTTTAAGGAATATTTTTGTGCTGTGAAAACATGATTCATGTTGGAGGGAGGAAGATGAGGATGAAGAGCATGCATTGTTTTCAGAAGCAGTCAACTTTTATGGTTTTTATTTTAATCCAGCAGAGAGAGAGAGAGATATATTTATACAATGGGGGTGAGAGCTATTCCAGTGCAATAAATTGAGATATTCTCACTGCAGTGAAATAAATGCTCACTGCGGTGAGATAAATGCTGATGACATCAGTGGAGTGAGATATATCCTGCTGCGGTGAGATAAATGCTGATGACATCAGTGGAGTGAGATATATTCTGCTGATGTGACTCACTCATTCACTCAAGCTAGCATTCCAGATGAAAGTGCTTCAAAATCAGTTTGTGTGTCTCACTGAAGCCTGCAAATCACTCAGTTAGCATGGCAAAACACTTACCTGTATCCCAAAGTTTCCAACACTCCTATGCCATTTCTGTGCTAATCTCAGCATAAAAGCAACCTGAATTCAAATGAAACATTTACAAAGCAGTTTCTTTTCACTGCAAGCTGCAACTAACACATATAGCATAGAAAAACACACTTACCTGTGTTCCAAAACTCCTAACCCATTTCTGTGGTAAACTCAGCTTCAAAAAAAAACCTAAATTCAAATGAAACTCATTTACAAAGCAGTTTCTTTCTCACTGCAAGCTGCAACTAACACATATAGCATAGAAAAACACACTTACCTGTGTTCCAAAGTTTCCAAACTTCTAACTCATTTCTGTGGTAAACTCAGATTCAAATGAAACTCATTTACAAAGCAGTTTCTTTCTCACTGCAAGCTGCAACTAACACAAATAGCATAGCAAACCACACTTACCTGTGTTCCAAAGTGGTCAACACTCTTAGCCCATTTCTGTGTTGCCTTCAACATAAAAGCAACCTGACTTCAAATGAAACTAAAGCAGTTTCTTTCTCACTGCAAGCTGCAACTAACACAATTAGCACAGCAAACACAATCACCTGTGTTCCACAGTGCTTCTAACAATCACAGCCCATTAAGAAACACTCCCACACTCTCAGACCACAGACAAACACTGCTTTCAGTATAACCTAGACCTTGAGTAATGAGCTCTGAACAAGCTTGATACAGTCAGCAGACCAGACCTAGGTTTGATTCTCACAGCCTCCACTTGCATACTGTGTAAATCTGAACAAATCACTTAACTTCCCAGTACTCCTAAAAAACACACCTGCCTACTAAAAATTAGTTACTAAAGACTAAAACTCAAAAAAAAAAAAAAAAAAGCACATAGATACAGGGGAAAAAGATACAGCAAAACATGACCCTTCATACGCTCTCACCCCATTTGTATAAATAGCACACATGATGTGCAGATCGTGAGACATGGGAAATATTCTCATCCTGCAGAGTGAGTTGCATTTCACTCGTGCCTTCGGCACTCGTGAGAATACAGAGCTCACTCTGCAGGAGTGAGAATATTTCCCATATCTCACTCCTGACCATCATGTATCCCCTATTTATATATATATATATATATACCAGCTAAGGCCAAGGAGTTTTAATTATTTATTTAAAAGTTTCACCAGGAAGACGTAATGAGCAATTTGCTTGTCTCCAGTTATGTCCTGGGGAAGGGAGCATGGAAGGGTACAGAGGATAAAGTGAACAAAACAAGATGTAACAAAAAGCAATAAGCGCAACAACATTACACAACATTAGATACAAGGAATGATATACAATAGCATTGGATACAGAATAGATAACATGAGGACATACAGCATTAATACAGTGGTTGGAATGACTCGTAGACAATCACTTCAGGACAAACAATCATACATGTTAAGTGCTGGCAGCACTGAACATCACTAGTCATTCAGAGAGGTGGGGTCTACAGTGGGTCCACTAGGGCATCTGTGTGCCAGGCGAGCTAGGGACAGTTGCACATGGAGGAGGTGAAGGAGTGCATGAGAGAGGAAAGGGAGTGGAATGACGAAGCGCTTTGAATATTTGTAGGGAGCGAGTTCCAGAGTTTGGGAAAGCAGTGGGAGAAGGATGCCTGACCAGCAGATGTGACCCTGTAAGGGATGGCAAGGGTACAAACATCGCTACTCCTGAGGGTGCAGGTGGGGGGGAGAAAGTATTAACAAGAGGTAGGAAGGCAGTATGCCAAACCAGAACTTGCCAGTGAAGTTAGTACAGTGAATCATGAGTACAGGAATGCTTGAACTGCTAACTTAGTATCTGTTTAAATGCCCATGGCAAACAAAACGCTGCACTGCTGTAGTATTTCAAACAGTGCAATCTTTCACTGAACAAAAATAAGTGGTACTCACACAGTGCAATTGAAGTAAAATCAGATAGAATCCAATCAGATCCAAGTTAGTACAGACAAAGCACATCAGGTGTGAAACGTGTCAGGTGACTTGGAACTTTCAGTAACTTCCTGGTTGGAGGGAGCATGGTTTTATGCCTGTACTAACTTGGATTTATTTGATTGGATTTATCTGATTTTACTTCAAGGGCACTGTGTGAGTACCACTTATTTTTGTTGAATGAAAGATTACACTGTTTGGTATACATCAGTAAGACTCTGGGTTTGCAGCACATCCACGATTGGCATCTTTTTCAAAATATGGCCGTGGTTAACTGAGTTGGCTGTGTGTTCATGCTCAGTCACACTAATGGGGAAACATTCAACTAAATAACAAAGACCACATATCAGGTTTTGAAAGGCAGAGGTTTATTAAAAACGAACAAGTCACTATGTAATAAAATATAACTTTCATGTGCATTCCTGCTCTTTAAGTGAATTGGGAAGGGTATTAACTTTGCTAATTTCACTGCAAGAGTAATTTTTTTTTTTATCTAAGTGTTTATCTTCCTTACATCCCGGGGGGGGGCAGCTGCTTCAGCCTGATCCTTAGCCCCCCGTGTCAGCTCTCCATCTCTCCTAACAAGCACCTGATCAAAGGTCTCCCCACAAGTTCCCCTCTCTTGGCAGGGCCGAGAGAAGGTAGTCCTCCCCCCAGCACATACAAATCCAAGGTGGACCAGGCACTCATGGAGCAGTGAAGCAGGTATGTAGACAGCTGGGCCTGGCTTCATGTAGCCCCATCTAATGTCTTTTTTCTTCTCCTGTCCCCTTCAGGGCATAAGACTCGCGTGTAGAGGCACACTCATCCTAGGTCCCTCTGTAGTGCCCTCCCTTACTTTGCCTCCCTGACCTGCTCTACTTCCAGGCCTCCACCTGGGGGCAGCAGAGACTGGGATGTTAAGCCTCCCATCCCTGGAAGAGGAGAGGAGAGGAGAGCAGGCCCTAAGATGCTCAATCATCTCCTGCCCAGCCCCCAGCCAATCCCTGACAACCTGAGTCTTTTCCTGAATCTGGATAGCCAGCATGGCAGGAAGTAAGGCACTTTGCAACACCTCAGCCCTCCATGCCACTCGGCCAGTTTTAGAACAATCATGTTTTATAAAAGGCTGCAATATGAACAACTATTTGATATCATTATGTGAAATAGTATTAAGGGGTAACATGAATAAACTGGAGTACTTCTCAGGTAACTAGATCAAGAGAAAACTTTTAATCATATGTGTCCTTCTTTGTTAGTATCCGCACTGAGGTTTCATGGGTTTCCACAGAAATTCATTTAATGGATACAAGTATTATATGATTCTACACCGGTTCAACCTATGGTTAATGTTTTTTTTTTAAATACTATTAAAATTAAAAGGGAGGTTATACAAGGGTGTCTACTGAGCCCCTTGCTGTGTGTGACTGGTCTCGATATTTTGACTAGATGAATTGTGAAAGAGACAAGTATTCAGGAAATAGCAGTTTCTGGTTCACTTCCAAAGATAATGCTACAAGCACATGCAGATGATGTGTACATGTTTTTAGCCAGTGTTGAATAGGGTTAGAGTCTAATGCATTTTGTTGGAATGTATTTTGATATCTGAAGCACATATGAATTTTTCTAAAAGTACTGTAGATGTACTTGGGGTACTAATGCATTAGACTTTACAAATTTAAGCCCTTTTTCAGTTTCAAATACATTTCAGTTAAAATGTTTGGCTTAAAATTTGAACAAGGGAAAATTTATCAAATAAATCAGGAAAATAGACTGGTGAAAGGAGAATGAAAGGTAGCCCACTGGAAGACGCTAACATGGTCACAAATGAAACTAATGTTTCTGTTAAAAACTATGTTAATCCCAATATTATTATTTTAAATTAATCCTCTGCCCTTTGGAGATGCAAACTAGATTGTTTTCTTTCAACTTTTGTACTGAAGCAGATTAAACCCTTTACAGAGAAATTATACATATGAGTTTGGGGTCCTGGTTTCAGTTCCCAGTATGTGACATTGTTTGTTTCTCACTAGGGTTAGTGGTTTAGTTGCTAAGCAGTGACTATTACTGCACAAAGCATCCAGTTGTCATCTTGAGTGTTCCTAGTTGCAGGATATGCAACACCAGATAAGGAAGTCAGATTGCATCAAGCCTCCTGCCTCCTTTTTTAAAAAGAAAAAAATATGGATATTTGAGTATTAGTATCTCTTGATTAAATGGGGGGTTGGGGTGGGTTAGGAATGGTCAACCCAGTGGCATGCTTCTGTTCTATTTTTCTACAAAGCAACATATTGCATGCTTGAAAGGGGCAACCTGACCCCTGGGTTTACTGGCCATGAGATTGGATCACTCCATTTTATGAGAACTAGGAAATGGGGTAGGGTAGATGTGCCTACAGTCAAATGGGCAATCAGTATTTCACTGGTCTTCAGATAAATCTTTCATAAAATTAGAACATGGAAACTGAAACCTGAAAAGTTACAACCTACTAGGAAGCAATCATACCATCCTGGCTACTAATTTCCCTGAACTACTGTATTAGTATTTCATGGAGGACCACCAATTTAATACCCAAAGCTATAAGCCAGATAATGGATCCTGGAAGCCCCATATACACTATATTTGGGACACCATTTGGTTGTTCTGTCATAATAGATTGGGGCTTAGAAACATAAACAAACATAAAAAAAGAAGAAAGCTATTGTCTATGGAACACATGCAATTTGAATTTGGAAACCCGGTGTGTGAGCGGGTGTGGGTAGTGACAACACTTGACACAAGTTTTCTCTTGAAATTACACCAATTGATGTAGTCACTTTTGTTGAAGCAAACAAAATAAAGAAAACTTCAGGAAAACAAGCAAATAAACTTAATTCCAAAAGAAATAGCTTCAGATACTCTTCTCTGAAAAAAAAACAATGTCACAGCGTGGTCCTAGCTCCCTCTCAGCATGACCACCATCATCTGTGCTCCACAACCTATCTGACCACATACTGAGTCCAAGTCTTTTTATATACTGAAAACCGTGACATCATCAATCATGTAATCTGCCCCCTAATCTAATACAGAGAATAATCCTATACTAATACAGGACATGGGGCTTTGGACTCTGCTAGATCTATTGCACTTGAAGAGTACTGCAATAATCTTTACAAACTATAAAATAGCATTATTCATAGGAGGGAGAAATAAATAGAGATGAATAAGCAAGGGTCCTATAATGACCCTTGTCTCCTCCTCCAAATCATGACATCACCATAAATATATAATAAATAGAGTCCACTAGGGGGCCTGCAGCCCTTAAGGAAACTCATTTTCATCTGAGCAGGCATCAGGGGCACATCTGAGCAGGCCTCAAGAGCATACAGGTACCTCTTTGATTTCTTGTTTAAATTAACTTGAAAACAAAACATTTATTAAGTGTGTCCTGAAGCAGTTCCTACTAGAGCTTTAACATAAGCTAACAACTGCAGTACACTGGCTTATTTCCAAGAAGCATTTTACTTTAGTTTTAAGCCCCAAAAGCCTCCAAAAGTGTTAGTCTGCATGCAATACAAGTTAAGCCATAAACAAGTGAACAGCACCACATTAGCGGTACAGATATGGGAGGGAAAAGTACTGATGAGTAGTGTGCACATAATTAACAGGGTCTGTTTGGGAATTTGAATGTATTTATCAAGTGGTGCAAAGCAACCACCCCTTTTCTATTTTCCAACCAGGCTTTGCTTTACTGCATTTTACTTAAACAGTATGAATTCTTTTCCAAACTTCCCTTTTAAAAACTGAAAGGGATGTGGCTTAATTTGATTACTTCCCAGTATTCATTTAGCCAAAACAGGCAGCTTGGTCAGCCTCTGCAGTATCACCACCTAGACAAAAAGTAGAAAATTAGCAGGTTAGAAAAGAGAAGAATACCACAATAGGAGGCCACCCCGTTGTGGTAGAAAGGTGAAAAAAAAGGTCAAGAGAGACCTATAGAGAAGACAAGTACTACTGCAGTAGATTTTTTTAGAAATAGGGTCCAGGGTAGAGAGGAGTATCTAGTGGTGATGGGGGGGGGGGTCCACAAAAACTGTCACACGGTGAACATTTGCTGTTGGATTGTCCTTTTATTAGACAATTCTGGACATCTTTATCACTTTCTTGTTGGGATCCTTTGTTCCAGAATATAAAATATGAGACACTAGTACTGGCAAATAGAGATGAGTAAAGTTGGCAAACTTTGCTGCACTAATTAATTTGTGAATTTCATGCAATTTGCAGATCGTGAAGTGCAATTTTTTACCGCTAAGTGCAGAATTTCACCGTGAAGTGCGGAATTTTGCCTGTGAAATTCCTATGCACCCCAACATCCCACCAGCCCTCTCAACTGCCTTGTCACACTACCTGGCTTCCTTTAGGTCATCTGATATGATTACACCTAGGTCTCTTTCCTGTTAGGTTGTCGCCAATGCCACTCCACCCATTTTGTACTCCATGCCACAGTTTCAGTGCTCTAACTGCATTATTTTGCAGTATATCGCATTGAAATCCAGCTGCCATACCCCTGACTGCTCCTCAAGTTTTCTCAGGTCTCTGCTCATGCTTTCCACCCCCCCCTGCAGTATACACCCCATTGCAGATCTTGGTGTCATCTGCAAAGACCTTCCTTTTCAGCTTCAATGTCACTTATAAAGATATTAAAGAGGACCCGTCCCAGTCATCCCATCTTCACAGTGATAGTGGTACTGCTCACAACACTGGTGACCAGAGTTTGGGATTGAGCTTAGGTCATCAGATGCTGGATGGTGGGAGGAGAATGAAGTATCCCAGGAGATGCTCTCCTCTTCAAGGGAGGGCTGACAGCCAGCTCCACTGCATTACTGCTACTTGAGTGACCGCAGGTGGCAGTGCAGTTGGGAATAGCTTGTGGGTGGGAGGACATTGGCTGGTGCCACAACACACATGCTTGCATTCACACATGCATGTGCACCCTTGCCACTGACATCCTAGGGGACAGGCAGTAACAAGTGGAAAAACCCAGGCTGGCAGGATGATGCCAACTGCTCATACCCTTCACCTGGCTACCCAGGCACCACCTCCACAAGACCAGATATGTTCTACAGCAGAGTTTGGGGCAACCTCCACCACCCCCACCAGAGGGGTTAAGCTCTGGGGAACTTTGGAGGTAAGTACTGGGGGATGCCAGGGTGATGGGGCTGGGGAGGCCAAGTAGAAAGGGGCTGACCAGAGATGTAGGAGCATAAATAGCAGTAGCAGCAAACAGAAAAAAAGAGGGCCAGTCCCAGCACTGATCCGGGAGATACCCTGCTGGTTATCCTCCATTCCTCGGAGTTAACAACCATCCTCTGTCATCTATCCTCTAACCAGTTACTTACCCAGTTTTCCACCTTTTTACCTAACCCTAAGCTACTCAGCTTGCTTAATAGTCTTCTGTATGGAACGGTGATGAAAGTCTTATTGAAATCTAGGTAGGCACATTCACCACTCCTCCCTGATCTAATGCACTGGTCACTTAGTCAAAGAAATATGTTAAATTTGTTTGTCATGACAAGACCTCACAATTGCAGCACTCCCTTCTTGCTGCACACCAGTGTCAGTTTTGAGTATTACCCCAAGTACCTGGTGTGGGGCTAGAACCCATGACCTACTGATTTTCAGGTCCCAGAGGTAAGGATGCTACCTACTGAGCTGCTAACACAAGTCTGATACATTGGAGGTTTGTGTATATTCATTGAGGTTCCCTGTCACTGAATGTAGGGTTGTATTTGATTCTTTCCTAAGATTCCAGCTTAGGCTCACACATCACATGGGAAATATAGGAAGTTGAATGTCAGGAATACCTATTTAAATCAAGAAAATGACATATTCCCTTGCAGCACAACCATACTTAATTAGTACAGTACATCAGCGTCAACCTAACCTTTGCTGCATATCTAATTATGCTAATGCCCAAATGTAGCCATTTAAAGATACAGCACCAAATCACAACACTACTTCACTACTACACAACTTAACATTACTAAACATTTTATAAGTGGAATAAGGCAATTCCATATGGCAGATTATGCTGTGTTAATGTACCTCCTGTTGTTTTCAGTTATTAATTATACTGGAATGGCATGTGAGCAAAAATTGCCCATTTCCACAACTGTCCAGTTCTGGACAAATACATCAGGTTACATAAAGTAAGGCAAAACAGCAAAAGGATCACAAATTGGGGAAACAAGACAAGAATTAGGACAACTTAGCACAGAAATGTCACTAACAATATTGTATAAACATTAAGTAGTGCAAGATAGGAAAAGTGCTTTGGCATTCTCAGACCAGTGATCCTGCCTCTGTTAAATAAGGGTGATATTTAGTTATTAAAGTGGAGGAGAGACTAGCACCTGAGGGGATATTATGTAGAGGGTCTCAAGCAGGTGGCAGCCTTGGAGAGGTGAGACTTTAGATTAAACTTAAAGGAAGCCGTAGAGGGTCACTCAATAATAGCAGGGGGAAGACTGTTAAACAGCTTAGCGCCCTTGTATGACAGGATGTTTTGGCCTTGTGTGGTGCAACAGAAAGGGATGGAAAAAGAGAGGGTGGAGGACCTTCTGGTGGTCCGAGAGAGGGTCAACTTTAGGAAAAGTGACATAATGCTGTCTGGGAGGAGGCCCAGAGATATTTTGTGAAAGAAAGTGACTATTTTGCTGTTTAGTCTGTCCTCTAGGGAGGTCCACATAGAGATTCTGTGCAGGTTGCAGTGGTGGGTACATATGGGGAGACCGGAGACAAATCAAATGATGCTGTGAGAAGTGGAACAGAGTTTTTGAAGGTTACCTTGAGTGAGGGGTAGAAAATGGACTAAGGCGCCATAGTCAAAAAGTGGAAGCAGGAAACTGGAGCTGAGGAGGGTCTTGGATTTATTGCTTAGGAATGGTCTTACCCTGTAGAGCATGCCTAGCCATTGGTGTGCTTTTTTTAAATAGTTGATTTACGTGAGAGTCAAAGTTGAGGTGGCTGTCAAATAGCAATCTGCGGTATTTAAATTCACTGACTTTTTCAATTGTATTGCCATCATTGTTTGGTAATGTGAAATCAAAAGAGAGTGGTTTCTGCTGGCTGGAGAAAACCATTGATTTTTTTTTTCTCATTAGATACTAGCCCCTTGGACAGGAACCAGAAGTGGAGGCTACTGAAATCAAACTGCAAGTTATTAAGTAAGGAGGAAAGGTCTTTGTCTTTGCAGAAAAGGGTGGCATTGTTGGCATACAGGATGAGCTCTGTGTTTGTGCAGATTTCTGGATCAGAATTTACAGCCAGGGAGAAAAGGAGGGGACCCAGGATGGACCCTTGAGGTACTACAAACTTTATGGGGCAGGGGTTGGACAGAACCACGTTTATAATGGTTTGCTGGGACTTTAGGCTGAGGTTGCATCAGAACCAGTTGGTGACATCTATTGGTTGAAGTCCTTAATTGTTTGGGTTCAAGACTCCAACCCACCACTTAGTACATTAACATAACATAAGTCCCCCTCTTCCTTACATAATCTGGTATTATAACATTTTTACTATTTTTAATTTTTATGTGCCAAAATTATTATTAATCATAAAAATGAAGTTATGATCAGGACTTCCTGCTTGATTCCCTTCCCTCATGATATTTGCAGAAGCCACTAGTGAGGTGGTTGGAATTTATTTTTTATCACAACAAATTTTTATTAGTTTCATTATTACAAGATACAAGGTTCAAGTTCACACAGAGATACATCATTGCATGAGACAGGAGTAGTATAAAGACCAAAGTGATACCAGTCTAATAGACAATCCATGAAAAAAGAGAAAAAATACAATTCAACCCTGATAGGACCAAGCCTATTGATCCAATCTATAATAGCCACCAGACTGGATAAGGGAAAACAACAGCCAACAAATATAAATCCTGCCAGTCCATGTAAAAGAGAAAACATAACTTAGCCTCTACATGCACTTCCAGAGACTGTGTAGACCTGTGCCCATCCATGCCTCTTCCAGAAGGGGAAAAGTCCCCTCCAGTCGCAGAACAGCCATTTACACCAAAGGGCATCAGAAGAAGTGGAAAAGAGGAGGGAGAGAAAATGTAGCTGAGGAGAACCAGGACCAGGGAATACGTTATGGGGAAGGGTTGCTTGTCAGAGGTGGTGGAGTCATACACAGATGCAAATTCAGATATGTGTCTCATTTCCTATGATATTTGGGGCATTGTCCCTGACTAGAGTAGGAGAGCCTTTCTAGGGTGCAAGCTGTGCTAGGGCTGTGCACCAGGAGGAGACGGAGGGAGGCTGAGGTTGTCTCCAGTTCCTAAGAACTGGACAATTAGCCTCAAGGATTGTTGCCGGGGCCCATTCCCAGTGTGGAGGGGAGAGGTATTCCAGAGATGATGGATCCCCCAACAGTATCATGGGATTGGAGAGGCTTACAGCTGACCCAGTACTCTGGCACAGTCTGAGGAGACTGAGGACCAGAAGGGGCTAGGTCTCAGACATTGCCAGAGAATGTGGAGAACATGGGTGGAGTCTTGATGGCATCTCCAACATTGGGAGTGCCCCAGTAAACCCGATGCATGGAGAGTGGCTGGGATTCTATACCATCTAAGCAGGACTTTTAATTGGATAAGTTGACTTTTGGCATTTCTATCAGCCATGCAAGAAGCCACAATACATCAACTCCAGGTGTCTATGGAGATGGGTGCCTACAAGTCTGCCTCCCATTTCTGTCTACATGACTCAGTAGGATCGGGTTGAGCATCCTGAAGTGTACTATAAAATCTCCAAGCAAGTCCTCGTTGCCCCCAACCCCCCTGATTGATACAGCTTACTTAGCTAGTGCCTTTTTAGGGTCAAAAGTCACCTGGGCCAAGTGGTTGAAATTTAAATAATTCAGCAGTGCATGCAAGATCATTTTTGGGGGGAACTAAACTTTGCGTTTCTGGATGGATCACTTCTGTCTTGAGTAGGGGAACTGGAGGCACTTGAAGTAGGAAGTTGGGGAGCTGGTCTACTTCTGGATAGCTATAGATGGGTGTATCACCAGATGCACTGGATGACCATCAGGGAAGGCTGCTTACACAGCAGTGGGAGTAGAACCAGGGAACTTCTGGGGACTGATGAATCATGGACTTTTTGGCTGTACTATCATGTGCCCAACATTTGTCTCACATCCCCATGACTATGACTATCAGTCCCCGCTCCACCATGAGCAGCTCCTCTTCCACTACCACTGCTTCCAGAACTTGTACCTGGTGGAACTGACATGGTGGAGCATTTTTCTGTTCCTTTCCTCCCTGCATTCCTTTCTCCTCCAGTTCTTCTTTACGTGAATTTTACACACACACATCAACAATACATGCACAACAAATGGTTACAAGAAACAGCCACTGCTGGACACTAACAATGATGGCTCACAGTAGTCATCAATGATTCTTATATGTCCATGTGACATGCACACCCGATGCATACACACCACACTACCATGACTCATGAGGTGATAGGAAAGAGCAATATTCCCAGGCCACACAACACCCCACTGAAAGTCTTTGTGTCTCACTCAGCAGCATACAGTATTTTACTTTGCACTCACTGACCGGCATGCGGGCTGACACACAAGCGAAAAATAAAAAGATAGATTTTGTGCCCTTTACACCAACAGCACTCAGTAAAAATATATTTATCATATAAAGCCTTCAATAATCCCCTGTACCTTTCCCAGTCTACTAAATGCAATCAACCCTTCTCCTGCAGCAGGAACTACAGCTGTCAGTACAAGGATCACACGGTGCTCTCTGTCTCCTCTCCTATGCGGAATGATTACATTAGCCTGACGGTCTCAAACTGTAGCTAAATGAAGTACATTAGCTAATTGGAATAATGATGCCCATTTCCCTGATGATTTCCAAAGTTTTCTGAACAGAAGTCACTTTGTGACATTAAAGGAGCTTCTTTCAGTAGCCAGATCCTTTCCCTGTGGGAGAGAGCTGGAAATGGCACTGAGATGTGTAGGGAAAGGAGTTTCAGTTTTCAGAATTGCTGGTTGGGTTCTGAAGGTCATGCAGTTTCTCAACAATTTGGACATACTCAATTCCCTGTAAAGTAAAATGTGAGGTGTCCTGACACTGAAGTGCTAAAGTAGCGAAGGAAAACCAAGTTTCTTCAGACCCGCTTCACCAGTGTCCAGTCAGATTTCAGCATGCTCACCAAATGCAAACTGGGCATTGGCTCATCCTTAACTTTGCTGTAATGTAAACACATTGGTAATTATATCACACATTATACCCCTTGTGCAGAACAAACTTTTATCCTTGCACAGCAAGAATCTGCATCTTTTCTGGACTTGAATCAGTAGTAAGATATATGCCTGCATGACTGTTCAACTCCGAGCAATTGCACAGCATTTAGTTTCAGGATAGCCCCTTTCAAGCTTGGCCCTTAGAGTCTACCTGTTGTAGTTATCACACAAAGAGATTATCTTACCAGTCTTACTAGGAATATCACAATCTACTTATACATAGATACATAGATACATAGACAGTGTCGGCAGATAAGGGCCTATGGCCCACCCAGTTCAGTTTGTTTTCCTAGAAGTCTGTTGCCCCTTACCCCTGATCTCCAGAATTCCTTTATGTCTATCCCATGCATTCTTAAATCCCGTGATTGTTTCAGCCCCTACTACTTCCTCTGGCAGGGTGTTCCACTTGTCCACCACCCGTTCTGTGAAGAAATTTTTCTCATGTTTCTCTAAATCGTCCTCCCTCCAACTTCATCCCATGCCCTCTAGTCCTGGAACATCTTTTTCGCTTAAAATAGTGTTTTCCTGCACTCTGTTCCTCCCTGTAAGATACTTGTATGTCTCTATCATATCCCTCTCTCCTCCTCTCTCCAGAGTACATGTTCAGTTCCTTCAACCTGTCTTCATAGGACTTGTGATGCAATCCATGCACCATCTTTGTTGCCCTCCTCTGAACCTTCTCTACCCTGTCTATGTCCTTACGTGGTATGGTCTCCAGAACTGTACACTGTACTCCAGGTGGGTCCTCACTAGTGTCTTGTATAAGCGGAATTATGACCTCCCTTTTCCTGCTGGTGATGCCCCTGCCTATACATCCCAGCATCCTATTTGCTTTACCTGCTGCCTTGTCACACTGTTTCCTCATCTTGAGGTCATCAGAGATGACAACCCCAAGATCCCTTTCCTGCTTGGTGCATGCTATATCCTCACCCCCCGACTGATATATTGTGCCAGGGTTTTTGTGCCCCATATGCATTATCTTGCACTTCTCTGCATTGAATTTCAACTGCCAAACCCCTGACCATTCTTCAAGTTTCTGCAGGTCGCTTCTCATTCTGTCTACACCCTCTGGTTTGCTACTCTGTTACAGAGCTTTGTGTCATCAGCGAACAGTGAAATTCTGCCTTCTAGGTCCTGCGCAATGTCACTGATGAAGATGTTGAATAGGACCGGTCCCAGCATGGATCCCTGTGGTACCCCACTGGTCACTCTTCCCTCTGTGGAGTGACAGCCATTTACCACCACCCTCTGTGTCCTGCCACCCAGCCAGTTACCTACCCACCACACTACTGTCCTGCCCACACCCATATTCCCCAGTTTGTGTAATAGTCTTCTGTGTGGCACAGTGTCAAAGGCCTTGCTGAAGTCCAGATAGGCCATGTCCACTGCCCTCCCCTGATCCACCTCCCTAGTCACCCAGTCAAAAAATTCAACGAGGTTGGTCTGACATGACCTCCCCCTGGTGAAACCATGCTGCCTTGGGTCCTGTAGTCCATTGACAACCAGATGTTCCACCAATCTCTCCTTCAGTAGTGCTTCCATGATCTTCCCACTACCGAGGTGAGGCTGACTGGTCTGTAGTTCCCTGCTTCCTCTTTGTTCCCACTTTTGTATAAGGGACTACATCTGCTGTCCTCAGTCTTTGGGTTCTTCCCTGTTTCCAGTGATCGGCTAAACAGGATAGCCAGAGGTTCAGCCACCACCTCTCTTAGTTCTTTAAGGACCCTGGGGTGCACCCATCTGCCCTCATTGCTTTATCAACTCTTATTACTTCCAGTTCCTTCAGGACCCTTTCTCGTAAAGGGACTTGTGTCCATTTCTGCACCATTCTCACCCCTTGTACTCCTTCAGACCCATTATCCTCCTCTTCCTCAGTAAAGACTGAGCAGAAATACCTGTTCAATATGTCAGCTTTACTGTTGTCATCCTCCACGAGGCCCCCATCCTCCCATTCAGTCTCACTATCCCTCCTTTGTCTTTTTTTTCACTTATGTACCTATAAAAGGTTTTGTCCCCCACCCACTGATTTTGCAATGTGTTCTTCTGTCTGAGCTTTGGCTTCCCTTACTGACCTCCCTGCCTCCTTTGCTTCTCCTGGTACTTCTCCTATCCCCTTCTGCCTGTGTCTTTTGTATTGCCTGAATGCAATCTTTGGCTTTCACTTTTGTTACCCTTTGGAAACCATAATGGTCTCCTCTTCCTTTTCCTCTTGCTAACCTGCTTAATGCATAATTCTGTTGTTCTTGTAATCCCCATTTTAAATACTGCCCACTGTTCCTCAACCCCTGATTCCTGTCCCATTCCTTAATGCCTCTTTCAAGTATCTCCCATTTTCCCAAAGTCTGCCCCCTAAATCCAGGATATGTGTTTTTATGTGATTTGGTTCTGCTCTTTCTGTGATGCCAAACCACAATGACTGGTGGTCACTGTTTCCCAGGTGCTCCCCCACTGTTACCCCCATCACACTGTCCATGTTTGTGAGCACAAGGTCCAGTATTGCCTTCTGCCGAGTTGGTTCCATGACCAGTTGCTTGAGGAAGGCACCCTGAAGGGAGTCCAGGATAAATCTGCTCCTAGTTAATGCTGCTGCTGGGATGCTCCAGTCTACGTCTGGAATATTGAAGTCTCCAAATAGTACTACCTCACCCTTGTCTGCCATCCTTTGGATGGCTAGCATCAGCTCCCTATCTGTTTCTTCCTCCTGGGCTGGTGGTCTATAGACCACACCTGTGTGTATGGCTGTCCCCATTTTCCTTTCCAGCTTAACCCACAGTGTCTCTCCCCATTTTGTTCCTCCTGGATCTCTGTGGCCCTTATGTCATTTTCACATACAGTGCCACTCCTCCTCCCTTCCTGCCTGCTCTGTCTCTTCTGAATATGTTGTAGCCAGGTATGGCCATCTCCCAGTCGTGGTTATCATTACACCAGATTTCAGTGATGGCCACAATGTCCAGGTCTGACTGTACCATGACAGCCTCCAGATCTTCCATCTTGTTGCTAAGGCTCCTGGCATTTGCACACATGGATTTCCATGATTTGACCTCCTAGACTGTTTCACTGTTCTACCAGCCCCTTCCTTGGTTGTCATTTATCCCTGGTTCTCCTTGCTGTCTGCCCTTCTGCTGAAATTTGCCCTTTTCTGCTTATCCACCTCTTGGGCACTAATCTCCATCTTTTGCACACTGCTTTGCAGATAGCCACTCCTCTGGTTCACTGGTTCCACTGCTAGGTGTGGGGGGTAAGCAAGTAGGTACCCTCCTTGCTGGCCTGCCACCCCCCTTTGCTAGTTTCTCAGTAGAAACATAATACATTAGCGTCTGAACCTGAAACTATGAAAATGTCCAAATGAGATGTTATACTACTGATTGAAGAGTATTGTTCATTTTTAAAACTTGTATTAGATTAGCACCTATTTAAGACTGAGGCACAAAGAACCCTACATTTAAAACAGTTTTGATCTGACAGTCTTACATACATATACAAATATTTTTGTCATATTACTACTTTCTAAACATTACCTTGTAAATTTTTTAAAGGGTAAAGCCATAGAAAGAAATGCATGACTTACCTTACCTCGGTTGAAAATATAGTACATTCTTGATTATCCGAACTGCCTTGGAGACATTGGATGAGTTCAGATAATTAGGAATTTGGAATATTAGGGATACATTGAATGTACTGGGACTCTCACTTTTAAAGCTTATCTGAGCTCCTCCCTGCCCTCTCAGCGGCAGAAATAGTCAGTGCTCAGCCCTGCACTCCTTCGATATGCCTGCCTATTGCTATCTCCTCTGATCTAAAAACCCCAGGACAGCATTCAAGTTGAAATGCACAACAGCATGTAAGAAGAAACCCACTGACCTCCCTTCAACCCTCTCATCAGCAGAAATAGTCAGCACTCAGCCTTGCCCTCCACTGAGTTGAATTGAAAAACAGCATGTAAGAAACACTCGTTCATCTCAGTTATAATCATTTTATTTCATTTTATAGCCAGAGCCATTAAAGATTTAAAAAGTTGAGTACTGACTAAAACTGAAAGAGAAAGTGGGACTGAAGACAAGACCATGGCACTGAGAACAGCTTTTTTTAAGTTTAAGATTTAAAATAAAAAACTAAACCTCTGCTTGTTTTTCAGTTACCCTTTATGCACCCTTAGTAGCGAGTTAATGAGCTAGGGGCATACCGACATTGGCAATGAAAAGGATTTGGCTTGTGCAGGAAATTCAGCTCAATAGTGGCAAGCAGATGTACCTGTGTAACTTCACTGTGTGATAGTGCTGTATACATACAATATGACGCCAATCTAACACTGTGCTCCACTGGTGCGATAGTGCTGTACACAGTACAGAGGGTCTCGGGAGACAAGAGCCAAGTTCATTAGATAGGGAATTCCAGTAGATCAGGGTTTGTTAGACTGGGATCCTACTGCAAATGCTTGTTGTTGCCATGCATACTGTACATGGATACAACAGATGTGGGTATAACTTTCTAAAGTTAACTGGTGATATCTTTGAGCTAATGTTCAAGATGTCAAGCTATCGCCTGTTAGGTACCAAGATATCACTTATTAGATACATCACAATTGTCCAATTGATGATTGACCAGTAGCAACAGGGCATACCACTTTATCTCACAGCAATGCCGCCTTGACAACCAATACTTCACACACTCTTCAGAAGCATTCCGTTCAAAGAAACAAGCATAAAATCAGTGAATGAAAAAGAAAACCGCTTGTTTATAACTTTATTTATGAAACTTTCAGACTTGTTGTATACATCAAATATGAGACGAGATAATGTATGATATCAAAAATATCTTCTTTCATTGTACTTGACCTCTTACGACCTCACTTGTGACTTTGCAATCATGAGGTCAGAGGTCAACATATTTAATTTCTATTAGTTTATCTCATATACTATATATAATTAATTAAAAAAACTACATTAAAGCTTCTAGGGTAAAAAGTAGGGAACTGAAAAACTAGAAGAAGTTGTTTGTGGACCTTCATGAATTGGTAGTGTGGTTCAGTAATAGGTTTTTAGACAGCGGAAGGCTTGTCCATTAAGACCGCCTCCTGGACTTCCGGTGACATCACCATCCACTGTAGTCACACAGCTACGGAGCTCTCCCACCCCCCCCCAACTAAAATAACTTAATTTCAAATACCACCCATGTGGCAACTCGACTTTAGAGGCAAACACTAATAGTGATCAGTATGGCGACCAGAAATAGACGCAAATCTGGGTCGGGAGGAAGAGGACTTAAGCAGCAAAAATATTAAACTTACCCTTTCGACCTTTGGTGCATACTGACAAGGCCTCAAAGCCTGCTGAATCTACTTGGGAGAGCGATTCTGAGGAGGAAAAGGAGGATTTCACAATTACCTCCCACCAGTTATGCCGTGAGCTGCGTCGGCTTAGCAACACTTTAGAAATGATAGAAGTGGACATAAAAGAAAATAAAAGAAATATTTCTAAATGAGGCAAGCAGTTAGAGGAGATGAAAGGCGACTTTACAACCTATATGGAAACATCAGACTTACACAATGGTGCGATTATCCAACTGCATGACCACACGCAACTCCATATGGGCAAGATGGAAGATTTAGAAAATCGATCTCGAAGGATTAATTTGAGAATCCATGGGCTTCTGGAGAATACAGAGAATGGCAATATGCCAGAGTTCATGGAAAGCCTGATCTGGGAATTGCTGGACATTGAGAAAGATGTCCCCTTAAATATCATCCGTGCTCACAGGGACTTATCTGCACCCCCTAAAGGCCCTAAAGCACAGCCCCGCTCTATTATTGTAGCCTTCCTTGACTTTTGTACGAAGGAAATTGTCCTTAAAAAAGCTCGGGCCAAGAGAGATATCACTTATGGAGCTACCAAACTATTTTTTGAACTGGATTATGCCCTGATGACAATGGCAAGAAGAAAGCTTTGGTTCCCAATAGTGAGAGCTCTGAGAGGGAAGGGCCTTTAAGCAAGAGTGAGCTTTCCAGCACATCTCAGGATTACTTCAGATGCAGGAACTAAAATCTTTGAGTCTGTTGATGAGGCAAAGAAGTATCTTACTTACTTGGAGATTCAGGTAGATGAACTAACACCTCCTTCAGTCATAAAAGAGATTACCATCTCCCTGGACGCAGAAAAAGCTTTTGATAGAGTCTATTGGGACTATCTTTTAGTCACAATGAAGAAATTTGGTTTCCCTATGGCATTCTTGAATTGGATTAAGTTCTTGTACAGGGAACCTTTTGCCAGAATCTCTTGTAACGGGGTCATCTCAGATCCCTTCAGATTATATGTGGGCACCAGGCAAGGTTGCTCCTTATCTCCCCTCCTTTTTAATCTTTGCCTCGAACCCCTTATTAAGAAGATTTTAGTTAACCAGGAAGTGTATGGTATTCAAGTACAGGGTCATACTGTTAAAATAACAGCATATGCAGATGACCTTTTATTACATATATCACATCCGGCCAGGTCCATACCGGTTTTATTAAAGATTATACAGAATTTTAGTGATGTTGCTAACTATAAGCTTAACAAGGAGAAAACATTAGTTTTTCCTCTTAACAATAGAACCTTTAAGCACGAGATTATTGCCCTAGGTTTGGCCTGGAGTTCTGAGACCATAAAATATTTGGGACTCACCCTTGCAAGGAATCCAGCATGAATACAACAGTTAAACTTGGACTCCCTGGTACGCTTAATTGAATTAGATCTTAAAAGGTGGGCAATGCTTCCGCTGTCTTTATGGGGGAGAATTAATATAATCAAAATGAATATTTTTCCTCTGTTGTTTTATCCGTTAAATATGTTCAATTTATAGCTCCCACTCTCCTGGTTTAAGAGAATCCATGGAATTATTACCAACTTCATTTGGAATCACAAGAAAGCCAGGATGGCATATCATAAATTATCTGCTCCTAAATTAATTGGAGGGTTGAGGCTTCCTCACTTCAGTCTATATTATTGGGCTAGCCATGTAAATAAATATCTTAGATGGCTACAAGAGCCTATACCCCGTGAGCAGGATGGTTACACACCTTTATGGTTGCAGGTGGAGTTATCATGTATTAAAGAGCAAGGCCTTGTACCAAATGCCCTACTGTACATTAACCCTAAATCTTTACCTCCTGTGCTCAGAAACTCTCTCATAGGTATATCGGTTAAGGTTCATTCACAACTATGTGCTTTTTTAAAATATAACCATGTTAGGGATCCACGTCAACCTATAAAAGGGAATTCCCGGTTCCTAATTGGAGGTAAGCCTTTAAATAGCTCTTGGCTATCTCAACTGGGGGAGTGTCATTTAGGGGAGTTAATGAAGGCAGATGGACACTTACTCATGTCAGTCGATATTCTGGCTAAATATCGCCTCCCAAATACTGAAATTTTTAAGGTGTTTCAACTTGGGCATCTTTTGTTAAAGGTGCTGGGACCAAGTCCAGTAACTACCGAAGGTGGACTTTCAAATAGACTTAGTTCCATCAGCTGGTTCAGCACATGCAGGGCTAAGTTGCACCTACTTTATTTAACTGGGTTTATTCCCAGAACTTTGCACCGACTTCCTTCTGGGAATCCTTATTCCCAGATAAAGTGTTTAACTGGACATCAATATGGATAAGCTGCCACAAATACATCCTCCAAGATAGACTCAGATTGATGCAGTTTAAGCTATTACATAATATTTATTATTCTCCCCAGAAGTTGGCAAGGATTGGTGTGGCATCCTTTTCCATATGTACTAGATGCCATCTAGGTTGTGGGGATCTTTTGCACATTTTTTGGAAATGTCCCAAGGTAATGCCACTCTGGGCTACTATCAAAAGGAGGGTGGACCCCTTGCTTGGTTTGAGTGAATGTTTTACTCCGAGATATGCGTGCTAGGGATGTTGCTCATATCCCAGTAAGAAATAGGAGATACCACATGGTCTTAATTTCGGCATCTCTTAAGAAGGTGGTTCTCAAACATTGGAAAGATACAGAAGTGATTACTTATACAGAGTGGTTGCAGGAACTACTCGCTAATCTGAGAATGGAAAGAACCATAGCTACCCTTCAGAATAAATTACCATGTTTTGACAAGATTTGGGGTCCCCTATATACATTATATTCCCTTCAAAAATGAGGTGTGTTCTTCCTTGTCTGAAGTTATTAGAAAGAGAATGTTTTATGCTCTGTGCTGGGATGAAGGGAGGGGGGAAGGGAGGGTAGGGGGAGTAGTTATAAAATAGGCATTGAATGGATCCCATTGTTAAAAGACATATGTATGTAATCATGTGTTCTAATTTGTATAGAGTTACAAATGTCAAGCAGTGTATGTTTTCTGTCACTTGGATGTACTCTCTGCAAGGAAACTTCAATAAAAGTTGAATGGCAAAAAAATAAAAAATAAAAGAGATTGCAAAGTGACAATGGCAGATGGTGGGCAGTGGCCCTGGTGGAAATCGAAGAGCCAAATTAATGTGCAAGCCAGAGAACCTGAATATATGGAATCACCTGCAAAACCGGGATCAGGAATCTGCAGATTGAAGAAAACATGACTCTTTGGTACAAACAATGCCTGAAAGCTTTTAGAAATTGTTTTAAAACTTCGGGCGCCACCGTAGGCATGGAGTAAATCCAAATCTGAAACTGGACTCCAGATGGACGGCATTTTTTTCTACATATCAAGCTATCTCCCCTCCCCTTCTTTTTCTTTCTCCTAGTTTTACTGGGCATTCTGTCATTCCCCTGCTAGTATAAGTTAACAAACATAGATATACCCTGAAGCAGTAAATCTGGTGGACTGACTCACTGGTGCTTAAGGGGCAAGGAGGACTGCATTTCCTTTTTTTTTTTTTAAGTTTGCTTGCAGGAATAAGTCAATTTTTGGCTTGGCCAAAAATGCCTTCTGGGGATGAAAGGGTGGGGGGGGGGATCCCCCTCCAACCAAGCTTATCTTTGAGTCAGGGGGAGGGATCTACATTGGATAGGTGGTAACCACGAATGCAGCCAGCACAGCTTACTACAGTGCTTGTAGCCAGGTGTTGGGAATACCCCAGCATTGCCCATCAGAGTACATTTGCAAATGGGTGGGTACATTGTGGCTCCTTGGAAGAGACAAAACTGTTCACATATGTTTAAGTTTGGCTCCCTCTTTGGAGATGTGTTAGGTAGCAGTATACTCTTTGTTAATGTTAATATGTTAAAGTGATTCTTTTGTGTTATTGTTAAGTTTGATGTGCTCTTGCTCCTCTCACACACTCCTGCTCAATCAGAGACTCAGGAGTTTCACTACTGGGTAGGGTCACTTGGTATGCTCTTGCAATGGAAGGGTTAAATATTACTACTTATAATGTCAGTGGGATCAATCACCCGATTAAAAGATCCAGAATCTTACAGGAATTGGGAAAGTTAAATACTCAAATATCACTCCTGCAGGAGACCCACCTCACAGAAATAGAGCATAAAAAATTAAGCCAGAAATGGGTGGGTGCGGTTTATTCATCCTCCTATCTGGCACATCAGCATAGGAGAGGCATCGCTATATTGATTCACAAGTCGTGCCCATCCCAAGTGCTGAGCATCACCATAGACCCTGAAGGAAGATTTATGAAAGTTTTGGGGACTTATGGGGATATCTCCTGCTCGATAGCAAGCATTTATGTTCTGAATGGGGACAGGGAGGCTGCTCACTTTTTCAGACACACTTTTCCCATGTTGGTTGACACAGAGGGAAAACTATGTATTCTGGGTGGGGATTTCAACACTATACTGTCAGCCTCTCTGGATAAACATGGGGGTGCAAGGTTACCTGGTCTGGGGACTGCTGGCACCACTTTGAACAGGTTGCTGCAAACTTGGGGCTTCTTAGATGTTTGGAGATGGAAAAAATGGTCAGAAAAGGGACTATTCCCACTACTCCAACAGGCGTGGGTGTTACAAATGAATCAATATGTTGTTCTTGTCGGAGGAATGGGCTTATACTACCAATAAGTGTACTACTCCCCCCGCTCGATTTCAGATTATGCACCTGTACAGATGTAAAAGAGAAGCCAGCAAAATAATTTTGTTGGACCTTGAGATCAGCACTCAGAAAGCAGGAAAAAAACACTGGGTGAAAAAAACAACCCTTTAATGTCAATAGCAAATAATGTTGTTATAAAAACCACATACTATAGATAAATATATCAAAACAGTACAGCTCACCACCTCTGAAAGCAGGTATAAGTGTAGAAAAACTACCACGGTGAATGATGCACTTACAGCCTCAGCTCAGTTCAAAGAAGCTGGCGTCTTGTGGTGCCATATAAACAAATTGCTCAGAAAGCGGCCGATAAAATGACCTACCTTTCCCTGGAGAGAGAAAGGCAAAAGTACCGGCAACAACACTATAAAGAAAGCTGAAAACGAACCCGCTTTTGCACGCCATGGTAACCTGCTAGAACTCAATACTTCCTGGTAGAACACTTATGTATCTACCTGTATTTGGTCATCATCAAAGCATACTACCAACCAGGGAAGAGCTGTATATAAGGTGCTATTCTTAAAGTGCCCATACCACATTCCTAAATAGCAGCTCTTCAACAGCTTTCATGCTTAATATACAACCACCAAAAAACACACAACAAATAAGCTCTCAATCTAAATAAATATGCACACAGAAACATAATAATTACATTGTAGCAGTAAGTACATATGAAATATTCATAGCTAATTAATTAGTGCAAAACAAACACTTGGGAAAGAAGGGGAAAAGAGAACAGAGGTGGAGGGGGAGAAGAAAAGGCAAAGGGGAGGGGAGGAAAAAGAGGGGAAGGAAAGGGGAGAAACAAAGGGAATAAAAACACACAGCACTTGTCAGCATAAAGGGAGACAGAGATGGCAAGTCATAATCTCCCTAGGAGACAGAGCCATCAAGTCTGATCTCTTTATGTGGTATACACTGACATTCATCCATAGGAGACAGAGCCGGAAAGTCATATCTCCCGGTAGACAGAGCCGGCAAGTCTCATCTCCCCATTTGGTATGCCAGTCAGATTTTAAAAGTTTGGAACAAAGCCAGCATTATCTTCCAATATAACTGTGCAGAGGAAGATCTTCGTTAAGCCCCTTAGGGGCCAAACTCTCCAACTCATGAATCCAATAAGCCTCACGTTGTAGCAGATGGAGACTTAAATCTCCACCTCTTAATCCTGTTTCCACTTTTTCAATCCCAACAAACCTCAACGATGCTGGAGAACCATGTTGTGCAGATTCATAGTGTTTAGCCATAGCATAATCACAACTGGAATTCCTAATAGCACCTTTATGTTCTCCTATTCGATTTTTTAATGCCCTCTTAGTCTGTCCAACATAGCTCATACTGCAAGGACATAGGAGTAAATAAATCTCTCCTAATGTACTGAAGTGAATGAAAGCATTGATCTAGTATTTTTTTCCTGATCTAGGGTGGAAGAAATTTCTTGTATTGAAAGTATTAGAGCAATGAGTGCAGTGCCCACACCTATAATTTCCTTTAGGTATAGGTGGTAACCACATTCTTGGTTGTTCTTTCTGTACAGGTATATAGACCTGCACTAACATGCCTCTAAGATTTTTTCCTCTGTTATAGGTCACCCTAGGAGGAAATTCAATGAGTTCTGCAAGATTCATATCGGATTTGATTATGGGCCAATGTTTCCTAATGATCTTTGTTATTTTAGGAGCCATAGGATTATATTCAGTAATGAAAGAGAACACTGCATTGTTTGTAACTTTTCTTTTCGGTTTAAGAAGTGTTTCCCTATTAGTCTCGTTCACTTCCACAATAGAACTCAATAACAGGTCTGGCTCATAACCCCTTTGCAAAAATCGTTCAGTAAGGTCCTGTTTAGCAGTTTTAAACTGAGTTTCAGATGAGCATATCCTCTGTGACCTCACATATTGGTCCCTTCAGTATATTTTTTATCACATTGTCAGAATGGCAACTATCCCATTTTAACAATGTATTTCTTGACAAGGGCTTTCTGTAAAGTCCAGTTTGTAGGCTATTTTCTACTTTCACAATCTGAATATCTAAAATGGCAATGTCAGTAAACTTTTCTCATAGGTGAATTTCAGATTGTCATTGGTGCGATTCAAATAATGAATAAAAGGTCTAATTATTTTTCACTTCCTGACCAAATTAACCAACAACCATCAATGTATCTCTTCCATACTTTTATTTTTTGAAAAAATGGATTATTCTGTTGATAATAGATATGTACTTCTTCCCATACACCCATATATAGATTTACGAAACTAGGGGCAAAAGTAGTCCCCGTTGCAGTCCCTTTGTGCTGAGCATAAAATGATCCACTAATCCAAAAATAGTTGTTTTCAAGCACAAATCTTGCTATGGCCAGGATATACTCAGTACATGGCTTAGTCTTGTCTCTTTTTTGTAGACTCTTCTCCAAAGCAGCTAGCCCTCCCTCATGGGGTATATTGGAATATAGGCTTTCGACATCTATCGTTACCAACCAATCTGTTTTTTCTACTTTAATGTCTTTTAGGATTTTTCTTTTGTATCCTTAAGAGACAACTCTAGGGAAGGCACCATCTTCTGTATGAAGAAATCTACAAACTTAGACATTTTTTCCATCACTGACCCTATATCTGACACAATGGGTCTACCTGGTACTGGTTTTGTTTCCTTATGTATAATTTGGTAGTAAATACAAAACTGGTATCCTTGGGTGTGAGACATGGAAAAATCTATTTCCTTTTTAGTAATTTGACCACCTTGTTTGCTTTCCATTATTAGTTCATTTGCTTTCTTTCTTATACCTTCTGTTGGATCATTTTGAAGATTTCGATAGAAACTACTATTGTTGACTTGTCTATGCATTTCAGTCAAATAGTCATTCATACCCCATACTACTACTACTCCTCCTTTATCCACCTGTTTTATGACAATTCTAGGCAAAGACTATAGTTCTTTCAATGCTTCGTTTTCTTTTTTGGTTACATTATGTGTCTGCCTGGAGTATTTATTTTTATTAATAAGTTTATTCACATCCTGTCTTACCAGACCACAATAAGTATTTATAATGGGATTATTATGTGAAGGTGCAAAAGTAGATGCAGGTCTAAAAGGAGTCATTTCTCTATTTAGATCTTGTATAGTTGGGGGTGCCGGGGGAATCTTCTGGAAGAAATCTTTTAAATGGAGTTTTCTAAAGAAGCAGTGTAGATCTATTTTTGTCTTAAAAGCATTCAACTGGTTGGTTGGCACAAAACTGAGGCCTTTTCTAAGCACTTCAATCTGCATATCAGTCAATCGTATATCTGTGAGGTTGATGACCTCCAATTCTTGGTGTATGACCTCAGTGATTTCCTGACCCCCCCCCCCAGTTCTGCCTTCCTCTGGAATTCGATCTCCCTCTGTTGCCTCTCATACCTCTGCCTCTTCCTCTTCCCCAGCCCCCTTCTTGTTCTTCTCTTTCGCTTAAATCTTGCACCTCTAAATTCTGAGCTTGTCCTAAAAAACATCTGTTTTCTTGGTTTTGTCTACTCGGTTCTTCCATATAAGAGTCTAGGCTTGATGAATTATTAAGCCCATCATCCTGTACCATCGAAGATTTATTAATGGAACCTTGCTTTTTGGCCCCTTGCCACATATATACTTTTTCAGTTTTATAATCATTTTCATCTCTAATATATTTTTTTTGTTTGTACATAATCAATTCAGTCTGAAATTTTTTTATGGTATTATCCATTTTTAATGCTAAATTATCATATTCAACTGGGGAATATTTCTCTTTTAGTTTCATATCCAAGACTTCAATTTCTTCGCTCGCTTTGTCCACTTCTTTTTTAGCTTTTTTAATAGTTAATAAAATCAGGTCATAGCTGCATTTATTCAGAATATTTTCCCAGTCTTGCAAATATTCATCATCTTTCCTCCCAAAGGAAGGAGGCTGTTGCATATGCATCCTTTGTGGGATACGTTTATCCCTCCAATACTGCAATAATGAAGCAGCATGTAAATTAAACTTGATATGTTTTTTCTTTAAATTCTCAAGATTTCTAAAATCAATTCCATCTCTTTGGGACTGTAGTCCTGTCCCAGAAAGGAGAGCCTGAATCTGTTCCATCAATAAAATTATATCTTGGCCTGCCTCTTCAGAAAAAGACAGGTTCTCAACAGTGGGAACAGCGGTTGCCATATTGCTAGAAAAATAAACCCTGAAGTGAACCCCAAGCAAAATCAGCTCCTTATTTTGCAATTTCAGACAAACAAAATGAAAAAAACTCCTGGAATTGGAGGTTGGGGACTCAACTTGTTTGTTTATACAGGGGAGTGTACTGAAATACCTCAAAGCTGAAATTCAATGAAAAAAGAGAAGCAAGCAAAAGAATTTTGTTGGACCTTGAGGTCAGCACTCAAAAAGCATTTCAGCTTTGAGGTATTTCAGTGCACTCCCCTGTATAAATAAACAAGTTGAGCTCTGTTTCTACTAGATGTCTTTAGAGAGGTCATGGAGGGTGGAATGGTCCCCAAGTCCTGGCATACAGCTCAAATTATTCTTCTGCATAAGGAGGGGAAAACCCAATGGAATGTGGGTCATATAGACCAATTTCATTACTAAACATAGACTTTAAAATATTTACTGGTCTTCTGGCTTGGACACTACAGGGGGTAATCTCTCAAGTAATTCATGAAGATCAAACCAGATTTATATCTGGGAGATATATCCTGGATAATCTTAGAAAGTTATTAAACTATATTTTGGTGTAAGAATCTCACACGAATTTCAATTGGCAATATCCACGGACACTGAAAAAGCATTTGATAGGGTTAATTGGCAATTTCTAAAATAATCCATGGGAATTATGAATTTCAGCCCTAAATTCCTTCAAACTATTTCTCAACTTTATGCTGAACCAGAAGCCCTTGTTAGGGTTAACAGAATTAGCACTAGTCCATTCCAGGTCTCTAGGGGAATGCAGCAGGGTTGCCCCCGTCACCCCTACTCTTTGCATTGAGCCTCAAACCCCTGGCTGCTAAGATTCATCAGGAAACTCAGATAAAAAGAATCACAGTGGGGATATGGAACACAAATTGTCCTTATTTGTGGATGATTCATTTTTTTCCTATTCAGCAGTCTTTACTTCCCCTGGTGGAAGTGCTGTGCTCCTTTGGGGAGATTTCAGGCTATAAAATTAACTCCCTAAAATCTGAAGCTATGGTTTTAAGCGGGCTCCCATCAGCAGAATTCAGGCAGAGGTTCTCCTTTGCATGGGCTCTGAATGACCAGATTATGTACTCGGGCATCCAGGTTATGTTAGACACCTCTAAGCTGTTCTCAACAAATTATGTCAAATTGTGAAGGTCGGTTGAACAGGACATGGCCAGATGGTGATTGCTACTCCTCTCGTTGGGGGGGGGGTAGAAGTTATTAAGATGAACATATTGCCATGCCTACTGTTTTTATTCCAGTGTGTCCCTATCTGTATCCCAAACAGGTTCTGGTCCAAATTGTATAAGGATGTGTCCAGATTCATCTGGAACCATAAAGAAACCCAGATTGCTAGGACTATTCTTCAGCTACCAAAGGAGGAGGGTGGGTTGGGGCTCCCAGATTTATACTCTTATTACTTGGCGGCTCAGGTGACAGGTCTTATGACATGGGCTAAGCAGAGGGTCACATCACAATGGTATGCCATTGAAGATGCGGCTTTCCTGGATAGTCCATATTTTCTTTAATTTTGACAGATACTCCACGTGACTATAAAAGGCAAGTCGGAAACAGATGGATTTTACGTGGGTTATATGTACTGGGTGGACTCCGAAAGAAATTGGACACCCCATTGGGGTTGGGTCCCCTCTCTCTGATTTGGTACACATCTGAATTCTTTACACTGTCCCTAGATTTGGGATATGCCAGGTGGGCTGCCAAGGGGATTACTAGATTCTCTCTATTTATAGAGAGAGGTCACTGCATTTCATTTCAAAGGGCGAAGGACAAATTTGGCTAGCCAAATTCAAAATGTCTACATTATATGCAAGTAAGACATTTTACAAACCTCCTGGACCATGTCAGGAGACTTTCCCCGTCCATACTCCAGCTGAGAGAATTTTCTATATGGGATGGTGATGGTGGCAGGCCACACTGGTTATATCTCCTGCATTTACCAATTGTTGTCCAGTAGGGGAGGGAATCAGTTGGGGAATCTTAAGAGAAAGTGGGAGACAGAGGTGGCCATTACAATTCTTGACTCAGACTAATCTCATTGGTTAAAATGGGAGTGGAAGGCCACATCCACTTCAATTTGGAGAGAATTGTTTTGGAAAGTTTTAATGCGATTCTTCCACACCCATACAATAACTAAGCATTATAAAACCTCTAAAGATGATGGTTGTTGGAGGAAATGTGAGGGAATGAGTAGCCACTGGCACATCTTTTGGAACTGCCCAGTGCTTACCCCTTTTTGGAGAGAGATGCAAGAAACAGTATATAATGTAACTAGAGTCAATATCCCTCTGACCTTTGAAGATTGGGTACTAGGTCTCCCAACCGTGACACACCAAACCACAGAAGTAAGGAAGGTACTTCAGACCATGATTGTGGTAGTTCTGAAATGTATTATATGGAAGTGGTTGAAGCTGGACCCCCCAAGTAAGGTAGAGTGGGTCCATAGAATGAAGGAAGTGGTGCTAATGGAATCAATTATGAAAAAGTTATGTCTAAATTGGGAGAAACATGTGGAAAGATGGAATGGCTGGGAATCCTGGCTTAGTAGAGAGGAATCTAATCATTAGGGGTAGTATAAAAGTACTTAGGTGGAAGTCAGAGAACTCCCACCTATGTCATGGAGAGAGGGAAGGGGACCTGTGCCATCAAAAATTGTGGTTAAGACTCCAGGAAGTGGGGGTGGAGTAGATTTGCGCAGCAAAGCCCAGGGTCCATGTTGGTAAGGCCCAAGCTCTGGGACCTTGAGGTCAGGCTCCAGAGCTAACTTGTTATTGCAACCGCTCAGCTGTTAAAAGGGGAAACATATGAAACTGCCTCTTTCCAAGAACCAGTTGGTTGAAATGTAAACGTACGGTAAATAATGTTTAACGCAAGGGTGTGTTATTAGTCCATAGTCTCTACTATGAAATAATTGTGTAGTTTTTGACAAATGGAGTTTGGCACACATTCCTTTGTAATGCTGTACAACAAAGTTTGTTTTCTCATGGTGCATGTTTGCTGTGGAGAGCTTCAGATGGATGATATGGAAAGTAAACATGAAATGCCTCAATAAAGCTGAGTTCAAAAACCAAAAGACTGCCTCCCACTCCTTGTGGGTCTATTCCTTTGTTCATTCATCCAATATGTATTTGTCCAATCTTGTTTTAAACTGTGCTAATGTTCTGCTTCTACTGCCTCTCTAGGTAGCATATGTCACAATATTCTTGCCTTTTGTATAAAATACCCTTTTTATTAATGTTTTCCCTTTCACTGTGTCAAGTTTAATCGGTTTATTATGTGATCTTAAGCCTATTACATTCACTTTGTAATATATACCCAAGTATATCATTAACTTATCCTTTAGAACTTTATATTGTTGTAGCATATCCCCTTTTGTTCTCTATTCTTCAGATGTGAATGATTTAAGATCTTTTATTCTTTCTTCATATGATTTGTTACTCAGTCTTAGAATCAGCTTTCTTTTTTCCAACACATCCTTATCTTTCCTTAGGTAGGGGTTCCAGAAAGGTGTGCAATTGTTCAAATGAAGCCTAACATATGTTCTATACTTTGGCATGATACAATATTCATTTCTATTGATGATATTTTTATATACTGTATATACAACATAATAGCCTATTTCCTGTTAAGGCTATTTTGACAGTGTTTTACCCGGGAGAAACCATTACTGATTATTATTTCTGAATCCCTTCCTAATTCTACCTCATTCAATTTCTGGTCTGCTAGTGGATACGTTTTCCTTGGGTTATTCTTCTTCCCTAGGTGCATTACCACACATTTATTGGTGTCAAAAGACATCTTATTTGTTTCTGCCCATTTACCAATTTCCTCCAGATCTATCTCCAGGCTTTTTTGTTTTGATTCTGTATCAACTTGTCCATGGGTCAGCCTTAACTTTTCTTTGCACTAGCCAGCAGGACACGTTGATTCAAAATTGCACTAGTCCGCAGATGGTGGCATTAGCCCACAATTGTAATGGCAAATTTTATTCATTCATGCAGAAAAAAAAAACAAGCCAAGAAAATATTCAGATAATTGTGCGTTTATTCTGCTCCTACATTGCTTCCAGCCCCAGCAGAAAAAAAAGACTGCAATGCCATCACACACAGTGTACCCCCTTTTGTTCTGTACCATGGCCTCCTCTCTTCCTCTTTCTATACCCCCTGAACCAGAGAATAACGCAGCAGCAAATGTTCAGTCAAGTAGACCTAGCTCTGCACACACAATAGCTGACATCATCATGCACCTCACCACACTCTCACCACAACCCACAGGGCAATGAACAGAGTTAGGCAGAGAAAGACACTCTCAGCCCCCACCCTGTGATCAACTGGAGCCTGGCAATTCTGGAAGTCTTTGTACAGTGTCAAGTGAGCCAGGCCCACATCTAGGATTTTGTTTGGAAGGGGCTACACAAACCTAAGGGGCTTGGACAATGGAAAATGTTTTGACATTTTTATTTTTAAATGTATTGATTTTAACATGCTATGCCCCAGTAACAGATATTTTTTTAAACATTCTCCTTTCACCAGGCCAGGGTAAATAGTAGACAGGCATGATACTATACTGCCCCAGTTTCTATGTAGTATGATTTATGCACCCCTGGAAGGCTTATTTTAACCTTTCAAAATTTGTGTTTTATTAAGGTATTTTGTACCATACATGCTCCAAAGCTTTGTTTTAGGATGAAAGGCCATGCTAAGTAGGATAAGAGTGGGACTGTATGGATGGTCTTGGCTGGCATGGTACACTTAGAAGAGCAGGGGACATAGAAACATAGACTTTAATGGCAGTCTGCCCATTTCCCTACCTATTGGATAAGTTGCAGTTCGTAGTTTTACCAACTGCCTACTTCCTCCTGCCTCCCACTAGAATTGCCTTATGTCTGTCCCATGCATTCTTAAATTCCCCCCACAGTTTTTGACCGCACAACCTCTTCAGGAAGGCCATTCCATGAGTCCACCACCCTCTCCATGAAAAAATACTTCCTCACATTGACTCTGAGCCACCCCCCCATCTTCAAATTGTGCCCCTTTGTTCTTGCATGTCTCTTTTTCTGAAAGATGCTACCCTCTTGGACTTTATTAATTATCTTGGTAATCCCACCTGACAACGACTTTTTGACAGCGAGGTCCCCTACAGCGACTACAGCACCACATCATTGTAGGGAACCCACTGGAACCCGCCACTGTCTGTCAGGGGTCCTGGACCCCCCCAATCAGCTCTGACTCTGATTTGATAATCCTAAGTGGGGGGTACGGGGGCATAGCCCCCACATGGGGGGTTTGGGGGAAAAGCCCCCCAAGAAAACACTTACTGCCCATGGAAATCAGCAGCCAACTGCAAAATGCAATTGACTTACCAGTTTCACTGTCGGGGCATTCAACAAAAATCTTGTCAAACACCCATCGTGGAGGTCCTTGAGGTACTTGAATATTTCTATCATATTCCCCCCTCCCGCCTTTCCTCAAGGGTATACATATTAAGCTCTTTCAGTCTCTCATCATATGGCTTCTGGTGCAGACCCTGTACCATTTTAGTTATCCACCTCTGGACTACCTCTATCCTGTCTATGTTCTTGTGGAGATGGGGTCTCCAGAACTGCATGGAATACTCCAGGTGGGGTCTCACCAACTGTCTGTACAGAGGGATAACAACTTCCTGTTTTCTACTGGTGATGCCTCTCCCTGTGCAGCCCAGTATCCCCCAGCCCTCCTTACTGCCTTCTGACATTGCTTGCCTACCTTTAGGTCATATGATATGACTACCCCCGGGTCCCTTTCCTTTTTTGTTGTCATTAATACCTCCACCCGATTGTGTACTCTTCCCTTGGGTTTTTGTTTCCCAGGTGCATTACTTTGCACTTCTTTGCATTGAATCTAACCTGCCATACTTTTGACCATTCCTCCAATCTTACCAAGTCCCTTCTCATCCTTTCCACCCCCCACGTATATCAACTCCATTGCAGATCTTTGTGTCATCTGCAGAAACGCATACCTTTCCTTCTAGTCCCTCCGCAATGTCACCTATAAAGACACTAAAGAGGATCAGTCCCAGTAGTGAACCCTGCAGTATCCTGCTAGTAACCCCCTTTTCTTCAGAGTGGACTCCATTTACTACTATCCTCTGCATCCTATTGTACAGCCAATTTTCTACCCAGGTTACTACCCTGGGACCCACTCCCAGGCTGTCTAACTTGTTTATTAATCTTTTGTGTGGGACTATGTCACATGCCTTGCTAAAGTCTAGGTCAGCTACATCCACAGCCCCTCCATGGTCTATTACTTTGGTCACCCAGTCAAAGAAATCAATTAGATTTGTCTGACATGACTTTCCCACTGTGACCTCTACACTTGCCAATAATGGCAGCTATGGGTCTATAGTCATTTCAGAGTATGATCTGCAGTGGTGTCCAGGGAAAGTACAGAGTTGAGATATTTGGAGGGGAAAGGGAGCAGCTATGGCAAGGCTGGGATAAAGCCCACCACCTGCAGAGCAAACCCTGTATACCTCTCAGCATTTTGTCACTAAATATTGGATACAGACACTCAAAATGTAGGAAAATGTAGGGAACATACAGCATTGAGACATTTGAATGGGAGAGGGAGCAGCTATGGTGAGGCTGGGATAAAACACACCACCTTCAGAGCAGATCCTGTATGCTTCTTAGCATTTTGTCACTGAAATGTTGGATACAGACACTCAAAATGTAGGGAAATAAGGGGCACTGTCTTATAGAGTCACATTCAGAAAACTGGAAGATAGGGACTTAATAGTTTCTATCTTTGGTCACATCCTGGACACTAGCTGAAAGTTCTGACAGTGGAGTGATAATTACTTACACTGAGCCTTTTGTGGGATTCCCTTCTTGAACTGCCAGATAACAGTAGCTCTTAATGGGCTGTTAATCATACCAGGCCATCTGCAACACTAAGACAGATTAGCATGAGGACTAGAGTCTGCTAAAGTAGGAACACTTTTAACTTCATTAACAGCTATGAAAAATCTTCACTAGTCAAGACAGACAAGTAGAGGGTTAGCTGCACTAGCCCTGGCCAATTTGCACTATATTTTGGGCTAGTAAAACAATGTTAAAATTGAACCCTGAACTTGTCCTCCCAACTTGGTGTCATCAGCAATTTTTTTTATCAATCCTTTTACCTATTTATGCATATCACTGATCAATAGAGAGAAGACTGCTGGTTCTAAAACTGAATCCTGTGGGACTCCAGTAGTTACAGATCCTGCTTTTGATATACTTTCATTTAGTCTGACTTCTGATCTGTTGGTCAGCCACAAATCCGATTTCAACCGTTTTATTGTTTTCTTGTCAATTCCCATGCTATCCATTTTATGAAGTAGTTCTTTGCATGGCACTTTGTCAAATGCCTTTTGAAAATCAAGAAATACAATATTGACTTAAATATTGGCATCCAGACTTCTGCTTACTTTCTCATAAAAAGCAAGCAGATTAGTGGTACAGGATCTACCATGTGCAAATCCATGCCATGCCATATCTCTTAGACCACTTTTCTCGACATTCTTGCTAAGTTTGTCCCTTACTGAGGTCTCCATCACCTTCCCAAGTATTTATTTATTTATTTATTTCTAGAAAGTACCTTTAAGCCAAAGTATTTTTTACAGAGATTCCATGTTGTAGTAATACATGGGCATAACATCATTTACAATGGTTACAAGTACATAAGCAGATACAAGGAGGTTTCATGCCTAGAAAGACATGAGTACAGCAGGTTACAGAGGTTACATAATTACAATAACAGGGATTACATAAGTAAAAATATACAGACACTTAATTTAAAGCAGGCTAGGTTGACAGGTTGTTAAGTGAACAACTTGAGAATCTACAGGCTATAGAGTGAATCAGGTAGGGAACAGAGGATGATATGATCTGTAAAATAATTAATTAATACTAAATGCAAGGAGGCAAGAACTTGATGGGCAGCAGTTCTTTTGTCTTAAGTGCTAAAGAGTGTAGTCATAAAGGAGGACTAGACTCACTGGGGGGGAAGTACTGAGGCTGGGACCTGAAGCCTACTAGGGGAGTGTTAGTTAACAAGAAGAGAGGAGAAGGCAAGGGTGCAGGTTAGAATGAGGGTAGCAGGAAAGAGGAGGGAAGAGTGTGGGGAGTTCAAGTCTCACAGTCACAGTTCCTGTTTGTGGCGAGGGCTACTCAGAGTTTATCTTTAAAGGGGCCTATTTTGTCCTCTTTTGTGATGCCTAGGTCAAGCGCATTAAGCCAAAGTGGTGCTCGGTATTCGTAGGACCATTGGCTTTGTATTGTTCTATGGAAAGGGATGCAAAGGGCTGAGTTATTTGTACCCCTAGTGCATCTGATGGAATTAGGTTGGCTAAGGAGGCTTTGCAGGCCTGGGGTGGTAAGTCCTAGCATAGACTTCTTGGCGAGCATGTATACTTGATACTGGAGGTGACTGTCAAGGTTGAGCCATTTTGTTTGAGTGTACAAGTCACAGGTGTGAGTGAGATGGGGTACACCTAGGACTAAACAACACTCTTTGTTTAGTGTTGTTTTGATATGTTTCAAAGCAGTTTGGGAGGCAGCCCCATATACTGCTAGACCATAGTCTATCACTGAGAGGACTGAACTATTTGCAGCAGTTCTGAGTGCCTCAGAAGTCAGGCCTTTTCGGTGTCTGTACAGTAATCTGAGTTTTGCATTTGACGACTTTGCGACTGTGCCTATGTGTTGGGTAAATGAGAGGGTGCAGTCCAGTGTCAATCCTAGGTATTTAAATGTTTGAACCATCTCCAGGGAAGTGTTCTGATTGTTATGAATGCAAAGTTGGTGAGTGCGGTGTTTGTTATGTGATGATGCGAATAACATAGTCTTGTTTTTTTTATAATTGAGGAGCAGTTTTGATTGAAGGAACCAGTGCTCAGCAGCAGCAGCAGTGAAATTAGCCTGCATTTGCTTTTCCAGTATGTAGTGGTCAGAATTACATGAATATAGGACCGCATCATCTGCATACAGTAGTAGCTGGATGTTTATCGATTGAGGGAGGTTGTTTAAGAGCAGGCTGAACAGTAGAGGGCCAAGGATAGAGTCTTGAGGAATGCTTGGGTTAACACTAAGGTTGTCAGAGAAGGTGTCCTAGATTTTCACTTTTTGTATCCTCCCAGAGAGGTAGCTTCTGAACCATGCTACTGTTGCAGGGGAGAGGCCGGTATAGGACAGCTGATCCAGGAGCAGATTGTAATTGACTGTGTTGAAGGCCTTGGTGAGATCAATATATATTGCTCCCACCAAGAGGCCACTGTCTAGCACATTATGGATAAAGCTGGTAAACTCCACTAGAGTGCTTGTGGTACTGTGTTGTTTTCGAAATCCATGTTGTTGCTGACATTGTAAATGGTACTTGTCTAGATATTCCGTCACTTGGTCACTTACGATTCGCTCCAGAGACTTGGAGAGTGGAGGAAGGATAGATATTGGGTGGTAATTTGTAGAGTTGGCCCTGTCACCACTTTTGTAAACAGAGGTAACCACCTCCACCTTCCAGATCCGTGGGAGTTTGCCTGATACCAAGGAGAGATTTCAGATTTGGGTGAGGGGTTTGAGGGTTATGTACAGGGTGAATCTAACTAGTTTTAGGTCAAGTTGATCAGAGCTAGTTCTGGAATTACCTAGTGCTTTTAGGATGTACTTTTTTGCTTCCATAAAGGTGATAGCTCTGAAATAGAAAGGCGGATGGGAGTTTGAGTGGGTCCCCGGGTTTCATTCGGTGCAAGTATCTGATTTGTGTTGAAGAAAGCTAGGGGGCAACACTCCACTGAGATCAGTGAAAGCTTTGTTGAAGACATTTGCTATGTGACTGTGATCCTGCTTAGGTTGGCCCTCAATATTGAGGAAGGTGGGGGGAGTTTTATTGGGTTTACCAGTTAGGGACTTGATGTTCTCCCAGAACCATCTACTGTCACCCCATGAGTTTGTCAGCTCATTTTTAAAGTGAGTGTTTTTGGCCTTGCGAATAGCCCAGGTGCATTTATTCTGTGCAGCTTTATAGTTCTGGTAGTCTGTCTGAGTACTGGAGTTTCTTGCTTTGTACCACAAGTCGTCTCTATTTTTCATGAGGGCTAGTAGCTGTGCCGTGATCCAGGGGCTGTCATAGTCACAGATAATTTTTTTGGCATGGGGGGGGCGTAGACATTGCACACTTCATTGAATTTGCTTATAAAGCATTCTAGGAAAGTGTTGACATCTATTTTGTGGTCAACAGAGCTACAATCTTGGAGGCTGAGGTGTGCTCTTAGAGCTCCCAACTTGCCTTTCTTCAGAAGTCTACTAGTAATAGTCCTGGCTGGTGCCTTTGGGGTCTTATTTGACCATTTACAGATTACTGGGGAGTGGTCACTGAGGGAGTCAGGGAGAACCGTGATGGAGGATATTCTTTCTGGCTGATTTGTGACCACCCAGTCAATTACTGACCCCATGCCTGTTCTGCTTTTATACCGAGTGGGGGAGTCTACCAATTGCATAAGGTTGAGAGTGGCTAATGAGTCCTTGTAGTGTACAGCTTCAGCGGAGGACCAGTTGATATTAAAGTCTCCAACCATTATCAGCTCTGTGTTTGGTCCCCCTTCAGAGAGGTAGTTGATGACAGAATTGAAACCATTCACTTGTTCCTTGGGAGGGATATAGGACAAGACTATTGTTAGGGTTTTCCCGTTCTTGCCAAGTATTACTTTTATGGCCATCAGTTGATCCCCACATTTGGTGTTATATGGGTTAAGCATTTGGCCCTGAATGTGGTCTTTAACATATATAATACAACCACCTCCTCTTTTACTGAGTCTGTCTAGTCTGAATGCAGCATACCCAGAGAGTTGTATAGCAGAGTCTGGCACCCAAGGTGTTAGCCAGGTCTCTACTATCGCAAGAATGTCAGGCTGGTGCTGCTGGACCCAGACTTGGGGAGTGTCCATTTTTGCTAGCAGGCTGCAGATATTTATTGATGCCATTGTTAGTCCATTCTGTTTCTTATGAACTGTTGCAGTGTATGTCATTGGGCCTGGGTTGGGATGAATATTACCTGAGATCAGTAGGAGCAGCCATGTGATCCTTATCTTGCCATTTTAGATATATTAGGGCCTGCGATTATGTAATGTGACATGATTTTTTTTGGCATGGTACATGGGTAGTTATGAGGTACATCACTACCAGGTGGAGGGAGGGGATAGCCAGCCTGTCCACTGCTCATATAGGCCCAAGTATTAGGGGGTATGATGTACCATGTTATTGACAGCTGCACATTTGTGATTTTTGTGTTATCCAGATGGTGATATTGTGGCACTACAGTCTGGAGGTGGAGAATTAATGTCCTCCTCATATTCTGCAATGCGTCCTTGATGGAGTTATATTTGTATATTGGAAAGCATTTTGTGTAGTCCTGTCCTGTAGAGGGGGCCAGTATCAGAACTGATAGAAATAGAAGGAGGGTTCTAAGGAGGAACATATTGTGGGCTACAGCAGGGAAATAATTCCCTAGGTGTGTTTACTGATGGTGGAAGAGGGTCTGCGTTTAACCCCTGTAGGTAGATTGGGGCTAGAATTAAGTGGTTAAAGGTGAGAGTGGATAGTAGGCTTATCTAGTTTTTAAGGAGGGAGAGACAGAGTAAAAGGCGAGCCCACTGAGGAAGGAGCATTGCGATGATAAAATCTTGGGAACAGAGTGTGTGATGTGATAGAAGCTCCTAATGGCAGCTGCATATAACCTGCTAATAGAGGAGTAGACACAGAAAATGTCTACTCTGTACAATATTTTATCACCCTACTTCTGAATTTGTATCACTGTTGCATTACGACAGTCCATTGGGGTGTTCCTCAGGATTTGAGGGAGCATGCAATGCAGGGTTGGTGTTACCCTAATATTGACACTCTCAATGCAAGCATTGTTGTGCCATTTACTGTGTGCACAAGACAGTGCCAATATTAGAGTTATGCCAACATTGCACTGCATGATTGCTCCAATCACAAGGAATACCAAACCACTGATTCATCAAGGTTTCAGTGACTTTTTGCACTAATTTTTCTTTTTCCTGCTCTTTACTATGTAACCCTACTGGATGCAGTAATGCAGTTTTCTGCAATTCATTTCCATACTTTCTGAAAAAAAGATATGCAACTGAAACCTTTGGCTTACACCTTTCTTACACCCCATGATGAACACTGCATAGTGAAATTTGTTGTGGCAGACCTGTAGCTTGGTTCATGTGTGGCACCGCAGGCCACTCACAAAGCAGCTGCATTATCACTTGTATGGTGACAGACCTGTAGTGAACTTAACAAGTGGCCCTGCAGTCTACTTACAAAGAAGCTGCATTATCATGTGCACTGCCCAAGACATGTAGCTTGCTTTGCACATGGTGCTGCAAAGCCAACTATATTCTTCTCATTTTGAGACAAAGCGTCAGGAAAACAGAAGTTGTTGCCACAAAGCCAGGTGTGCAAGTCACAAAAACAGGTTTGCAAGTCACAAAAACAGGGCTTGTTTTCATGACACTGAATAATTAATAACTTTAAAATGCTGTTGTTGTCAATAAAACACTTGAAGAATCACCCTCATATCACCCACTCTGGACAACACAAGCTTCAGACTACAGCTCACAGCAACTTTTGTTTTGGTTTTTGTTGCACTGCATTTTTTTCTTATTTTACCCACTTTCATGATAGTTAACAGTCATGAAGTCATGGGTTTAGGAGTCACAAAAACAGTTTTCAGCTTATGAAAACAGGTCCAGTTTTTATCACTCATAACAGACTAATTTCATTAAATAATTTAAAAACGAATTTAAAAAAACAATCATTTAAAGAATCAACCTTAACAAGCCCCACTTCATGACACTGAACATTTAATAATTTATAACTATTGCTTTTGCAATTACCCTTTCACCCCCTTCTGTCACAAGTTTTAGACTACAAGTCCAAGCATCTTTTGTTTTGTTTTTGAAGCACACAATTTTTCCTTCTTTAAACTACTTTTATGACTGCTAAGACTCATGGAAAAAGTTTCATCTCATGCAAATTGTTTCTGCCTCTCAAAAGCATTTTCAAGAAAGGCATTTTATGATACATTTGTGAAAAACTCACCCAGCATGTGTAAAATGGAGTGTTGTTTTAAACATTACAACGTTCTCAGTAAAGGCACCTTTGAAGG
Source organism: Neoceratodus forsteri (assembly GCA_016271365.2). NCBI lineage: Eukaryota > Metazoa > Chordata > Ceratodontiformes > Ceratodontidae > Neoceratodus > Neoceratodus forsteri. The sequence continues at coordinate 1,140,333,268 of CM057455.1, read as the reverse complement.
ACTCATCTTTGAGTCAAAGTCTAACCTAAACATTTCTGGCTTCAGCTTAAACCCATTTTTGCACTACCGATTAATAAAACAAGTCTTAAAACAACATTTTTTTTTACATTTTCTACTTTCCAAAAATGTTAAACTGCTAAATCAGTGATTATTAAATTTTTATGTTGTAGAGATATTGCACCAGATATCTGGTTAATTTGTCCAGTAATGGCCATGTTATTAACACAGAACAGAATTTGTAACCCGAATAATAGGGACACAACCATGCCACTAGAATGTGCCATGTGTTCTAAAATGTTAGAAGAACTTGCTGAAATTGAAAGCCCTGCAGAAATACCTGCATGAAACCAACAGCCCTACTCCTAACATGTATAATTAACAAAAGGAAAAACTGTTTATAAGTAGTGCTCAGACAGGCACATGATGTGAAACAGGTAGCATCATATCATGGGCATTTCTGGACTTTATGAATCAATCACTTGCAGTTGATAAAACTGATGAGATAAATCCAGCCTACTGACAGACAGGAACATGAGCGGTTACCATGTAGTAACTGCATGAGTCATGGGGAGGAGAAGACATGATGAGCCCAGAGTTCCAACTGACATTAAAATAATGTTCTGATTTCCAGCAAAAAAAAAATCACAGTTGGCATCAACAGAATTCATTACATAAAAGTCCCAGAAAATATAAGTTTCTGGAGATTCCATTTTTTTATGCTGCAGATACTTTGAATGAAAACATGCTCCTAGTATTTTATAATTTATCTGTTCAAGCTCCTTTATGTGTCGTGAAGTCAAAATCCTGTGTTTGTAAAGAGAGAATCTTTTCCATGGTAATAGGCTATGATGTCACAGCAAAGGATTATGATTTCAAAGCAGGAAAAAGACCAGGGGCCAGATATTCAAAGCTTTGCACCTAGCCCAAATTCATTGCACTGGCCTAGCACCATATTTGTACCAGGCTGCAATATTCAAAAGCCCTTTTAGCACCATCACTGTGTGATAGCACTGACACTAAAAGTTAATGTATAGAGGGGAGGGAGGGAGGTAGGGGAGTAGCCATGAATGCCAGTGCACTGGCATATTCAAAAGATTAGTGCCGAGCTACAGGTTTTTGTGCCACCTGTAGCATGGCACTAAATACTGGCTGCAAAAAGCATGCAGTAATGCGATGGTGTTACTCAAAATAATTTGAAGTGTAACTTTAATACACTTCAAATTACTTTAATGTTAACCCCTGGTAGTCTGGTGGTCCCCCCCACTCCCCCATCATGACCCCTGACCCCCGTAGCTTTATAAAATAATTAATTTCCTTGGTAGCCTTGTGGCTCACCATCACGATCCCTGACCCCCATATGTATTAAATACAACCCTGCTGCTGCTGCAGTTGAAACAGAGAGACAGAGAAAGCAGCCAAACCTTCCTTAAATCACGGAGGTTATTTTCAAGACTACACTGAATTGAATTATTACTTTTTGGACCTGTGTAAGTAATTAGTATTGATTCTGTTTTGGAGGTTGACTTTTCTTAGTTTAACTTTAATTTGCCAGGGAGGAACTGTAGCTGGGAGATGTTTGCAGTCATTTTTGACTAGACCTATTACTTAACCTCTCTGAAATAGGTGTCTGAAAGGAAGGAAGGCGCTCCCCAGGGTGGATAGTCAGAGTTGTAGTTGATTGTTTCTGGACAGCATAGGTTTACTCCCACCCACCCTGCCTCTCACGCCACCTGCCTCAAGCACATAACTTCCTTTATAGCAGGGGTTCTGACATCACTTCCCCAAAACTGCTAACAACATATACCTGTTCATATCTTTAAAGGCACAACACACTGAATAGGGGGTAGAGACACACTCACAAGCTTGCACACACTAAAAGAAGAACAAAAAGAAAAGAAAAGCATCTGTAACAGGAAGAGACACAGCCATGTGGGAAGAGGTGCAATGTACTGGCTCTGGAGCAGCAGTCTTCCAGGAGACATTCTGAAGAGTGATTTGCTGCCCTATTTGCAGGCACCTCTCTGGTCTGAGGGAGGAGGTTGTTCATCTCTATGCTGACCTGGCAAGGATTCGGGAAACCTACTCCCCCACCCAGGGACCACCCAGGCCACCACCACTACATCAAAGGTTGCCAAGAAAGAGGAATGTTTAGACCATGGTGGGCTCAGGGAGGGTGAGGGTGGTGGAACAGAGGTGCATCCCTCCAGTTGTGCCGCTCCACAGTTCATTCACCACTCTGGTGGAGCATGTTTCCTCTATGGAGGCACCCGCAGTGGAGACCAAGGAGGATGCTGGGAACCTCCACAATGGAGACCCACAGGGGGGTGGCACAGAACCTCACAGGGGAAGGAAACAACTCCTGGTGGGGGACTCAGTTGCTAGGGGGGTAGAACTGGGGGAAGGAGGGGAAAGGGAGGTAAGGTGCCTGCCTGGCACCATGGCTTGGAGGGACAGGAAACAGATCCTCAGGATCATATGAATGGCTGCAAGGGGGAGTGAGCTGGATGTCTATATCCACCAAGGGACAAATGATCTGCCTGGGAATGGGATCAGAGCAGTGCAACAGGAGTTTGTGGAGTTGGAGAGGGGCCTTAAACTAGTAGCACACATGGTAACTTTCTTGGAAGTGCTACCTGTCTATGGCATGGATGAGGCTAGGGTACTCCTCACCATGGGATTCAATGACTGGTTGAAAAACTGGTGCAGAGCTCAGGGATTTGGCTTCATTGGGGACTGAGGCTCTACCTGGAGGGATGCTGGCCTATACAGGTGTGATGGTCTACATCTATCCTGGAGGGGAACCAGGATCCTAGGTGATAGATTTAAATGCTTCATTGCCAAGCATTTAAATTAGCCCTGGGGAGAGGCACTGAAAAAGAGAAGGGAAATCCTAGCCCCCCCCAAAAAAAATCAGCGTAATTAGTGAGGTAAACACCAAGATAGAGCAGTCAATAGGGAGAACGGCAGGGGTAAATGGAGAAAAAGACAAAGGCAGTAAGGACAGGGATGGGGCAAAAAGAAATAAAGCCATAAAAAATGGAGGGTAATGAGCACCGATGCCAGTAGTCTAGGTAAAAAGCTCCTTGAAATGGTGGCCTTGATGGAAGAGGGATGCCTGGATATCATGGCAGTCAAAGAAACATGGTACACAGAGAAGCATGACTGGAATGTCAACATACCAGGGTACACAATCTACAGGAGGGACAGAGAGGGAAGAAGAGGAGGAGGAGGAGTTCTCTATGTAAGGGAAGGGATCAAAGCAACAGAACTAAAGGGTAAACAGTGAGGAGAGGAGGCACTGTGGGTTACCCTGGAGACTGGAAATGGCACCACAATCCTTGCAGGGGTTGTATACAGACCCCCATCTCAGGGGGATAAAATGGACAAGGAAATGATAGACGGCATCCATGGGATGGCAGATAAAGAGGAAATATTGCTGATGGGGGGGACCTGAATATGCCAGATGTTAACTGGAGCACCTTTGCTGCAGCCACATCCAAGAGCAGGGCCATTCTCGATGTCCTACAGGGGGCATGCCTCAGACAGCTAGTTTTGGAACCCATTCAGGAGGGAGCAATCTGAGACCTGGTACTCTCAAATGGGGATGGAGAAAGGATGTCCGATCTTGAAGTGGGTAGCCATCTGTGAACAAGCGACCACCAAACAGTGTGGTTCACAATAAACTTAGCTGTAGAGTCAAGCCATACAAAAGTGAAGGGACTTTAGAAGGGCTGATTTTGTCAAAATGGGAGTGTGCCTCTGAAAAGTACTAGCAAACAGGCAAGAAGGTGGGGTGGAGAAACAATGGGGAAACATCAAAACCGCCATCACAGAGGCAACATGCCTTTGTGTGAAGCAAATAAACAAATCAAAATGAAAGAAAAAAACTCTATGGTTCTCAAAAGAAGTGGCGGGGAAGGTAAGGGAGAAACAGATAGCATTCAGGAAGTATAAGGAAACACAGAAGGAGCAGGACAGAGAACTGTATAAGTTAAAGCAGAAGGAAGCCAGGAAGGCAGTCAGAATGGCAAAGGCCCAAACCGAGGAAAAATAGCCAACTCGGTTAAGAAGGGGAATAAAACCTTTTATAGGTACATTAGGGAGCAAAGAAAGACTAAGGCAGGGATACTGAGGCTGAATAAAGAGGAAAGTGGTTGGGCAGAGAGCAACAGTCAAAAAGCAGGGATACTGAATGAATACTTCTGCTCAGTATTCACAATGTAAAAGCAGGGGAGATACCTGATCCAGTCAATAGAAGCACTCTGGATAGGGGGTTGATATTAGTCCTTTCACGGAAGAAAGGATTCTGAAAGAACTCTTAAAACTGAATGTGGATAAAGCAATGGGGCCGGATGGGATTCACCCCAGAATTTTAAAAGAACTAAGGGAAGAACTAGTAACACCACTGACTACCCTTTTTACTACATCGTGGGAGGATGGTGTGGTACCTGAGGACTGGAGGAGGGTGGATGCGATTCCCCTTCACAAAAGTGGGAGCAAGACAGAGGCAGGAAACTACAAACTGTCAGTTTGACCTCAGTGGTAGGGAAAATGATGGAATCACTTCTGAAGGAAAGAATTGTTGAGTACCTAGAGGCCAGTGGGGCACAGGACCCAAGGCAGCATGGAATTACTGCAGGAAGGTTATGTCAGACAAATCTAATTGATTTCTTTGGCTGGGTGATCAATGTAGTAGACCAGGGAGGGGCTGTGGACATGGCCTACCTAGACTTTAGCAAGGCATTTGACACAGTCCCACACAAAAGATTAATAAACAAATTAGCCAGCATGGGAGTGGGTCCCAGTGTGGTAGCCTGGGTAAAACATTGGCTGGACAACAGGATACAGTGAGTAATAGTAAATGGAGTCCACAGTGAAGAAAGGGGGGTTGCTAGTGGGGTACTGCAGGGTTGAGTACTGGAGCCGATCCTTTTTAATGTCTTTATAAGTGACATTGCAGAGGGACTGGAAGGGAAAGTATGTCTCTTTGCAGATGACACAAAGATCTGCAACAGGGTTGATATGCAAGGTGGGGTGGAAAGGATGAAAAGGGATTTGTCAAGGTTGGAGGAATGGTCAAATGTATGGCAGCTTAGATTCAATGCAGAGAAGTCCAAAGTAATGCACTTGGGAAACAAAACCCCAGGAGAAGAGTACACAATGGGGGTGAGATACTGACAACAACAAAAATGGAAAGAGATCTGGGGTAGTCATATCAGATGACCTAAAGTGGTCCAACAGTGTGAGAAGGCAATAAGGAGGGCTGGGGGATACTGGGATGCAAAGGGAGAGGTATCACCAGTAGAAAACAGAAAGTTGTTGGCCCTCTGTACAGACAGTTGGTGAGACCCCATCTCTAGTACTGTGTACAGTTCTGGAGACTCCATCTCTGCAAAGACATAGACAGGGTGGAGGCTGTCCAGAGGAGGGCAACCAAAATGGTGCAGGGTCTGCACCAGGAGACATGTGAAGAAAGACTAAAGGAGCTTAAGATGTATAGTTCGAGGAAAGGAGGGAGAGGGGAGGACATGATAGAAACTTTCAAATACCTTAAGGGAATCAACAAAGTCCATGAGGGTAGCATCTTTCAGAAAAAGAGATGTGCAAGAACAAGGAGGCACAATTTGAAGATAGAGGGGGGATGGCTCAGAGGTAATGTGAGGAAGTATTTATTTACAGAAAGGGTTGTAGATGCATGGAACAGCCTTCCTGATGAGGTAGTAGAGTCAAAAACAGTAGGGGAATTCAAGAATGCATGGGACAGACATAAGGCAGTTCTAGTGGGGGGGTTGGAGGAAGTAGGCTGTTGGTTAACTAGGATCTGCAGCTTATCTGTTAGGTAGGGAAATGGACTGACTAAGTGGGCCAAGCAGTTCTTATTTGCCATCAAATTCTTTGTTTCTGTGTTTCTATGTTTCAACCCTTCCCTGGTAGTCTAGTGGTCCCCCACCCCCCATCATGATCCCCGACCCCCATATGTATTAAATACAACCCTTCCCTGGTAGCCCAGTGCCTCCCCACCCATCAGTGCTGACCCCCTTCACTCTCTCCACTATCCCCGAATGGAGCCAGCGACTGGCTCAACTAACCACTCACCTCCCTGGCCATCCACTGACTAAGTGTTGAATAAGCATACCGTAGTGAGTAAGAATGAATGTGTACGCATGCTTATTCATTACTCACTATGGTATGCTCAGTCAACACTGTTGGCGACTGGTCATGTAGGTGAATTATGGGTTGAGCCAGTCACTGGCTCCGTTTGGGATAGTTGGGGGTGTGGAAGGTTGGCACTGCCAGGTGGGGAGCCACTGGATTATCAGGAAAGGGTTATATTTAATACATATGGGGGGTTGGGAATCATAATGGGGGGTGGAGGGGCCACTAGACTACCAAGGAAATTAATTACTTTATAAAGCAACGAGGGTCGAGGATCATGATGGGAGATGGAGGTGCAGTAGACTACCAGGGAAATGAATTACTTTTTAACGCTACGGGGATCAGGGCTCATGATGGGGCCCCTGGGGGACACACTGACTACCAGGCAAGGGTTTAATACATACGAGGGTCGTGGATTGTGATGGGGTGGGGTGGGGGCCACTAGACTACCAGGGAAGTGAATTGTTTTATAAAGCTATGGAGGTCGGGGATCATGATGGAGGGGGGACCACTGGACTACCAGGGAATTAGTGGACTATGTATAGAATGGGCGCATACCTCCCAAGTGTCCCTCATTATGAGGGAGATCCCTCATTTAACCTTTATAAATTGCCCTGTCCCTCATCTGTCCCTCATGGACAAGATGCTGCACACACAAAGGATGTGCTGTACATTCATTCTATAAGGCAGCAATTAACAATATTCTGTGCCGCTACAGGAAGATGTACATCTTGTACAAGTAGAGGCTATGGTTCCAGTGTGTTCTGGGCTTGTATCTACATGTTTGATGTTGTGTCCCTCATTACGAGAGTCACTGTCCCTCATTGCCCCTCAGTCAGCACATCTGTGTCCCTCATTGCAGTGCTGCATGGGTAAGTGGTATACAATGACTGTGCCTTCAAACACCCATTTCCTGCAGCATCCAGCCTGTACTTCCATTATGATCAAAAGGGGATTGCTGTGAGCACACCCTGCCTTGCAGCTTATAGCCTGTACTGCCATTCTGACTAACGGGGGTTGCTGTGAGCTCCATGCAATAGCGCCAGGCAAACTGAAAATAGGCAGTTCTGTCTAGTGCACTTACTCGGTTACCAAAAGCAAATAAATAAATAAAACTACATGGATATGTATGCTAACCAACCCATAATGAGATGCAAATGTGACTGTTTGCCCGTGGATTACACAAGTAGCCTCATTTGCATAGGTCATTGAATATAGCACACTTTTGTCCCGGTCTGATCTGTTTGCACCGGGCTAATGGGTTAGCACTGTGCAACGGGGCTAGCCCCAGGCAAACCTCTCATCAGTATTGATAGTACAGTTCTGCAGTGTGTGGTCTGCATTGTTGTTTGCAGTTGTTTTGCAACACTTCATTGCTGTCACACACACACACATTGTTCACCAACTTCAACTCTGCCCTACTCCACCTCCATGTCCACTGAGCTGCTATTGCTTTTTGCACTTCCCTGTCGCTACTTTCAGAGCTGTCTCATTTCTCAGGCTAATTTACCACTGCACTCCCAGCCCTGTTTGCACCGCTTCCTTTGTATGCTGTATTCAGGAGGTTTAGCCCCGGTGCTATTACTTTGAATATAGCTTGCTATTAGTTCAGTGCTAATTTATTTTTCATTTTTCATCTTTTCATTTTTTTAATTTTTAACCAGAATATGGACTGGGCACTGCACTTTTTCACCCATGTCTGACACTGAACATTACAATACAAATTCACATAAACAGACAATTATTCACATTTACATACATTGTCACAGTACAAAATATTTAACAATAAATGTTTAAAGTACAATACCGATTGTGCTTTCTGAATCAACTCCATACTTGTTTAAACTAGAAGGAGCATACCAAGTAAATGCTTTCCTACACCTTTGAAGTTAAAAGCAGGGATGGTATAAGGTGTCAGGACATTTTGTCGGCACCCAAGACAATGCTAATTTAGCTCTGGAGCTAAATTTTGAATATCTGGCTGTAGGACAGCAGCATCAGAAAAACTCTAAATGGGGAAGAGGCTCTGTTACTGCATTTTGTTTATAACAAAGGCTGAAATGTCCTGAAATTCAAATTTATTTTGGAATGCTAGAAGATTTCAGTCCTGGTGATGCAACTGTCAGTGTTTTGCACAAAATAGGCAAATCACTTTAAACCACTGTGTTGATACGTCTGCAAGCTGCCATCTATTGTTCAAAACAGTGATGCATACATGGAAACAGCAGTGAGTTCTTCAATAAAGAGGATAATGTATGGGCAGCCATGCACAAGACAGCCACACAACAAGCCTGGGTCTGCATCAAAAGGTTTCTGTGGCAACGAGGAATCTCGAGACTGAAGTTCAAAAGATTCCCTGGTTACCGTAGAAAACTCAAGATGAAGATAGAGGCTTGTCTGTGTAAGGATGTTCACACATTATCTTTTATAACGTATGGGCATTCATGCCCATTTCAGACACTGTGCTTCCTTTCAGTGAACTGGTTGTTGGGGGCACTTGAGGGTTGGTGTCAGGGTCAAATTACTGATTCAACATGCAGCTAGTGACTACAGCTGCAGCTGTTTCTGTAAATTCAATAAAAAAAATAGCTTTCAGCTCAACTGGCTAGAGGAAAACAGCTGTGTGGCTGCATTCTAAGTTGTGCTGCAGTAGTGATGTCACTACTCCAGCACAACATATTAATATCAGTAATGCAGCATAACAACCCTATTCTAAGTATGACTTTCCATGTAGAACAACATTCCACCATACACCGCAATGCTTTTTACTTTATCCTAATAACTTTATTTATTTTATTTGTTTGCTTAAGAGTTTAACCAGGAAAGCATACTGAGCAGAGTACTGCTCCATTCCAAATGTGACCTGGGGGGAAAGGGGGGGCAGGGAGAAACACGGAACAATAAAACAGTGCAATTAGAGTGGAGACAGAAAATTTACAGAACTATTTGGCTACCTTTTGCAGACTAGCAGTTGCAAAACATAGAGGTACCAGAACAGTCATTTACAAATTATACATTCAGATTTGAGTTTAAACATTTAAAGATTTTGAAATTTGGTCCGAAACACACATGCACATTAGAGATGCAATTTGGAATCTGATCTAGTAGAGCTTGGAGTGACAGAAACCAACACAAAACTGAGCTAGCAAAAATCAACAATATTTGCAGGACGGTCACTGGGTTGAGCCTACTAGCCATGTAGCCCAGGTGGAGAAATGGGCAAATGACGGGTGCTGAGGAGAGGCAAAGGGGCACCTGCTGGATGTCTGGAGGAAAGGAGTTCCACAGTTTGGGCATGCGGTATCTGAAAGCTGCCTGGCCAGCAATGGTGGACATACTCACCACAGACATGAGGTGGGAGTCTATGTTCTTGAGTGGGTACGCAGGCAGAGCCTGGGATGTTATGACTGAGGTGAGGTACTGGGATAGAGAATTGTGCCAGAACCTTGCCAGGATACTAGCACAGTGCGACAGTCTGCAATCGCTAAGCGATGGAAAATCAAGGGCTCTGTAGAGATAGCAGTGATGCATCGAGGCAGGGAAGTTTAGAGTGAAGCGACAGAAAGAGTGGAAGAGGGAATCCAGTCTGGCTAGGGTGGACTTGGGATCAGCACTGTAGATTAAGTCCCCATAGTCAAAAATAGGGACTATCATTTTCTGCACAAGTGTGCAGCAGGATGCATCCTCTGTTGCGATATAGGGCACCTAGTTTAGGGTGGAGCTTTTTGTGAATGGCATCAACATGTGCAGAAAGTTGAGGTGTTGGTCAAGCCAGATCCTGAGGTATCTCAATGAGGAGCAATCCTCCAGAGAGGTCCCATCCAGGGTGTAGAAGGAAGGCATAGTGGGGAGCTGAGATAGTCTGTCTTGTGCTGAAGGTCATTGATACAGTCTTCTTGGTATTGAGGAAAAGCTGATTTGCATGAAACCAGAGCTCAATATCTTTGAAGTCCTGCTGCAGTCTAGTTTCTGCATCAGAAGGCATGGGGCCGGATGTACACAGTACCATGTCGTCCACATACATGTGAATGAATGTGTGGGGGCAGGCCATGGGCAGGTCATTTAGGAAGATGGAGAATAAAAGCTGGCCAAGGACTGACCCTTGGGGTACACCAGTGGTAACTGAGAGTGGAGAGGATGTGGAACTGACCACTTTGACTGACTGGGACCTGCTTATTAGATAGGAGTGGAACCAGCTGGTAGCCCTAGTGGACAGCCCAGCAAGAGAGAGCTTGTGCAGTAGGAGGGAGTGAAACACAGTGTCAAAAGCCTTAGCTAGGTTGACAAAGATGGCAGAGGTGATGTGGTCTTTAACCATTTCAGAGAGAATGGAGTCCATGAAATGGAGTAGGGAAGTAGCGGTGGAGTGGGACTTCCTAAAGTCAGACTAGTAGGGGGTGAAAAAAGAGTAGGAGTTGAGAAAGGAAGTGAGTTGTGGGAGGGCATGGTGCTCCTGGAGTTTTGCCAGAATGGGGAGGAGGGAAATGGGGTGGTGGTTTCCGGAGGCAGAGGGTTTGCCCCCTTTGGGTAGAGAAATGACCGTTGCATGCTTCCACTCGGACAGGATGGATGCCAGTGTGAAAGAGAGGTTAAAGAGGGAAGCCAGGAGAATTGGGATGGCAGGAGCAGTGAGGTATAGCATCTTGGAGTCAAGACCGGTGGGGCATTTACCCTTGGATGGGTTAAGGACATTTAGTGCTTTGAATATTTCCAAGGAAGTGACCTTACAGAAGGAGAAGGAGGGAGCAGATGGGGGTATATATTGGGTAGGGTTTGAAGTGGGAGTGGTGTTTTGCTGGCTAGGTGGAAGAGTGGCCAAGAGTGATGAGGTGCAGGTTGTGAAAAAGGAGTTAAATTCTGTGACCACTGCAAGAGGATCAGTTAGGGTGGTGTTGTCCTGGTTTAGAACCAGGATGGGAGGTTGGGAAGGGAGAAGAGGGACTTTACCACCTTCCAGAATTTTACTGGGTGGTTAATATTGGATTGGAAGGAGGTAAGGAAGTAAGAGGCTTTTTCCAGCTGGATTTTCCTAGTACAGGTGTTGCGTAGTGCGTGATAAGTAGCATGGATCTCGGGGGAGCCAGCAGTTTTATGGGCTTTCCAAGCCCTCTGGCTCTGATGAGAGCTGTGATGTCGGCTGAGATCCATGGCAGGTGTGTGCTCCTTACACAAGAATGTTGGAGCGGGGCATAGAAGTCCCATGCTGCTAGGAATTTGACCTTGAAGTACTCCCATGCAGAGTCAATGGAGGTAGCCTGGGAGATGAATGACCAGCCTGTGTTTGCGAGTTCGCTTTGAAGTGCACCTAGGTCTAAGGATTTGTAGCAGCTGGTATGGAGGGTTTTGGGGGGAGAGCCTTTGGTCTAAAAATTTTTCTGACTGAGTAAATCATGTGGTGGTCACTTAGTGAGTCTGGTAACAGACCAGAGGCAATTACCCGGTGTGGGTGTGTAGTAAGGGACCAGTCTAGTAGGGAGTGGTTCAGTGATTTTTGGTTTAGTCGTGTGGGTTCAGAAATCATTTGGGACAAGTCTAGCACAGCCACCTGGTTGTGACTCTTGGAGCTGGCTGGTGAGAACCAGTTTGAATTGAAGTCCCCAAGGATATGGAGCTCACCCCCTATGGCGCAAGATTTTAATTTACGTAGGAAATCATGGATATAAGACAGGGAGGGGTCAGGGGAGCAGTAGGTACCGGCTATATAAATGGGGATGCTGTGAGGGACTGATATTTTGATCATCAAAGCATCAATGGACTGCTTGGGCAACCAGAGATTTACTGGGGTGAACTGAAGGGAGGAAGATATGTACATTGCTAAACCACTGCCTCATTTGTTTCCAGGCCAGTCATGCCGAATGACTGTGTAGCTTGGGATGGTGATTTCACTGTCCTTGTTTTGAGGTTTTAGCCATGTTTCAGAGATGATTAATATGTCAGACCTTAGAGATATGGCAGTAGGTTGCAACAGGCCTAGTTTGGGCAGGAGGCTGCAGATATTTAGGTGTAGTATTTTTAGTCCTTGTGGTAGCTGGTGAGGAGTGGAGGTAGTTTGTAGCCCTGGGTTTTCTTCAGTTTTGCTTGATAGTAGAAGTATCAGCATTAGCAATTGCTTGCTGTACGGGAAATGCCCCTGTGTCCTGCAGGTGGAGGAGTTGGGGTTGCAAGTAAAGTGCCCCAGAGAAATTGGGGATGCCACAGAAAATAATGGAATTGGGGGCATCACTGAAAATAGGGGATCCCCAGAGACATGAGCAGTCAGATGGTTATGGGGACCCTGGCTGCTTAATGGGAAACCCTTGAAAAGCTTAGGGCACTCTCTGAAGCACAGAACAGGCCACTCTCCAGCAGACAGTCCTAGCAGTCTAAATTCAGGGTTTTAAAAGGAAAACATTTTTTTCTTCTTCCTGTGTTCTCCCTTCCCTCTGTTCAAGACCGACACCTAGCCAGCTAAGGCCAAGCCAGTTTGGCCACATTCCAGTCCCAGCAGTGGGAAGGAAGTCAGGCTGAGCCCTCTCAGCCAATCCCTGTGGTCAGTGTAGATTCAAACTTGAAATGTTTTTTTTAGGCCACTGACCCAGCCTCAGGAAACTGACCTCTGGACAAAGAAGCCAATACCCTGGCAGGTAGCCAGGACTGCCCCAGCCTAGAGGAGGCTCTGCATAGGCTGGAGAGAGCAGAAACAATTTGACCAGGGAGGGTGAAAGACTGCTGGGCAGTGGATGCTGGCTTCACTGTTAGGTGATTGAAGAGAATCCTTTAGCCCCTTCAGTGTAACTCCCCTCCAGAAGCTCTCCAGTAGCAGCATCAGTTGGTTTTCTGCAGAAATTTGCTGTCTAGTCTGGTCCCCCAGTGCAGCGGGTCAGTCTATTTGGCCAGGAAACAGACCCAGTGAATCTTTTATGCAGCAGTCTCCAGCAGAAGAGGCCTTATCACTCCTTTGTGGTTGTGCATTCCCCAGGGTACAGAAATCTTTGCTGAACTCCAGGGAGCTTCTGCACACACCTCATCTAGGGTTCCTCCAGTGCCTCTTCTTCAACCCCAGAATGGTCCCTGGGAAGCCCAGCATCACCTGCACCCATCTCCAAAAACCTCCACTGACCCCATGTCTTCACCATGATGCCCCAGGTTAGAGTCACCAGTCGTAAGTGGTAGCTAGCTGGTAGCTTGGGCCCACCAAAGTGAGTTTGGTTAAGGGCCGCCCCAGCTCTAGCTTGAGGGACTTCAGTCATCCGCAAAACTCAGAGACACGTAGCCCATTCTCCTGCATAGATGTTGTCCCAAGATGGCTATAGTACCAGTGGCCTATACCAAGGCCTCCCCTGAGGTGGCATAAGTACTGGCGGTACATGCAAAAGGCCACACCAGGGGTCACCACATTCATTATCATACTGCCCATAGGTGTCTTGTGTTCCAGTGGCTCATCAAGAGGTCACACTGAAGACTGCCAGACTCTGAAGCTTCAGGGGTAAGGTGGTATGGGTTACGAGGACCTACCCAGAGGTCGTCCAGTGGATCATCGCACCTAGCATCCTTTCCTTGACTGGATATCACCTGCCCTCCTGCCTGAGGTCACCGCAGGTGACAACTCCAGATAAGGATTCTCTTCACTTACAACCAGGCTTCACCACCCTTCCTCAACCAGGCACTTCTATTTCAGCGCTGTCTCTGTGACACCAAGAATCATCTTCTTCCCAGGGCCAGGAGCCCTACAGTGCTTTCCTCTGTTTCTGGTTCACTGGGGGATGCCCCATTTTATGATCTGTATAGGAAGCACTTCCCTGGGTTCAGACCCAGTGGATGGCCAACCAAAATACTAACAACCCAAGCTTGGTACATTGGTTTGCTATGTCTTTAAGACTTGAATCACTTGGACTTTTGTATGACATTAGTGGGGACCATTTGTGGTCCCAGTAATCTTGTTCATTCTTTCTTTTGTGTGATAGCGGTAGCGAATGCTACATATTTTTCTGTGTGCTCCAATTATTGCTAATAAACCTTGCATCTCGGCTTTAGAGTACACCTCCAGCCTCTCCTTCCAGATTCTTCTGGCATCACCTGAAACTATTGGGGTACGAACCACCACAGCTTGCTCACCACACAAACAAACCCAGGTGTGCTCTGGGACGTGTCTTTAGGTGCTATTAACCCACTGAATTGGCAGGGTGGCAATATTTCTGGACCAGTCACCAGAAAGTTAAATGAAGGTGCTAGAGATAGGGCCTCAGTGGAGGTAACACGGGTGGGGGTTAATTTCACAGGGATACTCGGTTTTGCAGGGCTAGTCTGATCTGCTGAGTAAATGAAGGGAGGGAGATAAGCCAGGGGGATTGTGGTGGTGAATAATGCTAAGCATAGGGACAGCATTGTGAAAAGGTTGGTGAAAATTGGGTTGAAAAAGGATTTGGGTGGAGCAGCGGCCACTAATGGGAGGAGATGATAGCTTGCAAATAGGGAAGTAGACTGATAGGTTTAAAACTGCATGTGAGCCACGTTATATAATAGATGGATCACCAAGGGTGGTGGAGGGGCAGAGGGGCAGCCAACACATAGCGTCAGCAGGGTCAAAATTAAAATCCTCCTGAAAGCTCCGTTGCTTGTCTGCTTTTGAGCTTCAGGGAGGGCTGAGATGAGGGCCATCTGTACCTGTGTATTTTTGGTGGTTGCAGCTTGCATGGGAGGGCTGGACAGAAGCCCTCATGACCACCAGGGCCTGAGCTGGAGAAAGCTGTGGGGGGGAAGGAGAGAGAGCAGAGAGTTAAATACAGGTACTGGGGAAAACTTTGCAGGGTGGGGGACTTTACATTAATGAAATGTGAGCCTTTGAGTACAGCAAGTAGATTTAACAGGCAGATTATTTTTTTTTTCACAAACCAATAGGGTCACAAATTTGGTAGCCTCTGAGGACAGTAAAACAAAAAGGAATGAAAGAAAAATAAAAGTAAAATAAGAGGGCTGCTTTAAAGTAACCTCAAGGACTACATTTACCACACAGGCTGTGACTAAGTTGTAAGCAAATAAATCACATAACTTTAAAATCCATCTTAAAGTAACCACAAGGAGCACATATAAAACACAGGCTGCAACTAATTATCCTCATAACCAGCAGACAAGTGATTTTTTTACAAAACTATATAACAAAGTCCAGGAATGTACTGGTCAGAAGGACAAAGCCAAGTAATCAAAACAAGGTCAGAAGGACAAAGCCAAATAATAAAGGCAAAAAGAAAAATACAGTAAAGTACCTTACCACATGTTTTAACAGTGGTAAAGCATTTGGGGGTCTTTTGGTAATGCCCCCCACTATGATTAAGAATGGTACTTGGCGGGCCAGCTCAGTGGTGCTGAGGGCTGAGGCACTGGATGTCTTACCTCACGCCATGCCGTCGACCCGGGTTCAGGAATGACCTCAGGTCTTTTGGGAGCTGGCATGGGGGGAAGGGAGGGAGCTGGATAGAGCCGCCTAACAGCAGCTCTCCTGTCCCAGGGAGGTTGTGTCTCCCCCCTTAGTTCCACTGCCAACAGATGGAGGTCTGGTGATGTCGCAGGCAGGAGGGGCAGCATGAAGGGAGGACATCTCGTAGCACAACATGCACATGCCTCCACACGCGTGCGTTTGTACCAAGACGGGGACAGGCGAAAACTGGGGCACAAGAAAACAATAAAATACCAATTTAAAAAAAAATGGTACTTGGCTTTGCGTTGTATGCTTCATCATTCAGAGACTGTTATTAGCTAACATAATCAACTCCTTGCCATGCTATTCTGTTCACTGATCAGCTAAGCTGATCAACTCTGACTATAAGTAGACGAATTCTGTCATAACATGACTAGAGATGGTTGGGTAATCCACTGCAAACATTGTATACAATTAGACAGGGGCTTATATAACTGGTCCGGTGGCGCTGAGGGTTGAGGTGCTGGATGCCACACCTCGCACCACGCTGATGACCCACATTCGGGAACGAGCGTGGGCCACTGGGGGTTGGCAGGGAGGAGAAGGATTGGGCATCCAGAGGACAACTCTCCTTCTCTGGGGACAGGGGGTTTCGGCAGTCGGCGCTAGCCTGGCCCCTAGCAGTGGCTGGGGGCTGGCACACCAACACCACAAGACGGGGGATCAGGAGCAGCATAGATGCTTGATGGCGGCTTGCACAGGAGCGTGCTTGGTGCCATCGCAGGCGTCATTGCATGCACTGTCCCAGCCAGAAGGAAACCAGGAAAACTGTACCACAGAGGATGAAGGGGGAGCTCGCGGTCCTTGCACCTGGCCAGCCATGGCACAGGAACACTTGCTCTGGCCTCGCAGGGGAGGACACCCCATCCTACCCCACCGGGGGGGCATGCCCTGGGGCCACTACTGTGCCGGCTGGTGGACACTGGGGTGACGAAGCTGGGGCTCCCCCAGACTGTGAGGGCTGTGGGGGCAGTATTATAAACAAAAAGGTAGGGGCTTATAGCATGTGATTTAAATCTGGAAAATATTATCTGATATGGGATGATAATTATACTGGACACATCTAATGAAGTTGACTATTTTCAGATTCATGCACAGAATAGAGGAGGAACAGGAAGTAAAGCATGCACTCTTCTTGAATTTCCTGTTGGCTTATCTGTGTCATTTCACTTGCAGTTATAGAGCTGGAGAGGATGCAGCACAGCTGAAAGATTTTCTCTGCAGCTGAAGTAATTTGTATGGTCAAGAAAACTACTAGCAGTAGTAGTAATATTATTTATAACAGCACCATTCACCTAGAGGCTCAGGGCACCTTGCAACATAAGCAGAAGTGAGACAGAACATAAATAGAAGTTTCAGTCTAAACAAACCCAATGCAATACAACTAATTAAAACAATTTTAGAGTTAATAATATTGACTGGGACAGTGGGAGCTCTAAGGGCAATTAACAACTATCCAAGGATTCTTTACAAAGGTGTGCTTTTAGACCCATCTTAAAGGCCTCCACTGAGGGAACCTCTCTTAGAGCCTTTGGGAGAAAATTCCAGAAAACCAGGCTGGCCACCTCGAAAGCCCCATCACCCAAGTTTTTAACCTTGCATTAGGAACTGGCAAGAGGCCCACCTCAGTGGAGTGGAGAGGACAGGATGATAAGTGAGAAGACAGGAGTTCTGACAAGTAGCCAAAGCCCTATAGGTTAGCAAGCCAGCCTTGAAAGAGACACACTGGCCACTGCATGCTGCACCAACTGCAGGTACTGTAGAGTACCTCCATTGTCCCAGAGGTAGAGGGCATTGCAGCAGTGGAGTCTGGATGTCACAAACACCTGCACCAGAGTCACTAAGTCCTCAGAAGGGACAGAGGATTTACTCAGGCTGATGTTCCATAGATTGTAAAAGCCACTCTGGACTATTGCCAGCACCCGAGCCTCAAGTGTTACAAACACAGTGTCAGCTTCTCATCTAGAATGACCCCCAGATTTTTTATTTTTGGGGAAACTTTAACCCTTGAGGAGCTGAGCCAAGCCCTGACTTTTCTTCAGCAGCTACTGCTCTCCCCTATGGCCTGATTCAACTATCAGTACCTCAGCCTTATTAGGTTTGAATCTCAACCAGCTCAGTGCCATCCAATCCCAGATCTCCCTCTGCACCAGGCATCCTGGGGGGGAAATTACAGGTGCGGCTGGGTATCAGCTATACAGCAGTGAAAACCCATTCCATACTATCTAATGATCCCTCCTAGTGGCAGCATGTACAATGCAAACAACATGGGCAATAGGACCATCCCAAGATACTCCAGAAGGCAGTGGTAAAAGGATAGAGGAGAAATTCCCCATGACAGCTCTCTGCATTCTGTCCCTGAGGTAAGACTCAGACCCATCAATGACCCTACCATTGAGTCAAACAAACTCCCTCAACAGCAATCCATTGTCTACAGTGTTAAAAGCTGAAGAGAGATCAAAGAAAATGAAAAGTGACTGCTCTACTGTATTCCTTGCCCTACAAGAGTCATTGGGCACCTTGACTAGTGCTGTTTGGGTGCTGTGCTTAGACCTAAATCCAGATCGGAGGGGCTTGTAGACAGGGGTGTAGCCAGGCATTTCAGATTTGTACACCAACCTGTCACACTGCTACCCCCTCCCCTATTGTTCATGACTGCCCCCCATGACTCAAGTCTAAGGTTCCTGTCTTCAGTCAGATGATTCCCACACTAGATCTGCTGTCTGTCTGCGCTACTAGTGTGGTGCTTGCTGCCCACTGGTAGATGCCACTGACTGCACCATGAGTCCAAGACCATGGCAGAAATTTCTTCTCTCTCTCCCCTGCAGGAAGGATTCGCTCCACTTGCCACTCCACATGAAGTCTTTTTCCTTTTAGCTGGCTCTGAGTCTGTTCTTCTGCCTACTGCTCCTCAGTTTTCTACTGCTTCTCTCACTCCCAGTACAATTGAACTAATAGTATGGCTTCTAACTTTGCTGGGGCATTTAAATTCGCTGCCCTAGACTTGTCACACTACTATTACTATTACTAGAGTGCCCCTACTAGATGCCACAGCCAATCACTATGCAGGAGGACCATGCAGACTTAATTGAGACCTTAAGCTTTAATGTCCGTGGTCCACTCTGCCACCCCCCCCCCCCCAACAAAGCTGAAAGAGAAAAGAAAAAGCCTGCAAAGCCAAAAAATGGAATTTAAACATGATGGATTAGAGAGGGCAGAGCAATGCTGGCCAGCTTGTTTGCTACCCCCTGCTACTAAACCTGGTATACCATGGCTTACTTGTAGTTTTAGTAGCTACGCTCTTCCTTGTAGATGTCAAAGGCTATGAGGTGGGCCTCCAGCAGATATGGTACTATTTTTTCAATAACCTAAAAGGGGCAGGCTAGAGATCAATGGATAACTCGCCAGGTTGCCTGGGTCCAAAGATGTTTTTTCAGAAGGGGCTTCACCAATGCATCTTTCAATGCAGCTGGGAAGAACCCCTCTGACAGGGAGCACCAAACAACCCAGAGAATTCTAGGCCAAGAAGCCCAACACAGCTCACCAGTAGCCACATCGGGCCTGGCTCCAGTTGACAGAGCATTGGTCACAGTTCAGCGATCCCCCTCAACTACTACAATTATAATGGGGAACTGGAAAAATCAACTAAAGAGGCAAGAAAATTAAACAACAGACTGAGTGGAGAATGCTACAAATTTCATAATGTTATGCACTCCATTTCAGTAGTGGAATGTTGGTTCCATACAAGTACCAGAATATCTAAGCTTCACAAAGTGCACTGTCCTGTTTTTTGACGGGGAAGAGTTGTGTGCTTCACAAAGTGCTATGTCCTGTTTTGGGATGGGGAAGTACATATCATTTACATACTCTCCCCATAAATAACCCCCCCTCCACATCACCCAAGTGCCCTGTCCATGACACTCTTAAGACCCCACCAATAAAAAAAAAACTCCATCCTGTATTCTTCCAGCTGCTCCACTCACCCTAATCCCAACCCCCCACATCTAAGCATATTATCCCCTTCCACTGCTCACCAACTCCTCCAATACCCCACATTATAAAATATCCTCCTTAAATGTCAACCAGCTGCCTCATCCCACCCTGTTCACAATGCCCCACATCTAAAAATATTATAAGCCTCACATATCTCTCCAGTTTCCCCTTAAGGTATGTGTTTTGTAACTAGATACATAGATATATACATAGAAGCTGACGGCTGAAAAGGATCATATGGCCCACCTAGTCTGCCCCTTTTCCCTACTTAATGTATCACTGCAGATCCTAGTTGATCTGCAGCTTACCCGCTCTTCCCTATAACAAGAGTACTCTTATGTCTATCCCATGTATTCTTGAATTTCCCTACTGTTTCACCCCCACCACCTCTTCAGGGAGGCTGTTCCAAGCATCCACTACTCTTTCTGTGAAAAAGTACTTCCTCATGTTGCCCCTGTGCCTACCCCCCAGCCTCATATCATGCCTCCTTGTTCTTGTACACCTTCTTTTCTGAAACATGCTAATCTCATGTACCTTGTTTATGCCCCCGATGTACTTCAGTGTCTCTATCATATCCCCCTCTCCTCCAGGGAATACATATTGAGGTCCTCTAGTCTTTCCTCATATGACTTATGGTGCAGTCCTTGGACCATTTTTGTTGAACTTCTCTGGATTGCCTCTATTTTGTCTATGTCCTTCCAGAGATGTATCCTTCAGAAATGGACACAGTACTCCAGATGAGGTCTCACGAGTGATCTGAAGAGTGGCATAACCATCTCCTTTCTTCTGCTGGTGATACCTCTCCCTAGAGCAGGCATTTTGTTTTGCCTTTGTAGACAAGACATTTTGTTTTGCCTGCACTCAAAGTAGACCATTCTGCTAAACTGTGTTTAGCATATTTTTAGAATAAATCATGCATGATGTCTTTCAAAACCTCAAAACAGTTCTTCAAGTATAAGCTGTATCCATTTCTGTTGAAACATTAATTGCCAACTGAGAGCCCATGCAAAACTTATGATAATATAATTTGGATAATGAGTAGCTTTTATTAACCGTTCTAAAAAAACAAAAACTGCTTGCTTACAATATGTATGACTCCCTTGGTATGGGGCTTTCTAAATTACCTCTGTCTCTCTCTCCTCCCTTTATGCCAATGTGAGATGAGGTGTGTGTGCATGGGGGGGGGGGTGCTGGTGCCTGCCCTTGGGTGTGGTTTTGCCTGCACCTTAAGGTATAAAAGGGTGATTTTTTTCTTGGAAGTGAGGAGGCCAGCAGGAGACTGTTCACAAGTGGGGCTGAGGATTCGACCCCCAGCCCTGGAGTGCAGCCTAAGCTCTCCGGCATATGGGAACCACTAAGGTTTACAGGAGGGAGGTTGTCAGGGAATGCGGCAGTGGGATGAGACCCTGAATAAGGAGATGACCTGCAGCCCTGAGGAAATTGAAGTTTGACCCACCTTGTGCTCCATGGCACTGTAACAGGTCTGGGGCCTTGTCCTTTATGTGTGGAATAGGTGGTGGGGATGCTTCAGTAGTAGCAGTGCCATGGCGTGGCCCAGATGGTGTGTTGGCAGCACAGATGGGTCGGACCCATGTGGCACACTGTCGTTGTTTTGGTGGAATGCTGGGAGGGAGTGAGTGCTGGTGTCCACTTTTCCAGTGTTTATCTAGGTCCAGGACTAGGGTGGGCCCAGCTATAGGCCTAATGCAGAAGGTTGGTAGGATTAGTAATGTTTGGAAGACACCTGCATTTGTAAGAGCTCCCTGAGTGTAGGATGGCCAAGCAGAACTGTTTTCATCAGCATTTTGTGAATGGCCTGGTTAGGTACCAGGTCAGAGTATCTAAGGGAGCCCTTGTTTGTGAGACCTAGGTCGCTGTTTGAGTTCTGAGCCCACCCAGCTCAGTTTGCTGGTGGAACCCATTCATTGGGCCTGCTCTAGCCCATGTTTGTGCGCAGCCTTGTGCTGCAGAAATAGAACATAATATCAGCTTTGTGCCAGCCCCATGGAGCTGTTCAGTTTTATTTTTAAATAAATTAATTTTGATTCCTTTAATTATGAGTGCCCTTGCTCTGTGTCTGTGCTGCTGTGCTAACCATCTTTGCCCCCTCAGAGCTCCAGGATTGCACCTGTCTGCTGCCTTGCTGCTTGTGCTTTTGCCACCTGGGTTGCATAATCTGGGGTAGTGACTGCTGGGATGCCTGTCTGGTCATCAGTCAGGTAGACCAAGCAATTTTTGTGCCAGGAGGCTGCCACCTAGCATCTATCTGTTGCCTCCTTATTCAGCTACTTGGACTTGGCCATCAGTACCATCAGTGGGGATGGCATTGTGTTGTCTACTGGAAGCTTAGACACCCCGGAAGAGACTAGGTCAGCACTTCCCTGTGGAGCCCTATACTCCTTTCACTGTTGTCACAGTGGAGTCTGTGGAAGAGGAGGTCGAGTATGGTGGGGTAGGGCAATGATGTCTGCCCAGCCCTTCCCCGAAACTGCCTGCTGAGCCTCCCTGTGGCAGAAGGAGAGGGTGAGGTAAACTT
Source organism: Neoceratodus forsteri (assembly GCA_016271365.2). Classification (NCBI taxonomy): domain Eukaryota; kingdom Metazoa; phylum Chordata; order Ceratodontiformes; family Ceratodontidae; genus Neoceratodus; species Neoceratodus forsteri. The sequence continues at coordinate 1,140,311,129 of CM057455.1, read as the reverse complement.
GCTAAACCTACTGGCTCCCCAGAGCCCAGGGAGCCAGCCCGTACTTCTTTGATCACTGGAGGTGTAAAGGTTTCATCCGAATGAGAAAAGGCCTCGGGAATGGCAATTACAGTTGTTGTGGAGGGCCTGGAATAAAAACATGATGCTGAATATGTTGAGCCACCTGTTTTTCCCCCTGCACAGACACCGCATAGTTATACATTTGCAGACCAAGAGATCTACAAAGTCATTCCCCAGCCAAAGTATAGGCCAGTTCTCACCTTGCCAGATACCAGCCCTTGCTTTCCACTGATGTCTAAGAGCTTAAGAGTGAAGATGGATGGACTGTTGAGTACTGATCCAATGAATGTATGATATAGGACAGTAGTCTGGTTGGAGCCTGGTCAAGCCTGATGGACTAGTGTGAGAGAGATTCCAGAGTGGTCCCACATGGAACGGTGGGTCCAGCTCAGAATCCATCTGGAATACCCCTGAAAGGATTACCCCTTCATGCTGGAATGCCTGTGGGACATTATAGAAGGGAAGAGAGTGGATTGGGTTTTCCAGGGAATGATTAACAAGCTGCAAATGAGGAATAATGAGTCCAGACCCTCCCTCGGAGGAGGTAATCCACTTTTTTCATTCCCTATGCCACTTAGCGGCATGGATTAGATTGACCATTTTTAAGCATTTAGACCTGATACAAGATGTGGCTGGCAGCAGAATGAAATATTACATCATCTATGTGGATTCTTTCTCCAATGAGACAACCAAACCTGATCCAAACTACTACCTCCCCATGATGGTGGACCCACTATCTGATCAGGACCACCCATGGACTAGTGCTATTTTGCCAGGACTGCCTTGTGTAAAGCTGTTGAACTGTAGGTGAGCTGATTTGCCTTTTAAGTGTTCTAATCATTTGTTCTCCAAGCAACATGCACAAGTAAGAAATTGGAGCCCAGAAGTTTTGACTAAAGAGACTGTGTCCACTGGGCCTGGACTTTGGGACTGTTTCTGAGACTATACATTTCATGGTACAGAAAATTTAGTTAAGCAATTATTTTTTGGGGAAAAAAGAAATCAAAGTGGAGAAAATGGTGGGGACTGCTTGAGGCATGTACGGGGGATTGCTAGTTGTGTGTGTGTGTGTGTGTGCGTGGTTGGGCATGGTGTGAGTGGTTTGCCTGGTGAGAGTGTGGGGTAGTTTGCTGTTACAGTTGTGTCCTGACAATATCGTTTATTATTAATTCTAGAACATAAGAATGTGATGGCAGATGGGGATTGCATGATCCACCTAGTCTGCCCGTGTGTTTGTTTGTTGTACTACCCCTCCAGGATATACATCCTTTTTATGTTGCTTGCACGTATGTGCAAGAAACATAGTGCCATCATCGGAGATTTCGGAGGTGTGTCACCTCCTCCTCCAATTCAGTCAGTGAGCTGGCAGGCGCGGCCCCTGTAAGCCAATGCATTATGGAGCTGTCTATGACAAGCTCCAATATGCAGTGGCATACTGTTGAAAGGGGGAGCTACGCTTCAGTGAGCACCGATAAGCGTAGCTCCCCCCTCACAAGCAGGCGTATGCGCCCCTGCACGTCCGGTGTAGCCGGCCAGGGTGCCCAATCCCGCCCGGCTGAGCTGCTTCGTCGTCCCCGTGGCTGGTGCACGCTGGGGCCCACCAGCGTGGCAATCAGTGTTTGGCCGACGGGGTGCCCAATTCCCCATCGGCTGAATGCCCCCGTCCTTGTGCTGCGCTGGGAGCCCACCCCAGCGTGGCAGCATCCTCGTAGTCTTTTTTTTTTTTAACCCTGTAAAAACGTTCCGGGCGTCTCCACCCCCCTCCCACAACCCGCACCCACCCACTGCGCACCCAGCCTCCCCACCCCCTCACCCCATAATTACCTCGGACTCCGGCGCGACGATCTTGGTGGACCGGGAACACGTCTGCACTCTTCAAAGCCGACCGCGAACTGAGGAAATGCGGTAAGCTGTATAATGGGCTAGATAGGAGGGTTCAACTTTATTGCATATCTCAGGCACTTTTTGAATTTTTGCACTAATTTCAACATAGGTTTTAGGACCCTTCCATGACTGATGTCACTGCAGGCATTTCTGTTCGGCAGGATTTCGCGCAGTGACTGCAAATCACCCTTCGGCCTGAATACCGCCATGACAGTGAATCATTCATCAGAAGGGTCCCAAAACCCCATGTTGAAAAATGTGGTCCAAAATTCCAAAAATGACTGTTTTATGAATGTGCGTTGCGCAGTTCCTACACAGGCTCGTAAGTTCACGAAATTTCAATATTTTCACTCCAGATTTTCAACATTGCCATTTTACCACACCTTCTTATGAGCAGTATAGCTGTCATTTTTCACATCTCACCCAAAATGTGTTTCTGCCCTTGTAGCACAGAATGGCGCAGTCGATGTACGAAATCAATGTACGGGACAAATTAAGAAAATCACAGTGACACTTTTCATGAGCAGAGGTCTTAAAATGGCTATGTTGAAAATTTGGTGAAAAAATTCCTAAAAATGATTGTTTTACGAGCGGGCGTTGTTCAGTTCCTACGCAGGCTCGTAAGTTCACAAATTTTCAATATTTTCACTCCAGATTTTCAACATTGCCATTTTACCACACCTCCTCATGAGCAGTATAGCTGTCATTTTTCACATCCTGCTCAAAACATGTTTCCACCCATGTAGCGCGCAATGGCGAGTCGGTGTGCTAACTCAGTGTATGGGACACATTAAGAAAATCACAGTGTCACTGTTCATGAGCAGACATCTTAAAATGGCAATGTTGAAAATTTGGTGAAAGAATTCCTAAAATGACTGTTTTCTGAGTGTGCGTTCTGCGCAGTTCCACGCGCCTTGCCTTTCGTGGGTTTCACCAATTTTCAATAGTTCCACTCCAGATTTTCAACATTGCCATTTTACCACACCTCCTATGAGCAGTACAGCTGTCATTTTCACATCCTGCCCAAAACTGTGTTTCCGCCCATGTAGCGCACAATGGCGCAGTCGGTGTGCAACCTCAATGTATGGGACACATTAACAAAATCACACTAACACTGTTCATGACCAGAGGTCTTAAAATGGCTATGTTGAACATTTCGTGAAAAATTTCCTAACAATGACTGTTTTACGAGCGTGCGTTACGCTGTTCCTACACACGCTCGTAAGTTTGCAAATTTTCAATATTTGCACTCCAATGACTTCCAAATACCTAAACAGCACATAGAAGCAAGCAACATTCGGCATTGACAAATGCTTGTTTCAGTATCCCACAATCCCTATCCCAGGATAGTTTGAATTCCCTAACTATCTTTGCCTGTACCAGCTCCTATGGCAGTCTGTTCCAAAGCTCCATGACCCTTTCTGGGAAGAAAACCTTTCTGACATTGCTTCAGAATTCTGTTGAGGTTCTGCATGGGGGGGGGGGGCTGAAAGTTATGAATGGGCTCCACTTATCCTGTTTTTGTCCTATTTGGGATTCTGTGTCCTCTATTTAATCTGTCTGGCATTCCGGAGGCAGGGTCATCTGTTGGAGAGTGCACATATCCACCGGATGACCCTCCCAGCTGCTGACTTGGTTCCCCATTCCTCGCACGGGAATGGTATGGGGGGGAGAATGTAAGCCTCCCCCTGGTTTGGGACTTACTAAAGTTACTGTTCTCTCTCAGTGGTGCAAGTGGTAGACAAGGATGCTGGGATGCATCGCTAGGGGGATCACCTCCAGAAGGAGGGAAGTGATACTCCCTCTGTATAACTGCTTGGTGAGGCCGCACCTTGAGTACTGCATGCAGTTTTGGAGGCCACACTTAAAGCGGGACATTAACCTCCTGGAGAGGGTCCAGAGGAGGGCAACCAAAATGATTTGGGGCTTGGGGACAGGACCTATGAGGAGAGGCTCGAAGAGCTAAATATGTACACATTGGAAGAGAGAAGGACCGGGGGACATGATAGAGGTCTTTAGGTACATGAAGAGGGTAAATAGGGAGGAACAGTTGGGGTGCTTGAAGGAAGGAGGAAGGAGCCACTAGAGGGCATGGCTGGAAGCTGGAGGGAAGATTCAGGGAGAAAGGAGGAGGTGCTACTTCACTGAGAGGGTGATGGAGCCATGGAATGCACTGCCTAGGGGCTGGTGGAGGCAGAGACAGTGGAGGGGTTCAAGAGGGGTGGGACAGGTACAGGAAGGGTTCTGGAAGCAAAATCCAATGCAGCAAGAATATCCGGAACTGGGAAGGGAGAAGCCAGAGAAGGCGAGGGGGACAGCAAGGTCAGCACCCAGGTTGGGGACTGACCAAACAAGCAGACACGAAAGACCGTTAGGCCTATTCTGCTGGCATTTTAGTATGTTAGTATGTTAGTAAGAAGTACAAGAACTCAGGCATTGGCAAATATGAAATGCAGAATGAAGTTCCTCAATCTAAAGGATAGCTGTGTCAAGATACATCTATCTGTTTAGATGCTGGTAGATTCAGTTAGAGATACTTAAGTATTTCTAGCAAAATAGCACTGTTGAACAAGTTAAATGTTGTTATGGAAACCCTGATTTCAGGTCACAGGCCCAGAAACAGTCATTATGTTGCTGGTTTAAGAATTTAAGTTCCAGTGTCAGTGGGAAGAAGTACAGGAACTCCGTTCCTGCTGCAAAAAAGGTACAGGAACCAAGTTCCTGTGCGTTCCTGTTCACTTTCATCACTGTTCTCTCCCTCTCCTCCCTTTATGCCTATGTAAGGTTTGGTGGAGGGAGCTGGTGTCCACCCTTGAGCGTGGTTTTGCCTGCACCTTAAGGTATAAAAGAGTATGGGTTTTTTGGAAGTAAGGAGGCTGGCGGAAGACTGTTCACAAATGGGGCTGGGGGATTGATCCACAGCCCTGGAGTGCAGTCTAAGCTCTGCGGCATATGAGGACCGCTCATGTTTAAAGGAGGGATTTTGTCAGGGATTGCAGCTGGTGGGATGGGACCCCGTTTAACGAGGGGAGCCATGGCCCTTAGGAAATCGAAGTTCGACCCACCTCATGCTCCACAGCACTGTAGTGGGTCTGGAGCCTTTTCCTTTATGTGTGAAATAGGCAGTGGGGATGCTTCAGCAGTGGCAGTGCCATGGCGTGGCCCAGATGGTGGTGGCAGCACTGATGAGTCAGACCCATGTGGCATGCCGTCATTGTTTTGGTGGAATACTGGGAGTGAGTGAGTGCTGGAGGCCACTTTTTCCATTTTTGTCTAGGTCCAGGACTAGTGTGGGCCTAGCCACAGGCCCAATGCAGAAGGTTGATAAGGTTAGTAATGTTTGGGAGACACCTGCATTTGTAAGGGCTTCCCGAGTGTAGGATGACCAAGCAGAACTGTTTTTCATCAGCATTTTGTGAATGGCCTGGTTAGGTACCAGGGCAAAGTATTTAAGGGAGCCCTGGTTTGTGAGACCTAGGTCGCTGTTTGAGTTTTGAGCCCACCCAGCTCAGTTTGTAAGTGGAACCCATTCATTGGGCCTGCTCTGGACCCATGTTTGTGCGCAGCCTTGTGCTGCAGAAGTAGAACATAATATCAGCTTTGTGCCAGCCCCATGGAGCTGTTCAGTTTTATTTTTAAATAAATTAATTTTTGTTCTTTTAATTATGAGTGCCCTTGCTCTGTGTCTGTGCTGCTGTGCTAACCATCTTTGCCCCCTCAGAGCTCCAGAACTGCACCTGTCTGCTGCCTTGCTGCTTGTGCTTTTGCCACCTGGGTTGTATAATCTGGGGTAGTGACTCCTGGGATGCCTGTCTGGTCATCAGTCAGGTAGACCGAGCAATTTTTGTGCTGGGAGGCTGCCACCAAGCATCTATCTGTTGCCTCCTTATTCAGCTACTTGGACTTGGCCATCAGTACCATCAGTGGGGATGGCATTGCTGTTGTCTACAGGAAGCTTACACACCCCGGAAGAGACTAGGTCAGCAATTCCCCTCGTGGAGCCCTCTGCTCCTGTCACTGATGTCATAGTGGAGTCTGTGGAAGAGGAGGTCGAGTATGGTGGGGTAGGGCAATGATGTCTGCCCAGCCCTTCCCCAAAACTGCTTGCTGAGCCTCCCTGTGGCAGAGGGAGAGGGCAAGGTAAGCTTGCTAAATCTACTGGCTCCCCAGAGCCCAGGGAGCCAGTCTGTACTTCCTTGCTCGCTGGAGGTGTAAAGGTTTCATCTGAATGAGAAAAGGCCTTGGGGATGGTGATTACTGTTGTTGTGGAGGGCCTGGAATAAAAACATGATGCTGAATATGTTGAGCCACCTGTTTTGCCCCCTGCACAGGCACTGCATAGTTATACATTTGCAGACCAAGAGATCTACAAAGTCACTCCCCAGTCAAAATGTAGGCCAGTTCTCACCTTGCCAGATACCAGCCCTTGCCTCCCAGTGATGTCTAAGAGCTTAAGAGTGAAGATGGATGGACTGTTGAGTACTGATCCAATGAATGTATGATATAGGACGGGAGTCTGGTCAAGCCCGATGGACTAGCGTAAGAGACAGATTCCAGAGTGGTCCCACATGGAACGGTGGGTAAAGCTCAGAATTCATCTGGAATACCCCTGAAAGGATTACCCCTTCATGCTGGAATGCCTGTTGGACATTATAGAAGAGAAGATAGTGGATTGAGTTTTCCAGGGAATGATTAACAAGCTGCAAATGAGGAATAATGAGTCCAGACCCTCCCTCGGAGGAGGTAATCTGCTTTTTCCATTCCCTATGCCACTTAGCGGCGTGGGTTAGATTGACCATTGTTAAGCATTGAGACCTGATATAAGATGTGGGTGGTAGCAGAATGAAATATTACATCATCTATGTGGATTCTTTCTCCAATGAGACAACCAAACCTGATCCAAACTACTACTTCCCCGTGATGGTGGACCCGCTATCTGATCAGGACCACTCATGGAATAGTGCTATTTTGCCAGGACTGCCTTGTGTAAAGCTGTTGCACTGTTGGTGAGCTGATTTGCCTTTTAAGTGTTCTAATTATTTGTTCTCCAAGCAACATGCACAAGTAAGAAATTGGAGCCCAGAAGTTTTGACTAAAGAGACTGTGCCCACTGGGCCTGGACTTTGGGACTGCTTCTGAGACTATACATTTCATGGTACAGAAATTTTAGTTAAGCAATTATATTTTGGGGAAAAAAGAAATCAAAGTGGAGAAAATGGTGGGGACTGCTTGAGGCATGTATGGGGGATTGCTACGTGTGTGTGCTGTGTGTGTGTGTGTGTGTGTGTGTGTGTGTGTGTGTGTGTGTGTGTGGTTGGGCATGGTGTGAGTGGTTTGCTTGGTGAGAGTGTGGGGTAGTTTGCTGTTACAGTTGTGTCCTGACAATATCGTTTATTATTAATTCTAGAACATAAGAATGTGATGGCAGATGGGGATCGCATGATCCACCTAGTCTGCCCGTGTGTTTGTTTGTTGTACTACCCCTCCAGGATATACGTCCTTGTTTCAGTATCCCACAATCTCTATTCCAAGATAGCTTGAATTCCCTAACTATCTTTGCCTGTACCATCTCCTATGGCAGTCTGTTCCAAGGCTCCATGACCCTTTCTGGGAAGAAACATTTTCTGACATTGCTCCAGAATTCTGTTGAGGTTCTGCATGGGGGGGGGGCTAAAAGTTATGAATGGGCTCCACTTACCCTGTTTTTGTCTTATTTGGATTCTGTGTCCTCTATTTAATCTGTCTGGCATTCAGGAGGTGGGGTCATCTGTTGGAGAGTGCACATATCCATCGGATGCTCCTCCCAGTGGCTGACTTGGTGCCCCATTCCCTGGAGGGGAATGTTCTGGGGGGGGGAGTAAGCCTCCCCCTGGTTTGGGGCTTACTAAAGTTACCGTTCTCTCTCTCTCCTCCCTTTATGCCTATGTAAGGTTTGGTGGAGGGAGCGGGTGTCTGCCATTGAGCGTGGTTTTGCCTGCACGTTAAGTTATAAAAGGGTATGGGTTTTTTGGATGTAAGGAGGCTGGTGTTAGACTGTTCACAAGTGGGGCTGGGGGTTTGATCCCCAGCTCTGGAGTGCAGACTGAGCTCTGCGGCATATGAGGACTGCTTGTGGTTACAGGAGGGATTTTGTCAGGGAATGCGGCTGGTGGGATGGGACCCCATGTGAAGAGGGGAGCCATGGACCTTAGAAAATCGAAGTTTGACCCACTTCATGCTCTACAGCACTGTAGTGGGTCTGGGGCCTTTTCCTTTATGTGTGGAATAGGCGGTGGGGATGCTTCAGCAGTGGCAGTGCCATGACGTGGCCCAGATGGTGGTGGCAGCACCGATGGGTCAGACCCATGTGGCACGCCGTCATTGTTTTGGTGAAATACTGGGAGTGAGTGAGTGCTGGTGGCCACTTTTCCCATGTTTATCTAGGTCTGGGACTAGTGTGAGCCTAGCCACAGGCCCAATGCAGAAGGCTGGTAGGGTTAGTAATGTTTGGGAGCCACCTGCATTTGTAAGAGCTCCCTGACTGTAGGATGGCCAAGCAGAACTGTTTTTTGTCAGTATGTTATGAACGGCCTATTTGGGTATCAGGGGTGAAGTATCTAAGGGAGCCCTTGTTTGTGAGCTCTAGGTCACTGCTCGAGCTCTGAGCTCCCCGGCTGAGTTTGTAAGTGGAGCCCATTCAATGGGCCTGCTCTGTCCCCAAGTTTGTGCACAGCCTTGTGCTGCAGAAGTAGAATGTAATATCAGCTTTGTGCCTGTCTCTGGTTGACTCCAGCCCCGTGGAACTGTTAGTTTTATTTTTAAGTAAATTCATTTTTATTCTTTTAATTATGAGGACCCTTGCTCTGTGTCTATGCTGCTTTGCTAACCATCTTTGCCCCCTCAGAGCTCCAGGATCGTACCTATCTGCTGCCTTACTGCTTGTGCTTTTGCCACCTGGGTTTCATAATCTTGGGTAGCTGCTCCTGGGGTGCCTGTCTGGTCATCAGTCAGGTAGGCCAAGCAATTTTTGTATTTCTTGTGGATGTATTCTCGGCTTGGGCCCCTCTCTGGTAGATTTTTACACCAGGCCCCAAGACACAAGCCAGAGAGAGGGTTGCAGATCTTGAGGCTCACCCATGATCTGCCTGGCTCAACAGCAGTGCGGGAGGTCATTTAGGGTTTGTGGTGCCTTTGAGACCCAAGGAAGGTATCTGCCCCATTTCATGGAACTGCCATTTTGGCTGGCTTTGCACCTTTAATGACTTCACCATCATGGTCATGGCAATGAGTATTAATGAATCTTATCCAGATGAACCCTGTCTGGCTTCTGATTGGCTGGGAGCCACTGTCACCACAACCTTTGCCTCCATTAGTAGTCCTGAGTGTTCTGCTGTCACCATGACTACTGCTGCCAGTATTACAACTAGCTGTAATATGAAGCCAGTTTCTTTGATTGTAACTCCTGATTGTAAATCTGGCACCTGGACTACTGTCGACAGTGCTACTACCTTGCCAACTGTGCCCATGACCATAGTTACTGTGACTAGTACTGACCACAAGACTGGTACAATGACTGCACCAATTGTGTTGCCAAAACATACTGTTGCTCAGCCTCATACATTTCCTCTCACCACATTTCCTTTTGCTGATGTGGAGGATTCTGAAGAACAGCATTCATTTGGTTCTGAATATTTACCAGAGTCACAAGACTTGCTAAGTACATCATCTGACAGTGATACCGAGCTAAGTGAATTTGGCGATAAGGAAGAACATGTGGCATATCTATGTGAGAGGCGTGAACGTGCAGCTGCCAAAAAAATGCAGTGCTGCTCGTCGTGGCAAGCAGGTCGGTCAGAGTCACCCTCCTCCTCCTCCTCCTCCTCCTCCTAAAAAAAACAAACAGTCCACCCTGTCCTTTCAAAGAGTTGTGTCAAGTTCAACTCCATCTGATACACAAAGTAGTTCTACAACTACATATGTTGCAGAGAAAGAAAGGAGTAGAACAACTGCATCCACTGCACCCTGGTCCGATAAGGGGAAAGGGGCAAAAACATGCCCATGGTCACCATATTGGAGCCCGTACTTCCACTGTCAGTGCGGGGAAAAGTGTAGTGTGGTACTACTTTAATGTTGTGAAAGATGATCCAACAAAGGCAGTACATTCTGTGTGTGACTGTACTATAAGTCGCAGTAAGAAACCTTTCAAAGCTCACAACAACATCAATGATGAATCATCTCTGAATGAAACATCCCAGTGCACTTCAAAGATCCACAGCTGTTCCTCCACCTCCATAACATGTGCCTGTAAGCCCCTCTTCTGGTACTGGTCCAGTAGATGAACAAAGTATTGTTAGTGATTCTATTACTGAGACAGTGTGCCCTCAGCTCCCACTACACCACTTGTAGCACATCCCTGTACAGAAGCATCACCCATTCTGCCTTCTTCTGCTCAATTATCTATTATTGTAACACCCTCCACCGTGGGTTCAAAGTCAAAATCAATACGATGTGGTACCACTTTGATTATACCCATCATGCAAGCCTTCCATGCCCGCATCAAATACTAGGTGTCACACTCAACAGCACAGCATAACACCAGTTTAATTGGTGAGATGATAGCCTTGGATCTGCAGCCATTTTCCATTGTGTAGAACATAGGTTTCCATAGGCTGCTGCAGCATTTGCACCCCAGGTATAATGTACCATTAAAGGACCACATTTTCACATACTGTAGTACCCAGCACTTACCATGATTTGAGAAAAGAAGTTGCCAGACTACTAGCACAGGCTGTTGGTGGAGTTTTTGACTGCACAACTGACATATGGAACAGCATGAATTCAAATCATGCATATATGTCACTGACAGCACACTGGTGTGTTGGTAATGTGGTAGTCACTGGTGGTGATGGTGGTACTCGTGGTGGTTCTGTCTCTTCCCCCTCTTCCTGCAGGTCTACTTTGCTGAATGTCAGTATTATGGAAAAGGATCACCGGGCTGTAGACATACTGTCATTCCTGCAAGAGATGTTGACCTCATGGATTGATGGCAACGATTTGCAGGTAGGGTTTGAGGTCACAGACAATGCCACAAATATGATAAAAACACTTAGAGATGGCAGTTTTGAGGGGATATGCTACTTTGCTCATACACTAAATTTGGTGGTGACAAAGGCTTTGGCAAACACAGCAGAGGCAGATCACATAGCCAAAGTAGCCAGAAGCATATGCAGCCACTTCCATCACTCTGTGAAAGCCACACACTGTCTGCATCAGCTACAAGAGCATCTTCAAAGGCCACAGCATCGTCTCATCCAGGATGTACACACCCAGTGGAATTCCACCCACTACATGCTGCAAACGCTTCTGGAGCAGAAGCGGGCCCTTCATGAGATGATCATGGGAACTGATATGGGGGAGTCCTCGGACATCAGGACTGGGCTGTGATTGACAGCTTGGTAAAGATTTTAGCCACATTTGAAAGGAGCACTCATGACCTTAGCTCTGATTCTGCACTGCTGAGTCAATTAATTCCTGCTGCACAGATCCTGAAAAAATCCATGAGGAGATTCAGTGAAAATGCTGAGAAAGATCCAAACCAGACACCAGGAACAGTGATATCCCTTGTGGAAACCCTTACCACAGAACTAGAAGTTAGATTTTCTGATTTCTGCTCCAATAAAAAGCACATACTGTACTTGCCACTATGTTGGATCCACATTTCCAGTGTGAGTTACCGTACCTTATAATGTCCACTCACAGGGTTACAGACTTTCAGAAGCAGATGTGCTCAAAACTTAGTTTCTGCATGCTTGGGTCGATGAGACCAGCAGGTAACCCCATCAATGAGCTAGTCTCAGAATCACAAACTGAAAGCAGTATGGAAAACCTTGAGAAGGAGGGTGACTGTTGGGCTGAACTCAGCTCATCACTACAGGCTGAGCAGCAGAAGAGAACAGAACAGCAGCCACAGTCAGCACCCAGTCTGTTGAACAGTTATTTTAATGACCCTCTGGAGTCATTCTCCATAAATCCAGTGGAGTACTGGATCAAAAGGAGGAAAGCATCTCTGCACTTGGCACAGTTGGCCTTTACATATATCTGTTGCCCCCCTACCCGCGTACCATATGAATGAACGTTCAGCACTGCTGGGGATGTGGTGGAACCTCACCGATCCTCACTTGACCCAGCACATGTGGAACAACTTATGTTTATAAAAATAAATCTACCTCACCTTGGGTACACTTATGGCCACTAACAATTGCATTAAATAGTTGTCTTGTACTGGATGCAACATTTGTATGTTGTAGCATTGACTCATACACAAGCCATTCTGTGTTAACCATCATTGTTCTGTTAGCAAATAAGCACGTTAACATTAATATTCAAAGTCATACTAACACAGTATCAGTATTTCCCATGCCTGAAATATGGCAGTTAACAGTGTAGCATCTCCAGTCTCAAGTATTTCACATGATTGAAATATTCTGGTTATGAGCATGGCATCACTAGTCTCAAGTATTTCACATGATTGAAATGTTCCGGTTACCAGTACAGCATCACGTGTCTCAAGTATTTCACATGATTGAAATGTTCTGGCTACCTGTATGGTATCACCATTCTCAAATATTTCCCATGTCTGAAATATTCCAGTTACCAGTATGGCATCACCCATCTCAAGTATTTCCCATGCCTAAAATATTCTGGTTACCAGTGTGGCATCACCAGTCTCAAGTATTTCACATGTCTGAAATATTTCAATTGCCAGTGTGGCATCACCAGCCTCAAGTATTATCCATGCCTGAAATATTCCGGTTGCTTGACTACTACCAGCTTGTACCATTGTTTTGTTGCAATAAGTTGTTGATGCTGCTGCTGCTGCTGATGACAATAATGATTGTGAAGAAATCTGGAATATCTTACTGATGACCGATGACCGTCAAAGCCAGAGTCTGATGCTTCTCATCTTCGATGAACACATTGTGTACTACTAGCAACAGTAAGTGAAATATGCAATTTTTTTATGCTTTTATTTCTTTGTGTTTTTTTGGGGAGGGAGTAAATTGGGATTAACGTGTATCTCTAATCATGTTTTTCTCCTGTTTTTTTTTTTTTCGGTATACAGGTATTTTACCACCACAGTGATGAACTCTTGGTAACACATCAGGTATGAACAGCAAAGCTAAGTAAAGTATTTAATCTGTTACTTGTTTTCTTTCTGTTTTGGGGTGTGGGGTGGGGGCTTATTAAAACAGAACAGGGAGACTGCCTGGATGTGTGTAGGCCAGTTTGGAAAAGCACTGCATTTCAGTATGTCTCCCTCACAGGTAGCAACCAATCAAAAGACCTTCATGGGGTAGCACATCATAGGCCGAATGGGCATCATGCTTGACTGCCATCCTCACAGCTGTACCTCTCAGCTCCAAAGGTAAGATGGGAATGTGTATGTTGGCCTGTTGAAGTTACAGTGTTATCCTATGGGCTTAATTATGTCTTATTGCTTGCTTTTCTTAATGGCCACAATTATATAAGGCTCTGGCATATGGTATTCTTGTAGTGACCATGGAGACCTTTCAAACCATATATAGATTGTTACTTAGCTCCAAATATTGACAGAATTATGGCCCGTTGAAGTTACAGTGTTATTCTATAGGCTTAATTATGTCTTATTGCTTGCTTTTATTAATGGCCACAATTATTTAAGGCTCTGGCATATGGTGTTCTTGTAGTGGCCATGGAGACCTTTCAGACCACATATAGATTGTTACTTAGCTCCAGATATTGACAGAGTTATGGTGTCTTATACTTCCAGTGTTATCCTACGGGAAACTGCATGCCCATGATGAACTCCTTTCCTCTGCATCCTCCTCCTGAGGCATCAGCGTCAGAAGACATCTTCTGGCACCACTGTACAAGGCAAAATGCTGTGGCCTCTACATTCTTCTCCTGAAGTACCAGCAGCACAAGACAGCCTCAAGCACCCATGTACAAGCCAAAGTGCCATGACCTCTTCACCCTACTCCTGAAGCAACAGCAGCAGAAGACTGCCTCTGGCACCACTGTACAAGGCAAAGTGCCGTGACCTCTACATTCTCCTCCTGAAGTACCAGAAGCACAAGACAGCCTCAAGCACCCATGTACAAACCAAAGTGCCATGACCTCTCCATCCTACTCATGAAGCACCAGCAGCAGAAGACAGCCTCTGGCACACTGTACAAGACAAAGTGCCATGACCTTTGAATCCTCCTTCTTAAGCACCAGCAGCACAAGATAGGCTCTGGCACAAATGGGCAAGCCAAACTGTCGTGACCACTGCATCCTCCTCCTGAAGCACCAGCAGCACAAGACAGCTTCTGGCACCAATGTGTACAAGTTGAAGGTTCATGACCTCTGCATCCTCATCCTGAAGCACCAGAGGCAGAAGACAGCCTCTGGCACCAGTGTACAAGCCAAAGTGCCATAACCTCTTCATCCATCTCCTAAAGCAACAGCAGCAGTAGTCAGCCTCTGGCACCAGTGTACAAGCCAAAGTGGCTAGACCTGTTCATCCTTCTCCCAAAGCAACAGCAGCAAAAGACAGCCTCTGGCACCAGTGTACAAGCCAAAGTGCCATTACCTCTTTATCCCCCTTGTAAAGCACCAGTGGCAAAAGACAGCCTCTGGCACCAGTCTACAAGCCAAAGTGCCTTTACCTCTCATCCTTCCCCTTCTGAAGCCATTTTAAGGAGTTATATAGCAATTCTCCATTAAGGCAAATGATATACCCGAATACCAAAAAACGAATAACGAATACCTGGGACCCGAATACCGAATATTCTGCCAAATATTCAGCAAATGGTATTCGCACAGCCCTAATGGACTGTTGAGTACCAATCCAATGAATGTATGATATAGGATGGATGTCTGGTTGGAGCCTAGTGAAGCCTGACGGACCAGTGTGAGAGAGATTTCGGAGTGGTTCCACAAGGAATACCCCCTGAGAGGATTACCTCTACATGTCAGAATGCCTGTGGAACATTACAGAAGAGAAGAGAGTAGATTGGGTTTTCCAGGGGATGATTAACAAGCTGCAAATGAGGAATAATGAGTCCAGACCTCTCTCAAAGGAGGTATTCTGCTGTTTCCATTCCCTATGCTGCTTAGCGGCGTGGGATGGATTGAACATCTTTAAGCATTTAGACCTGATACGAGATGTGGCCAGCAGTAGAATGAAACATTACATCATCTCTGTGGATTCTTTCTTCAATGAGACAACCAAACCTGATCCAAACTACTACTACCCCGTGATGGTGGACCTGCTATCTGATCAGGAGTACCCATGGACTAGTGCTATTTTGCCAGGACTGCCTTGTTTAAAGCTGGTGAACTGTTGGTGAGCTGATTCAAAACAATTGCTAAAAAACCTGTACAAGTAAGAAATTGGAGCCCAGAAGTTCTGACCAAAGAGACTGTGCCTGCTGGGCCTTGACTTTGGGACTGCTTCTGAGACTGTACCTTTTATGGTATAGAAATTTTAGTTAAGAAATTGTTTTTGGGGGAAAAATAGAAATCAAAGTGGAGAAAATGGTGGGGACTGCTTGAGGCATGTATGGGGATTGCTAGTTGTGAGTGTGTGTGTATGTGTGTGTGTGTTGGTGGGCATGGTGTGAGTGGTGTGCCTGGTGAGAATGTGGTTTAGTTTGCTGTTACAGTTGTGTCCTGACAGTATCGTTTATTATTAATTCTAGAACATAAGAATGTGATGGCAGATGGGGATCGCATGATCTACCTAGTCTGCCCATGTGTTTGCTTGTTGTACTACACCTCCAGGATATACGTCCTTGTTTCAGTATCCCACAATCTCTATTCCAAGATAGCTTGAATTCCCTAACTATCTTTGACTGTACCACCTCCTATGGCAATCTGTTCCAAGGCTCCGTGACCCTTTCTGGGAAGAAAACCTTTCTGACATTGCTCCAGAATTCTGTTGAGGATCTGCTGGGGGGGTTGTAAAAGTTTTGAATGGGCTCTGCTTACCCTGTTTTTGTCCTATTGGGATTCTCTGTCCCCTATTTAATCTGTCTGGCATTCCCAAGGGGGGTCATCTGTTGGAGAGTGCGCATATCCACTGGATGCCCCTCCCAGCTGCTGGCTCAGTGCCCCATTCCCTAGAGGGGGATGTTTTAAAGGAGGAAGGGGAGAATGTATGCCTCACTCTGGTTTGGGGCTTAATAAAGTTACTGTTCTCTCTCTCTCCTTCTCCCTCCTCCCTTTATGCCTACAGTATGTAAGGTTAGGTGGAGGAAGCAGGTGCCTGCGTTTGAGCGTGGTTTTGTCTGCACCTTAAGTTATAAAAGGGTGTGTTTTGTTTGGAAGTGAGGAGGCTGGTGGTAGACTATTCACAAGTGGGGCCGGGGGTTTGATCCCCAGCCCTGGAGTGCAGTGTAAGCTCTGCGGCATATGAGGAGTGCTCGTCATATGCTGCAGAGCTTAGACAGAAGGGAGGTTGTCAGAGAATGCGGTTGGTGGGATGGGACCCCATAGAAACATAGAATCTGATGGCAGATAAGGACTGCTTGGCCCACCTAGTCTGCCCATTTCCATACCTAATGGATAAGCTGCAGATCCTAGTTAACCAACAGCTTGCAACTAACAACTCCGTGTAAGGAGGGGAGCCATGGCACGTAGGAAATGGAAGTTTGACCCACATCATGCTCCATGGCACTGTAGTGGGTCTGGGGCCTTGTACTTTATGTATGGAATAGATGGTGGGGGCACTTCTGTGGTGGCAGTGCCATGGCGTAGCCCGGATGGTGGTGGCAGCACTGATAGGTCAGACCCATGTGGCACACTATCATTGTTTTGGTGGCCTTCTGAGAGCGAGTGAGGGCTGGTGCCCACTTTTCCCGTGTTTATCTAGGTCTGGGACCAGGGTTGGCCCAGCCATAGGCCCAATGCAGAAGGTTGATAGGGTTAGTAATATTTGGGAGCCGTCTGCATTTGTAAGAGCCCCCTGAGTGTAGGATGGCCGAGCAGAACTGTTTTGTGTCACAGAAATGCAGTCCTTTGGACTTATAGAGTCTTCTTGAAGTGGCTCCCACAATATATAATAGACTGTCTCCCACTAAGTGAGCCAGGGACGTATGCCCTAAGAAGTGCATCACATTACGTATCCCCAGAGCTTCCTCTCACTATGGCAGAGTGTCCATTAGTTTCCTGTTGCCAACATTGTGGAACAAAGTACAAACATTATTGAAATTAGCTGCCTCCACAGTATGAATGCCTTTAAATCTCTATATGCTCGGTATGTGTGTGAGCCATGCAATTGCTACCCCAGCCCATAATTTTGTCCAAAGCATCAGGCTGCTGCCCTCTGTGCGTAGTTGAATTTATGATCACTTGTAACCTTTGGTGGCCTTAACTCTGTGAACATCTTATGCCTTAAATGTTTTTCCCCTCTAGAAATCCCTGTAGGGTTCTCTTCATGGCTTTTGCAGCCGCTACACCTTACTCACCATGCTGCCTTTTATATATTGCTTAATCTGTGGCTCTTATTCCCCAGCCCTGTACCATTTAACTGCCCTATTTCATCTTTGTATTCCCTTTCTACTGCATTCCACTCTTACTATCTCTTTCCTTTTTCCCCCTAACTCTCTTCCCTGCCGTAGACTAGCCCTTCAGGGGCTCCCTACCCCTCAGGTGGGAGAAATGTGAATACCAGGTGATTGTCACTTCCATAGCCACCGCCCTGAGACACCCAGACCGGACTCCTTACTAGGGAGGTGCGGCATTGCTGATACCCAATCAGAACACAAGCGCTTTTCTGCTGTTTGCGTCTGATTGGCTCCAGCAGCCTGCTCCTTTGTCTCCCTCAATACTAAGCTAAAGTCTGATTTTCTGTCTAAAACTTGTACAAAAAAGAGCTGTACTTACTTACTGCCTAACAGTTATGACCTCTAGTTTTTCCTGTTTAGAGTGTCAAGAGTTGGGACTCCTTTCTGAATTTCTGTAGTTGGGCCAGTCTTTAGGCATCAAGGAATACCCAACTCTGTTGTCCTGCTGTTTTGGTCCTCCCGCTGCTTCAGATGTTCCATTATCCATGGCCCAGTACTTAATACCGACCCCTTCTTCCATCCTCTGGCAAGGATATGCACTTTTCGGCATCCCTGCCCATACGCGTGGGAAACCTGGGCACTGGGCAGTCAGTGCTGCCTCTACTGCCACCTGAGAACCTAAGCTTGGACTATCCATTAGCAAAGCATGGCATTAGCAGCCATCCAATCAGAATGTGAGTGTTCTTTGGCATTGGCTTTCGTTTGGTTCCTGCAGTCTGCTTCTGTGTCCATTCTAAACCAAGCATAAATCTGATTTCCATGCTGAAATTTGGCAAAAAAGAGCTGTAATTACTTTTCTCCATGACTGTTAAGATCCTTATCCTTCTGTTTAGAGCGTTACATCTAGGAATACTGTGTGATTACACTACTTTTGAAATTCTGTGCTTACGTCAGCTCCCTACACGAGCAGCCAATCACTTCTACCTACTGAAGTTCCTAGTAAGCCTCATCATATGTCCTCCTTGAATATTACAGAAGCACTCTGAACTGATATGACTGATGTAACATCGAGTACTTACTCGCATTAATTTTTACTTGTGTTATTTGGCTGTATTGTAAATATCTCTGTATGCATTGTACCATTTGATCTGGAGCTAACCAGATCCATCTTGTAAATGAACTTGCTCAACGATGTTCGCCTGGATAAATAAAGATTTTGATTGATTGATCAATTGTTTGATTGTCAGCATTTTGTGAATGGCCTAGTTGGGTACTAGGGGCAAAGCATCTAAGCGAGCCCTGGTTTGTGAGGCCTATGACGCTGTTCAAGTTCTGAGCCCCCCCCCGGCTCAGTTTGTAAGTGGAGCCCATTTTTCACACCTGCTCCGGCCCCAAGTTTGTGCACAGTCTTGCGCTGCGGAAGTAGAATGTATTGTCAGCTTGTGCCTATCCCTTGTTGCCTCCAGCCCCATGGAGCTGTTCAGTTTTATTTTTAAATAAATTAGTTTTTATTTGTTTAATTAAAAGTGCCCTTGCTCTGTGTCTATGCTGCTTTGCTAACCATCTCCCCCCCCCCCCATAGCTCCAGGATCCTACCTGTCTGCTGCCATACTGCTTGTGCTTTTGCCACCTGAGTTGCATCATCTAGGGCAGCAGCTCCTAGGATGCCTGCCTGGTCATCATTGAGGTAGGCCAAGCAATTTTTGTATTTCTTGTGGATGGATGCCCCCTCTGATAGATTTTTACACCAGACCTCTAGATACGAGCCAGAGGGTGGGTTACACATACTTGAGTTTAGGATTACGAGAAAGCTGTGTATTTTCTAGCTCATGTAATGTGGTGTCTAGAGTTTCTTTAACTTAACACTTCATTTAGAAAAATGCCTTGAAGACACAGCATTTTTCTGCATGGAGTGCTGATTCCTCATTTTTTCACATTTCACTTATGGGACTTACTATCACCCATCACTTGGGAGTGTCCCTTGCTTGCTTTTCTCTCTTTACCTAACTACAGCCAGTTCATTCTTTCAAATCACCTGTAAATTCAATTACCTTTGAGTCCACCTTCTCAGCATTCTTTATTATTTTCAACAGCTGAATCATATTCCCATCATCCACCTCTTTGCCAAGGAAAGTGGAGGCCAGATACTATAAAACTAACAAGAAAACACAGGGATTCCCTGTGCTGTAGTCTCTGACAACTGAGAAGCTGCATGGAATATACTATTTTGGACTAAATATCAGTAACTAATCGCTCTCTCTCTCTCTCTCTTGCTTACATCTGAGAGAAGTTTTCCTCACTTTTAAAGTGATATTGCTTTGTGTTTGTTTTAGTTTTTAATTCAGGAAGGGGGTTTTTAAAACCGCTTATCTTCTGCATATTTGATTTTCCTTTGTGGCTAACTGGACTGATTACTAGAATTTCTGTGAGAATCTGCATCAATATATTTTGCAACTTTTGGTGGGGTTGTGTGATTCAAAATAGCAAAAGCTGCAGTTTGAAATTGGATGCCAAACATAGCCTGAGGTGGGGGTAATTGTCTTCACAAGTCAGAGGTCTGCAACCCAGCCATTTGTCTAGCTAGACCATTTCAGCATTGTTCAAATTGCTATAAACTAGTGGTGTGATCCTGTTTCAGGCAGAAGTCCATCTTCTTCCAAGTTGTGTACAGGGAGTGCTTGGAAACAACTGAGAAACTGCGTGGAATATACTATTTTGGACTAAATATCAGTAACTAATCGCTCTCTCTCTCTCTTGCTTACATCTAAGAGAGGTTTTCCTCACTTTTAAAGTGATATTGCTTTGTGCTTGTTTTAGTTTTTAATTCAGGAAGGGGTTTTTTAAAACTGCTTATCTTGTCAGCACCCTCAGAAGGGCTGAAATAACTGCATATTTGATTTTCCTTTGTGGCTAACAAACCACTCGGCTATTTTGGGGCTGGAGAGGTTTACCTGTGTCTGATTTGGATGTCTGGATTTTTCTCTGTTTGATTAGCAGGGTACTTTCTCTGTCAAATTGTTGTGTAGGGTATATTGCTGACAGGAAGGCACTCATCGCAGCGGTGGGTGAGAGCTTTTAATTGATTGTTTTGTGAGGACACAGTTTAGGCCCAACTCCTTCCCACCCTCACCCCACCCACCCCTGGAAATAGTTCCTTTATACCTGAGGTTCTGACATCATTTCCTCGAGTGCAAGGTGCAAGGTGCATTTCACTGTCATATCCTCTCTAGCACACTGCACTGACAATATAAGCATACACATTGTATAATATATATATATATATTTCTATATAACAACTCACACACACACAAATAAAATAAAAAAAAATAACAAAAACTAGATAATCATGTGGGGGAGTAGTGCAATGTAATGTCTGTAGGGAAGCAGTCTTCTGGGAGTCTTTCTGGAGGCTGAGATGCTGCCCTATTTGCAGACAACTATCTGCCCTGAGGGAGGAAGTTGCCCGTCTTCAGGCCGCACTGAACAGTAATAAGGAAACCTTCCCCCAGGCCACACTGGACAGTAGGAAGGGAAGCTCCCCCATCTAGGGAGCACTAGCACCACCACCACCAATACCTCAGAGGTTGCGAAGAAAGCACAGCAGTTGGACCACAGTGGGCTCAGGGAGGGTGAGGAGGGTGGAAACAGAGGCACACCCAGTCAACTGTTCACTCCACAATCCATACACATTCTGGGGAGACATAGCTCCCCTATGGATGCACCCATGAGAAGACTGATGATAACTGTCTAAGGAGGCCCACAGGAAGGAGGCAGAGGAACCACAGGGAAAGGAAGCAGCTCCTGGTGGGGGACTCAATTATTAAGAGTATAGAACTGGGGGGAGCTGGGAAAACTGAAGTAAGGTGCCTGCCTGGTGCCATGGCTTGGAGGGACAGGAAGCACATCCTCAAGATCATGAGAACAGCTGCAAGGGATTCTGAGCTGGACGTAATTGTCCACCTAGGGACAAATGACTTGGCTCATCATGAGATTAGAGCAGTGCAGGAGGACATTGCAGAGTTGGGGAGGGACCTAAGACAAGTAGCACACACAGTATCCTTCTCAGAGGTGCTGCCTGTCAAAAGCTTGGGGGAGGCGAGGGTAATTGGCACCATGCAGTTTAATGAATGGTTGAAAGAATGGTGTGGAGCACAGGGGTTTGGCTTCATTGGGGACTGGGGTTCCACCTGGAGGACACCAGCCTATACTGGCAGGATGGTCTGCATCTGTCCAGGAAGGAACACATCTTTTGAGCAATTGGTTTAAATGCTTCATTGGCAAGCTTTTAAACTAGTCAAAGGGGAGGCACTGACAAGCAGCAGGAAAATCCCAGCCTCTCCTACAAAACAGGGTACTAAATGAGAAAAAGACCGAGGTAGAACGGTCAGTGGGGGATGCTGCAACAGAAGGTAAAGCCATCAAACAATGGAGAGCAATGAGTACCAATTCCCATAGTCTGGGTAACAAGCTTCCTGAATTAGTGGCCTTGATGGAGGAGGAACATCTGGATATCGTGGCAATCACGGAAACATGGTACACACAAAACCATGACTGGGACATAAACATACCAGGATACACTGTCTACAGGAGGGACAGGGAGGGTAAAAGAGGAGGAGGAGTAGTTCTTTACATAAGGGAAGGAATAAAAGCAACAGAACAAAAGGGTAAACAGGGAGGAGAAGAAGCACTGTGGGTAAATTTGGAGACAGGCAATGGCACCACAATCCACACAGGGGTTGTATACAGACCCCCTTCTCAAGGGGAGGAAATGGACAGGGAAATGATAGAAAGTATACTTAGAATGGCAGAAAAAGGGGAGATATTGCTGATGGGTGATATGAATATGCCAGATGTTAACTGGAGTGCATTTGCAGCTGCCACTTCGAAGAGTGCAGTTATTCTAGATGCCCTACAGGGGGCATGCCTTAGACAACTAGTACTGGAGCCCACTTCGAAGGAGCAATATTAGACTTGATTCTCTCAAATGGAAATGGAGAGAGGATCACAGATGTAGAAGTGGGTAGCCATCTGGGAACTAGCGACCATCGAACAGTATGGTTCACAATAAACACAGCAATAGAGTCAAGCCATACAAAGACAAAAGTACTGGACTTTAGGAGGGTTGACTTTGCCAAAATGGGTGAGTGCCTAAGGAATGCACTAGCAAATGGGCAGGAAGGAGGGGTGGAAGAACAATGGGGAATAATAAAAACTGCCATCACAGAGGTAAAGAGCCTTTGTGTGAAGCAAATAAACAAAACAAGACGATGTAAGAAACCACTATGGTTCTCAAAGGAAGTTGCAGTGAAAGTTCAAGAGAAAAGGAAAGCATTCAGGAAGTACAAGGAATCGCAGAAGGAGCAGGACAGAGAACTGTATCAGTTAAAGCAAAAGGAGGCTGGGGAGGCAGTCAGTAACAGCAAAGGCCCAAACCGAGGAAAAGATAGCCAACTCAGTTAAGAAGGGGGATAAAACCTTTTATAGGTACATCAGGGAGCAAAGGAAGACCAAGGGAGGGATAGCGAGGCTTAATAAAGGGGAGGCAGGGTGGGCAGAGGGAGACTGTGAAAAGGCAGAGATACTAAACAAATGTTTTTGCTCAGTATTTACAAATGAAGAGGGGAGGTACATAAAACAAACAGTAGTAACACTCTGGATACAGAAGTTGATACCAGCCATTTACAGAAGAAAGGGTTCTGAAAGAACTCTTAAAACTGAAGGTGGACAAAGCAATGGGGCCTGATGGGATTCATCCTAGAATTCTAAAAGAACTAAGGGTAGAACTAGTGACACCACTGACAACCCTTTTTAACACATCATGGGAGGATGGGGTAGTACCCGAGGACTGGAGGAGGGCAGATGATTCCCCTTCACAAAAGTGGGAGCAAGGCAGAAGCAGGAAACTACAGACCTGTTAGTTTAACCTCAGTGATAGGGAAAATGATGGAATCACTTCTGAAGGAAAGAATTGTCAGTATCTAGAAGCCAGAGGGCACAGGACCGTAGGCAGCATGGATTCTAGCCGGAAGGTCATGCCAGACAAATCTGATAGATTTCTTTGACTGGGTGACCAAAGTAGTAGATCAGGGAGGGGCTGTGGACATGGCCTACCTAGACTTTAGCAAGGCATTTGACACAGTCCCACACAAAAGATTAATATACAAGTTAGCCAGCCTGGGAGTGGGTCCCAAGATGACAGCCTGGCTAAAAAATTGGCTGGAGAATAGGACACAGAGAGTAATAGTAAATGGAGTCCACTCAGAAGAAAGGAGGGTTACTAGTGGGGTACCGCAGGGTTCAGTATTAGGACCAGTCCTCTTCAATGTCTTTATAAGCAATATTGCGGAAGGACTGGAAGGAAAAGTATGTCTCTTTGCAGATGACACTAAGATCTGCAACAGAGTTGATCACAGGGTGGGGTGGAAAGGATGAGAAGGACTTGGCAAGGTTAGAGGAATGGTCAAATGTATGCAACTTAGATTCAATGCTAAGAAGTACAAGGTAATGCACCTGGGAA
This sequence comes from Neoceratodus forsteri, assembly GCA_016271365.2. NCBI lineage: Eukaryota > Metazoa > Chordata > Ceratodontiformes > Ceratodontidae > Neoceratodus > Neoceratodus forsteri. The sequence continues at coordinate 1,140,287,159 of CM057455.1, read as the reverse complement.
ACAAAAACCCAGGGGAAGAGTACACAATGGGGGTGGTGAGATACCAACAACAACAAAAATGGAAAAAGACCTGGGGGTAGTCATATCAGATGACCTAAAGGTGGGCAAGCAATGTGAGAGGGCAGCAAGGAGGGCTGGGTGGTTACTGGGATGCATAGGGAGAGGCGTCACCAGTAGAAAACAAGAAGTTATTATCCCTCTGTACAGACAGCTGGTCAGACCCCATCTGGAGTACTGTGTGCAGTTCTGGAGACCCAATCTCTGCAAAGACATAGACAGGATGGAAGCTGTCCAGAGGAGGGCACTAAAATGGTGCAGGGTCTGCACCAGAAGACATATGAAGAGAGACTTAAGGAGGCTTAATATGTAGCCTAGAGGAAAGGAGGAGAGGGGGACATGATAGAAACTTTCAAGTACCTCAAGGGACTCAACAAAGTCCAAGAGGGTAGCATCCTTCAAAAAAAGAAGTGTGCAAGAACAAGAGGGCACAATTTGAAGATAGAGGGGGCGGCTCAGAGGTAGTTTAAGGAAGTATTTTTTCACAGAGAGGGTTGTGGATGCATGGAACGGCCTTCTGGAGGAGGTTGTGGAGTCAAAATCAGTGGTGGAATGCAAGCATGCATGGGACAGTCATAAGGCCATTCTAGGGGGTGGGGGTAGGAAGAAGTAGGCTGCTGGTTAACTAGGATCTGCAGCTTATCCAGTAGGTAGGGAAATGGGCAGACTGGGTGGGCCAAGTGGTCCTTATCTGCCGTCAAATTGTATGTTTCTATGTTTCTATGTTCATACCCCAGCCCTTCCATGCTCTCAAACATCAAATTTCCTCTCTTACAGTATGAACCTTTTCCAATTTCACATTGTACTTGTATCAAGCCCGTAACTGGGAACAGTAAGCCAAGTGAGACCTCCCCAGTGCCTTGCACTCTACAGTGGAAATATTGCTTCCATTGATTTATTTTCTAATTTTCCACTTGATGCATCCGGGCATATTATTGGCCTTCTTACCAGCTGATGTGCACTGTTGAGTCTGATTCAGAATCCTGTCCGTCATGATCCTTAATTTCTTTCTGCCCTGTTCTAATAAGTTTTGGTAAATTTGTTGTATATGTTCTGATTCTGTTTCTGGCACCCAGCTGCACAACTACTTATTTATATATCAATCATTTATCTCCCCAGAACCTAGTCTCTCCAAGCCCCGTTGTAAACTAGCACCCTCATCCTCAGTGGTAACTGGCCTGCTGACCGTTGTATCCTGGGCATATTTTGTAATCTGACATGCCATCCCCAAATTATTTATAAACATATTAAATAACAGTGGTTCCAGCACTGATCTCTAGGGTATCCAACTAGTACCTTGCCTCCAAGTCAAGACATTGTATTGCCTTTATTTCTGCACTTCCTCCTATGCCATGATTTCTAATCTTGTGTTCCAGCCTCTCATGTCTCAAGAGTCAAAAGCTTTACTAAATTCCAGGTATATAACATCCATGCTTCTTATGTCCTCCTTCTAGTCACCGCCTCACTGTCAGAATTGTCAGACAAGAACTCAAAGCATGAAGCTCACACTGACGATCCCCTATTAATTTGTATGTTTGCAACTGCATATCAGTGTTGCTTTTATCAGTTGTTTCCACAGTCTTAACTGGAATAGCTAGCTATAAGGAAAACTGGCCTATAATTCCCTGGTCACCCGATACTCTTTTCTTTGGGAGAGGGTGCATATTTTCCCACCTCCAATATTCTGACAAGTCCTCCATTGTAAGAGAATCTTGAAATATTTCTCCTAATGGTGTTACTAGTTCTTTTGTTTGTTCCCTAGTACCCCAGGGTGTAGATTAACCAGCCCTGGTTCCTTGTTAACCTCCATTGTCTGTATGTGTCTCATTATCAATTAAGTTATTATTATTAGGGTGTGTGAATCCTTTTTTTTCTAAATTTGGGTGGTAAATATTTGGTTTGGGCCCAAAATATTTGAAAATTCAGTATCCTGTAGACTCATCCACTCCCAAATCCCAGTACTTGCTTTTCATCCACATCCCTGTTTTTGTTGTCCCTAGTAAAAAAAAATGTGAAGAAAACCCCACCACCCACATTCTTAGCACCAAACCTTCCCTCCCAATCTTCACCCAACCCCCATCCCAGAGAAGTGAGCTTGAAGTAGAAGTATAAAGCAATAGCAAGGCATATTAAATCCAGATCAGTCTGCGTCCAAGATATTCTTTCCCCCACTCTGGTATCATTTAGAACCACCCAGTTCAACCTAGTAAATTACTATTTCCTCCAGTCTTCAACCCTCTAGACACCCATCCCACCCTCTTCCGCCCACAAAAACAATTGTTAAGGTCCCACTGCAAGCAACTGGTACAGCTCTTCCTCTGCCTTGTTAGGCTGCCTTTTCATGTTTGAAAGCACATGGTTGTATACCCTGATCAGCTGAGTGTTGATCACGTGAGTACTGTAAATGCTGCCACACAACTGCAGGCTTTCATTCTTTAGAAGGTGGCTGGCTCAAATGGAGGAAGGGTTTCTTTCTGCCCCTCATGGCACCTTAAAAATTATTTTTGTGGTGGACGCATGGGGGTGGGGAAACATCTGTTTGGTTGGGCTGGGGGTAGAATTAATTAATACTAAGGTAGGGGGAAGGGTGTTCTGGATAAAGGCTGTGTCTGGTTTTGATGTGCTGAAGAACGTATCATAATTACTTTTATGTTTTTATGTTCTGTTCTCGGTCTGTCTCTAAATTCTTCAATATCTGCTGTGTGGGTAAATGCTGTTTATAGGGTATATGGTAAATCTATTGTTTTCCACAAAGGTCTGACTTTTGTTGATCATCTTCAGTCTTTATGAGATCACTGAAGTGGCAGCTTGGTAGTTAAGAGCAGTGACTCTGGATCTGCTACAGCAGGGTAAAAGACTAGGTTGCCTGATGTGCATGTAGCAGTCTCACTAAAGACAGCCCTTTAAAGTAATGGATGTCAGCTAAGCAGCAATTAGTCAATTTAATATGCAAATAGCTGTTTTGGAGAAGCAGCTCCACTGGAATTTTGAGAAAGAAAATGATCCAGATACTTTTCAGTTAACCATGTGTTTGTGGGGTGTCACAGAATGAAGTGGGTTGAGTTAAAGCCTAGTGATTCCTGGGTGTAATGGGATGTGTCTTTTTAATACTGTAGAACTTAAAATTTCTACAGTCAATATTATTTTCATTACAATCACACTCCACTACCAACCCATAAAAATATATTGTCTGTGTTAATACTGTTACATTTAGTAAACAATACATTTTCATTGGATGGCCCTTTGGACTCCCGAATGGTGAATCTTACTCAGGTTTGTATAAATTGAAGGCAGTGTTTTAAAATGGTTCTAACTTTATTAGCATTAAAAAACACAAGCAGCATATTCAGTATTAAAAGAAAGAAATACAGCAGTGGCTTGATGCAGTTTTACAGCTTACAGTCAGTGTTTACTCCTCAGCTCAGCATCACCATCCTGGTTAAGGCATTCGGTGTGTGCCTTTGTGATCCTGGTCAGAGTAAATCCCCTTATGCAGTCTTTGTTTTGAGTAGTGAGGTGGTTGAAGCTTGAAATGAGCCACTGTGCATGTTTATTCTTAATGGTCTGCTTTCTAAGATCACCACAGTGTCCTCGCTTGTGTTGCCATGGCTGAGCTGAGCCATGATCTGCTCAGCATACCACATGGTTAACTATTGCTTTAGGGAGTCTTTAAACACTACTCCTAGTTAAACAACGAAATAAAAAAAAACAAAAAAATAAACAGATTAACAGTGATATCAAGCAGCTGCCGCTGCGGCTGGTCCGCACAGGGCAGTGGTACAAATATGGGGATCATGATGTCAGACTCCAATTTGGCAAGCACCTAAAAGAATAAAAGGAAAAACCTTTTACAGTACATTAATTAACTAATGTCATAATGTTAAAAAAAGTCTCTGGTTTACCTGTTTTGTTGTGTGAGCTTAGAACAAATCCGTGACAAGCAGTCTCTCTCTGCTCATTTTGGAGGTGCTTCTCTCTGATAACTTTCTGTTTACATGGGCCTAGCACAGTATCTATGTACTATATCAGAGGATCTGCATTGGCCCAGTGATGTTCTGAGTGTGTGATGCTCCAGTCATGTGGAAACACAAAATCTGGATAGCTCCCCAAAGTTTTGCTGTTATAGATCACCTGGGGTGGGAGGAAACTGCAGCGGCCATACACGCTAATGTTAGAGTAACTTGTCTTTTGTCTCCCAGTCCTGATACCCCTATTTGCATGGCTCCAGTAGTCTTCATAGTCCATTTGGGAGCAGGAAATAAGGCAGACATCTATCTCACTCAAGTTGATGAGTAGCACATGTGGAATAAGTTCTTGTCTGCAAGATTGACTGATACATGAAAGGAATTGCTCTTCAACGCTGTTAAAATCGGAAGGTGTCTTTCAGGTAGCTTTGGTGCCTGTCCATATTACTTAGTCCATGATATGGCTTAACAAAAGCCGTGCCCATGGCCTTGAGAACTGAAGTGATTCTCCAACACTCCACAAGCCAGGGGCATAGCCAGCATGTGTGTGTGTGGGGGGGTAAAATTTTTTTTTTGAAAATTTAGGAGTTAAAGGATGCATTTTGCTGCATTTTTAGGCAATAATTGCTGAGTTACAAAAATGCATCAAAATTCAAGTTATCAGTCTCATTCCTCCCCAGTCCCAAGTCTTTGAGTTGAACTCAGGATTCTATTCTCCCTTTTTATATTTCCATCTTTCTCTGATCTCTTCCCATTCTGTTACCACCCCTACACCATATTTGTCATTTTTCCAGCTCTTCCTTTTAAGTTTTTTTTAATTTTCACTTCCCCATTTTCATTTCTTTTTTCACCTGTCACCTTGCCTTTTATGTTCCATCTCTGCCATTGCATGTATTTCCCCTTTATTTGCATACTTTCTGTCTCTTTGCTTAGTTTAATATTTTTTACTTTCCAAGTTAATAGAAACAATGCATATTTTCTTTATTTAGTTGTTTAACCAGGTATAGCACACTAAGCTGAAAGCTTTTTTACAGGAGCGACCTGGGAGCACAAGGAGGTTAAGTGACTTGCTTAGGGTCACACAGTATGCAAGTGGAAGCTGTGGGATTTAAACCCAGGTCTGGTCTGCTGGGTGTCACCAAATTTGCAGCTCAGAGCCTTAGATCACTGCACTATACTGCCTCTTAGATTCTCAAGTCGTTGTCACTACCTACAGTTTGTCCTAACCAAAAACATAAAAGCTGAAATGGAGTTTGCCCAAGATGGGGATGAGTCACATTATGAAAATGGTTGCACCTAGAACACCAATACATTAAGTTTTGTTGCCTTAATTTGTAGCACATCAATGTTGCTGACAGTACAGTTTTGTAATTGGTTGAAGTAGTATGGAAAGAGAAGTAAAAGAGCTCACATAGAAGAAGAAGAGTAGTGCTTGTTGGGAAAAGTATGTGGCTATTCATAGGGCCTCCAAAAATAATGTCAGTCAGATATTTTTGCAGATATTGTGAGTTTCCCTGATCATGATAGGTAAACTGGCAGACAGTCAGTTTGGTGCATGATTCTATCACTTACAGTACAGGCCATGCCGTACCTGGCAAATCAGTTCATCAGGATTGCAAAAGAGGCAGACAGACAAACAGCAGACATGCACCCTAGGGAAGAAAGTGCTTATGGGGAAAACGCCACCTTCCATTGGCAATCTGCTAGTGGCTGCAAACATGCAACAGGCCAGTAGGGGAAGGTCAAGAGGGGCCCTGACCATTCCCTTCTATCGTACCTCACTCGGGCAATGGGCATTTGCCTACCGTGCCCCTATGTGGCTTAATGAAATACCCGATCACCTCCTTGCCACCAATAGTCTAGCCAATTTCAAAACTAACCTCAAACAACATCTTATCACAACCTCTAAATGCTCCTGCAACTAATCACCGGCCTCACAATCCAATGTCAATTTATGATTGACACAGCATGTGCTCCTCCTTGTACCACGCCCTCCTGGCTGCTCTCTACCAAGGCAAGGCCACCCACAGCCTATGCTAAACTCCACTGCTTTACAACTTCCTCTGACCCCTAAGGACACCCTCACCCCCCACTCCCCAAATGACAAGGCTCCATGAGGCTGCACTAGTCTCTGGCTTATAACTGTGCTATTGTATCCTACCATTCTCACCTGTAATCCACAATGTCTTTTGCTCTTATGTTAAATCGTTGTATTCTCTTACCTTATGTTTTCTTTCTTACAATAATTACTTTGTACCTTGTCTTGTCACTGACGTGGACCCTTTGTAAATGAGCTTGGGCTCAAAGGTATTTTCCGAATCAATAAATCTAAAGTGAGTGTATAACATTAAAGCAACAATGTGCACAGTTGAGTTCACATGGGGATGCTAATTGAGAGTAATGCTGATTGAGAGTAAACAATCGGAACAATAAAATTAGGCAGTCAAAGCTAAAATTCAAGTTGAATTCAAGGGAGATTGCTCCCAACCACCCAAAGCTATTTGTGACAAAAGATCCCACAATGATACCCCCCAAAAGTGGCCTCAAACCTATGTTCTTTAATAGTTATATACAGCATACCTTTCTAGTCATCCCTAAAATTTAGTCTTCAAAATAAATAATGCACGCAATACTGTTGTTACAAGATAGTACAGGCTAGACTGTAAGTCAGTTCATGGCCCTAAATTATGATGGACAAAAGTATTAAATAGCAATATGGAGTTGAGGTACAGGGGTAACATGGTCATAAAGTGAGCTTATGGTCATGAATGAGGATGACCAGATATGACACAAGCAGTCTGGGTGGCTTAGGAATGCTTGGATGGAGTAGCAGACACAGTGAAGTAAGCAAGTTAATAAAGGTGTAAGCTTCTGGTTTTAAATGTCCAATTATTAAACAGGCAGCCTGGTGAATAAGGAACTGTATGATAATATAAGCCAGGAGCAGGTAACACTATCATAAAGTGTCCGATGCCCCCAACCCCCATCTCTTGTTATTTTCTCTGACTTCAGGTTTATTATTTTTTTTTTTTTCTAATCTGCCACCTGAAGAATCTAATCAGTAAGAGACACCACAGAGTGTGGCACTTTTGTTTAGGCACGGTTACTTGCTGCATGCTCTATTGCTGCTGTGGTCCACAAGCTAGGAACTTGGGCCAGGGAGCTGCTTGACTGTTGCAGGCTAGCTCATGCTCACCCAAGCTACAACTTATTCTCCATCGACCACTCACCCACCAAGACCAAACTGAAGGAGACAGAGAGGGTAAGAATTCTTTAACTCTCTATACAGCCGCACTGAAGGGCATTAAGTACAAGTGAGACAGAGAACCAATGAGCTGCTCAGTTCACCATCAGGCAGAAAGTGATGTCATGCGACTCAACCACTCTTGATCCTCCACCACATGACGGTCTTCTCTGCAGATCATGTGACCAGCAGCTATTCCTAGGCTCTGAGAAGGAGCAGGCAGGTGAGTCATTAAGGCTGATGAATATGCAGCACAAGCCCTGCCCCCACTGGGGACAGGACAGCTCAGTCTAAGATGGCCTGCCCCTGGCAGGGGTGGGGCTTGTGCTGCATATTCATGAGCCTTTCATCACCCACCTGCCTGCTCTGTCTCACTAGCCCAGTGATTTCAACCAGTGAGTCAGTAGTTTCTAAACATTAAGGAAAGCCTGGGGGTCAGTGCACCCAGGACCCCCCTTCTGGCTACCCTCCTGCAAGCTGCTGAGGGTTTGGGGCTTTATAGACAATTTCTGTGAAATTTTGCAAAATTTTACATTTCAGTTATTTTACTATAGTTTTAAAAGTTTGTGTCCAAATAACACCTCATCTGGAACTTAGGCAGAACCCTATGGCTTACAAAAGTGTACTAAATTTCAGAGTTGTAGATAAAAAGGGAGCAGAATTATGGGTAGCCAAACATTTAATCAAAATTAAATTTTCAGTTATTTTGAGATAATTTTAAAATGTCTTCTCCAAATTTCTCCAGAATATCAGGATTTAGAGAAAGATATAGAATGCATACAGTATATGCACCATGTTTTAAGTCTCAAGATTTAATGGGAGCTGAGCTATAGGTAGTCAAATATTTTGCCAAAATCTAGATTTCAGTAATTTTAGTACAACTTTGATAGAATTCATTGACATATTACAAAAAGTGGCAGATATACAGGTTATCACTAAACTTGTATATGCATATAGTTTCAGATTTCTAACTTTAAATGGGACTGTGTTATATCCTGCCAAACATGTTGCCAAAATTTAAATTTCAGTTAGTTTCCTCTAATTTTAAAACTACATATCCAAATTTAACCAGAGTTGAAACATTTAAAGTACTATACCACATGGTCATTTCTGAAAATGTTCATATTTTCAGCTTTAAATGGGGTTAAATTAAAAGTAGTCAAACGTTCACAACATTTAAAAATTTAATTTTGCAGGAATGTAAACTACAAATTTATAAACCCCTGAAACTTTAAAACTAGAGAATGCAATACCATTAAATTTGGAAGGCTTGTAGACTTTACAAGTGGACTGTGTGTGCCAATTTTTTTGAATTGCTTGCTGCGAGAAATTGCAAAATACCATATGTACTTAAAGTCAAATCCCATGAGTCTTTGTGAAAATTGTAGAATTTAATGAAAAAAAAACATAAAACTGGAATTTTCTAATTTCACTCAGCCTTATCTGGGAGGTTCTAATTAAAGGATAGGGGTATAAGAGGCAGGCAGTGCAGGAGGTCACCAGGTTCAGGAGTTAGATGCACAATTTCACCAAGAAATGGACAGCTGAGCTGGTTAGCACAACAGTGGTAGACCCCCAGTTTGGAGCAAGAAAGCACAGGTGTACATGCAAGTCTAGGACTTAGAGGTACCTAAAAGACGTAGAGGGGGAAGACAATGTCAGCAGGAAGAAAGAATTCTGGCTATTCCAACAGGGTAGGTTGATAGAAAAAGGAGTAGGTGGCTCACATTTTAAGAAAGTTTGTCACTGTAAGGAACAAAGAAGATATCAGTGGGATCAGTAGTTCTACAGAGTCAATCTGGCTATGCCAGAAGTGAAGGGAGGAGGGATAGTCACCCCGTGAGGAACAGCAAGACTGCAACAAACTCAGCCCAGCTTGTCAAATGAAGCAGTAGTATGTGCATTGTTAATGTTAAATTCCTCAAAAAAGTCTGGATGCTTCATATACAGAATATGCTATCATAAATATGTGAGAAAATGTTACTAATCATTTTTTCCCTTCTGCAAAATTAAAACTGATTAACCAATTTATCCAGTAGTGTTAGACACCAGGATACACAGACTATGGATATGCATGTCATATGCTAACTCTATGCATGCAAAAGAAGAGAAGAGAAGCTACAAACATTCACATTTTTGATAGTTTTCAGAATGTTTTGCAAATATTTATATAGTAAAGTTTTGAACCCCTGTAACTTAAAAATCTCTTATCTAATTCTCTCTATATTTCGATCATTCTATAAGCATTACAACAAGGTTATCTGTACTAATTTACACATGTCTTGCTGTAAAGGTACCAGAGTTATAAGTTGATGAAATCTTTTCATGAAATTTCCTGAAAAAAAGTAAAATGACAGATTTTGAGAACATATAATATTGAGGCGATGCATCATATTGTCATGAAATTTGCCACACTGTTAGAATACCTATCATCAAGAAATAAAGCCAAATTTAAGATACCTGTCCCAATAGATGGTTAAGGTATATGCAGATAAAAAATGTTCATGAAATTTCGCTCAAGCAATCAAATGACAACATTCGAGCTCCGGTAATTTTGAAACTATCCCACCAAATTACCTGATATTTTACACAATTATGTCCATTTTTCCAATGAGTATTTATTCCACATTTCAGAGCTATAGCTTGAATGATTATTGAGTTATAACCAAATTATTAAATTTTAAAAAGTATTGAAATTTCTGTGAACTTCTGTGACATTTTATAGAATTTTGTGAAATGTAATTGAAATTCTGTGGATTCAGAATTTTCTCATTCCACACAACTCTACACCTGATAATGTTTTGATTGAGTTTTCAGTGCCCTCAAGTAAAAGTAGTGATCTCCCCATAGGTCACTTAGGAAGCTCAGGGATCACCTTAGAGGGATCTGGTGTTTTCTGTAGCTGTACCACATAGTCAGCCTTGATTTACACATGGTACTTTCATTGATGGTCTCCTGGTACTGTACATAATCGTGACAGACAGCCTTCATCACCTCATATTTGACTGAGTATTTCATGATCTCAAACCATACTGCTGGCATATACATTGAGTATTCAGATTTTCTCTTCTTCGCTGGTGGGGATGCAAATAGCTCCTTATTTGTCTGTGATTTTCAGGTGATTAGTATAGCTTGGCTAGCCCTGGGGTAGCCTAGCAACTAACAACTTACAAGTAACAGAGGAGCAGAGCAATTACCCGTGCACAGGAAAAAAGAGATGTACTGTCAGACAGTCACAGATCAATCAGACCAGTCAGCCCTGTCATCTATCCTTCGAGTCACAAAATTAAATTCCCACTAATAGGGTAGCCAATCTGATGAAACAAAATTTGATTTGAGTGCAAAAATGTCTAGTTTTACAGTAGGTTAGCAAAGGAAATTCTACCTGTTTTTCTCTTCCCAATGGACACACAAGGCTGGGACAGCTGTTTTCAATATAAGAGAAAAAGCTAGTTCTTTACAAGAAGAGAACTGTTTTCTATGTGCACAGACTTCCAAGATCTTAGGGTAAGACTTAGAATTTAAGTCAGCTTTTTAGCTGTTTCCTATTTTCTGCTTTTGGGTTTAAACCTGTTTATTTTAAATGTCATAGTGTGTGTATCTCCCCTTAGTTTACTGCATATCTTGTAAACTTTGTGCCACTAATAAATATGTAATTTTTATTACATCTTTGATTGCAATTATCATCCAGTCCTTGAGTAGGCACCAGTTCTGGAATAAAAAAAACAACATCGACTATCAGGTCAACTCTGTTTCAACTTCAGATAAAGACTGGGTGACATTTAGGGAAAAAATCTGGACTTCATGATGAGATAGGCAATATAGAAGTTTATTGGAGGCACTAAGAGGGACTCTTATGGATATAAGAATGTCACCTGTTATGTTCTTAGGGCAAGAGAACTGGGAACTGAAGGCGAGCAGTTCTGGTGCCATACGGACACAAAAGACAACATTCTTATATCCATAAGAGACCCTTCTAGTATCCTTATAAACTTATTATAGATCGTGGCACCATTTAAAAAAATGTCTTTTCTATGGTGAAAGTGGCAGTTATCTAAAAGCCTGTTACAGTGCGAGCATGTGAGGTATTTTTGTAGCAGTAACAGTATCTCACACACAACTGAAGGAAGCACTGTGATTGATCGGGGAACGTCACATGACACTTCAGTGATCTATAATAACATTTACTTTTTTGTCTCCCTATAACATTGTAAATATTAAATAAAAGTAAGGAACGCAAAATATTAGTATGTACAAGATTCACTGTTATTAGTCCATTGACAATTTCTTCAATTTCCACTGTTAACAATCCAGAAGATTAAACTGGTTTTCCTGTGGAATATAGTTCTCTCTTTCTTTCTAGGGCTGCAGTGGGCAGAGCCCTGCAGACCTCTTGCTATTCCTTGTGGACAAACAACATGAAGTGACAACACAGTCGCCTCCGCATCTGTGAAGCACTCTCTATAGGCAGTTATAACATGGGTTGGTGGGAACTTGGAACAGGATTGGTCTAGAGCTCCTGTGTAGCTATGCATTAAATACACCTTTTAATGCACGGTTTCACGGAGGGAGTCAGAGAAAGTTGCCTCAGAACTCGTTATCTACTGAAAGGGAAAATAAACAGGCAGCCATTGAAATCACAAGAGAGTGAAGTGATAAGATCGTGGCTGTCCACCTAGATTTCCCCAATACTGTGCCCCCCCCCACGATGTTATCTCTTTCAGAAATTGGCAGCAAACAGTACACAGTGTGTGGGAAAAACAGGTGGAGGTGGGACATATATTCCTGTGTGTGCTGGAGTGCAGTAAAAGTGGAGTTCGCATATGGGCAGTTGCAAGTATTGATGATGGTACTGATGGCAGTGGGTGGGAAATATAGACTGTCAAGATATCCAGTCTGGTACATAGTAAGCCCCATATACAAAATTTAGGAACCTACCATGCTGTATTGTCATCTTGTAATGGTGTTTCCCTCCTTGTGCCTCATACAATGATAAAGGTGTCCTCCTGCTGCATAATGTACAAATCCCAGGTGTCCCAACATACTTTATGAACAAGTCTTGTCATGGTATAAAGAAATGTCCACAGAAATTGCCCTCCAGCTGTCTGAAGTATTTTAAGTGTAAGAGCAGACGTGGCATATTTGATCACAGCAATGACAATCCCATGTAATGTACCCTGTCCTGAGGTCTTGGCCCAACTGCTGCAACCAATTGCTGCTGACACCCCAGTCCCCTCTCTCATCTGCCATATATTTCATTGATCAGAGAGAGAGAGAGAGAGACTTCTGAAGGGGAAAATAGCAAGTTTCTTCTCCTCACCTGATCCTCCCTCTCAGCACCCACCACCTCACTTCCCCCCAACAGAAACATAATAGTGGCTCTGGGGGTGCCTAATCCCCCAGTGCAAGAATCTTTTTTTTTTACCTGTAAAAAAAACAATCCATCAATGTTACACTGCCCACCACCTGACCCTCCCACTCAGCACCCACAATCCCACTCCACCCCAAGCCTTTACTTAAGATTGGGGGTACAACACCATTATCCTCTCTGGAACACAGACACGTCTTAACTCTTCAAAGCTGGACCATGAACTGAGGAAACAGATATGCGGCTCAATGTATTTCAGTGGGGTGTTGAACTTAGTGCATTACCATGTTTGCATATTTTTCGCCCAAATTTTCAACATGCCTTCTTTCAAAGGCACTGTTATTAGGTAGATCGGTCTGGAAAAGTGATTTTGCAGTCTCTGCACAAAATCACCTTTTGGGCAGGAGTTAAACATTTTCGTTGTACTTGTTCATGAGGTGGTGCCATAAGAAGGCTATGTTGAATATTTTGGGCAGAAATATTAGAAAACAACAAAGTTATGAGCCTACATTGAATTTTTGAAACACAGACTCGTAACTTTGGTAATTTTCAATATTTTCCCCCAAAAATTCACAACAAAACAATATCTTTACAGTGTCTCATGAATGTGACAGCTGTCGTTTTTCAAATCCTGGGCAAAATGTTTTTTTTACATCCAGAAAGATAATTCGCTGTCCTGTGCAAAATCATCTTTCGGGCAGGAGTTGAAATTTTTCTCTGCCCTTGTTCCTGAGGTGGGGTCTTAAGAAGGCTATGTTGAAAATCTGGTGTACAAATATTAAAAAAAAAAAAAGTTATGAGTCTACATTGATGCTTGTGAACTTTGGTAAGTTTCAATATTTTACCCTGAATTTTCAACATAGCCATTTCTTTACAGCACCTCGTGAATGTGACAGCGGTCATTTTTCAACTCCTGCCCAAAATGTACTTTTGTGTCCCGAAAGTTGATTTTGCAGTCCCTGTATAAATTCCCCTTTTGGCCAGAAATTGAACATGTTTCTGCCTTCTTCATGAGGCAGGGTCATAACAAAGCTACGTTGAAAATTTGGTGTACAAATATTACAAAACAACAAATTTATGATCCTATGTTACATTTTGCTAACACAGGCTAATAACTTTGGTAATTTTCAATATTTGTACCCCAGATTTCTCCCATGCAACCCTACCGGCTCTGGCCAGATTGTGTTTCCTATGGTTACAGGTAGGTTTACCATTGTTGAATCCCTTTTGAATCATTCTCTCTGTTTCTGTTTGTGGAATTCCTAATGCACAACTAATGGTCCTAGGGCTCTGTAGCTCTCCTGAGAAGAACAAGTGCTGGAAGGATAAGGATGCTTCTCCAGACCATTCATGTTCATCTATTAGACAAGGTAAGTCTACAGATAAAGACAGGTCACAGATTCTGGGTGTGGGACCCACCAGCACCCTCCCAACTGTCTCTCAGACATCAAGGTCGGCATCTGGTGTCTCCTTATCCTCCCCACCTGGGAATTCACAGCCAGTTCCACTGTCAGGCACTGTCCCTTCGATGGCTCAGCCATTGTTGTCCTCTTCAGGCTCCATCAATGCACAGGTATTATATCAAACAATGCCACTCTATTTCTGCACCGGCTTCTGCTCCCACAATCGATGCCTGCTCCATTGATACCTCCAGCTGGCACATCATCAACACTACCATTGATGCTCCTAGTCTCTGTCTCAGCTTCTGTTCTGGGCATAGATCTGCTGCCTCATTTGTCTTCCTGTCCCATCAACTCTCAGCTGATGTTGAGCAACACTGATGACATACTGGAATATAATTGAGAATACATGGAGGAAGAGGCCATGGATGAGGAAGAGGAGGTTATAGAAGTTTTTAGCGCAAGCACCATTCTATCCACTTGCTCAGAGGAAAGTGTGAAAAACACACATAGATCTCCCCCTGAAGATGTTGCTTTTCAAGCTTTCCCTAAATAGGTTCAGGCTAAACTGGGGTTTCAAACTGAAGAGGAGGATTCTTCCAAGAAAAATCTCTATGGGTTCTTGGAAGTTTCTGCCTGTCCTACTGTGATTTTTCCTCCTGCACATTCTGCACTTGAGCATGTTACTTTGGCAGACTGGCGCAGACCTGCTCAACTGCCTGCAGTTCCCAGGAAGACACATAAACAATATCCAACCCCTACTGTAAAGCCATATTATTCTTCACTGCCTGAAACAGACTCTGTGGTTATTATGGCTGCTTATGACATATCCAAGGCTCACTAGCACATGATCTTCCTTCCTTCAGACAAGGAATTGAGGAAGCTGAATGTGATATGGAAGAGCACTTTTGCTTCTGCTTCCATGGGTTTAAGAATTGTTATCAGGTAATATCTGCTGACAGCAAAATGCCCTGGGACCTCCCTCTTTTACCATTTGCCCCTGTATAGCCCTATCTTGTTGCTGTCCTATTCCACTCACAGCATTTCCTCCCTTATCCCTTTCCCATTCCTGCCCTATTTTCATCCTACCTCATCCCCCCTTCCTTTACCCTTCCACTCCCACTTCCCCTTCTCTCCTCTGTATCCTCACCTTGTTCTTTCCCTCTACCCCCCATCCCCGTGGGTCTTTTCTGCTTAAGCTTCATTGTGGAATCTCCTTCCTTGCTCTTATTTTGCTCCTTCCACCCTCCGATTCCCCCCGTACTTCTCTCCTTGTAATCCCTTTCAACCCTCTTCAGACAAGGCCACTGGCTGCACTTGACACAATATTTATCTTGCCATATTGTTCTTTTGTTTATGTAATTACTTTCCTCATGTTGTACTACTCACTGCAACCATTGTAATTTGCTATTCTTGTGACTTGATGTGGAACCTCTGTAAAAGAGTGCTTGGCTCAAAGGTCTTTCCAATTTGTTAAATAAATAAAAAAATAAATAAAAATATCATACCCCCCTATTCCCTCCTCTCTTTAAGTGTATACATATTGAGGTCCTTTAATCAATCCTCATACATTTCCTGATGCAAGCCCTGCACCATCTTGGTCACCCTTCTCTGGACCACCTCCACCATGTCTATGTCTTTGCAAAGATGCGGCCTCCAGAAGTGAATACTGTATTCTAGATGAGGCCTCACCTGTATTTTGTATAACGGTATCACCACCTCCCTTCTTTTGCTAGTGATACCCCTACCTATGCACCCCAACATCCCACTGGCTCTCCCCACAGCTTTGTTACATTGTTTGACCACCTTTGGATCATCTGAGATGATTATTCCTAACTCCGTCTCTTCCCTGGTGACTGTCAGCAAGTCCCCCCCATCCTGTAGCTTTCTGCAGGGTTTCTTAGCCCCAGTTGCATGATTTTGTACTTCTTTGCATTAAATTTTAATTGCCACATTTGTGAACATTTTACAGCTTTCCCAGATCCCTCCTCATCCTTTTTTACCCCACCCCCACCCCCACGGAGTGTCTACTCTGTTGCAGATCTTGATATTATCCACAAATAGGCAAATCTTCCCCTCCAGCCCTCCTGCAAGGTCACGGATGAAAACATTTAAAAAGACTGGCCCCAGTGCTATTCACCGAGGTGCCCCACTGGTCGCCCTCCTTTCCTTGGATTTGATCCCATTTACTATCCCCCTCTGCTTCCTGTCACTTGACCAGTTGCTAACCCAGTTTTCCACTGCGTGGCCCACCCTCAGGCTACTTAGCTTGTTCACCAGTCTTCTGTGCTGTACGGTGTCGAAGGCCTTGCTGAAATCGAGGTAGGCAATATCCACCACCCCTCCCTGATACATCTCCTTTGTCACCCAGTCAAGGAAAATCAATCAGATTTGTTGGACATGACCTTCCTGCTGTGAATCCATGCTGCCTTGGATCCTATGCTCCCATGGTTTCCAAGTGTTCCACAATCCTTTCCTTAAATGGTCCTTCAGGTTTCATGCTCGTAACTGGTTAAATAAACTCCCCATCAACATCTTAGAAGAACATAAACTGGACCCTTTCAAAAAGAAATTTAGCCAATACCTCACTGCTATTAGTAGTTGTGATTGCCACACTTAGTGCCTTTTCAGCCTCGCACATTGCCTTCTTCCTGCACCCTCACCATCCTTACCTCCTCCCCATCCATTGTCCCACCCCTTCTCCCCTCTCTGTTTCCCTGTTCCTGCTACTTGTCATTCCTCTCCCTTCCCCTCCCTGACTCTCCTTCCCTTCTCTCTTCTTCTGCTCCCTCTGCTTCTTGCACTTTCACTCCAAACACTGCTCACAGACCCCTGCCTGTCCTTTCTCCCCTACTCCCACTGTCCTACTCCCACCCCGTCACCCCTCCCATCACCCACTACACTCCCTACCATCCCTCTGTCCTCCCTCTCATCTCCCAATTTTCTGCTTGACAATGTCAAATCCCGATAGCATCCTTTCCTTCTCTGTCCCCTCTGCACTCCTATGACAATGTCAGATTCCTGACAGCATCCCTCTTCACCCTTCCCCCTGTGTACCTCCTTAAGTCCCAAAACCTACTGCATTTCTTAATTAAACTTGAATGTAAACATTTAACCAGATTGTAACTCTTGCTGTAACCTGAATTGTTAACCCTTTACCAGTCTGTAACTTTCATGAATGATTGTACCCAACTCCATGTATCATGTATTCCACTTGTCTTATGTTTAGTTCTTTGTTGTGTTGTATTTACTCTGACGTGGAACCTTTGTAAAATAGTATTTGACTCAAAGGTACTGTAATCCGAGACTTGAATGAATAAATAAATAAAGGTGTATATATAATTAAATATCAGAATTGCCTTGGGAAGACAATGGCCACTCTGGCTGAAACTTCCCGAAGAGCTAGGACAAAATACTGGTTCAGCATACTAAGTTAATGGCAGGAAGTTGGTAGGCACCTACTTAGATCAGCCTGTGATGCCTCTGATGAAACAGCTGGGGCTTTTGCTTCTGTCACCACATTTGGCTTAGGGTGGTTGGTTTTTCATCTGATATACAACAATCTGTGATGAATGCTCCTTTCAGGGGAAATCAATTGTTTGACAATGATGCTTTGAATGCTTTAAGGGAATTGCAATAGTCTAGAATGATTCTTAGATCCTTTCATACTTTGAGCTCCAAACCCATGGGATAGGGTCGTGGATCTTTTTGCAGACCATATGCCCATCCAAGCCATGGTTATTCCAGAGGTCCCAGTTATGGTTCACAGAGACCTCGGTCTTCCACTTCCCAGGCTACAAACTTGCCCCCCAGTGTCTATGCCAGACTTACAAAAGATCAAACCATTTCCAGCACACCCACCACCTTCTGACTCCCCTCCTCTTCCTTTGGCTTCACCACCTCAGGAAGTTCTGGTGGGAGGGCACATCTCCCTCTTTCTAGCAAAGTGGAGGGAGATAACTACAGATACCTGCATGCTGGAGATGGTTCAGCATGGACAAGCCCAAGAGCTCCTTTTTGTTCCTCTAGTTACCCCCAATTGCAAACTGATACCCTCTGAGAGATCTTGCCCTTTTGCTGGAGAATGTTCAGTCCCTCCTCTACACAGAGGCTGTGCAATAAGTCCTGGTTATGGAAGTGAATCAAGACTATTACTTCCGGTACTTTCTGGTTCCAAAATGGACCAGGGAGTTAAAGCCAGTACTAGACCTTTGGGGACTGAACCTTTTCTTAGAATACAAAAAGTTCAGAATGATCTCCCTGCACTCCCTTCTGCCCCAACTATTAAAGGGGAATTGAATAGTTACACTGGACATGAAAGATGAATACCTTCTTGTTAAAATTCATAATCACACAGAAAATACTAAATTGTATTTCACCTCGGTGTCTTTACCTAACTATTTGCTGAGGTAGCGCCCTCTGCAGGGAGAGTGTGTATGTCTTTCCTTACATAGACAGTTGGCTGTCAAAGGCTCCACTTTGGGAAGCCCTTGTTACTGTTTTATACCTAGCAATTGTTCAACCAATTGGGCATACTGGTCATTGAGTCAAAATCTGCTCTTAACACTTGCCAGAAGCTCTAGTAGGGGCCATTTTGGACATGGGTGTTGAGCAGGCATCCCTGCCCTCAGACCGTACTATGGCACTGGTGGCACAGGCACTGCTGGTTACCTCCAGTGTTTATGTATCAGCCCGATGTCTGCTAAAACTACTTGGCCTGATGGTGGCTGCCAACCAGATTGGTCTGCTGGCCTGCCTCCATATGAGGATCCTGCAGTACTTCCTCAGAGTGCAATGGGATCAGCACTCGGATGAGCTGGAGTGTCTAATAGAGGTCACTCCTCCTCTCTGTCATTCCCTGCTCTGGTGGTTGGACCACTCCAACCTAGAGAAAATGTCCCCATTCCTAAGGCTACTTTCCCTGCTAGTTATGACCACAGATGCTCAGGTTCAGGGTGGTGTGCTCATTTGGAACCCTTCAGAAACCAAAACCAATGGGACCCACTTGATATGGTGCTTCACAGCAACACTCTGGAAATGAGGGCTGTTCTGCATGGCCTACTGCCTTTGCCACCCTCCTACAGGGGAATCAGCTGTTAATTTACACAAACAATATGTGGATGATCATGATGTACTATATCAATTGACAAGATGAGGTTCATTTGTACACTCTCTGCAGAAAGGGGATGAGAGTTTGGCACTGGGTAGTGGAATGTGGCATATTCCTGTTGGCAGCATTCCTCTCCCATGCCCTGAATGCACTGGTGGATCAGCTCAGTCAGTCCAGTGTGCAATGCCACAAATGGGTACTCTTGCACTCCATTTTGGATGATCACTTAGAAAAATGGGGTCATCTAGAGTAGACACAGACCTACTTGTATCTCCAATCAATGTAAAACCACTATGTTTCTGCTTGCTCGTTCCAGGGCCTGGGGTTTTTTGGTGAGATGCATTGTCCTTTCTTGAAAAGAGAGGTTTCTGTATGCTTTTACCCATGCCATCTAATACAGATGGTTCTAGTCAAGCTGTGGGCAGAGCCTGTCACCTTGATTCTGGTGGCTCCTCACTAGCCCAGACAAATTTGATTTCCTCTCCCAGTCCCCCTATGAGCAGGAATTCTGATGCAAGAGCAGGATGCTCTGATGCACCCTGAACTTCGATCTCTGCACCTTCATATGTGGCTCCTGAGGACATAGAGTTCTCATGCTTTGGGGTTTCCCCTGTGGTGGTTGATGTTCTCTTAGTGGCTAGAAATCCATCTACCCGGTACACTTATACAGAAAAATGTTACATTGTGGTGTACCCGCCATGCCCTGGATACCTTTTACGTGTCCAATTACAAAAGTGATAAACTACCTATTGTACTTTGTGGACTCAGGGTTTGAATATTCTTCTATAAAGATCCACATGGCTGCTGTGTCAGTTTTTCATGCCCTGACAGAGGGCAATACTGTGGCCCAGCTGGAGGATTCACAGATTCCTAAGGGGTATTCTCCTTCTGCACCCCCAGTCTGAGATATGTTTCCAGTGAGGGACTTTAATTTGGTCCTAGAGACCCTCACTGCACCTCCCTTTGAGCCTGCCGCTACTTGTGAGCTGTTCTTCCTTTTTTGGAAGACACTGTTTCCAGTGGTGATCGCATCTGCTAGATGCATCTCTGAGTTGCAGGCTCTGGTTGCAGATCCTCCATTTATTATTTTTCACAAGCATGGTGTTACCTTACATAACAATCCTCATTTTCTTTCAAAGATGGTGTCTGAAAGTACATTAAGTCAGACTCCTTCCAGTTTACTTTTCACCTCCCACAGATGGGAGGAGTGTCATTTGCATATGCTGGACATCCGTAGGACACTCTATCGGTACCTGGATCATACAAAGAATTGTAAAAAGTCTTCTCAGCTATTTATTGCTTTTGCCTCCTGAATAGTGGGCTCACCGATTACTAAACGGGGCCTGTCCAAATGGCTGGCCAATTGTATTACGTTTTCTTAACAGAAGCATGGAAGGCAGCTTCCTGGTCCTGTTCGAGCTCATTCCACCTGTGAGGTGGCTATCATGTGGCTTGTTTTCAAAATATGTCTACTGCTGACATCTGTGCTGCTGACACTTGTAGTACTTTTCATACATTCACTAAACACTACAATCTTGACATTGTCTGCATACACATGCCAGCTTCATCCTCAGTATTCTGCAAGGCCTTCTTACTCAGGATCATTAGGTGTGGCCATTCTCTTTAAGTGCTTGGTACTGCTTGGGAATGGTTCCATGATGTAGCTCAATGGGGGGGGGGATCCTCGAAGAAGGTAGAATAGTTACCTATTGCAGTAGTAGATCTTCAAGAGAATCTCCTCCACTGAGCCACAGCTCTCCTTCCCGTCTTCCCCCCTTATCATGTGATGATACTGTCTGCTCGTGCAAGCTGTTTCTCCTTAGATGTCCCTATGGCATCCATACTCAGGTTCCCATATCCTCTCCTGTGTGCCTGGTGTGGTCATGGTAGCTTCAGTGCCTGCCAGTTTGATGATCCTCTTAGTATATCTCTGGTGGAGAATTTATTTATTTAGCTTTTGGTAACCAGGTAGGTGCACTAGGCATAGCAATGCCTATTTTCAGGCATGACCCGGGAGGGTACAAGTGGAGTACATAACAACAAACAGTTTAAAAGCAGTAAAACAGTAGGTGAGATGGGGTACAGGTCCAAAATTAAATGTTTATGTAAAAATAAAATAACAGTAGAGACAATATCAAATGAAAAAATTAAAAAGTGCTAGTTAACAATGTTCGAGACACAAAATAGGAGAGATAGCATTACAAAATAACAATAAAAGTGTAGTTAAAATGGGAAACCCAAATAGATCAAGTTGTGACCAAAACAAAGGACTAGAGTTCCAAAGAAGTAAATGAGTGACAGTTATGGGAGAATCCAGAGGCATGACCAGGGGTGTATGTGCAATTCTGTTGGCCAAGTATGGATTGGTAGGTGGAGAAGTGGGAAACTAAAGAGCGAGGTGGGGAGGTGGGGAGGGGTGATGCCTAGGAAAAAGGGCACAGGCAAAGTGGGAAAGAACAAAGAAAGGAGGTCAGGTTAAGTGGAGAGTTTGGGAGAGAGGGGCAGTATTGGGTAGAGGCGTGGTGGCCAACAGGTAGAGGATGGAGGGTCTATGGAGGGTGAAATCATGTGCGGGGGTAGAAACGAGTAGATGAGTATGGTGTAGCCTTTTGAAGCAGGCATGGGTTGAAGCAAAATGAATAGCTATGGGAAGGGAGTTCTAATATTTGGGTGCAATATATGAGAAATCCTGTGCTCCCATTGCAGTTTTGCATCTAGGAATGTGGAGGGGAGCTTGTTCAGTGGATCTACACCCATAGGATATGGTTTGTGTGTCTAACATGGAGGCAAGGAATTGGGGAAGACCTGATGTGGCAATACTGTCAATGAGAGATCCAAGGGACTGGAGCTGATAGGCAGTAGGGGAGGGCCATTTTAGATCAGCAGAAAGCTGACAGTGGTGCTTGTAGCGAGGGGATGCAGAGGCATAGCGGCAAATGGTATTATAGGTGGTATTCCACTTGTGAAGAGTAGTTTTTGATGCTCCTAAGTAGGTGACCAAGCCATAGGCTAGTGCCAGAAGTAGAATGCCTTGTGCAATAACAAGTCTAGCCGATGGGATAAGGGTATAGCTAGTCCGGAAGGTGCTACCATGCTTGGCATTTACGGATTTACAGGTAGCAGTAATGTGCTGGTCAATGTCCAAAGATTCATCAAACATGATACCCAGGTACTTGAAAGAGCTGGTATTGACCAATGGTGAGCCATCAGTGCATAAGATATTCAGAGGGTTAACCCTTAGGCTGCCAACATAATTAGAACATATAGGAATTTCAGACTGATATATCACTCCATGGTACAGCAAGGGTTAAGGTTAGTCTAGCAGGGGAGCCAAAAAGCATGGAGTGAGTTTTATCCATGTTAAGAATAAGGTTGTTTTCAGTCAGCCAGGATTGAATGTGGAGGAAATTTGAGGAGAGAGAGTGATTTATAACTGAGCTGTTCCTGGCAGTGGAATAAAGAACAAATTCATCTGCATATAGCAGAGATGAGCAGTCTGAAGAAAGAGTGAGGAGAGATCATTAATGAAGATGGAAAAAAGCAGGGGGCCCAGAATGGATCCCTGTGGAACACAATATTCATAGTGGAGAGGTTGGAAAGGAGAGAGTTGTAATTCACAGCCTGCTTCCTGTTCGACAAATAGCTCTTGAACCAGGCCACGGTATCTATAGAGAAGCCAAGCAACAGGAGCTTGGTGGGGAGAAGGGAGTGGTTTACAAGGTCAAACACCTTGGTTCGGTCAATGAACACTGCCCCAGTCAGTCCTTTATCCATAGCAGTATAGATATAATTTGTGAATTTCAGGAGGGCCGTGGCAGTGCTATGGCCTTTGCAGAAGCCATGGTGGGAGACAGAGAGGAAGTTATGTTCTTGCAGAAAAGAGATGGTTTGCAGGTCTACTAGTTTTTGAAGTATTTTGCTAAGAAGGGAGAGAAAGGCTATAGGCCTGTAGTTGAAGATATACTTGGGATCGTAACTGGGGTTGTATGGCACATGCGCCGCTTCTACACACATGCATACATACTCCTGGGGCCCCTGGGAGAAAAAAACAGAAGGGAAAATGCACCGGCAGCAGGATGAAATTCGGATACCCGCAGGCGCCGCTCGCAGGCCAGACAAGGTAAACGCTGGTAATTCCGGAGGACAGGGCTGGGGGGGTTGGTTAGATGGGGCTGCCGATGAAGGTGCAAAAATCAAGTCCTGATAAAAAAATAATGCATTTCAGGTTATTCATGTTTTAACTGTGTCGTCCATCTATGTGTTTTTGCAATTAATTAACAAGAAATGGTGTCCTATTTTTTTTTTCTTTTCAAATCAAATGTGGATGGAAAGAGCATAATATTTTCAGAATCATAACACATGCTCCGGTTGTTTTTGCAGTCTTTGTCCAGAAAAGGCACACTGAGCTATAACTTGTTCCAAAAATGTGTTTTGGGAGCACAGGGAGGTTAAGTGACTTGCTCCAGTCACACAATATACATGTAGAGCATGTTGGAATCAAAACCCAGTCTGCTGGATGAATGATGTTTGTTCACAGCTCTTCTAGGCTGTACTGCCAGCTGATTAGGGAAACAGGGGCATGCTCCTCCGTCCCACCTGCCGACCAAAATTGTTACTGGCAACAATACCTTCACAAGCAAATCTTGCATTCTAGAACAACTCAACAATCACTTTTCCACTGCTGGTTTAGCTTTTGATACTTCACCAGTGAGCAAGCTTCTCACCTAGCCCAGCACTAATGATCCTTTATGCCCGTACACCAAGACAACCCATCACTCAGCCAAATTTAGCTTCCGCCCAATATCCTACAAGCAGGTCAAAGATCTCTTAGCTACCCTGGACACTAAAAAAAGTGTCAGTGCTGACCACCTTGAACCCTTTTTCCTGAAACTAGGCTACCGCTTCCTGACATCTCCCATCATGCACCTCTTCAATCTTTCTTTATCACAAGGAGACCTCCCTGCCATCTGGAAAATAGCACACATTATCCCACTATTCAAATCCAGTGACCCATGTGATCTCAACAACTATAGGTCTATTTTTCTGCTACTCATCTTGTCAAAATTACTAGAAAAACTAGTCAATTCTCAATTGAGAGAGTATCTGGAAACTCACAATTTGCTTAACCCCCTACAGTCCAGTTTTAGGCCAAAACATAGTACAGTTTCAGCATTCACCATGGTCACCAATGACTGACAATCCGCTCTTGATTCTAAAAAACATGTCTGTGCACTCTTTTTGGATCTAAGCAAGGCATTTGACGTTGTCAGTCATGAGCTGCTACTGTCTATGTTGCGTGACCTTGGCCTAAGTGACATTGCCTTGAAATGGTTATCCTGCTACCTTATAGAAAACAACTTGTCAAAGCACAGGGTGATCTTTCCCCTTTTAAAACTCTGCTGAGAGGGGTGCCACAGGGGGTCAGTCCTGGGGCCTCTATTATTTGCAATCTGTATCAATGACATTGACCCTAAAATCAGTACAGCAAGTATTCATCTCTTTGCAGATGACACTGTACTCTACGCTATTAGGCCTACCCTTGAACTCACATGCATGGAGCAACAGCACGAATTTATCATCTTTCAAAATAATCTACTGCAGCTGAAATTACTACTCAATGCCAAAAAACAAGTTATGTTTCTCTCCTCTCATGCACAAGCAACAGCTGCTAACCCACTGATCACCAACCTGCAGATACTGACCCTTTTGTGGGAGTCACTTGAGCAGTGGACAAATTCAAATACCTGGGATTCTGGCTTGATTGTAAACTTTCATTCTTGACACATGTTGATGAACTATCTAAAAAACTGAGACAGTGACTAGGCCTTTTCTACTGCATCAAACATCTACTCAACCATAGAAACATAAACTTTGATGGCAGATAAGGACTGCTTGACCCGCCTAGTCTGCCCATTTTCCTACCTACAGGATAAGCTGCAGATTCTAGTTAATCAACAGCCTATTTCTTCCTACCCCCCACATAAATTGCCTTATGTCTGTCCCATGCATTCTTGAATTCTCCCACAGTTTTAGACCCAACAGCCTCCTCAGGAAGGCTGTTCCATGCATCCACTACTCTCTCTGTGAAAAAATACTTCCTTACATTGCCCTTGAACAATCCCCCCTCTATCTTCAAATTGTGTCCTCTTGTTCTTGCACATCTCTTTTTCTGAAAGATGCTACCCTCTTGAACTTTGTTGATTCCACTGAGGTACTTAAAAGTTTCTATCATGTCTCCCCTCTCCCTCCTTTCCTCAAGGGTATACATATTTGAGGCTAAACTAATACTGGTTTAAACTACATTTCTCCCTCTTGTGGACTACGTTGTCCTTCTATATAGCCACTGCCCTAAAACTGCCCTAGCCAAATTAGATACCTTCTATCACAGAGTGTTAAGATTCATTACTAACACCCACTTTAATACTCACCACTGCTCCCTCTATGCACAGTTAGGCTGGTTCTCACTTACCATTAGAAGGTGGAGAAATGCCTCCCTCTGGATCTACAGATCCATTACAAATAAACTCCATCCCACATCACTAACCTCTTCAAATGTAGTCCCAGGGTTTATTCTCTCAGACGATATTATTACATCCTGTTCGATATCCCTTAGATAAGAACCTGCTACAGTGATTCATCCATAAGCCATGTCCTTCCCACGTTATGGAATACCCTCAAAAAATTGTTAAAGCTTACTCAAATAAGGATATTCACCTTTAAATCTCTGCTAAGACACTCACTGAAGGACACTTGCAACTGTTATTCCAAACCTGAACAGCAACTGCAAAGAATCTGTACTATACTTTATCTTGAGCACTTATCTTCCTACTCTGCTTGGAGTTTGTTACTTCTGTAGTGGCCTCTATCAGCTGTGCCCTTTTTGAACTCCTACCCTTACATGCTTCCCCCTCTCTGCCTTCTTCCTCCGTCCCATCTCCCCACACCCAAATTGAGTGTTGTCATTCCTGTATCTTCTCCCCTCGGATCTTTACTCTTACTCCCTCCTTCCCCCTCAGACCCCTCTTTTGTCCTTTTATGTCCCTCCTAGAGAACCAGTGTATCCTTAATGCACCTGTCCTCATCTCCAGAACTTTGAATTATACCATTAGATACTCCTCATATAATCTAGTACTGTCCTTCATGTGTAAAGTACATTGTCACTGTTTTGTATCTGTGTTTTTATGTTATTTTGCATTGTATCTGCAAACTGATTGTACTTTGCTTAACCTGTGTCCTCCCAGGACCACCTTGTAAATGAACTCACTCAATGGTGTTTTTTCCTGGTTAGATTAAATTGAATTGAATTGAATTGAAAGTCCAACAGAAGACTCCAGCTTTAAACCCCTGATACATAGGAAAGGCCTGCAAAGTAATTCTTGCTTAACTTCTTCTGGTATGTCTCGAACAGCTGGGTCTGGGGGCTGTCACCTCTGCAGGGATTTGCTTTTGCTAAATATGTATTGTGCTGTGGTCCTTCTTTCTATGTTGGTAGTGGCTGCTCAGGTTTCAAACCAGTACCTTTAGGTTTTACTTGAGAAACACTAGCTATAGGTAGCAGGAAGGATTTGAATTGTCCTGGATGTTTAAACTCACTACTCTTTCAAAATTAGAGACTCATGGCAGTTCATACTTGGTCCCAGGCCCTGCCAGCCACATTGGTCAGGAAGTGTCCTGCTGCTGCTGGCACTAATGACATGGCCAGCATGAATTCAGTCCTCAGCTGGCTGGTTTTCTATACACCATCTGTCGGCAAGAACCGTGGAGTTCATCTGTAGTAGCAGAAGTGTGAAGCTGAGGATCCTCTGTTGTCACAGATGTATACATAACTCATTCCCCCCCTCTTCTGAGTCAAGCACTGTGGCCAGCTGCATTTGTTCCACATGCAGTCTCTAGTCAGTGTGGGGACTTAGCAGAAAATATCAATTGCCACTGGGCTGGCCGGTTGCCTAGCAATAGCAGCTCCCCACATTGCTTACAGACTGTCGGTGGGGATGCTATGAGGTCAATTATAAAACCTGGGTTTTCATTAGAGGGTTGTGTTGTGCTGGCCAAACAAATTTTGATTTGCATCCCTATTTTTTGCTTGTTGAACTGTGGGAGAAACAAACAGCTGCAGGCATGGCAGAGAGCCACGGTCTTTTATGGCTTTTAAACTGTGATAGAAACATACAGCTGCAGGCATGATGGAGAACTGTGGTTCTTTACAACTTCAGGTTAATGGTTCTTTTATGAAGGTCACAGAGATGCTGGCTACTATGTGGTGGGCCAGGCACCAATGCTTTACCCGGGTTACCTCAGACTATATTGGACCTTTGTTAAGCAATACATGCAGTGATTTTCAGATTTTTATGTTGTTAAAAGCAAGCCCTGTGACTACCTTTTGAGATCGGGCAGGAAAGTAGTTAAGGATATTTTC
This sequence comes from Neoceratodus forsteri, assembly GCA_016271365.2. Lineage (NCBI taxonomy): Eukaryota > Metazoa > Chordata > Ceratodontiformes > Ceratodontidae > Neoceratodus > Neoceratodus forsteri. The sequence continues at coordinate 1,140,259,599 of CM057455.1, read as the reverse complement.
ACCTGCAGAATTTCTGCAATATGTTGAATAAAACAATGATCTGGAATGGTTGGTAACAAGGGATCAGGCTGTTCGAAGTTAAGTGGTAACTTTAAGGGCTGCAGTCTGTAGCATTCCTGACAGGGAGGGTTTCACAATTCTTGTCAGTCAGTTGCATGTCAAGATAAATTATAAATTTTGGGAGACATGCTACTAATCCACAGTCCACGGTCCAATGGAGACATGATTGTCGTGCATAAAAAGTTGACCTCCATTTGGTGGGCTGGTTGGCCTGCTTCAGCAACCGGTGCATCATTAAAAAGAAAAGAGAAAGATATCTCCTGCAAATTGCTTCTCTTCTGGATGTCCTCCATTGGTGGGGCAGCTGATAAACAGCCAGCAATTAAAGCCAGTTTCAGGCAGCCAGCATTCAGCATGGGGACAGGACAACTAGTAGTTTGGGGCCCGTCCCTGAGGGGAGCATTAGGGGCAGTGAGCAGGGGTCCAGGAAGTGGTTCACACCATATGGCAGACTTCTTTGCACACCCATCCTCCCCAGTGTAGTTGCTCCCAGCAACAGGTGTCTCCTGATCACGTAACCATTTTACCTGGAAAAACTTCATTATACTTGGACCGGAGCATTCCCTTTCTTTCAGGGGCAATCTCACATGCTTTATGAACAAAGTGCAACAAAAGGACATTTATTTATATTAAGTTTTGGCATGTAGTACAAGTCCTTAGTTAATTTCACCCATGCTAGCCATCCAAAGAGAATTATGGCTTACCCATCTTGAAGCAAAAGAGTAGTGATATTTGGAACTTTTCTTTAAAGGAAAACACTGGAAAAGACACAGCTTTCTTCAGACACTACACACACTCTCAATTAGTGCTTTCAGACAGTAACAACTTTTTTTAATGATTTAAAACAGCTACCCATGAGCTGGACTGGTGGTGCTGAGGGTCGAAGTGCTGGAAGCCACACCTCTTGCCATGCCAGCGGCCCAGCTTCAGTGATGGACTCAGTTTGCCGGGGGTCAGGAGGGAAGGAAGAGGACTGAGCATCTGGAGGACAGCTCTCCTCTCCCTAGGGAGGGTTCCAGGGTAGCTCGGTGTGTTGGTGACCCCAATGGAGATCAAGGATACTACAGGTACACCAACAAACATAAGGGGCAGAGTGCAACAGATGCCAGTAGGGTAGTCATACACAGGTGTCATTGAATGCCACACCCGAGGGGATAAAAACAAGGAAATACCCAATGGCCGAGTGAGGTGCCAGCTGGTTTCTGGGGGCCAATCCCCACATGCTCAATGCCGGCCACAGTCCTAACCCTACCCCCTAGGGATCCTTGGCCTCCTCCTGTATAGTTCTGGCAGGAAGGGAGGGATCCTGATCCCAATGTGTTGGCCAGGGGATGTGTTTCAGGTGAGCAGTTAGGAGGGAACACTGAGTGAGCCAGCTGGAGAGATGGCCCGGGCTACCAGGTGAGTAAACAGAGTTAAAAAAAACAGCTACCCACATCTTCCACTTCCTGTTGCTGGCAGCCACCATCTCATGAGCAGCAGTGAGATTCCTGAGCTCACTGTATGCTAATATGTCTGTTTGACATCTGCTATTGGTTGGCAGGACATAATATCATAATAAATACAAAGCATCATCTGGACTTTCACCCATTTGCTTGCTATATACCCATTTTGAATAGAACTTCTGTAATTAGCACTCATAGATTTTATTTTGACTGTAGGTGTCCGATCTTCCTTTGAAAGTTTCTAATGAAGGACTATCTACTATATTAACATAACATATTATGCTATATTAGAATAAAGCGAGCTCAGGAAGATCACTGCTACTCATGATATGGTGACTGCCAGCAGTAGAAAGTGAAAGTTGAAGGCCACTGTTTAAATCACTAAAAAAAACAATTAGAGGTAATTTTTTTAAAAAACATTACTGTCTGAAAGGACTAGTCAGGCATTTTTGTATCATCAGGGTAAAGCTGTGCCTTTACAAGTGTTTCCCTTTAAAGAAATAAGATTACATTCAGAAGTAAGTAGCTTAGCTTTGGGGATAGGTAGCATACTCGCCTCTGAGGCCGGGAGATCAGAGGGCCGTGGGTTCAGTTCCCACATCTGGCACTTGGGTTATTGTCCCAGTACTGACACTGTAGTGCAGCATGAGAGGGGTGCTGCACTTCTGAGGTGCCGTCTTTCGGATGAGATGTTAAACTGAGGTCCCATCTGCCTGGATGGGTGGTAGTTCAGGTGGATGTTAAAGATCCCATGGCACTTATCGAAAAGAGTAGGGGAATTTTTTATTTAAATAACATCAAAACAAATTAATTATAAACAGTGTTAAGTCACACAAAAATAATATACAAATCAGATGGCAAACAAATTAAATAAGTATTACAGTCATACATTATCAGATCAGTGTGTGAAAAGAATTATGTAGCAACATCCCCCACTAATGAGTAGGGGATTTTTTTATTATAATAACATCAAAAACAAAATAATTATAAACAGTATTAAGTCACACAAAATAAAATACAAATCAGAAGGCTAACAAAATCAAACAAGTATTACAGTCATACTGTATCGAATCAGTATGTAAAAAGAATTATGCATCAGCCCCCCCCCCCCCAAAAGAGTAGGGGAATTTTTCATTGAACAGAACTAAAAGGTAAAATGAAAACAAACCAAAATACAGAAAACACATTTGTAGAATTCACGTGATAGGAAAATCATTATCTGTTACCCAAGGTAAATTCCTCCAGTGTGACCTCAATTGGACACGACTATATCGTCCTGTTTCATATTTATAAATAATTAACAATTCAAAAGAGATTTTCTGTAAAAGTTCCTTATAAGAGAAATCTTTCTGCTGTAAAGTAAAAAGACACCTGTGTTGCCAAATAAACCATTTACAGACAGCAAAAATAATATGCAATATACCATGATCCCATTTGTTCCAATCAGAAGAATAGGAACCATAAATCAAAATATTGTAATTTACATGTTGGAAAGCTGGTTCCTTCCAAACAGTAGCAACATAACTCCAAAAATGAGATATATATGGACACAGAAAATATAAATATTGTATCATCTCAAAAGCTTGAAAGCAACCAGGATGGGAACAATAACGATCATGCAACTGTTTATGAAATTGATTCCCCTTAACATTAAGTTTTTTGTGACCACACAACCAAGTGACATCCCAGAATTTGGGAGGAATTCGATCATGAGAAATCAAACCCTGCAGAGACAAACGCAGCTCACTCGGACATTTCAGAAAAATAACAGGCTCTGAAAAACATGAGTCTAGAACAGATTTGTATAAAAAATTTTTGTTCTTTGAAAATATCCAGCCACTGGGAATTTTCCATTGTCGTAGTTTAAGAAAAACTTCACGGTGATAAGGTTGCACACTGAGAAGTGTACTAAGGCAGCTTAATCTGCCATTCACCCACTCAGAATACCATAACCCTATGGACTGTAAAAAAAGACTGGTCCACAATTTAGGAAAATTTGTTAATAAAGGTAAAAAATTTGAAAAAAGAAACTGACAATAAAAAAAAGGAGAGGATTTATCATATTCAGGCCACCTTGGGATACAGGTAAATACAGAATATTACTCTTAATAGGGTTAAGACGACTACCCCAAACAGCTTGGAAAAAAAATGCTAAATAAAGTAGCTTCCCTCTGCTTAGGAGGGGGAAAAATGTTACTCAAAAATAAAAATAAAGGCACCAAGTACGTACGTATTAAATGAATACGTTTCAGTTTAGATAATTGCCATCTATTCCAGTTTTGTACCATAATCATACCCTTGTTTAAAAGAATATCCCAGTTATAAATAGCAGGTGTGGGTGAACCAAAAAATATACCCAAAATCCTTATGGGGTGGGATGTAAATTTAATATCACACAAAATCGTCTGTTCAGGAAGCGAACCATCCAAGGCATACCCAAGACATTTGGACAGATTTAGAGCTGAACCAGAAAAGAACCAAAAAGTGGCACATATCCACAACAGAATGAACAGAAGAAACAGTAGGTGCATATGCAAATGTCATCCGCATAAGCAACAGTGGAAAAGGGTATCAACACTCCAGGAACTGAAACGGGGGGTACTGATTTATTCAAAGTATGTAACAAGGGATCAATACTATATACATACAATAACGGACTAATCGGACAACCCTGCTGAACTCCCCGCTGCACCGGAAGCATAGGTCCTAGGTGTCCATTTACCAAAGGAGATACAGTTGCAGACTTATAAAGTGTCTGCAACCAAGAAATAAAAAGGGAAGGAACACCATAATGTTTTAATGTAAGCCATAAAAAATCGTGGTTTACAGAATCAAAAGCCCCCTTTTGGTCTAGAGATAATACAACACCAGGTAAATCAGCAGTAGCGGATCTGTCAAAAATTTCACGCAAAAAAGCAACTGATCAATTATAGATCTATGAGGGAGTGTACAAAATTGTGCGGAAGAAAGTAAATAGGAAGACACAGACAATAGTCTAGTATTTAAGATTTTCATTAAAATTTTCAAATCAACATTTAATAAACTAATTGGTCTCCAATTAGAAAGAAACTTCCTATCACCTTTTTTATACAAAAAAATCAAAACACCCCTCATCAGTACTAAAGGACAATCAGAACCAGTTAACAAATCATAATAAACACCTGCAAATTCCTGAGATAATTGAGTCCCAATTAATTTATAAAATTCAGCAGTTAGACCATCCAGACCAGGTGCTTTATTGCTTGAAAGGGTAGGTATAACTTGAAGGACTTCCTGCGATGTAATGGGTTTAACTAAATTGGACAACAATAAAGGGGGGCAAAGAGGAATCTCAACACTGCTGAGATAAACCTGAGAAGAAGCTTGGCTCTTTAAATCCACAGTCTGAGCTTTGAAAAGAGCTGCCGTGTATGACGTCACCTCCGACATCAGCTCAGCTTGTGTACATTTTTCCAAACCATCACTCCCCAGTAAACTGGAAAAAACTTTTTTCCCAACCCTTTCCTTGGTACCAAGAAAGGGACAGACAGTGGCAAACCCACCATGAGTACCAAACCGTTGTTGAAAATGTAAAACGTTTGATTGATGTTTATGAAATGGTACCATTTTCTCTTTAAGATGTTTAATTTGGGAGGAAAAGTCATGCGCAGTAGTCTGGGCCATTGACATAACCTTCTGTAATTGTTCACGAAATTGTAAATAATAAAAATATGCAGCAGAGCATTGGAATTTCCCAATCTGTTTAAACAGAGACATAACATCCAGTTTAGTATCCATCCACCATACAAGTGGATTTTCATACATCTCGAAGAGAGACTTTCTAGCCACTATAAAATAATTTATGTTTTGCAAAATGTCCTGCTGCAATAGCAGTTGGGAATTTAGCCTCCAGAGGCCCCTACCAAAGGAAAAAGCTTCCATAGACCCAACCGTGATACATAATGCACAATGATCAGAAAATTCCACAGGGGTAACTCATGCAGACTGTAAAGGTAAATTCCTGTTAATAAAGAAAAAATCTATCCTAGTAGCTAAGGCACCCTTATGAAAAGTAGGCATCGAAGATGTATGTAACCGGGCGTACGCATCAATCAAACTTGCAGTGTGGACCACTGTTGCCAGACAAGACATATCACAAAAAACTTTGGTAGTTTTAGCACCCCTGCCCATATCTTTAATAGACAATCCACAATTAAAATCCCCACCCCAAACAACATTAAAGGAAGTACGAAGACAGGGTTGTAAAAGGTGGAAAAGATCCACCCTGGTTGCTTCATTTGAGGTGCATAGATATTGAGTAACCTGTAACATGCCCCCTAGTGTACAATATCCACAAGTAATGCTCTACCAGGAACCAGATCAATCAATTTCAAAACTTTCACAGTCAATGTAAAGAGTATTGCAACCCCAGTACATCTATCAGATCCTAGCGACCAATACGAGACCCCAAAGTGCCAACGTTTTGCAGCACTAGCAATTTCAGTAACAGTGTGCAAACGCGTATCCTGTAAAAAAAATACATTACAGTGTAGGGTACCCAGGAGGGAGAATAATGCAGATTGCCTTATCTGGTTTTTAATGCTGTTCACATTAAGAGAACAGAAAGTTAAAGAGGAAGCCATTTAAGCAATCATGAAAACTCAAGGAGGTTTACGTTTATTTTTTTTCCCTTTTTTTACCACCACAGAGTTAGATTTCAGAGGAAGGGTTGAAAAAGAAGCACCTTCTGAGTCTGCTGCCTCTGATTTACCCATGGAGTCCATTCCAGACTTGGAAGATTCAGAGTCAGCTTCAGATACATCCTGTGCAAGAAGAAGGGCATGAAAACGGTTAGTCGTAGGAGTATTGAGTAATTTTGGTACTTTAGAAGTAGGTTGGATATGATGGGTTTTACTCCGTGTTTCTCTAGAAAGAAAAGGAAGAGTCCAAGGGAGGGAAGGGGGGCATAGAACATAAGTCTGGAGAAATGGAAACCTGAGGCGGGGGAGCGCAACGGCATATCTGTGCCTAAAGTCGGAGAGGGGATAGGGACTGGGGAGGGAGTTCCAGAAGGGACAGAGAATTTCAAATTTGGGGAAACCAAGGTATCAGGGACAGCTAGTACAACAGGGGCAACAGGTATAGCAGGGGCCATAGAGAGAAAGTGGTTCTGGTATGTTGTGCAGTGGAAATTAACTGTCTTTGGTCTTCAGATGTTTGGGCTTCTGAATGTTGGTGAGCTGCCTCAGGGCAAGTAGCATAAGAATGTCCAGGGGCAGCACATAAGGAACATACCGCTATATTCTGACAGTGTTCCCACACATGACATAAAGAATTACACAGAGTACATCGAAGACGGTCACAAGCACTGCTAATGTGACCAGGCTTCCCACACCTATAACAAGATTAAGGCTGTCCAGCGTAAAAAAGGACCCCTCTATCTTGTCCCAAAAATATGCAATTAGGAAGATGCTGCAATCCATCATCAGAGGAACGTAGGATAACTCGAACACGCCAACCCCCAGTCCAAATATCCTCAGAATCAAAAATTGCCTCAGAATGCCAAAATACTGCGCACCTCTGTTTTAACCAAAAAATCAGATCTACAACACTGACACTTTCATTTCTAAAGAGAACTGTGACTGTTTTATGAGCAGGTTTAGTAAGGGGAAAAACATCAAAGGGGGACCATAAGGGGGTCAGTCTTACTACATGATATTTAGCCCAAAATTTTTCTAAACCAGTATGAAATTTAAAACTGACATCAAAAGTTTTCTCCCCTGATACATGTAACAGAGCATACAGTTCAGCTGAAGTAAACTGCAAGCTTTCTTTAAGCAATTTTTTTGCCACAAATGATCTATCAGGAAAGACATCCATCCCTCCTTTATAAATAAAATGAACTGCATTATGTCTTTTAGCTGAATAAGTTGGAGAATGAAAAAGAGAGGCATAAGAACGTGTGGTTGGTTGTCCCAAAGTTGGCACGATGTCTGGAGAAAGTCCTACTGAGTCATCCAAAGGATCAGCAAAACAGTCTTCCGAAGAAGGGAGTTGTGAAGTGTCTCTTTGTGGGTGAAAATCAGGTACTGGATTCTGAGTAAAGGATAGTTCAGGAGGAAGGGCTAAGGGAGAATCCTTAATGCTTTTGGAGAGAGGATTTTCGGCAGCAGTCTTAGTAAGTTTGGGAGTCGTAGGGCCAGAAGATCGTGGAGGAGAGACACTAGAATCTGCCAGATGTACCCCAGGAATTACAACAGGGGAAAAACCAGAAATCCATCTACCTGTGTCGGGGAGCTTAGCCCAACCAGCTGAAGTCAGTGACCCAGAAACTGACCAAGGAGTCTCTGCATCAGCAACCTGGTTAGCCCAGGAACGTTTATGGTCAGTAGAAACTTTTCTAGTAACAGGTTTAAAAGTACGTTGTTGTTTCGCATTGAAAGAAAAAATGGTGGCATTCTGTTGAGTAGAAACTGTAGAAACATACACAGTACCTGAAGTAGGTGGTGCAGGGCAAAGAGTAGTTGGAGATTCAGCCGGAGTCGTAGAAGCCTGTAAGTCAGCGTCTAGTGCTTGCTGCTCAATAACCTCGCTGTCAGACAGCATTTGCTCAACTGTCAGGGTAGTTTCAAATGGCAGTTCTGCATTCCACAGCTGAAGTGGAATCAAAGGCTGTACCGGAGCTTCAAAAGTGGTCTCAGAAAGGCATTCAGTAGATACATAAAAGGCAGAAGGCAAACTCGAAGGAAGCTGTTTCCTCTCAGGCAAGGAATGTGTAGAAATCGCAGGGTCATGCTTAGCGTCCAGTTCCATAGAGGCTTCAAAAAAAACATCCGAATTGATGGTTTCAGTTACTGAAGTCAAAACTGGCCCTCTGGCCTGCAGCACGTCCTGCTGCAACAAAGGCTGCTAGTCAACTGAGCTTTCCATCTCGACAGTCAGCAAGTCCCCCTACTGGCAAAGCAGTAGGGAAATTTCCCTGGTGTCCTGGCTAAATTTCCCTCATTCACTAAAAATACCACCAACAGCTTAATCTGGTTCAAGGTCAGTTGGCATTCATCTGTATCCCCCTTCCCCCGGGTTGTGCCTGAAAATAGGCAAGATTAGTCTAGTGCACTTACCCGGTCAACAAAAACTAAAATAAAAAAATAAAAAATAATTAATAAAACTTTTACCATTTTCTCTATGAATTAACACTAATATTGCATTTGTAACCATCAAACTCTATCAACTCTTACCTGGCAATGGATACATGTAGGGATGAGCGGATAGTAAAATTTTGCCAGATACCCAATTTCGGATAGTTAAGTTGGTTAGCTGGATTGGTTCAGATACTAACAGGTGGGATAGTTAATAGTTTAGTTTGAGAAAAACACCAAACAGAAGTATTTTTATAAACAAGTTTATTACAAAGAAAAACAGTACTTTATTTCTAAAAATGCCATAAATTCAATAAATATGACTACTGCCACATAAAATTTGCTCATGCTTTGAATTCCATTAAGTTGTGCTTTAAAAACAAAATCTTGTTTGCACTTTCTGGGGAAAGTCTTGATCTTCTATCTGTGGTGATATCTCCAGCTGCACTAAAGATGCATTCACTTGGGACACTGGTTAGTGGTGCTGACAGAAAGCTGTTTGCTATAGTTGCCAAAGTTGGAAACCTGCGTTCATTAATCTGCCAGTATTGAAGAGAGTCTTGTGTGGGTTTCTTAGGAACTATGCCCTCAGTGATGTAAGTTTCCAGTTCTGTGTTCCTATGTCGTCTCTCATCCTGCTCTGAAGCTGCAAAAAAAAAAAAACATTGACTTAGTGCTCCTTGACACACTCAAAAATCTAAATATAATTTAATGCCACGTTACATACACCCTTGTTGTATTAAGTAGTTCTGGGTAAAAGCCTCTTATGGGTCATCACCAGCCTCTGACGCTGTCTCCAACCTTGCTGGCACCACATGGTGTTTCTCTGTCTCTAGAGGATCTGGATTTGGGCTCCCATCCACTAGCTCCTCCAAAAATTGCTTGACTACTGCTTCTGCAAAGCTTTTACCACGTCTGTCCAAAAGAAGTGCAGCTTGTAGAGGGCATCTAGCAGAGTAGCAGCCGCTACCTCCTCAATAGCCTCATATTGTGAGAATCTAGTGTCCATTGCTGTAAGCAATGATCTTCTCATGCTGAGGAGACCAGGAATTTTAATTTTTTTCAATTGCATGGTATATCACTGTTGCTGTTGGTATTATGTCTGGTACATAGGCATTATCAAGGCTCAGCCTTTTCGTTTCACTTTGGAAGGGCTTCAGAACTGAACAGACACTCTCTGCTAAAGACCACTGGTAAGATGTTACTGTTCTGTTGTCTGTTTCAGAGGCATAGACTGTAGGCACCCTGCGTTGTTCTAATAGGCGTTCCAGCATGTAGTATGAACTGTTCCAGCATGTTGGTACATCTTGTGTTAACCGGTGGACAGGAACCTGTAGTGTTGTTTGTATGGGGTGTGAGTTTTTCAGTTGCAGTTGCAGAATATTTGAAATGTCCAACTATTGCACGGCCAGTGGCTAATAAATCTTTGACTGCCTTTTGTTTCATTATGGCTTCATTGACTATGAGTTGGGGTGTATGAGCCATACATCCTACACCAGGTACTGCACATAGCTTGATTGCTTTTATAGTATTTGGCCAATTGTTATGCAGCACTAGGTGCCTCTGGTGGCTTTTTATAGAAAAACTGTCCAGCACCTCCAGGAATTCTTTTGAGAGGTTTTTCCCTGTGTGGCACTGTGTTAAATGTTTCAATTCAAACAGGGCAAATTTTCTACTAAAGGAATCATCAACCCAGTGTGTTGTGATCACTAAATAAGTTGAGTTGAATATCCATTTGTCCGCATATCAGTGGTAAAGCTTATAGAATTTACTTCAAGCTCAGACTTCATTCTGGTATGAATGCGTACATACATGTCGGGTACAATTTGGTCAGAAAAATGTCTTCTGGAAGGTATATTATATCTAGGCTTTAAGACAGACATTAATCTTTTAAACTCTGGTTTATCCACCATACTAAAGGGATGCTTATCTATTGCTATCATTTCAGCAACTGCTTGTGTTATACTCCATGTTCTTGGGTGGTCATCAAGATATGGGTATGACCTCAGAATGCAAACCTCTATAGTCTGGTGCTCAATTTTTTAACTTCTTCCTAGCAGGAGGCTTACAAGTGGTTCTGCTTAATTCTGTCTCAGACTGCATAAGAGCAAACTCATCCTTATGTTTGTTCCTGAGATGATGTAATAGGCTGGAAATCCCATAAGCTCTTACTGACACCCCACGACTGATGTATGTAGGCTGTGGACACAAACTGTATTTTGCTTTAGAATCACTTTCATTTTCTATAGTGACATACTTCCACACCAAACTTTTTTGAGACATAGCTATGGTAATAGAAAAACACAAAACAGCTGCTGGCAGATCTTGGAGCTAATTAAGTGATGCAGTGTGTACAATCAAATTAGCTGTTAATTGGAAGCACTTAGCCACACACCCATAACAATGGCCACATTAACATGTAAAACACACAATCTGAAGCTGTCCCTCTTAATGCAACCTGCACTTTAAAATTGTAGCAAGTTAACAGCTCATTCAGAAAACAAATGCAGAACTATCAGTCCCCTTTAATTTCAGCAGCTATTTCTGTTACCAACTGTAGCCATCTATGAGATTTTACTAAGTTTAATTGAAAGAAACCAAATGTTACATACCAGAGTTGCTTCTTGAGATACAAGGCATTGAAGAGTATGGGAGCTGAAAGCTGCATGCTGGTATTTTAAATATTAAGTGGCTGCTTTAAAGGGGATCAGAGTTGTTTCTTGATGCTAAAAGTTTAAAAGACTGCATTGAAGAGTGTAGCAGACCAGTTGCTTTTGAAATACAAGGCTGCATTGAAGGGTGTATGAGCTGAAAGCTATTGAAATTGAAGGAAAACTCCATGTTAAAATCAGAAAAAGATAAGTAGTATTCTTATTTCTGTGTTATAACCTCTTCACAGTATTTTTTATTTCCTCTGACTGTGAGAGTTGTTTTTTTTCTAACTTTCCCTAACTGTTCTATTACTCTTGGAGGTTTCCATTCTGGTTTCTTTTATGGCCTCTTGTTCCAGACAGTCTTCCCAGAGTGCCCTTTGGTGTGATGTCTAATCGCCCCTGCAGGAAGTCAGTGACTTGCTACAGGGTCTGTCACAGCTCATCCACAGAGAGAATACTTCTTCCAGAGAAGTCACACTGCTAGATTTTGGGTGAGTGTAATCATTATTTTTTTTTATATTGGTACCGTGTCCTGCTATGTTCTGCTGTGTGTGTGTGTGTGTGTGTGTGTGTGTGTGTGTGTGTATTTAACCATGTCACTGTTTACAGTGGTTGTATCTGAACTCAGCTGGCTATTCCTCTCAGTTCCTTTCAGTCTTTGCACCAGTACTAAGCATCAAAAATTGAACATCACCTTATAGGTTGTAAAATAGCGGGACAAGGTACCAATATCAAAAAATAACAATGATTACACTCACCCACAATCCAGCAGTGTGTCTTCTCTGGAAGAAGTATTCTGTCTGTGGCTGAGCTGTGACAGACCCTATAAGAAGACACTGGCCTCCTGCAGGGGCAATTTGACATCACACCAAAGGGCACTCTGGGAAGACTTTCTGGGACAAGAGGCCATAAAAGAAACCAGAATGGCAACCTCCAAGGGCAATAAAACAGCCAGGGAAAGTTAGAACAAACAACTCTCACAGCCAGAGTTTAAAAAAAAAACACTGGGAAGAGGTTATAACACGGAAAAAAGAATACTACATATCTTTTTTTGATTTTAACATGGACTTTTCCTTTAAAGAGGACTTTTACATGTTAATTTAGCCATTGTTATGGGTATGTAGCTAAGTGCTTCCAATTAACAGCTAATTTGATTGTACACACCGCATCACTTAATCAGCGCCAAGATCTGCCAGCAGCTGTTTTGTGTTTTTCTATTACCACAGCTATGTCTCAAAAAAGTTTGGTATGGAAGTTTAGAAAATGGGCAAACACAATTCTTTCTTCTGATTGGCTGAGACACTTCTTTAGGTGGGCATCTATCAGACAACAATGTCCACTTGAAACGAGTGTCAGCCCAAGGTGCCACATAACCCACCGAAATACCCATGTGCTCACCTTGCTCCCTCACTGGCCAAAACCATGGGGCTGAATTTGAAATAGTCGCCATTTTTTGTCTCTCGCTACTAACTACCCAGTGCTCATTCCTTCATTAGCAGCCACCTTCCAGAACTGTCATCATCCTTCAATAGCTCATTTTTCAACTTTTAAACTATTAAAATATTTTCAGCCTCGGCAAAATAAAAAAAAAAAAAACCTGACCAAGTCGCGGGTCCCGACAAACCCTGCAATGCTTGTCCACAATCGGGAAGCCGAAGAAACCCAGCTACCACTTTCAGCTGCCCAGCCTGCCCCTGTCATGTGACTTTCATTCCATTTACAACGGTACCTCCAGTTCACATTGCCACTTTCGGTGCCACTCAGCCGATCGCTCACCTCTCCTTTTTTGTGCAACAAACTCCATTACATTAATAAAACAATTATCAGTAAATCCTCTGTGTGTGTGTGTGTGTGTGTGTGTGTGTGTCTGTGGAGCGGGGGGTTAACTAAAATATATACTAAAACAAGAGAAACACCAAAAAGCAACAAGAAACTACACTCATAAGCAGCAGCTCCCTCTGGTGACAATTTAACATCACTAAAGGGACTATTTTACAGAAATGTCTTTTTCTGATTATTTTTATTACTATTTTACCCTCTTTTTTCATAATAAAATCATTAAAAAAATGTAATTGAAGCTCCATTTTCTAAGCACAATAATACCCTCCAGGGTGGGCAGTATGGGCTATACCCGACTTTCCAGGGGCTATAAGGCCCTCTGCCTGTGGCGTTGGGCCTCATTACACCCCTGGGTGGGTGGGTATAGCCCAATACCACCCACCCTGTAGATATTATTGCTTGTATATGTCACTATAGAAAATGAAAATGATTCTAAAGCAAAATACAATTTGTGTCCACAGCCTACATACATCAGTTGTGGGGTGTCAGTGAAAGCTTATGGGACTTCTAGGCTATTAAATCATCTCAGGAACAAACATAAAGTTCAAAAGCCACAAAAATGTCATCCTGGAGAGAGCCCAACACATCTGTCTGGCTCATCGGGACCTCATTAGGTGGATGCTGCACTTAAATGTTGAAAATAATTATCACCAAATGTGTTTTTTGTTGCATTTTACATCCTTTTTTGTAACTGTGTGATACAAAAAAGAATCTTTTTTCATATCACAGATCATGAAAAAAATCCTTTTTCATGAACGGAATATCCTTCTCTCTTTATTGCATCTTATAATGATCGCCGTCCCTATTAAAAGAATGGATTCTTTTGCTGCAGACTTGCAATATGTACAGCTTTGCTGTCAGAGGATCCATCCGCTATATTGTTTTCTTTCCCTGGTGTCTAGTGGCACCCTCCACCCAGTGACAGCGTCATGACCAAGTGACAAAGTTGTGCAGAACACGCACCATGAAGTTGTCCAGAACATGCACACTCTCTCCTTCCTTGCTCAAATTCCCTGACTATAGCCAACTCTCTCATCCCCAAATCCCCACTCACATCTGCTAAAACATTCCCCAAACTTAGTAAAATCTCATAGATGGCTACAGTTGGTAACAGAAATTGAACCCCTACTGCTACTCACTATATCAGCTGAACGAAAGACAAGCTTGCTTGCAAAATCAGATGTTTGAAATTGTCGGTAATTTCAAAACAACTAATTTAGTGAGCGGGTGAGTCTTTCAATTATACAATACAGTGAGTGGCAGAAGCAATTTCTACAGTATTTTCATGTTAAGTAACTCATACCTCTTAACCTTCTGTCACTGAAATGTGGGACACTGACACTCAAAATGTGGGACACACCATCACACATAGAGATAATCTCAGAACACCACAGAAACCTCCTTTATGTTTTCATAGTCTAATATTGAGTTAGCACTTTAAAGCCTGAGTTTGCTGCACCTTCTGTGTGTGGGCAGTACCTCATCCATGTTGAATGAATGTGGAACAGACTAATTTTAAGGGGTAAAATGAGGGACATTTCCTATAATGTGTGACAGTTGACAGATATGAGATAACTTTCCTGGTGTTCAGTGATTACCACCCACCCCTTCCTCATCCAATCCCTGTTGCCATTTTTTTATTATTTTTATTAATTATATTTAACATTTTGGTGACCTGGCAAGGTACACTGAGCCGAGGTTCATTTCCAGGTACAACACAGGGACAGGAGTAACAAAAACATGCACAGGATTTCAACATATGCATAAATGCAAGTACAAGTATCAGTATAGACATATCTGGTTACAGACATTTTTAAGATACAATTTGGTGTAAGGCAACACAGGTTTATACATTTGACTGTAAAGTTGTACATAATCAGTGACGAGTAAGTCTACAAGTCTTGACTGTGGTTACTGTATTGCGGTGGAGTTGGGACGAGGGGGAGAAGGTGTAAGTGCTGCTTGAGAAATGAGTGAGAGAGACAGTTCCGGAGTTGAGAAGTTTATCAGTTCCATAAGGAAAGGAGTCTGTAGGACAGTGTGGATTTGCCAGCTAATGACAGGGAGTATGGTAGAGAGAAGGAACAGGTGCCCATGATGTGTAATATGTAGGAGGTGGTGGCTGCAGGGGACAGCATATCTGAGAGATAGGGAGGAAGCAGGATGAACCAGAATTCGGCTATAAGAGAAAGCAAATTAATATATTGTCGGTAGGATGGGATGGGATGCTGAGGGGGGAGTATAGGATGCAGTGATGAGTTCTGGGGGGAATTTGAAGCAAAGCAGCAGAAAGAATTTAGCAGGGTATCTAATCTGGATAATGAGGAGGCAGGGGCTATGTTGTAAACAATGTCAGCATAGTCAAAGTTTGGTGGTATCATCTTTGTCACTATTTTGTGTCTGACAGGGAGTGGGAGGGAGTCTCTGTTTCAGTATAGTATATTGAGTTTCGGGTGGAGCATTGAGGTGATAGCTTCTATATGCATTGAGAAATTTGGGTGGGGAGCAAGACACCCTCCCAGATATTTGTATGAAGACATTGTCCAGTAGAGTATGAAGTGAAGGCTGGGGGGGAGGGGGGTTCTGGCCAATTTTGGAGCTGAACTGAAGATCACTGAAATAATCTTGGAGGTGTTGACTTTCAATTTGATTGCAAGGAACCAGTATTGAATCTTATTTAGGTCCCATTGAAAGGGGCGGTGTGGACATCCAATAAGGTGGGCCTGGAGGCAAACAGGATGGTGTCATCTGCACACATGTGTATGCGGGAGCTGGAGCATACAGAGGGGAGGTCATTGATGAATACCGAGAACAGGATGGGGTCAAAGATTAAACTTTGTGGTACACCTGCAAGTATGGGGGGAGGAGTTGCCCAACCTGACAGATTGCAGCCTGTTTCTGAGGTATGATTAGAACCAGCTTACGGTGAGGGGAGCTAAGGCTGCAGCCTCAAGCTTGGTGAGGAGGAAGGGGTGGGAGACTGAGTCAAAAGTCTTGCCAGGTCCACTAAAACTGCTGCAGTCAAGTGTTCCTGGTCCATGACAGAGTGAATATTGTCCATGACTCATAAAAGGGATGAGACTATAGAATGATGTTTCCGGAAGCCAGACGAATTGGAACGGGAAACTTGAGGAGGTTAGGAACTCAGTCAGTCTGGAGTGGACTAAGGATTCTTGCAACTTGGCAAGGGCTGGGAGGAGGGAGATTGGTTGGTAGTTTCCTGATAAGGAGAGGTCACCTTCTTTGTGCAGGGTAATCACACTAGCGGATTTCCACGCCTGAGGTACAGTTCTGGAGGAGAAGGAAAGGTTTAGGAGATGGGCTAAAGGAGCAGCAATTTCTGGGGCTGATAGGTGAAGGAGTTTGGGGTGAAACCCCTCAGGGCTGGATTTGTTGGTGTTTAGAGAGCAGAGTGCCTGAATAACTTCCTGTTAAAGGTGAAATGACAAGATAGTTATTCAAACTGCTTTTAGAACAAATAATAAATGGAGTTACATAGTAATTTTTTTTTTTCTATTTTTCCCTCGTGTCACCACTGGCTGGGGCCCCATCGGTCATTCTGCCTGTTCCCCTCCTTCTGAGACCCTCCCAAGCTGTACTCTCAATTTCCCCCTCCACCCGGGAAACACCTCTGGAGAGTCCCCTGGTCCACACCCCCCAGAGGGGGGTCACCTTCTGCGCCGCGGAGCTACCTCTTCTGATACTCCTCGGGTGGAGGTGGAGGGCTAGATGAGATCCAGTGGGCAGGATCCAGAGTTGGAGGTGGGGGCAGGTGATGTCTTCCTCCTAGCCAGTGGGTGTTTTCTGTGTTCGTGAGTGTGAGTCCTCCCCCCAAGGAGCACGGACGTGCAATGACATCCAGCACAGGCTGAGCATGCTCCCGTGCCCCTCCTGTGGATGTCCGCCATTGCTCTCACCCAACATCAGTGTGATCCCCCGGCTGTTGTACCCCCAGCCTCTCCTGGGCATCACTAGTACCAAGGAATCATACACCCATCCTCCCCAGGAGAGGATAGCTGTCCTCCAGACTCTCAGTCCTCTCCTCCCCTGCTGATCCAAGCTTGTTCCTGAACTCAGGTCACCAGCGTGGCATGAGGTGTGGCTTCCAGTGCCTCAACCCTCAGCGCCACTTGGCCGGCTTAGTAATATAGTAATTGATCACACATTCCCCCATAAAGCAAAACATCATGGGCTGCATAAGCAAATCACCACAGAATATTATGCTGGTTCAACGTTAGGCAGAAATGCATGGTGCCAAAAGGCCTCTCACACAGTTTGTAAAGGGTGCCAACAGAAGACACAGACATGTGTTTCATCCTACCAGGACTCATCAGTGTGCCTCATCTGTTTGACACACCAGTGGAATGAACCAGCTACCTTAAGATGGTCTATCTGGGTTATGTTGTGGTGAACCCAATTAAAACAAAAAACAAGTTAAAAGACAAAGAACCTCAGTGCTCAAGCACTGAAGCAATGGTTACCCAAAAGGGCATTGGCTGGGAAGCCAAGTTTCAAAGAAATACAAAATCACACTGGCCCCCATAATGCAAAGCATCATGGGCTGCATATGCAAATCACCACCGTATTTCTTTGAAACTTGGCTTCCCAGACAATGCCCTTTCGGGTAATCATTGCTTCAGTGCTTGCGCACTGAGGTTCTTTGTCTTTTAACTTGTTTTTGTTTTAATTGGGTTCACCACAACATAACCCAGATAGACCATCTTAGGGTAGCTGGTTCATTCCATTGGGGTGTCAAACAGATGAGGCACACTGATGAGTCCTGGTAGGACAAACACGTGTCTGTGTCTTCTGTTGGCACCCTTTGCAAACTGTGTGAGAGGCCTTTCAACACCAAGCATTTCTGCTTAAATTTCAACCAGCATAATATTCTGTGGTGATTTGCATTATGGGGGCATGTGTGATTTTGTATTTCTTTGAAACTTGGCTTCCCTGCCAATGCCCTTTGGGGTAACCATTGCTTCAGTGCTTGCGCACTGAGGTTCTTTGTCTAGTAATTGATGGCAAGTAAGGAACACTAGGCCCACGTAATCTGCCTGTATTCCCTACCTGCAACAGCGGCCGCTGATCCTGTTTGGTCATTGGCTTTTACCTCTCATTTTAACCTCTATTGCTCACTTCTGCCTATCCCATGCATATTTGAAACCCTCCACCCTGTTTGCTCCTACTACCTCCTGCAGTAGCTCATTCCATGCATCCACCACCCTCTCCATGAAGAAAAGCTTCCTCACATTCCCCTTCATTCTGCCCCACAATCTCATATTGTGCCCCCTCGTTCTTGTACAGCTTCTATAATGAAAGACGTCACCCACCTGCACCTTGTTTAAGCCCTTAAGATATGTGAAGGTTTCAATCATATCTCCCTGTTCCCACCTCTCCTCCAGTGTATACATAATGAGCTCTTTTAATCTCTGCTCATATGTCTTTTGGTGCAAGCCTTGCACCGCCTTAGTTGCCCTTCTCTGGATGCCTCTGTCCTGTCTATGTCCTTGCGAAGGTGCAGGCTCCAAAACTGTACACCGTACTCAAGATGAGACCTCACCAGCATTTTGTACAGGGGCAACACTGCCTCCCTTCTTCTGCTAGTGATCCCCCTACCTATGCACCCCAACATCCCACTGGCCCTCCTCATAGCTTTGTTACATTGTTTGGCCACTTTTAGGTCATCTGAGATGTCTATCTCTAAATCCCTTTCTTCCCTGGTGACTGTTAACCACCACCCCCTCCAGTCCTGTAACTCTCCACAGGGTTTCTTCACCCCAGATGCATGACTTTGCCCTTCTTTGGATTAACTTTCAACTGCCACACTCTACAGTCTACAGTTTGTTAAAATGTTTATGTCATTCCAAATCATTATAATAGCCTCCAGAGCTGATTGTTTTCATCTAGTATCTGTTTTTGAATGCCTTTACGTGTGATATGATGCTGTCAGAAAATGTCAATCGGCACTAGCTGAAAATGTCATCACACCATCTGTCATCCTTCACTTCCTCATTCATGAAGGCTATAATGGGAAGCATGCCAGAAATGCAGCTCAGTTTTTCTATAGCTGCAGTAATCTCCTTGGTAATACATGTGCTTTACCATTATCTCGGCCTATCAGTTTCACTCACAACTCACACAGTATCGTTATTCAAATGCAATATCAACATGCCTAATAATATTGCACCGTATCTAAAGATTTCTTTTTTATCCGTGAGTTTTCATTACATGTATAACTAGAAAACAGTATTAAAATAATCAGCCACTATCAAACCTGTTGATAATGATAAGATAATGATACAGTAACCAGACTCAGTGTGAACCACAAAAAAGAATGAAAGCTAAAAGATGTATTATTTCACTGAACAGTGTTAACTGACGTGTCAAATGCACTTACAATTAAAGTTACCTAGTCAAAAAGGTTAGTAAATATAATAATAAATTTATTTTTAAAGCGCCTTTCACCCCAGTATCATCTGACGGCATCAGGATTGGAGGTTTATAATTGAAAAGTGTCAGCATACACATTGTCAGGCTTATGACTGCAGACTTGAAAACTCAGAACCGTGTATGTTGTTGTTTTTGTCAGCCCTTGGTGAAACGATGAAAGGCAATGCTCTCTTCACTGGTAAATAATGCCCACATAAATAAGTAAGTACCCATATGTGATAATTGGAGTGAATCTGGATCAAAACACTATTCCTTCATGTGGTATATTTTTTACCTGTTTGTTTTGAGATGTCACTGCTTATTAGAGCTGTTACTTTGAAAGCAAAACAGGGTCCCATTTTCAAATTCAACTACTGACTCACAATCAGTTAAGACTGTATTCCTAACAGGCGTGATTGCTAGCTACCCAAATGATCAGTTCAATAGCAGACAGAAATTGTCAAATGGATCTAATCAACATGACTAAGCACATGCTGACTTTCAACATTATGTGACATGTACTGTTGAGGGATTTGACCACTTTGCAGCTGGCGGCAAACAGAGGTACTGAGTTAATGCAGTCTTGAGACACTGATCGTTCCATATAGACTGCCAAATGATCGGTACTTCAGACTGGTGAAATTCAGTACAGAAACTGTACAAACAATAACAGCATAATTTTACCATCTATAGACTGATTTTTATGTTTGCTTGAGCACATGTGCAAGAAACATTATGCGGCAGCTTAGGAGAGAAGCGGGTGGTGGAAGCGCGGCAGCGTCACAGCCAACGGAGGCACTGCATTTGGAGGCTCGGCACTGGTGGGCCAGTGGAGGCACAGTGTGCTGATGACACTGGCTTCCAAAAGTGCCAGCAACTTGTAACGTTTTTGCTGCAGCAATCAGGGGATGCCTCGTCATTGCAACATCAGCCATTCCACTGCAATGAGGGAGCGACCCGTCATTGCTGGGCAGAACGTTGCCTACTGTAATATCATTTGTGAACATGGCGGCGTCTTGACCCCGTGTTCACAAACAATATTAATCAGCCCCCACTGCTGAGCATGTGCCCAATCCTCCTTGGCAGCATGCGTCCCCCCACAACAGTCTTTGTTTGCTGACAGGGGCCCCAATCCCTGTCAGCTTCAGTCCCTGTTCCAGTTTAAGTTGCCGACAGGGGATCCCACTCCCCATTGGCATAATGTCCCCCCTCCCAGTTTGATTTGCTGACAGGGGAGCCCACTCCCTGTTGGTATAATGTCACCCCCAAATAAAGTAGGTTTGTGCAGAGGGGGGTGCCAAATCTCCCTCGACTTTTGCACCCCATATGTGCCGAAGGGGGTGCCCAATCCCCCCATCGGCTGCAGCCGTCTCCCCCAAAAAAATACTCAGATGGCACACTGGAAGCCCACCCCAGCTTGCCAAATGTCCCTTTAAAAAGAAACCCATCCCTTAATGTTTTTTTTGTTTGTTGTTTTACCTGTAAATCAGAAAACGCTCCTCGTTGAGTCCGTGGCCTTCCCCACCACGCCCACCCTCTCTGCACAGAACCTGCCTCCCTGCACCTCCTCATTCCATACTTACCTCCAGAGCTCAGCATGATGATCTTTGGTGGGCCGGAACATGTCTGCACTCTTCAAAGCCGACCGCGAACTGAAAAAATACCGGTAAGCTGTATAATGGCATAAATAGGGTTTTTTTCAACTTTGGTGCATATCTAGGGCATTTTTGGGAATTTTGGCACCAAATTTTCAACATGGGGTTATTGGGACCCCTCCTCATGAATTCAGCCACTGTCATGGTGTTATTCGATCCTGAAAGGTGATTTTGCGGTCACTGCGCAGAATCACCTTCCGGGACTGAGTAATGAAATTACAGTGCCAGTGTTCATGAGGTGGCCTCTCAAAAAGTCTGTGTTGTAAATTTGGTGGAAGAAATCCAAGAAATTACTGTTTTATGAGTGTGTGTTGCACAGTTGGTACACACGCTCATAACTTCGCGAATTTGCAATATTTTCACTCCAGATTTTCAACATGGCCATCATTTTTCTGCACCTCCTTATGAATGGTATAGCTGTCATTTTTCACATCCTGGCCGATGTGTTTTCACACTTCCAGTGTAGAATAGTGCAGTTGCTCTTGGAAATCAGTGTTTGGAATACATTACAAAAATTACAGTGACACTGTTCATGAGCAGAGGTCCTAAAATGCCTATGTTGAAAATTTTGTGATGAAAGTCCATAAAATGACTGTGTTATGAGCATGCATTGCACAGTTTCCATGCACATTCGTAACTTCACACATTTGTAATATTTTAACTCCAGATTTACAACATTGCTATTTTTCCACACCTCCTTATAAAGTGTACAGCTGTCATTTTTCACTTCCTGGCCGAAATGTATTTTTGCACTTCCGGCACAGACTAGTGTGGTCGCTATGGGAAATCAGTGTTCGGGACACATTAAGAAAATCACAGTGACACTGTTCATGAGCAGAGGTCCTAAAATGCCTAGGTTGAAAATTTAGTGATGAAAGTCCATAAAATGACTGTGTTACGTGCATGCATTGTGCAGTTTCCACATATGCTCAAAAGTGCGAGCATTTGTAATATTGCCAGTACAGATTTTCAACATTGTCATCTCTTCACACCTCCGTATGGTTGGTACAGCTGCCATTCTTCACATCCTGCCTGATCTGTGTTTTCATACATGTGGTGCAGACTGGCATGGTCACTGTTGAAACTCAAAGTTCTCGACACATTGTCAAAATCACACTGCCACTCTTCATAAGAAGAGGCTCCAAATGCTTTCATGAGTTGGGATCACAAAAAGGCACTGTTGAAAATTTATAGTGCAAATACCAACAAATGCCCAAGGCGTTAGGGTTTTTAACCATAATGTCCCACCCTGTACAGACTGACAGGTATCGGGGTCTGCGTTTGGATTGCTGACTGTACTGCTCATGCCATCCCACCCCCACACCCCAACCACTTACTGGCATCGAGGTGTACCTTGGACTCTTCAGTCCCAGATTTCCCCCCATTCTCCTATGCTGCACCCATTTCAGCGTATGTCCTTATGGAATGGGGTGACTGTAAAGTCAAACACCCCAAGGCACACCTCAACATGTGTCAGTGTCTGCAGAATAGGGTGAGGTGACATGGCATGACCGTCATGAGCGATGACGCAAACACTTACCCCAATGCCTGTCCGTCTCTACAGGATGGAGGTGGGGTTAACGTGAAGTTCAATACTTCACTACCATTCCTATTCTGCATCTATCTAACTCCTACATTTCCAATGCTAATACCAGCAAGCAAACATTCGGCATTGATAAATGCTTGTTTTTATATGTACACCAGTTTATATGCCACATTTTACTCCATAAAAAAGGCATGTCACACAGGCAATTGTTTAAGGTAATTTTATTACATTTCACCTTTAAGTAACTTTCCTGGTATCCAGTGGTACACCGCTCCCTCACTCAGTCCCAGTTGCCATATTAAGTAACATCCCTCTTGTCCAGTGGCATCCCCTTCCCCTTCTGATCCCTGCTGCTATGTTTCATAACTTTCCTGATGTCCAGTTGTACTGACTCCCTCATTTGTTGACCCCCTTTCCATGTTAACTAACTTCTGGTGTCCAGTGGTACCGCACCTCTTCACCCAATACCTGTTGCCATGTTAAATAAACTCCCTGGCATCCAGTGGTCCCTTCCCCCCAGTAACCTCTTGACCTCCCCCAAAGCCATCCCCTGAGAGTGGTAGAAGTGGGCAAGGCAGGAAATTTTCGCCTAGGGCCGAGCCAGAGCCAAGCCAAGGGTCAGGCTTTACTCTAAGAGACAAAGCATGAGCTGAGCCATGGCTGTTACATGCTGTCTTCTGCATTAGAAATATGGAAACATAGAATTTGATGACAGAAGGAGACCAAAAGTCATGGACCCCCTTCTGGGACTTCAAGATTATTTCACCCCAGAAGTCTGTATAGTAGGTGACTACACAATGATCCCTGTTAAGGAAAGGAAATATCACATTGCAATGATTTCTATGACAATGATGAGACTGAGCTTACACCATTGGAGGGATCAGTGCTGTCTCACATATTCGGAATGGCTTAACGAGTTATTGTGTAACTTCCAATTAGAGAGGCTCATTGCTAGTGTCTGCAATCGGATGTTGGCTTATGAGTTAAAGTGGTCCACATTACATACACTGTATAACTCATCTACTTGATGTATGTTTTAACGTTGCCCCTTATAGGTATTCTGTGTCAGTTTTTCTCCATTACAATATTATCTTTTATTTTCTTGTCAGTAATTGGAGTATTGATTTCATTTATGAGCTCTATCATGGGGTTGCTTTATTACGCCTCTTTTCTTTTTCCTTTTAGCATAATGCTTGACTGTCCATAGTTGATGTTCTTTAGTTTGGTGCACTTGCTGTTTTGTACATAGTTGTGGTTGTCCTGTTTTGGGGGGTGGGAGGGATAGTATTTTTTGGCCTGTTGTATTGTTATCTGTTTGTTTTGGAAACTTTTAAAATAAACTTAATTAAAAAAAAAGGCGACCGAGAGTCCATCAAGTCTGTCCTTACTGTATTACCTATCACCAGTGACCTACTAAATTGGTGGGTTGTCTCTGTCTTTTCCACTCCCTTACCCCTCAATGCCATGTTGTCCCCCCCTCCAGCAATTATGAGTCCCCTTGCTTTCCATCCCAGCCTTCTTTAAACCCATTTAAGATATAGCTGCCCCACCACTCTTCCACTGACAGTCTGTTCCATATTTCCACCACCTTCTCCATGAAGTAGAACTTCTTCATGTCTTTCTTGAACTTGCCCCCCACCAACATCCAATGCCCTGCTTGTGATCTCCCTGTCCCTGACTTAGCTCCATTCACTGCTGTCCTCTGTTATCTCCGCCTAAGCCAGCTTCCTACTCATCTTTCTAAACCCTGTTCTACTCCTAAGTCCTTCAGCTGTTTCAGTAGTAACCCATGTGGTACTAAATCAAAGGGCTTGCAGAAGTCAAATTAAAGAAATCAATTGCCTGTCCTCTGTTTACTGCCTTGCTGACCCAGTCAAAAACAACATCAGATTGGTCTGGAAGATCTCCCTGACAAAAACCCATGCTGTTTATTGTATAACAGTCCGTTGTCCTCTAAGAAGTACATTACTGTCAGTATCCTTCATAAATTGCACAAAAAGAACTGACAGTTTCAGCCACTGCATTATCTGCTCAGTGTAATAAAAATGCTTGCTTTGATCATATCTGTCTTGGCTTGAACTTGGCTCTCAATTTTTTATAGAGGTCAAGCTAAGCTAAGTCAGGCACTAGGCTCAAGCCTGCTCTGTCTTGCCTACCTCTAGACGGTGGATGACACTTACAATCTAATCACCTCCTTGGCTAGCTACCAACTGCCCTGCACAAGTCCTGTGGGCTGTACACTACTGTATAGCGATACCAGACTTACAGTCCAAAAATTGAATCTGCATAAAGCATGACTGTGCGTGTATGCAGACCTAGTTCATTTTCAACAAATTTTCTTTTTTTAATGGTAATGCTGGCAAAGTCCAAGCTTTTTTCACCAAACTTGGGTGAAAGTTTTTAGATCCCTTCCCCTCATGACCACAATATTGGTGATATGTAACTCGCCTCAGAATGGATATTCAGTGGGAAAGGTGTAGAACACTCAAACTGCACTATAATGTTGATGGTGCTGCACAACAGTGGTAGTGGGAGCTGTATTGGCAGTCAGAACATATCACTATGCCCTATACTCTTTTCAGCATGCCTGTCTACTGACTTGGAATGTAACAAAACAGGAAGTGCAACACCCCTGTTCAGAAAGCTTCCACCAAGCTGCAGTGATGGGAATTACATAGAGATCCCATACATTGACATGATGACAGTGACAACCGCAACAATGGCACAGAGAAAAATCGACAAACCTCTACACCGACATACACCAGTACACATGTTCAATGCTGGAGGCTGTGCCCCCTGCACCCCACAAACTAAAAATAACAACCTCCATGTTGCGCATACAGAGGAGGAGAATAGGGTGAACACCTCTGCTACACAGATACCCATGAACAGCACCATGACACAGAACTGCATGCAATACGGACATTTATTCAACAGTGTCAGGCACCATAGTACATAGTGTCAGACACATATACATCGCACCAACAACCCCACACAGTGCACTATATACCAGCTCAGTATCATAACAGATGGCACTTCCCACCACCAGTATGTTTACACTTGCAACTTGATATTTAACGCAATCCCCATTAGATAATCTTTCATACATCATACTCCATACTGATCTACAATGTCCATCAACCTTTGCATACTGACCCTGTACCTTCTTCATGATCCAGTGATCTCCCTGCCAGAGGCGACCTGCTGCATTTTAATCTCCATAAGCTGCTGCTCCACCTTCAGGACATCAATGAATCTCCACATTTTGGGATGCATAGCCCCAAGCAATGAATGAAAGGGCCTATGCCATCCTTCAATGGCATTATTAGTCTCTGTCAGTCCCTCCTTCACTGCTGAGAAACAGCTGCAAAACTCCAAAGGATATAATGGTTGGCTCATGGACCCTATTATGGATCATCTGTCCCAACCATGTATCCTCAAAATAATCGAGAAATGTCGCAATCTGCTCCTCATAATAAACAAAAAAATCCCAATCAAGCATCTCCTCATAAATGTTGCAGACATCCTGCAGGGACACAAATGCCAGTGCTGGTACCATTTGGATGTACACTGTCGATATTCAATCAAACAAGCTCTGGATTCTTCTGTATTTTCCAACATAAACACTGGAACAAATGAAAATAGCAGCCACGTGGGGATCACGTGATGCAGAGTGCTGAATAGATGCTCCTCCGCTAAGCTCCTGCCTCCCGAATAAAAACTCGCATTTATTATCGTTAAACTTTAACTAATTCCTCTGCCTGCGAGTTTTTCTTGTCTCTAAACAGCGTGTGCTCCTGTTTTGGGTTCATCTGTAGTAAATGGAGGCTTACATGAAGAAAGCCCCACAGAAACATACCCCCCGCCACTCCTGAGAAGGCCTCGAAAAAATCCCGAGCCTCGAGTGGCCCAGACAAACCAGAACCTTTGTGTCAAGCTGGGGACCAAGAACCCTAACACTTAATAGATTCTTGGAGGAATTTAAACCATTCCGGGAAGAGATGAAAGATATGGCAATTGACCTGAAATCCCTCTCCAGAAAGTTAGAGGAAATCTCCATGACAGTATCGGACAACACTGCCCGTATAATTTTGATTGAGAGAAAATTGGAAAGTCTGGATCCTGAGCTCTTACTAACGAAACAAAAGTTGTCTCATCTAGAAGCAAAACTCAAAGATTTGGAAGGCCATAGTCAGAGAAATAATGTGGTAATTCTCGGGCTTCCTGAAGGGGAAGAAGGCCAGAATACCATAGTCTTCACCCAGAAGCTGGTTGAAAGGGTCGCTGGCCCCTCTCCCTTTGGCCCAACATTTATAATAGAATGGGTCCACCGATCTCTGCGACCAAAACCCCCACCTGATGCACCTCCTCGCCCCATCATTTGCCGCTTCCTGAATTACTTAGAAAGGCAGCATTTTCTATAGAAAGTCAAGGCCTTGCAAGAAGTCAGATGGGAGAAGGTGAAGCTGAGAATTGCTCAAGATATCCCTGGTTCAGTCCGGTTGAAACAGAAAGCCTTCCACCCGATTGTATCTAAGATTATAGCGGCGGGATTAAAGTTCAGGATGGGGTACCCAGCAAAGTTACAAGTCTCAGTAAATGGCTCATGGCTCAATTTCGAGGATCCTGAAGCTGCGCTACTAAGCCTTAAGTCAGAGTTCCCAGACTTGTTCCGGACGACCTGAGAGGGCCTCCTGATCTTCGGGATTCACCAGGAACTTCAGAACGAACTGTCACTTGGTTTTTTGTGTGGACACCGCTCTTTCTAAAGACAGATTTCATTTGAGTTTATGCCCTTTAACAGAACTGGGCTACTAGTAGAGGCCTGACTTTACTTATAACAGGCCCTGGCCTGTTGATGGGAATAGTGTTTCAGGGAGAGTCCGGGGGGGGGGCTCCTGGAGGGTTTGTTATGGACTGCACCTGAGATAACATTGCTTATTTAGTTTCCAGGGGGAGCACACTGGGCAAGGTTTTGGGTCACGCCTTCTGTTTAAATTTTATGTGATGGGATGTCAGATTTTCGATCGATTCCGGGCTTTCAGGGCACCTCTGACTAGCGGGCTGGATCAGGTTATGACCACAAGAGGGCACGGCTCGCCCATTTAATGCAGGTCCGGTCATTCTGTCTTGAGAGGGACTGCTTTTGTTTACCAAGTCATTCTGGTCTTGCGGGGGTTCTCGGAATTAGGGGTCTGCATCCCCTAGGTAATTACTCCCATGGTTTTCCCATCCCTGGATCTTGTTTCACTTTTCATCCGGTTTCATTTTCTCATGTTTTCATCTCGATGATGGGCTCACCCCTCCATGTTAACTTTCTTTCTGGCTCTGGTTCACGAGGTAGTTTCCTATGGGGAACAAACATTTTTCAGCTCCCTCTCAACACTCTCGTGATGATTTGTCATATTCATTTAGGACGTCCAGATCCATTTTCCTCTCTCGATTATTAGTGGATTCATTAACAGAGGCTTGCAGGCCCTGGAAGCCCGAGACTGCTCTTTAGACATTAAGCCTTCATTATTGCAGTTTATTGATTGCTTTGTACTATGCGCTACTGAGGAGATCATTAGCAGGGGATATTTTCGGGGCGGGAGGGAGGATAGGTCCCAGTGCTGTGCTAAGTGTTGCTTGTGACAGTGTGGGGGCTGGGAGGGAGGGTATGTGTTCTTGTTGGGGTTGAGGTGTATGGGAGGTTTAATTGTGGTTTTCTTGTGGGGGGCTGGGGTGGTGGAGGGCTTTACAGCAGCAACGGGGGGGGGCAGATTATTTGTGTTATACACCCAGAGTGCAGGGCCGAATATAGTATTTTTAGAAGTCTTTAGTAGATGGCCAAGGAGGTGACTTTTGCACCGTGGAACATCAAGGGGATCAGGAAAAAATCTAAACAATACCAGGTCCTCAAACACTTAAGTCTTTTACACATTCAGGTTACTTTTTTACAGGAATCGCACCTATTAGAAACAGAAGCCCTACAAGTGAGGAGGCAACAAGTGGGGATGGTGTATGAGGCGAAAGGTTCCTCTAATAGCTGTGGGGTTATGATCATTATTAACAGGGGCATTCCCTTCGTCTCAACTCATACTATCAGGGATCCCAAGGGCAGGTTCGTTTTAGTTATAGGCACTGTCTGGTCAATACCTCTGCTGTTGGGCAGCATATATGGTCCTAATGCTGATGACCCCGCTTATTTCATGAGACTCATAAATTTAATCCTGCCTTTCCTTCCCATAAGGATTATCCTGGGGGGAGACTTTAACCAAGTTGTAGATTCAAACCTTGACAGGTCAAGTGATGCATCGGTGGGGGTCTCCCCAGGTCAGAGGCCTTTTAGAGAACTATTGGATCAATGCAGGCTCTGTGATGTCTGGCGTGTCCTAAATCCTGATCTCAAGGAGTTCACATTCAGGTCTTTGGTACACGGCTCACAGTTCCGTATTGACTACATACTCATTTCTCAGACTCTCTTGCCTGGGGTTAGGTCCTCGTCGATACAGCCTGGCCCTATCTCCGACCACTCTTTGGTGCTGTGTGATCTGACAATTCAGGATGTGTCAAAGAGAGAAACAATATGGAAGCTTAATAATCAATTGCTTAAGGATTCTAATTATTGCAATACCATACGGGAGCACATTGAGGCCTTTTTTCTGTCCAACCCTTTAAACAGTGCAAAACCAGATATTATATGGGGGGCTTTGAAGGCTTATTAGCCTCTCGGTGGCAAGGAAAAGAGCTAGGGAGAGGGAATTGCTGTCCTTGTTATCCCAAATTCGGGCTCTCGAATCCAATGTCTTGGTTAACTCTTCAGATAAGGACAAGGCGAGGCTCCTAAAGTTGAGAGACAAATATTTAGAACTACTCCGGGAAAAGGCGGAGCTAGCTATCATACACACTAAAGCTAGTTATACTGACCAAGGTGAGAAGGCAGGGTGCCTTTTGGCACTTTGTATTAAACAATAAGAATCAGTGAGATTCATCCCTTCTATCAAGGCTTCTGTTGATGGGTCTCTGAAAACATCTCCCACTGAGATAGTTCAGGAGTTCGCAGCATATTACAAATCGCTTTACAGGGGCATGGAGCACCCCCCCAGTTCAGTAAGCGTGGAGAACTACCTGATGGATTCACATCTACCCTCCCTCCCAGTACATTACATAGATTCTCTGGTCTCTCCTATAACTTAGGAGGAAATCGCCGAGGTTATCAGTGGTTTGCCCTCAGATAAAACTCCTGGGCCTGATGGATTTTCTTCCCTTTTCTATAAAACATTTCAAGAACTTTTATTGCCAATACTTAATAGTTTATTTCAGCATATTCTATCCGGGACAGAGGTTAATTGCCATCTCTTTGAAGCCTTGCTAGAGCTTCTTCCCAACCCAGACAAGGACCCTGAGCTCGTTCAGAGCTATAGGCCTATATCCCTCCTAAACCAGGATATCAAGATTCTCTCAAAGATTCTAGCTAACAGGTTATCCATGGTGCTCCCCGAGTTAATAGGTATGAATCAGGTAGGTTTCATGAAGAGACGCTCTTCAGCGGATCATCTGCGTACATTATCCCATGTCTTCTCGGCTTCCAGAGATGCTGACTTTCCTGTAGGTTTGGTCTCCTTGGACGCTGAGAAGGCATTTGACCGGGTGAATTGGAGTTTTCTCTTCAAGATATTGAGTGCCTTTAAATTTCCTCCAGTATTCATTTCCTGGGTGGCCGCATTATATAAATCTCCTATAGCAAGAATCTCAGCTAATGGGGCCTTCTCAAACTACTTCTCACTTCATTCAGGTACTAGGCAGGGTTGCCCCCTATCGCCTCTCTTGTTCAATCTATATCTGGAACCCCTCATCCAAAACATTCTCCAAAATACCTCTATACAAGGTATTAGAGTTGGGCGTCATGAGATTAAACTCACTGTGTACGCAGATGATTTGCTGATACATCTCTCCCATCCGGTCTCTTCAATACCACCCTTACTGAACGAAATAGCCAAGTTCAGTGTGCTATCCAACTGTAAGTTGAATGCTAGTAAATTCTTATTTTTCCCATTAAACCACAAGGTATTTAAGGATGATATTTGCCCCCTAGGTTTAGGTTGGACTCCTAGAGCAATTAAATATCTGGGCATAAAGCTATCCCGTAACCCCTTAGTGTGGATTGAAGATAATCTGGATTCTCTCTCACAAGTTATTATTCACGACTTTGGCAGATGGTCTAAACTTCCAATATCATTATGGGGCAGGATTAATATTATTAAGATGAATGTATTTCCTAGAATTTATTACCCTTTATCCCTTCTCAACTCTTTTATTCCCATACGCTGGTTTAAGAAATTGCACAGTACATTTACCAGATTTATCTGGGCAGATATATATCCCCGGTTGGCCTACCATAAACTAGCTGCCCCAAAACCAGAGGGGGGGGCTGAGGATTCCCCATATGGCATTATACTAATGGGCAAGTCATCTAGCAAAATGTCTGAGATGGATATCCCCAGGCCCTGAAATGGCACAACCAGTATGGCTTAAGACTGAGTTAGATGCAATTAAAGAAAATGCCTGGATCTCTTAAACTTACTTTACCTCAAGCTGTCCCATGTAAAGATGTCTGACTGCACCACAATAAGCATCTCCTTAAGAGTTTATACACAATTATGTTTATTTCTTCATTATTCCCCTCAGATTGATTTAGCTCAGTCTGTATGGAATTCCCCATCTTTCACTTTTAATGGTAAGTGGATTCCCCGCAACTGGTTGCCTCAATTAGGCGATGGAAAACTGCTCTCCTTGGTAGATGGGGAAGGGCACTGGTTGTCTCCACGTGGAATTATTGACAAATTCCTTATTCTGGTCTCATCTCACTTTAAAGTCATGCAGTTAAGACACCTTCTCACTGTAGGTCTGGGGAATTCCCTCCCCCCCGAAGGTATCAGCTCTGATTCCTGAAATCTCCTTATTGTCTGGATCATCAGGCATAGTATCTAAGCTATACAGGGTGTTGTACTATAAAAAATATGGGGACACCTTTGGACCTACTAGTTTCTGGAACTCACTCCTCCCTCAATATCAGTTGGATTGGCAATCCCTATGGAGATCCTGCCATAAGTATGTTTCCCAAGATAGATTGCATCTCATGCAATATCACATTTTACATAACATACATTGTACCCCTATTAAATTAAAAAAATGGGGCTTCTCGAACTCTAGTACATGTACCAAGTGCTGCAAGAAGAGGGTACCCTCCTGCATATGTTCTGGTCCTGTCCCAAAGTCTCATCCTTATGGAACTCAATTAAGAGGTCTCTTGATCCCCTACTGGGCCTACAGGAATATTTTATTCCGGAGGTGTGCCTTCTAGGGGATATGTCCCTGGTCAGTGTTAGAATTAGAAAATACCATATTTCTATGGTTGCGCTGTCAGTTAAGAAACTCATACTACGTCATTGGAAGGAACAATCGGCTCCTTTCTTCCAGGAATGGTTACATGAAATCATTGCTAATCTTCGAACAGAGAAGGCAATTGCAAGTCTTCATAATAGACTAGCAGCATATAGTAAGATATGGGATCCCCTCCATTCCTTACTCTTGTTATCTCACTGAGGATATATCACATTCTGGTTCTACCCATACGTTCAACAGAATTGCGCACTGCATGCTAGGGCGATTATGTTCTGTTGCTGCTGTAAGGGGGGGGTGGGAGGAGAGGGGTGGGATGGGCAATTCTCAATGTTTAAGTGCTACGTTACATCCTGTCTTGCTGTAACTGCCCTTCATAATGGAAATGTAACAATAAAATTTAAATTAAAAAAAAAAAGCAGCCACGTAACTCCAACTCAGGAAAGACAGTTCGCAACACTTTATACGCTGCCTGCTCAAATTCAATCATCAGGCAACGGGGCTGCACTCCGGGACACAGCTCCAGAATTTTACGAAATACAGCTGTATAGGCAGCCACTGACTTGTTCAACATGAGCACATATACGGCAGGTAGTACCACTGACACCTTAACACCACGGATACTGTAGAGCTGATGAAACAGCCACGGACAACACTTTAAAGTCCTGTCACTGAACTACATCCCACTCTGAGCCAGGTATTCCAGATTTCTGGTGGTACTAAACAGTATATATCTGTTTAAGGTGTCACCAGAATCGAACAAAAGAAGCAGTTCACAGCTGAGAAGCACCCGATATTCCTCCTGCATCTGTAGGTAGGACAGCAATGACAACTTCACAGGTGCTCTGAAACATAGAAACATAGACAGTGATGGCAGAAAAACACCTGAAGTAATCCAGTTGGTTGGAACAGAGTTAAGCTCTTAATAGTGACCCAGCTGGGTAGGAATTAAGCAGGGAATTGGGGGGGTAACATGAGGAAAAACCCTGTATATACACTAGCTGTCAGAGTACGTCAGGGTTTAAGGACAGACTAGATGAATCAAGGGTCTTTCACTGCCATCACTTTCTATTTTTCTGTATTTTCAACCTCTGAATCCTCCTTTGGTAGTCTATTCCACTGATCCACATATCTCAGTGAAGAAGAACACCTCTAAATCCTTCACAAACCTTCCCCCAACTCGTGACCACCTATGCTCTCATGCTCTCGCATCTCTAGTTTTCATTTCTGGTGGAGAGGTCCTCAGCGTCAACTCCATTTATACCCCTCAGGAATTTGTAAGTCACAGCCATACCTCCCCTCTTCCTCGTGGCTTCCAGAGAGTACATGTTGAGGGCTGCTAGCCTTTCTTCATATGTCCTGCCCTGTTGCCCCTGGGTCATCCTGGTGATGCTCCATTGTACCATCTGTAGCCTGTCTAGCCCTTTTTCATGTGAGCATTACAGACTGAGCACAGTATTCCAGATAAAGGCATATCAGGCTCCTGTACAGGGTGCAGAGTTACCTTGTTCCTCCTGCCATCAAACCCCTACCTCTACACTGTAACATCCTGTTCACCTAGCTCTGTGTCTTGCTACACTGTCCTGAAGCTTCTAGACTGTTGCTAGTGATGGCCCTGAGATCCTGCTCTTCTGCTGTCTCTGCTATACTTTCCCCATTCAGTCTTTTGTGCCTCCTGTCAGCATGCATCACCAAGGATGCACTTCTGGTGAATGTTAACTGCCATATTTTGGACCAACTGTCAAGCTTTTCCAGGTCTTTCCTCTATAGCTTGAAACTCTTCTCACTGTCCACCCTGCCACAGGGTTATATGGCATCTGCAGAGGCACATCTCGCCCAAGATAAATACCTTCCCCTGTGTCACTGATAAACACATTGAACTGGACAGGCCTCAGGACTGACCCTTATGGCACCCCACCTGTGATATTCCAGGCCTCTGGTTTTATCTCATTCACTAATCACTACCACTCTGTTTTCTTTCTCCAAACCACTCCTTTTCCACATTGTTAGCCTTTCCCCACCCTCAAATCCTTCAGCTTCACTAACAGCCTGCAGAACAAGATTGCGACTTTGCTAAAGTCAAAATACAGCCCATCAATAGCCTGTCCTCTGACCACTACCTTGGCGATCAGTCTAAGAATACTATCAAGCTGGGCCAGCATGATTCCTGCAACAGACCCCTCCTGTTTATTGTCCTGCAGCCTGTTTGCTTATAGGTACTTCAGAATTTGCTCTTTAATTATGATCTCTAGAAGCTTACAAATAATTTAGGTAAAGCTAACCATCCTGTAGTTTCCTGGGTTCTCCTTGTCACTACCTTTGTGGAGGGGCACCACTCTTACATAAAAGTTAACTTGTGGCTGCCAATTATGGGTGCACAGCTGCTGTCTGATGACAGAGGTAGTTGCTGTTCACCATTTTTATCATGTAAATTAGGTCTATGGCTACCTTATGGATACTATGTACAGTATGGTACTATCTGGCTGCCATGGCATAGCTGCCATTTTCGTGGCAGAAGGTGCTCTATGGGCATCACTGTTGCAGTTGCTCTCCAGCTGCTTCAGCAGAAGATGCTCACCAGGTGATAATTTTGAGGGGACTCTCTGGCTGCCTTTTGCAGATATCGGGTGCCTAACTGCTGCTTGAGTGACGGATAGTTGCTGCTTACCTGGTAAGTGCTTTGTATAATGCATGTTAGGTCTGTGGCTGCCTTGGTGTGGCTACCTTATGGATGCTATGTAGGTAATATCTGGCTGCCATGGCAAAGATACCATTATAGTGGCTGCATGTGCACTCTAGGTGCCACTTCCGTGGTTGTTTTCTGGCTGCTTTAGTAGCAGATGCTCTCCAGCTGCCAGTTTTGTGGGGACTGTCTGGCTGCTTTGGCACAAAGAGCTTTGGCTGCCACATTTGAATGTACTTTTTGACTGCCTTGGCACTGGGTGCCTGTTCAGTGGGTGCTTTCTGGACGGGGTCCCCCATGCACCCTTAACCATTCTCCTGGCTCCCTCTATAACCTACCTTAACCCCGCAAAGTTCAAACTGCATGCAAACTCACCCTGATTTCTTTTCCTGCATAGTAGCTTACATTGCAGAGTTCAAGCTGAACCTGGCCAAATCTGCTGATTCCCCTATACACAAGTTCACCCTCTTGGGTCCAAGCAGTACAATAGCCTATCCTGAAAGGTCCCCCTACAACCCCACTGCCCAATTTTGTATACCCTTTCTACCACTCTAACCTCTATCACACCTGACTGTCCCTTTGCCCAAATGTAATGACATTTCTAAGGAACAAAAGTAAAAACTTAACAATTACCTTTGTGGTAAAAACAGTTATGCTACACAGTAAAAATGCGTCAAAGTGATACTATGGTTTCAACTCGCAACCCAGTTTTAAAAGTACATCCTAGAAGTCCAGTAGTGGTTTGCATATGGTTTGATATTTGGTTTGGGAAGCTGGATATTCAACCACATCTTTTTTGGGGGGGAGGGGGTCATTTTGCTCAATACTGCCCCCTGTTATCCTGAACTACATTGCCAATTAAATCCACCCTGCTGCAAATGAACACATACACACTCAGGGAACTTTGTCTCACCAGATCCAACTTTTAAAATAATTTTCCCATTCTGGACCTATGGCAAAAATTATTTGAAAATAGAGCCCGCCCTCCATTCTGGTCCCTGATAATGGATAATCTGACTTGTCTGGTTGGTGACTGGCAGGGATCTTTTGCTGGTGACTGGCATTGTCATCCTGTGTCAGGCTGGTTAGTTAGCTGACTGGGGATGGTCAACTCTTTGGTTCTGGTGGTAAGAGAGAAAAATAGTGAAATAAGTGCCATAAAGATATCCCTTCCACTCAGACATTGCTATTTGATAGGGACCATTCCCCCTACATTTTGGGATGGGGACACTTGAGAGACATGAGATGTGGAGTATAGCAATGGAATGGGAGCTAAAGGGACTGGAGAACCTAAAAAACAACAAATCATCAGGGTCAGATAGGATTCACCTTAGGGCACTGAAGGAAACTTGGCCGGTGCTAGCGGAGCCACTGGCAGTCCTCTTTAGGAGAAATGGAACAACAGGTATAGTGCTTAATGACTGGAAGGTGGTAAACGAGGTTTTCTTATTCAAAGGAGGCAATGGGGAAAATCCAGGAAGCTACAGGCCAGTGAACCTGATATCGACAGTGGTGAAAGTTATTTAAGACTCACATTGTTAAAGAAAAAGGCCTGAATGGATGGAAAACATCAAGAATTTATTAAGGGGTGGTTGTGTCAGACTAATTGAATTTACTTTTTTTGTCTTATTATATTTATCCCCCTCCTTTCATAAGGTATCCATCTTTGCTGACTACCTTCGCCCTGTCACCTAACTTCCCTCAGAACTTACTCCTGACACTTGTTCCCCAGTGCTTACCTCCCCCCACCCACCCACAGTGGAATCAGCAGAGTTTACCAACCCCACCGTGACAAGGATCCGGTTAGTGACATGGCCTGAGTCATCAGGTGCAGGGCCTGTAGGTATCTGGAGTTTTCCTGCTGGCTGGCATTTTCCCTTGTTCCTCCCCAATGGATGGGCAGAGGGGCAGTGCTGTCATGGTGTATGACACATGCTTCCACGCATTGTGCACTGATGGCCACAACCCCTCCACTGCAATGTGCAGTCCTAAGCTACCTGCCTCCTATCCTCCACTAGGGGCCAGGCATGTGTCAGGTACTGCTACCCCCCCCCGAGAAGAGCAGTCCTGCAGACATTCAGTCCTCCCCACAGCTGACCCTCTGACTTCCTAAGTTTATGTCATTGGCACCATAAGCGGTAGCGCAACAACTGTGCCAGTGGGCCTGCTAATTGACTTTTTTTTGTTACTTTCTATTTTGGCCCCCATTTCTCATCACCAGCTGCCAGGTCCTCTGTCCACCTGTCCAAATCCTTCTGTCCACTGTAGGAGTCCTCCAATTTTTCAACCACCACCAGCCTCTTCTCAACATCTGCTCCAGACCACCCAACAGTAATCCACAGCTTGTTCCTCTGGATGGGACCCCCCCATGTTCCCCAAGCAGGGAGGAGGATATTTCATATGGTGGTAGAGGCTTGGGAGGAGAAGCTGGCAAGGCACACAAGGAGTTGGAAGGCACTACTGTGGCATGGGTGTGGGGCAGCATCATCTGCCTTGTGCCCCTGGGGTATTTTTCCCCACTAAACCCTCCCTCATCCCTCCCTGGGTCATGATTCAGAGAAGTGACCTGGCAGAGCACCTATCAGGGCTGTTGGAAGGGTGGGTGAGCATCACCTTAACCCTGGAACCCCCCTGCTGGTCCCACTCTTCGCATTGCTTCCCTGTCACTTGCCAGGCAAGCAGCTGCATGCCAACATAAGGCCACTCCAAAAGGACCTCTTATCCCTTTCTGCATGATACCCCTTCCCCCTTGGCCATGAGGAAGCAGTTATGCATTAGAATGAGGCGCCCTCCCTTCTCAACATAGAACCATCCAGATAGACACAAGAACCCCACCTTACTGGGTGGCATCAGACATCCTGGACCTCAGGCACAAACCTGGGTTGTCTGGATGGCAAGTGGTAGCTCACACTGATGTGCATGCATAGGATTGCAGCTCCATTTTTCAAATGTTTTTATTAGTGCTATCAACAGGGTACAAAATTCCTTTTTCTTCGGTGCCCTATGGCAGGCACTTTCATCTCAGGACATCTAGTTCTGTCTAGTGCCTGCCCACTGGGGCACCTAAGGTATTTGTGCACCCAATCTGTTTTTTTGCTCTTTATCCCTTTTATTTGCCAAGTGGGGGGATGCTGGAGGAGAGCTGATGCAGTGGCCGATCACAAGACTGTAACTTCGTGATCCACTGACACAGCAGGCTGTGAGGAAAAGAAAATGAGTGTCTGTAGCAGAAAGCAGAGACTAGAGTGACAGTCCCTTCCCCTCCTCTTGATGGACAGCAGACATAGCATGTGGGTAAAGAGGAAGGGATTGGGACAGACACCAATGTTGAGTATCTTTTTTTCTTACTTCTCCCACCCCATTTCTCTGCTGCTCTGTCTCCCTGCAAAGTGCACTGTCTCCCTGCAAAGTGCACCAGTCACACCTGTTCATTCTGTGAGACAGGAAGACTTATGCCATGCTCACTATGATCACATATTATTTTAGTTAAGAGTCAGGACTTGAGAGCGGTGTGAGTACTTGCACTATTAAGTCCTGATTGTGTAACTAAGACCTTTGTTTTGCAAAATTAAAAATAAGCTCTTTTAAGTGCCCTCTTATAAGAAACAGCATCAAGGAATGTGTGCAGCACCATTAATCAATCAATCAATGTCAGTTTATTAACACTCTTCCAAGAGAATAGAGCGCTTTACAATCAGAGACAAAATACAAGATCTACAGATAAAATTATAGTACAACAGCTAATGCCATATAAAATACAAAATACAGTACGTCTAAGTACCACTCTAATCAGGGAATGCCTGACTGAATAAATAGGTTTTTAATTCAGATTTAAAACTATCAGTGGTCCAGCACTCCCTAATCCGATGAAGTAGAGAATTCCACAGGGCTGGGGCAGCAAAAGTACGCACCCCAGAGGTCTTTAAATGGACCCAGGGAACCTCTAGCAATCCCTCATCGGTGGAGCGGCATGAGCAGAGGAGGAGGTAGGGGGAAGATGATCTTCCAAGTAGCTGGATCCCTGTCCATGTAGGGCCTTATAGGTCAGTAATCTGACCTTGAAGGTGATTCTCCAATGCACCATCAGCCAGTGCAGATAGCAGAGAACTGGTGTGATGTGACAAGATCTCAGCAGGCCAGACAGCAACCTGACAACCGCATTCTGCACTAGCTGCAGTCGGCGAATATCAACCACCACTAACTCTAGGTATAGGGTGTTGCAGTGGTCAAGGCACGAGGTTACAAAGGTATGAACCAGAGTTGGCAAATCGCCAGGTGGAATCAGGCATTTGATCCAAGCAATGTTCTTCAGGTGATAAAATGAGGTCTTTACAATGGCCGACACCTGAGATTTTTGTGTCAAGCCACTGTTAAATACAATGCCCAGATTTCACGCCTGATTTGAGGTCAGCAGCTGGGTGTCTCAGAGCCAAAGCCTAGAAGGTTGTCCAGCCTGCAACCCCATGTCCTGGCAACCTGGCTCCAATACCAAACCCTCAGTTTTATCTGGATTCAACCTCAACCAGTTGGCACTCATCCAACCCTGAATTTCAATAAGGCAGTTGTTAAAAACCAAGACCACATCATCCTGTTCAGGTACAATGGATATGTAGAGCCGAGTATCATCTGCGTAACAGTGAAAACTCAGCCCATACTGCCTTATAATGTCCCCCAATGGCAACATGTACACTATGAACAACATGGAGAATAGTATGGAGCATACCTCTCAACCTTTTGTCCCCCAAATGTGGAACATAGCCTGTCAAAATGTGGAAAAAAATGGGCAAAATGTGGAATACTTAATCAAATCTTTACCTAAGAAGCTCAGAACACTGTTAAAATGTTGCATTTATGTTTAGAACGTCTTTTATTAATAGAATAATATATATTTTGCATCATTTACTATGGATTTTTGCTTTAAAATGTTGACATTGAATGTGGAACAAGCCCTCACAATGTGGAACAGGGAGCTTTTGTGAAGTAAAATGAGGAACGCTCCTCGTAATGTGGGACAGTTGAGAGGTATGGTATGGAGCCCTGTGGAACCCCACATGACAGGTGGAGAGGAGCCGATGAATAAATCCTCAACACTACTCTGTGTCCTGCCAGTGAGGAATGCTCTAAACCAGCCAAAGACTGTGCCAGACAGTCCACATAAAATCTGCAGGTGATCCAGCACCACCCCATGGTCAACAGTGTCGATTGCTGCAGTGAAATCGAAGAGAACAAGGATGGAATGACTCCTTCAATCTCTCGCCATCAGGAGATCATTTAGTACCAGAACAAGGGCAGTCTCAGTACTATGCCTCTTCCTGAAACCAGACTGGAGAGGATCATAGACATCATGCATTGTTAAATGATCATCCAGTTGTACGGCTACCACCTTCTCAATAACCTTGCCTACAAAAGGCAGGTTAGAGACAGGTCTGTAGTTAGCTAGGCAGTCCGGGTCCAGAGAAGATTTCTTTAGGAGTGGTACTACTACCACCTCTTTCAGAGGGTCTGGGAAGACCCAGTCTCCAGTGAACATTGGACTATCCCAGCAAGGACTGGGCCAATGTCTTCAACACACCCCACATGGAGACGTGTTGGGCCTGGGTCCAAACTACAGTAGGTGGGACGCAGTCCCTGGATGATCTGCACGATGCCTATGATAGCTAACTGATCGAAGTTGCCCCAGACAGGCCTGGTGCTTGCAACCTCTTGCTCAACACTGCAAGGCCCATTGGAGGGCACTGAATGGATCTCCCACCTGATAGTGGCAATCTTATCAGCAAAGAACTGAGCAAACTTATCACATCTAATCTGTGAAAAAGCTTCACGGGACTGAAGGCAGGTTGGATTGCACAACCTGTCAACAGTCCTGAAGAGCTGAGCTGGTTGATTCCTTGCTGCAGCAATCTCCTTGGACAGAAATTCTGCCTTCTTACAGGAGATTGCTGTTTGATAGTCTTGATAATGAGCCATCAATCTAAGTTTGTCATCTACCAGGCCTGGCTTCCTCCAGCACTGCTCCAGCCTTCGACCCCCTCCTCTCATCTCCTTCAGGGTCCCATTAAACCATAGGGACTTCTGGCAAAGAAAGAGGGGGCAAACACAGACATGAGCTATGGAGTCGAGGGCCTGAGCTACTGCCCTATTATAGGTTAGTACCAGTTCCCCCGGCTCCTTGCATACACTAGTCAAACCTGATAGGTCCAGTACCTCCATAAGACCATCTGGGTTCAAACCCCATAAAGGGAGGTTTTCAGACCATCTCCATAGGAGCAGGTCTATTAGGGGGGCCACAAACCTGAACCCTATAATGTAATGCTCCATCCTATGGTCAGAGATCTCCATCCCAAGCAGGAAGACATAGTCCAAAGAATGTCCGTGAGTTGCAGAGGTAACCAGCTTTGTGAGGCCCAACAAACTCGTAAATTGTACGAAGTCTTGTCCAAATTGTGAAAGTTCATCATCGTTCCAGGCATTGAAATCTCCCAGAATAATCCATCTTGGGAATACCAGCACCTTGGCAATGATGAAGCCTGCTGCTTCCTGCAGGAATTCCCTTCCATCACCAGGTGGACGGTAGATGAAAAGGATACTGCAACCTACATTTGCAACTATGACACATTCAAAGGACCTGGTCTCTCCTACCAGGATGGCTACAAGGTTCAGGTACAATTTAAAACAAATGACAACTCCCCCACCCCTACAATCCTTTCTTGGGCAGTGTACCACTGAGTACCCAGCTGAAACCGATGATTCCAATATTGGGCCAGCATTTTTGCCCAGTCAGATCTTGGTGATGCAAGCCAGATCAGTTGTTCCAACAAGATCAGTGATTATCATTGTCTTGTTATTTATGGATCTGGCATTGCACAACACTGCCTGAGAAGGATAGGTAGAAGAGGTAGATCCAGTGATTTGCCCACTAAATGTGGAACCCTTGGGTATGGGAACCAGGCAAGGAGGACCTCTCTCCTGGACCCATTTACGCTCAGGGCATCATCTTGTCCTCACCACCCAACCACCCCACCAGCCCACTCCAAGGCCCCGCCAGGCCCAGTCAGTCCCTCCCCCCCTTTCTGGCTTTCCCAAGTGCCCTACAGCGTCCGTACAT
This sequence comes from Neoceratodus forsteri, assembly GCA_016271365.2. Classification (NCBI taxonomy): domain Eukaryota; kingdom Metazoa; phylum Chordata; order Ceratodontiformes; family Ceratodontidae; genus Neoceratodus; species Neoceratodus forsteri. The sequence goes on along the minus strand of CM057455.1, from coordinate 1,140,217,681 downwards.
GTCTGATGTTAAAGGGGGACAGTCAAAAGGACGGAGATCCCTGAGCCTGGTGGGTGAGTAGCGCCTGACTACTGATGTTTTCAGCCAGCACATCCCAAAAATCATCAGACCAATAGTAGTAGCTCTATACAATCATACACCAACACACACCCCTCACATATACACACTCCACTAACACAACCACCCACACAACACTATAAGTTTATACAATAAAATCCCACCAAAATCCTCCCTCCTCTCAACTAACTCAAAACTATTACAGAGTATCTGCCACTTATCAAAAGCAAATAATTAAATCAGGTATGATTCAATTCAGTCCAGTTTGAATTTAAAAGAAATGCGTTTGGATGGAACCCAGTCCAAAAGTGCTCTTAAAAGTAATCCTTGGAGCTCCCACCTCCTTGGGATAGTAAATGTCCACAACCAGACTTTTAGGTCTCCCACTCCCAAAAGTCCAACAATTTGGTGTTTATAGACAGAACAAAATCTTGGCAGTCCAACCAGGAGCTTCCACCTCCTAGAGTTGATAAATATTAGTGTCTCATTCCTGTAGGACTCTCACTCCATCAAGGCCACAGACAAACATTTACACTGCCCTGTATTGAATTAAACTGAGTAATTGATTTCTTGATTTTAACTCAAATGCCAGCAGTGATATTAATAAAATCAGAAGGATTTTACTAGGTTGGTTAGTCCATAATGAGTTCTCCTCTCTCTCTCTCTCTCCGAGTATTTCAGCCAAGTTCCTCCACAGAGCCAGATGGAGACGGTGTGGATCCCAAGCTAACCCGACCTAAGCTGAGTACACCAAGGGAGCATGCCCACTGACCCCAAGAGGCACCACCAAAAAGCCTGAAGAGCTCTCAGCCTTCTTAACATAAGAAAACCTTCCAGTACCCGGTTCTATCTCTGGACCCGACTGCTGTTGCAGCCACCCACCAGCCGCCGTGCAGTGGAACAGAAGCAACGTGGCCACTGCTGCCCTTCAGCAGTTACACCACCAAGCATGACCAGGTCAAGGGCCAGGACCAGAAAGGAGATCTCCACACTGCTTCTCAACAAGGGCCTGTGACTCAGTCTGTCTTCAGCTCCTAGTTTCTCCGACTTCGTGTCTAGCCCTCAGACCCGGAAACCACTGAGCTCCACCAACTGGACTCTTGCAGGACTTCTCCCCAAGTCACCAAACAAGCAGGTAACAGGTCACAATCAAGAAGATATTAGCAGTCTCCATGGCAGGTAAATAGACAAATAGATAGTTGAAGTAGACAATATAGATGTAATAAAGTGTAGGCTTTAGCAAAACAGCTTACAGTCGTGTCTTGAACTTCTTTGAATTAACTGTACTGGGTTTGATCCGCTCTAAATAAGAAAACGGTAAACAGCAGACACAAAAAGAAAGCTACTACTACCACTGCTACTAAAAGCGCTCAAAAACACTGATTGAAACTTTAAAATAGACTAAAAATAAATTAAAAAGCTTCTGCTCTCTGCTCTCTGCTCTCCCAGTGATCAGCCCAGTGTGGCCGTCATCATCTTCATCCATTAACAGCAAGGTGTCAGCCTTTGATAGAAGGGCAGGGAGGGAGAGAATACAATTAAAAAAAAGCTCTTTTAAGAGATCATTAACATTAACAAGAGCTAGAGTTCTGAAAAAGTGACTATGTGCTGCAGATACAGTCACTGTAAGCTCTGCAGAAGAGGTTGGCAACCTGCAGTATAGGGAGAGTGGCAGGGAAGGACACTCAGCCTCCAGGAGGAAACTAGTTTATTATTCTAAATTAAAAAAAAAAAGCTCTTTTAAGAGCTACAGGAAGCTACTGTTTCCATGCTTCTTTTATTATTCTGCAATCAGCTATTGGGAGATGCTGGGCTAGCTGAAATCTCATTAAAAAATCTATCTAAAAATCTGAATAAAAAGGTTCTTAAGAGCTAACTGGAGCTAAGCTTGTGAAGGTGAAAGAGCATTCTGATGCTTGGTCTAGTGATGAGGAAACTGAAATGATGTAATGTAAATGGGGCAGCGTGTAATTACATTTTTTGGCATGTAGTTTTACTGTAGTACCCCAAAGTTAGGGGTACCACAAAGAAATGGGGACCTTTTCCCAGAAATGTTTCTATTTCTATTTTTATTCCCCGTTCCTCTTCATTCCATCCCCCCACCACCTGCAGACCCCTCCTAGTCCCTTTGTTCTTGTTCATGCTGTTTGGTGCCAAGGAGGAGGGCTGTGGGCTGGAGCCCCTCCCGCTCACGTAATGAAGTTCCAGTCCCTGGGATTGCCCAGTAAGACCTCCCCTGCCCTATAAAAGGGCCGTGTAGTGGCTACTAGAGGGAGATCATTGGCTGATGTGGAGTGTGGTGGCCACAGGGAGCACTAACAAAAAGTGTATGTGAAGTGTGTTTGTGGCTCCTCTGGCATTGCTCCCCTCCGGGAACAGTCAGGTGGGCCCTTGGTAGCAGCCACAGTAATCAGGTAGGAGCGGCAGCTCCCAACATGGTCCTTTAGTCCTCAGCGATGGGGGCAGTGTTCCAAAAGGGACCAGGTGGTGCAGCACCTTATAGGTCTGGGCAGAAACAGCATCCCAGACCTTGTAGTTCCTCCACAGCAGCTGCAGCAGTTAGAGAGGAGCTGGGTGGGAGCGTGGCTCCCAGGTCAAGTGTTTTTGCCTCCCCAGCAGCACTAGATTCCTGGACCATGGCAGTGAGTGGGCCAAGTGCCTGATCTTTTGTTTGAACTCATGCCATAGGTGCCAGACAGGGGAGGAAAAAAGGAAAGAAGTGAAAAAAGCTTAAGGGCCACAGTTCAGATTGGCAAGTGAGGCATAGTGGGCTCCCAGAGTAGGCTGACAGTTCCGTTGTTTTGCTTTAGTGCCAGTTTGTGCTGAAGGGCTAGCTGTGAGGGTCCAGTGTCCAGGCCCTCAAGCATAGTAAGTAGTGGGCAGGACTGGACAAAGGCCTTCATGAGTGCAGTAGCACAGTTAATATTCATGAGGAGGTTGGGATCAAGTCCAGGAGTCCCATAAACCTAAGCATAGGGGTGGCTATTAATATTGATAAAGGGGTAGGGCACCACAGAGGCAGCCTTACACAAGGGATCCTTAAAGGTGCAGCATCTCTGGGAAGGGAATAGGAATGCTTCTATGACCTAAGTTGCTCACAGAGTCATGTGGAGGTGCTCTGAACCCCACCCGACTCAGACTGTGCTGTAACTTGCCTGGCACCCCCTAGAGACTGCATCCTTTGCAAGAATGAAACTGTCTATTTACAAAACTGAGCTGTTTGCTTACAACTGTAACTGTGTTATCGAATTCCATCCCACTGTACTTGACATCCAGCTTTGCCTTTGTTGCCCAGACCAGCCTCTTCAGAGTCCAACGCTGACCCAGGGAGGTCCCTGGCACATCCTCCATCTGCAGCAGAACTGTCTCCAGTGACATCAACCTGCCTCAAAGTTTCACCACAAGTGTTCCAGCACCAGCTCTGTGACAGCAGTAGAGAGTCTCTAGTCAGGTATCCAGTAGTGAGTCAGCTTAGGAGCCGCCCTGGTTCAAGCATGAGGGACCATAGTTAAATCATGCATGCCCTTTTTTCTTATTTTGCCAGGCATCCATAAGTGTATACATAACCGTGTCGCTCTGTAGAGGCCACCCAAAGATCGTACATCCAGAAGCCTTCCTGTGGGGAGGTGGTCTGGGTGCTGGGGACCTGCCAGTGGTTATTGCTGTGGATCCTCCCGAGAACCATCTGCCAACCAGAAGTCTTCAGCTTCTTCCCCAGAGCCGCAGAGGATCAACAAGTTCTTCATTGTCTAGCTAGCAGTGTTCCTCTTTGTGTTCTGTTCATCTGGGGGACACCTCATCATGGCCTGTTTGTAAAAGTACTTTGTGGGATCAATCCCCACCTGCTGATCAGCCAACTCATCGCAAAGCCCAAGCTTGGTTCAATCGCCATTTGTCATCCCGGTCAAGTGCACGCAGGACCTGATCTAAAAGGGCTTAACTCCCTGTTCTGGATTTGACCAATTGTTGGTCCCGATCATATTGTTTTGTTGTTTATTATCTTGTAGCATTGTAGAAAACAGTTATCTTGTTTTTATTGTCCCTTGTAAATAAACCTTTTGCATCTTGGTCACTGAGTGAGCTTCCTGCTTCTCCTTCCAGATCCATCTGGCCTATCCTGAAATTGTTAGGGAACCTTTGTCTTGCTACATTACATTACTAGTTACCTGCCTGAGTTGGCATGTACTTTTTTCTGCAAATTTCATACCCTGGCTGTCAATGCGCATCTTTATTATAGAATCACATCCTCATATTCGGCCTCAGATTCTCTATCAGGCATTATACTTAGACAAATAGACCTGGAAAACAAATACTGCTTCATGCACGAGTTTTAGGCTCAATGATGGTGCCATTAGACACACTCACTCATGGAGATAAGACTGAATTGACGTGGACTGCTTGTTCTGATCATGATACAAAAAATGGTTAAAAAGGTAATAATACATGCTTATTTTATATGCTGGGGCATTCTGTAGAATTAGTTTGCCAAGTCTGTCTGTTCTTGAGGCCAACTGGTCACAGATTACCAGAAATTGCAGTGCAAAGCTGACAGTGTCTCTTTAATCTCCCTCTTTTAGTCTCTTTGTACTATTTGAGTTGCCCAGCAAGCTGAAAACTGCCGTGCCATTCTCTCTCCTGAACTGTACATGCCCATCCCAGCACTCACATGTGCTGCAACTCATAAAATACTGTAAACCCACGCCTCACCCATCTCAGTCCTGCTAGTCAACAGTGGACAGAAAAACCTAGATAAACTTGTTTAGATAAACGAAGCAATGTACAGTATAGTATTTGGAAACTATTGGTCACCTGACTATGTGACGACTTTATAAGCCCTGTGGCTGGACCTACTTCCATCACAATATCGATATACAGTATTTTCAAATTGTAAAAAATAAGTACATGCAACACTGAGGACATACTACAAGGGATTGCCCTTTGTATGACTAGGATGTTGTGAGGATCAGCAAAATCAGGTGAAGTAGGATCTGAGGGTAAATGTCTGCACCATTGCACTTTACCCTCATCTAGTATATGCAGCATCACTTACCTGCTTTTGAATGAGCAGAGTGCAATCTCAGGTATCATGGCCAAGGTGCATATAAATGAATAAAGAAAGGGGTTGCAAAGGATCCATAGTTCTTTGGAAAAGACAAACAGAACAATGTGCAAAACAGATACAGAATACTTATCTGATAGATTATAGGGGGCTCTGTAGACCTGCAAACAGAGAAAAATAGTTTAGTGGCAGGTGCCAGAGCAAGAATACAAATAGTGTTGTGTAGTGGTAAAAAAGGGAAAAGGATAGTAAGCAAATACAGTACAAGAGACAGCGTGGACAAAATGCTGGATAATTTGGGCCCATACTTGAAATGTGGGAATTACATTAAATAGTTCTGCTGTTGCAAAGAGGGGCAGATATATTATGTAGCAATTTTGTACTTTTCTAATTTTTATCTACGTATATACTTGTTCACTTCAGTTCAGGTCACAATCCACTTAATTGCTCAAATATCCTACTGCAAATTTTCTTAGTTATCACCCTCTTCCATTGGATATGCTTTAGCTTCACATCCTAATAAAATGACCTGCCCATGTCACTGTAAAATTAACTTCTTTGTTTTTTTGGTCCAATCCCATCCATCCTTGGTTCAGCCACCACCCCCAGCCCAGCACTCACTGCCCCGGAACTTACCTTGGGCGGTGTTCATCCCTGGCTTGCACCACAGGGCAGGGCCAGTGAGAAAGCATGTTCCCAATGGAGTTGAAGCCTGGTTCCCAGCAGACACTTTTGCTGGTGTTTCTCCCTGGCTTGCCCCCCCCCCCCCAGAGCATTACAGCTTGGTCTCCAGCCGAGTGCCATGATGACGCTTGTAGGCAAAACTGGTCGGAGTCAGTATCCTACTAATCTTGGTAAGAGGCCTTTGGAATGAATAATCAACTGTTTAAAATTATTTTGCTGTTAAGTAGTTGTGAGTATGGTTGTGGGTGGTGCTTGGGTTTTTGAACTGGAGTCAGTGGCACACCCTGCCCTTACCCCAGACACTGTCATGCACTGCTCCAGGTGCCGAGTGGTAAACCTCCCCCTCCACCTGTCAATATCAAGCACTCCATGGTGATTGGTGACCACCTCATCCTATCACAATCAAGCACTCTCGTGTGTCGAGTTGTCTCCCCACCTTTAACCCATCCCATGTGATGCTTTATTTGGTGCCCAGTGCTCCCCCCACATGCATCCCATCCCAGTCAAACACTCCCTGATGTTCAGTGGCTGCCCCACACTCAACTGATCACGCATGAAGCATTTCTAGTGTCCAGTGCAATTTTTTACTGTTTGTAATGTGGATCTGTATTTGTATGTTGTGCTGGTTGCCTTTAAAAATGGGTCTTTGGCCCATGGATTTACCAGATTTTAAATAAACAAAAGAACAGTGGTCACCTTACCCTCACCCATCCTGTATGATGACTTCTTTGTGTCCACACAGTAGAGGAAAACACACTATGACTACTTGCGTGCAGCTGTGGAAGGTCTTGTAAATAAAAGAAAAAACAGCACAAAACGAACCTGTTTGTGGTGTAATTTATTGATCAAAACAGTGCAAAAGAAACACTCCTGTGCTTCGGAGTATACCACCCCTTTCTAACAGATCTTCTCAAGTTTTTACCAAGAACTTACAGTGCTTACAGCTTTCTGTTTTGTGCTGTGTTTTTGCTGTTTTTAGACTTCTCTGTGTCTACCCACCCTTATACAATCCCATGTGATGCATACCCTGGTGTCCAATGCTCCTTCATCCAATCCCAGTCAAACATTCACTGGTATCCAGTAAGTCTCTGCCCTCACTCAGTCCCAGTCATGGACTTCCTGGAGTCAGCCTAGTGGCATGGAGGGCAGAGGTACCCATGCCTCACCTGCCGCCATGCTGGCAACCCGGGTTTGGGGATGGACTCAGGTCATTGAGGGCTGGCAGGGAGAGGAGGATTAAGCATCCGGTGGAGTGATCTCCTCCTCTGCAGAGGGAGAACCATAGTTCCTGGCACTCACGTGACCTCTAGTGGAAGCTCGGAGGCAGGTAGCCAGGACTGGCAACTTGGGGTCATGGAGGGTCAACGGATGTTGATGTCCCATGCACAGTAGTGTGCGTGGGTATGTCTGGATAGCATTGCACATCTGTCTTCCAGGGACAGAATAGGGAAAATTGCTGGGTGCAGCACAGGATGACATCAACCCCTCACAGGATCCACACTATCTATGGGACCCTCTCCCAGAACCAGATCCATCTGTCAGCAGTAAGGCATCAGCCATTGACTGCCAACACAGATGGTAAGCTATTGGGGGAAGCACCGGGAAGATGTAAGTCCCTGGGACACCAGGTGATGCAGCTGAGGGGTCGGTGGATGGCTATTAGCCTGCATTGTAGTAGAGAAAAAAAATGCATTAACGGCAAAAAAAGGACTCCCTGGAAATTAGTAGTCCCTCCACCCCCATCTTCGCCCTGCCTCAGTCAAGCACTCCCTGGACCCCAGTGGTCCCCCACACTTACCCTGTCCTGAACATTTTCAATACCTTATGTCTAGCCCTTCCCCCTGTAAACTCCAACATACCATTTTTTTTTTTTTTAGTCTTTGGTAACCGGGTAAGGTTACCCCTCATACCTTAGAACATGTCTTCACCCCAACATATGATTTATCTGTTCACAAAGAGCACAGTCTGTGCTTCCTCCTCCCAACCCATTGTGCATCTGCACCTGTCTAATTGACAGAATGAGCACACAGTGAGGAAGGATGGGGTGGTGCTTATCACATCACTGATGATACAGTGCAGACAGACCAATCCCTCTGCCTTGCATAATCAATAATGTGATGAGTCAAGCCCCTCCCTCCAGGGCATGCAGTCAGTCTTTCAGTGGGACAAGTGGGGGCATGGCTTGAGTTGGGAGGAGAAAGAGTAGACTGAGCTATCCAGGAGAATACCTGTTACCTTCCCCGAAACTATGGCTCAATGGTGGTGACTTACACAAAGTTATGTGGAGCATTTGTGGGCCTAGCTAGGGAGGGACCATCTATTTTTGGCACCATGGGCCTTGAGGGGTGTCAGCCTTGGGAGGAGGAGTTGCCTAGATTTGGGCATATCTGGAAATTCCGTGGTTCACATTTCAGTTTAGTCTACATGGTCCTTGGATGAACAGACACATATGTTATTATATAGATGTATAGTCATCCCTCAAGTTCACGCACCTCATTTACTGCCATTTCCCCATTTTATAAAAGATGCTTTTTTTTTATGTTTACATCACTCCCCATGAGTGAGATCAGTACAATCCATGTCAGTGATGAAATTCACTATGATATTTAATAAATTATTGTGGCGTGGTCATGCCATTATAGTTAGGGTTGAGTAAGAAGTTTAATATTAAACCCTAATTATACAATGGCAAGAAAAAATCCTGGACTCTGATTGGTCAGTCTTGGGCTGGACCCGTGATGTTAATCAGTACAACATCATGGGTCTAGTCTCAGCCTCACTGTGAAACTGCAGATGAGCATTTATTTATTGATTGTTTTATGATTGATTGTTTCATCTTTTCTTAAAAAATAAAAATATTTTTCCACACAAAAACATCTTTAAAATTATTTTTTTTTATTCTGTATAACAACGAGCCATTGTATAATAGCAATAATGCCCTCCAGGGTGTGTGTCGTTTGGGATAATGTCACGCCTCAGTTATTGGATGCACTCAGCCTGCAGCCTCATGCCCAACCACCTGAGGCGTAATGTTATCCCAGCACAACACACACACTGTTGGGCATTATTGCTTAATTTTGTAGTTTAATAACTTTGTAACCAATCAACAGATTTGCAAAAACTTTTGCATGCGCTGTTGGAAACCCAAGGTTTCTTCATTTGTCAAGTTTTGTCATGCTTGGATGTGCAGATTCTGAGATCCAGAGAGCAAAAAAAGTGAAAAAAATCAGGGGGGGTGGGTTTGCTGGGTTTTTTTTCCCCCTTGGCCAATAAAGCCCAGACAGTTTAGAATTTTGGTCTGAAATTTCAAGGTAGAAAGGCCTAGCCAACAGTAGTGCCTTCAGTGGCATAGATTGCGGAGGTAGGGGCATGTTGCCCCCTGACAAAAACAGACCGGGACTTATAAGGAGCCAACATTCTTCAGTTATCGGTTTTTTTTTTTTTTTTTTAATATTGCATGGGCTCAGGGCTATGCTGGACTGGCTGCAGCTCTCTTCTGGGGGGGGGGGCCATGTCTCCTAATCAAAAACAAAAAATATCCCTTTTTCCGATTGGCTGCAAGCCTGCAACTATAGTAGCCTGCATGTTTCCGCCAATCAGGGATCTGCGCACGCCATCGCATGAATCTACTCCGTTAGTGGTGCCATTTAGTAGTCCACGCACCATCCATGAAGGAGCAGCAGCATCCATATAGTGTGGGGCTGGAAGGGATAGTTATTAGAGGAGGTCGAGCAGCAGTCTTGTTTGTCAAGGGTCACGAGTGTGTCGGTCAGTTAGTCTAGTGTTTTCCCCCTCCTCCTGTCATGAACAGCGCGGTAAGTTTAAATATTCCCATTACCTAACCTCCCCCAACTACTCTCCGTCTCTCTCTCAGTGCAGCCAGTTGCTGTCCGGGATCCCGTCTTCCTCACCGCCACCCGAGCCTCCTGTCCCCGATAGAGTCCCCAAAAGCCAAAGAGGCCTGCAGCTGCAAGCCCTCCACCACCAGACAGACCAGGCGGAAGAGTGAGTCTGAGCCAAGAGATTGCCTGCCTGCCCAGTGCCCGCATCCAGAAGGCCAGAACAGATTTACCGTACCATCAATGAAGTCCACTCCATGCCGTGCTGTCACCCACTCCACCAGGAGGGATTATTCAGGTCCGTGAACAGCCAGGCCCAGATTCAGAACAGTGAAGAAGCCGTCGGTCGTGCAGGCTGTAGCAGATTGTCTAGTGCTGGAAAAAGATAAGTTACTGTGTTGTCGGGGACGGGGGATTCATCAGGAGAGGAACGGGACTTGGGTGGGACTCAGCTACCTGACCTGCCTTCTTGGCCTTGCTGTGCCCTCCTCATTGATTTGGTGAGTAATTGTGCTGCACTGCTGCAAACTGGTTGTTGGAAATTAATGCTATTCACATCCCAGAAATGTGTCTTTTTTTTTGGGGGGGGAGAGGGGGTCTGGGCTATGGCCATGTGTCTGTGGGGTGGGTGGAAGGTTTGCTGTCAGTATGTCTGAGGGGGTGGCTTCTGGTTGTTTCTTTGGGGTGGGATTTTCTGGCTGTTGAAGAGGCTGTCCATGCTGATGGGGTGGGGTCCTATTTGTTGTTTGGTATGGTGTGGACACTGGCCATGTTGGTGGGCTGGGGACACTCACTGACTGTGCTGCTGGTGTGGTGGGGTGTGTTGGGGAAACTCACTGGTCAGTCTGTGTTTGGTGGGGCTGGGGGGATGGTCTGTTTTGTGGGGCTGGGTATGGTCTGTCTGTGTTTTGGGTCTGATTCACTAAGAGGATAGTCAGTGTTTGGTGCTGGGGGAGGGGCAGGGCCTGCGTTTGGTGGGACTGGGGGGGACGGTCAGTGTTTGGGGCTGGGGTGGTTAGTGTTTAGGACTGGGAGGGTGGTCAGTGTTTGGTGGGGCTGAGGGGACAGTCTGTTTTCTATTCTGGGATGGGGACACTAGCCATTGTTTGGTGGACTTGGCTGGCTATTTGTCTGGGGGGACTGTCCATGATGGTGGAGAGGGGGGACTGTCCATGTTTGCTTGCCTGGTGTTTTGTGGGGATGGGGGACTGTCTGTTTGCTGGTCAGGTGTCTGGGGGGATCTTTCCATGTTGGCTTATTGGAGAGGGAAGGGTGAATGTCCGTGATTGCTGATCAGGTATCTAGGACAGACTATCAATGTTGTTGGGAAGGGGGAACTTTCTGTGTTTGCTAGCCAGGTGTTTGGGGGGATTGTTCATGTTTTTGGGGTGGGGGAACATTCTGTGTTTACTAGCTGTGTGTCAGGGGTGGGGACTGTCCTTGGTGGGGCATGGGGGGACTGTCCATGTTTGCTGGCTGCCTGGGTGTCTGGTGGGACTGTCCTTGTCAGTTGGGAGGGGGACATTCTATGCTCGCTGGCCCAGTGTCTGGTGGGGAGGGGAAACTGTTCATGTTTGCTAGCTGGGTGTCTGGGGGAACTGTCCTTGTAGGTTGGGTGAGGGGGGGACTGTCCATGTTTGCTGACTGGGTTTCTGGTGGACTGTCCATGTTGGTTAGGAGGGGGGACATTCTGTGCTTGCTGGCTGGGTGTTAGCTTATAAACATAAGCAAATGTTAAAATGTAATTTCCACCTCATCCTTTACCTGTCAAGGGATGTGTCTCACTGACCTGTGCCTGCAGCTAGCATATGAACATTAGTAAATGTTAAAACATTATTTCCTCCTCATCCTTTACCAGGCTGTAAAAGTAATCTTTCACTTTTTTGATTTCTCCGATCATCCACTGTGGAGGGGTGAAACCATCAGATTCCTTGGCCTTGCTGTCTCTGTCTTCATTGCCTGGCAAACACAACCAAAGAGGTAGTTTTTGGTGTTCTCCCCTTACAGTGTTACAAGACTAGCAAGAAAATCTTGCACTAAAACATGCACTCTAAAGAAATGATTTTACTACTACCTGGCTATTGTTATAGCGACTACTGACTGGCCATGATTTTTTTTGGGGGGTTGGAGCACTGGTCGTGTGTGTGTGTGAGGTTGCAGACACTTGTCATATGTGTGTGTTGGTGGGGTTGTGGACACCGGTCGTGTGCGTGTGTGTGTGTGTGGTTGGGAACACTAGTCGTGTGTGTGGGTGGGGTTGGGGAGTGGGGACACTGGCTGTGTGTGTGTGTGTGTGGCTGTGTTTCTGTGTGTCTGTGTGTGATGTGTGTTTGTGTGGGGTGTTGGGGACACTAGTCGTGTGTGGGTGAGGTTGGAGACATTGGTCATGTGTGTATGTGTGTGGGGTTGGGGACACTGCTGGTCGTGTGTGTGTGGGGTTGGGGACACTGCTGGTCGTGAGTGTGTGGGGTTGGGGACACTGCTGGTCATATGTGTGTGTTGGTGGGGTTGTGGACACCGGTCGTGTGCGTGTGTGTGTGTGTGGTTGGGAACACTAGTCGTGTGTGTGGGTGGGGTTGGGGAGTGGGGACACTGGCTGTGTGTGTGTGTGTGTGGCTGTGTTTCTGTGTGTCTGTGTGTGATGTGTGTTTGTGTGGGGTGTTGGGGACACTAGTCGTGTGTGGGTGAGGTTGGAGACATTGGTCATGTGTGTATGTGTGTGGGGTTGGGGACACTGCTGGTCGTGTGTGTGTGGGGTTGGGGACACTGCTGGTCGTGAGTGTGTGGGGTTGGGGACACTGCTGGTCATATGTGTGTGGGTGGGGTTTGGAACACTGCTGGTCATGTGTGGTGGTGGGGGGTTGGGGACACTGTTTGGTCATTTGTGTGGGTGGGGTTGGGGATACAGGCATTGTGTGGTTGGGGTGGGGGCACTGTTGTGTGAGTGTGGTGGGGGCACTGGCATTGTGTCGGTGGGGCGGGGTTGTAATTGCATACCAGGCAAACTAAGCTGACCGGTAGCTGAACATTTCTCTTTCCAGACCAAGAGAGAAACATAAACAAAATGCAGTATAAAATATGGTTTTATTTATTTTTGTGTGCCTGTGATGGGGAGGCACAGACCGGGATGCCTGGAGAGGATACCAGATAAATGTAGCTGGAAATGGCGTTGGTTGGGTGGGATGCGGAGAGTGGCTGTGCTGGTGGGGTGGACACAGAGTGTGGAGTGTGGCTGTGCAAGTCCATCAGGGTGCAGAGAGTAGCCAAGCTGGCCAGTCTGGGTGAAGATAGTGGCCATGCAGGTCTGGGGTGGGGAGAGTGGGATGTAGCTTTTTGCATGGGCATTTAAATTCACTGTTGCTTGCTGTGCCTTCTGCTGCCCTACCAGCTTTGTGCTGCTGTGCTGACCAGGGAGGACTGGTACACATGTTGAAAAAAATGGTTCTGACCACTGGTGATGGAGGAGGGAGGGAGGGGTGGACGGGCATACTGGCACAGATATATTTTTTTCAACATGTATGCCAGTCTGCTGGGTCCATGCCATGCTTACCTCCCTCATGCTAGAGGCTTCTGAGCACTAAAGATAAGTTGCTGTGTCAAAATTAGGAACTGTTGGGAAGTATGAAATCCTACAGTATAAAAATTGTGCATGTTTATGTAGTTTCACCTAACTGTGTGGTTCGACAAGATGTTCTGTGGTCTCTCCTCTTCATTTAGCACCCTGACCTGTGACCCAGCCATTCCCTCCAGGGCAGGGGGAAGGTCCGTTGTTTTGTGGTCTTTTGGTGGTTTGTTGGGCATTGTAAAATGCATTGTTTCATTTACTGTGTTGTACTGCCTGGACCTGCTTTACCCTGTCTCTATCCTGAATGTAAACATGGTATAAAAAAAGTTCAGTTTTGGGTGGTGTGTGTGTCTGTCTGTGTGTAGAAGAATAGAGACACACACTCGGACAAAAAGAACTGTATTAAACCACATCAAACTGAAGCAACCATGTTTCATTTGTGCCCTTCAAAACTGTCAGATGAGACGATTTTGAAGTAGTCTGTGGGGGAGCATCTGCAGCAGCCTGGGCTACCACAACCAGCCTTCCACACACTGTCATAGGTGATGCTAATAAAAACCACCAACCAAGTACTTACCTTTCAGGGTGGGTCCTGCGTGACTGTGCACAGGTATCTGGAGTTGTCATTCCAGAAAACTTCCTATGGCGTCTGTTCTCTTAGGTTGTGAGATGTGACCACTTTTGTGCCAGGGCAGTCAATGTTTGCTTGGATGGGGTTGTGTAACCCTGGGCATGGACAGAGATGCATATTCCTTAGGAGCCCATGGGGAGGAGAGTGGTAGGGGTTGTGGTGTGACCACACCATGCCCATGATCATGTTGAACAATTAGGGGATTTACATTGTTCTGTTGCACTGTCCCAGGTACATCAGCATGCTTGTTAAGAGCACCGCCCAAGGAATATCAGCAAGTCCCATGCTTGTGTATGCAATGCTTGCTTGCTTGAGGAGAGTATTATCCTCTTTGTTTACCTTACCTAACCAGATTCAGGCATGTGATATTGAATAATATGGGATGGAGTGAGATGGGAGACTGTGGAATTAACTTGGTTACAACAAAGAAAAGGTGTTAACACTGGGTGTAAGTAAGCAATAATGCCCGACAGAGCATGTGTCATGCTGGGATAACATCATATCTCAGGTGGTTGGGCACAAGTGCATCCAGTACATAAGGCATGACGTTATCCTACCATGACACGCACCCTAGAGGGCATTATTGCAATTATACAATGGCTTGTTGTTATGCAGAATTAAAAAAAATAATTTTAAAGATGTTTTATTTGGTGTGGAAAAATATTTTTAAGAGAAGATGCAAAAAAAACACACTATTGCTAACAATCAAGAGGTTCACGGAGAGACTGAGACTAGATCTGTGATGATGTACTGGGATAACATCATGGGTCTAGCCCAAGACTGACCAATTCAGAGGCCAGCATTCTTTCTTGTCATTGTATAATCGTATTTTTTATGTAATCTATGTAAATAAGGGCTCATGCTGTGAGGATGCACATGCAGGGATGTTTCCCATACCATCCATGTTTATAGGTATACTGAGGTGGTACAGCCATTTGCTGCACTTCCTCGAAACATGCTTTTTGCACTCCTCAAGGGTGGGAGGGCTAGCTCAAGCAGACATTTCAAGAAGTTCAGGATCCACTATAAGGGCTGAACTTGGAAGAGTTATGTAAGCAGCAAAGGGGGGTGAGAGACTAGTGAGCTATCCACCTGGAGGTTGAGGTGGGGGCAAAATGAGGTCAAGACTGATTTGAATTGAAACTGAAGTAAGGTCCTGTCCTCTTGAGAAGGAAGTTAAGTTCCTTACATATTTTCAACTTTACAAGTAAGTCCTCACTCCCAAGGCAAAAGAACAAAGAACTGAATACAAAACAGATCTCGGTCAGTTTTTCCACTTTGGCCTCGGGAGGAGTTGGGCTGAGAGCAGACTACAGTAAAACTGAGGGGTTGGGGGGAGGTGCTCTGACTTGGCCTGGGCTGGTCCCTCCCAGGAGTTATTCAGCTGTAGTCTTAAATGTCTTTTGGCCATTATTTGATGCCGGTTGATTTGTTTGCATTACGCAAGCCACTCGCCCTTTTCACTGTCGTGATACGTGAAAATCAGGACTTCTTTGTTACTTTGCCCCCCTGTAAAAATAACAAACTAGGCCCTTAAGTGCCTTTCACAGGTTTGGTGAAAAAATAGTAATCTATACCAGAGTTATTAAATTTTAGCATTTTACTTGGTATTACTTGGTATTTTGGGGCATAAGAAGGCTGACTGCCCACTGAGAATGCCCCCCACAATTTTGTGGAACATCAAGAGTTAAATAACATTTAGCCAGAGGTCTTAGTTTGTTTTAAATATTTCAAAGTTCTTACTATTCACAATATAATCTGGTAATTTGTTCCAAATTTGTGGCACCCTTGTGAAAAAATGTAATCTTTTGTGTTTTTGCTTTTTGTATTTCTATTTGTCTCGAATGCAATCTCGGTACAAGCTTTCTATCTGCAGGGCGAATCCCACATCACTCCATTAAAGCAGGTTTTTGTAGGATTTTATAGAGGAACAAGAGGTCTCCCCTGTACCTTCTTGTTTCTAAAGAATGTGATCTTAGTTTTTTGAGCCTGTCAGTATAGCATAGCTGTGCCAAATAGGGGACCATCCTTGCTGCCCTCCTCTGAATACCCTCAACTCTCTCTATGTCCCCCTTGAGGTAGGGGCTCCAGAAGGGTGACCCGTAATCTATATGTGGCCTGATGCAAGTTCTGTAAAGGGGAATGATGCAATGTTCTGATTTAGATACAAAGGTCCAGCCAATTTTTCTAAGAAGTCCATTGAAGTGCTTAGCTAGTTTTTTACAGTGATCGGTGGAGGAAAGTTTATTATTAACTGTAATCCCAAAGTCTTTTTCACTACTTGTGACTTTTAATATAAGATTGTTTAGTCTGTAGGACTGAAGTGGATTATTTTTACCTAAGTGAAGTATAGTACATTTTTCAATGTTAAAATCCATTTCATTAGTTCTTGCCCAGGCCTCAATTTCCAATTGGTCCTGAAGTAATTGATTGCTGTTATCTAATGAGTCCAGTTTCCCTCCCAGTTTGGTATCATCAGCGAATTTAGATAGAACAGTGTTAGAGCTGATCTGCATGTCTGAAATGAATAAATTAAATAAAATTGGACTAAGGACAGAGCCCTGTGGGACCCCACTTGTTACCTTGCCTAGATCCGATAGGGTTCCATTAAATTCTTACCTGCTGTATTCTGTTTGTTAACCAGTGATCTATCCATTTAATTAGATATATAGAAATCCCTAAATGTAGGAGTTTGTTAATCAACTTCTAGTGTGTTACTCGATCAAAGGCTTTGCTATAGTCTAAGAGAATAATGTCCATGGGAGTATTAGTGTCTATCTCCTGGTTAATATGATCATAAGAAGCTATGAGGTTGGAAGTGGTTCTGAGCTTGCTGAATAGGCACTTCAGGATAGATGTTTGGAACAAGAAAAGAATTTGGCCATACAAAAAGAAGGATTCTGTTTCATATGGGGGCTAATCCTGTTTCATATGAAAAAAATCCTTTATCAATCAATCAATCAATCACTTTAAATAAAATGGAAACCACAGTCAAATGAACATGCCTGGTTAAATAACCAGGCACATTCATTTGACTGTGGTTTCCATTTTTTTCCCCAAAATACATATACAGGACCTCCTTGGGAATGAGCTTGCTCAATGGAGTTTTCCTGCAATAAACTTGAACTTGAATATATATATATATATATATATATATATATTTTTTATCACATCTGTATTTCTCCTGCCCCATCATTTACCTGACTGACTCCCCAGCTCCGTCACCCTGAATTACCGGGGCTTACCTTATGCCCGATCCAGGAGCAATGCCTGCGGAGAGTCGGTCGCCATCCTGCCGCCGGTGTCTTTTTCCACTTTTCTCCCCTTATTTTTACCCGAGGACCCCAGGAGAAGTGTGCATGCATGTGGAGGCATGCATGCACCTTACAGCCCCGGTAATGGCCCTCCTCCACCTGCCCCATTGGCCTAGCGCCAGTACCCTTGCTTGCACAGCCCCTCAGCCTCCACCAGGGGGTAGCTATGAGCGAGGGATACCAATCCACCTCCCCAGAAAGGACAGCTGCCTTGAAGGCCACTCCATCCAGCTCCACCCACCCCCATGCCAACCTCTGATGACATCGGCTCGCTTCGGTTCGGCGCAGCGCGAGGTAAGACGTCCAGCACCTCAGCCCTCTGCGCCACTGGGCTGGCTCAAAAATATTTTTAAAACCCATAAAAACTACTTCTTCCAGAGACCAGCACGTGTATCTTGCTCATCGGGACCCCATTAGGTGGAGTCTGCAACTCGCTGCTGTTAACATGACCCACAAATGTGTTTTTTTTTTTTTTTTTTCATTTTTGCATCCTTTTTTCTGACTTGCTTCTGCCTCAAATGAAAAAAGATTTTGGACTTTGTTTTTTTTTTCTGATTCTTTTTTCATTTGAAGGGATCCTTTTTGCATGATTTTTTTCATTATATGAAAAAGGATCCGTTCAAATGGAAAAATATTTTGGATTTTGTTTTTTTTTCCTGATTCTATTTTTGTTTAAAAAACAGTGTCAGTGGCTCAGTAGGTAGCACACTCACCTCTGAGGCCGGGGAGATCAGAGGGCTGTGGGTTCAGTTCCCACATCTGGCACTTGGGTTAATATGCCAGTACTGACACTGTAGTGCAGCATGAGAGGGGTGCTGTACTTCTGAGGTGCTGTCTTTCGGATGAGACGTTAAACTGAGGTCCCATCTGCCTGGATTGGTGGTAGTTCAGGTGGATGTTAAAGATCCCATGGCATTTATTGAAAAGAGTAGGGGAATTTTATTGAAAAAGTGGGCTTCAATACAGAGCAATCAATAAAGTACAAAAACAAAACAGTTCATACAGTATTCAATGAACACAGAAAAGGTCAGCAAGAAAAATTAAACAGAAGAAAACCATGTATCACAATAAAGCCATAAGTGTTGAGCTCTTTCAGGGGAAAACTGCTGGAAGTCCAAAAACTTAATACACTGTAATGAAAACTGAATGTAACCCCTAGATGGCGCTATCCCAGGGGCTACTACCCCTGCCTGATTTGCCACTAACAGGTTGAGGGGCCTGGATCCAATGGCGGGTGCCTCCACCCAGAGGTCAGGGTTTGCAATAGTTAAACTAACTTGGTCACAGCCCTCTGGGACACTGCAACCCCTTTCTTCCCACTAGTGGCCCACACAATATATCAGAATTACCTTCACAGTATACACTTACCCCAGGTCTGGTTCCGGCACTGGGACCTCCTGTGAAATGAGATACAGTGCAACAATCACAGTACAGTACTTTAACATAGACAAATACCTCAGGCAGTATAACTTTGCTGAAACAAGCAGCTCTGATTTATTTAGGGATATAACAGGACAGGGAAATCAGGTTAATTAGCTTATCACTCTAATAATCTACCTATGGCTCTGTGCAGGCCTATCCCTATCAGTTACTGTCCCTGGGTACCCAAGCCCTAGTGGCTAGTCCAAACCATGGCAGCTGGTAGGGGCCTTTCACACAGAGAAAAGGAGAATTAAACAGTCAGCAGTACAGTAATTCCATTTGGATTTAATGTGGCAATTCAACAGGAGCAACCCTGAATTAGTACTCACGACCTCCAAATAAGATAGGGTCCTTCAATGTCAGCAGGGCTCACTTGAGGTACACAAACCTCTTCACACATCCATATAAAAGAAAGTACTATACCAGGCAGGCTGCATCTGTATCCCGATCGCAATTACTGCACAATACCGGAGAACACACAGCAGATTCAGTTCCTGACAGACCGAGTGCAATTTTCAGCAATTCTTCCAGTCTTCTACAGGGTGAGCCTGGTTTCTACTCTTCAGAGATCCTTTGATTCTTTTCACAGGACGGATTCAGTCCTAACAAGCTGTTACACAAGCTGCAGACCGAACTCTGGGCCTTACACACGTTTTTGACTAAAACTGCACACTGAAAAAGCACAGGGCTCCTTCCTTCTTCACTGCCAAAGCTCAACTGAACTCCAACTGAAACCGGGCACTTCCTTTGAGTTCCTCCCAGTTCTTGACTGGATTGGCTGTCACTCACAATAGACTGCTGCTGTTGGTCCAAAAGGCACTGAAGTCTAAACTACATCTCCCAGAGTCACTGCCCATACAATCCTCTTGTGGCTGGCTCAGATTATGAGTCCAAGTTCTGATTCGTCCAAGGCATCATTTTAGAGCTAGCTTACCCCACACTGATTGGTCCAGTTCAGCAGTTCAAAACTAGAATGGGGAACTAGCAGACACAGTTCTGACTGCAAAAGCAGGTTAGACAAACTGTAATTTCATTATTACTCTAAATAATTTCTGGCAAACAGTTACATCTTTCAGATAGGTTCCTTTGCACTCCTAGTGACTGCAAAAATGAAGTGAATTGGCAGCAGCTCGAGTGGTACTCAGAGAAGCACACAGTCCCCATACAACTAATTATGTCTGCAAGCAGACAGCTCTTAAAGAGACAGTACCAGAGGCTCTAAAACACTCACTGATAAATGGCTTAAATGCCAAACACCATTCAGGCTTGGAGCATTCAAGCAAGCTCCTGGAAGTCTTTTGGGAACCCCCATTTGCAGGGGGTTACACCTTTCCTGGTTTGGGAAATAGTCCGCTACAAGTACCCCATAAGTTTCAACTGCAACCATATACATTTGCATTAGGCTCGCACATGTAATCATCAGTCAATATATCATTTTACCAAGAACACATTTCTGAAACATTGCAGTACGTCCTCTTTACACAGTATTACATACACATTGTACCATAACTCAAGTTATTACCTCTTGTACATGAAACCTGAAGAGGGGGCCCTTCCTATCAGTTACCTTGGGGCTGGATGGGGCAAGGGCACCATATAGAGGGCAACACAAGTAACTTGGGTTAGCACTGATGCTCAGTTTGGGCAATGAGCTCGGGACACATACACTCCTTTATGGACAACATTGAGAGGCAAGTCCACAGGCCTCCCAAGTGAATCATAACTGAGGTGCACCACAGGCTTTACAGCTCGACCAGTCTTTCTAGGGGAACTGTTATAGTCTCTGCACTCTGAGCCTCATTTTCAGCATTGTCCTCACTTGTCAGGAGTCTCCATGGGGGTAGAGAGGCTAGAACTTGGGGCACTTTCAGCTCCAGGAGTTACAGTTTCTGAGTCCACAACATTTGGCTCGCATGGAGAGCTTGGACACTGGCAGTGGACTGTCAGGGCACTCAAAATACTCTTCTTGTCAGGTGTATCACCAGTCTGCCCCAATCTATCATTTTCCTCCCTAAGCTCAAACAGTTCAACCATGCACAATGATTCCATTTCATCTGATCTGATGCTTTGCACTTCACTTTCTGGGAGCATTGGCTCCAGGGATGAAGCTGAGGGCTTAGACAGTCCAGAAGGCCCAGCTTTGTCTCCAGTATTGACTAGGGATTGCCCCGAAACAATTGACTCAGTTCGTAAGAAGGATAGTATTCAAAGTCACTCTCACTTTCTTCCGATATGGACTGACAGTCATGCTCAACTGGGACTTGTGGAGGGGAACACTTTAACTTTACTTCTGTAGGTGCAGACTTTCTTGATCTTTTCTTAGCAGCAGCTCTAGTCACTGGTCCAGAGGGGGCATCTTCTAGGGGCTCAGACTCAATTAAGATTTGTCCAATGGGCAGTAAATGATTTCTATGCATTGTTTTTACATCTTTTGAATTATTCTCAGGCCTTACTTTGTACACTGGCAGATCATCTAGTTTGCCCACTACAATGTGAGGGAGATGGTGCCATCTGTCAGCAATCTTGTGCTTGCCATGCAGTCCCAGATTTCTTAGCAATACCCGATCTCCCTCCTGGAGTTCCTGTGCTTTCACCTTTTTATCATACCTTTCTTTGTTGGCCAGATTTCTTTTGGCAGTCATGGTTTGAGCCAGTTGGTACGCATGAGTTAGCTGGGCCTTTAACTTTGCACATACTGTAAATAGTTGTCAGCTTGAACCCCATCAGGAGAGACCCAAAACACACATCTACTGGTAGTCGAGCTTCTTCCAAACATCAGGCGGTAGGGGGAGAATCCAGTGGCATCACTTTTGGTGCAGTTATAAGCATGTACCAGGGTGCTAATTTGTTGGCTCCATCTAGGCTTGTCCTTTGGGTGCAGGGTGCCTAGCATATCTAGCAAAGTGCGGTTGAAAGCGTTCAGGCTGTGGGTCCCCTGGGGTGTAAGGAGTGGTTCTGGACTTTGGCACTCCCCACAGAAAGCATCTCTTTGATCAGACGACTCTCAAAGTCTCTCCTTGATCAGAATGGATTCTTTGTGGAGCCCCATAGTGAACAAAAGTTTTCTACAAGTACTTTGGCTACAGTGGATGCTTTCTGGTCTTTGGTGGGAAAGCTTGGGCATATCTCGTGAAATGGTCAGTGACCACCAGCACATTACTGATATTTCTTTGATCTGACTCCAAACTTAGAAAATCAATACAGACCAGCTCCATGGGTGCACTGGTGGTTATGTTAACAGGGGAGCCCTCTGGAGCTAAAAGCTTTCCTCTGTAAGCAGCGACTACAAGTTCGATGTGTTGCTCCACATCAGCCCCATCTTAGCCAATAGAATCTGGATCTCACCAAGTCAAGTGTTCTGTCTATACCAAGGTGCCCCATGTGGTTGTGCAAGGACCTCAATACTGAGTCTCGAAAGGCAGTGGGCAGCACTAGTTGTTGTTTGTCTACTTGTCCCCCTCTGTCTACTGTTTCTCTGTATAACAGTTTATTGATCAGTTTCAACTTAGGACCTTCTTTGTATAACAGTGCAGTTCTCAAATCAGTGGGCGTAATTTGGACACATCTTTTCCTGCATAGGGGCTTCTAAAGCTGCTTTGATCATGGGATCGCGGGATTGAGCCCGCGAATACTGTCATTGTCCAGCTGAGGCAGTGCACCAATGTCTGGTCAGAAAAGTGGCAATAAGCAGCAGGTATGCAATTCTCAGGGCTCCCAAGCAATCCACCATGCAGTCCACTGCGTCCGTGGACATTGTTCCTCCTGTCAAACTTCCGCAGAGTGCCCGAATGTCAGGTTCTGCCAGTCGGACCCAATCATTCTGGGAACAGGCCTCCGGGAGAGCATCAGCATCTATGTGGTTCAGACCTGCTCGGTTATTCGAGAGCATAGTCATATGTAGATAATGCAGAAAGCCACCTATGGCCAGTGGCATCCAACTTAGCTGAGGTCTGCACATAGGTCAAAGGATTATTGTCAGTTTTACTAGTATTTTAGCCCCATACAAGTACTCATGGAATTGGTCAACAATAGCCCACTTCAAAGCTAGGAACTCTAACTTATGTACAGGATAGTTCTTTCGGATGGGGTCAGGCTTCTACTGGCAAAGGCCACTGGTCTCAGGCCATTCTCGTGCTCTTGGTACAACACAGCCCCCAACCCTTGCAAGCTAGCATCAGTGTGCAGGGCGTAAGGTTTTCTTGGATCGGCATAGGCCAGCACTGGAGCATGGGTAAGTTGATATATGATCTCATGAAAAGCAGTCTCACAATCAGGAGTCCAGCAGACCCCAAATACTTCACTCGGATGAAAATACACTCTTTCAGTCTTGAGGGATGCTGACTTTGGTATTTTTGTGGGTTGGGGATACCCTTGAGTAAGGTTAAGTAAAGGCGGATCACTCTTGAATAGTCCTTGATGAGCGCCCGATAATAACCACAGAATCCCAGGAATCTTTGCAGTTCTTTTAGATTTTTGGCTGTGGCCAGGTGGTCAAGGCCTCAACTTTACTTGGGTCGGTCTCTATTCCTCGGTGGATACTATGTGCCCCATACTTTACTGATGTTTGAAAAATTGACACTTATCAATGGACAGTTTAAGGCCAAAGTCCTCCAGTCGGTCCAATACCTTAAATAATCTGCTCTCATGTTCCTCCAGTGAGCTGCCAAACACAATAACATCATCTAGGTATACCAGGCACTCTAGTAAGTTCATGTCCCCACTGCACGCTCCATCAATCGTTGAAAAGTGGCTGGGGCACCTGAAATCCTTGAGGCATCCTCTTGATTCATAGAAATAGCGGACAGATAAAGGCTGTCTTTCACGGTCCTCTGGGGCCATCGGGATCTGATAGTACCCACTGCGGAGATCCAGCACAGAGAACCACTTGCTCCCGTTTAGGCAGTCCAAAGCATCCTGAATACGGGGCATTGTGTACTGATCAGGGATAGTCCCCGGTTTAAGTGCGATAATCCACACACATCCTTACTGTTCCATTCTTTTCCTCACTACCACAATGGGGAAGCATAAGGGCTTCTGGATTCTTGTATTACACCAGCAGCTAACATCTCTTGCAGATGCCGTCTCACATCATCTATGTCAGCAGGTGCCAGGCGTCGAGACCTCTCCACGAAATGGTCTTTTCGTCATGCAGCGGATATTGTGCTCAGCTCCTTGCACGCATCCTACATCCCATTCCTTTAAAGAAAACACCTGGTCTCTCTGGGCAAGCTTCTCACTGATCTTCACTTTCCATTCAGCTGGCAGCGGAGTGCGAAATCAAACAAGTCAGGCGTTACTCTGTCATTCTTCCTTGAACTCTTGCTGCTGGGTAGCACTGCAGTGTCTGCACAATGCACATTAGCCAGGATGCAACCTCTGTTTACTCGAATGTCTCTTTCAGACACATTATGAACTTGGACCATTACCCTTCTGGCATAAGCATGGGCTCTAGCGGGCAAAATACTAGGCTTGACCAGCAGTCCCTCTGCCAATTTTCCATCGCCTGGTGCATCCAACATTAATATTTTATTCTTAACATCCTTTCTGATACGGACCTCTCCCTGTAAGGTACACTGGGCATTTGGCGCCAGGATCAGAGACTCAGGATCCTTCTTCCATACAATTCCGACCGGTTCCTCTGGTTCTATTTTATCAGCATCTCTCTGTGCCTCATAGGCCTTCTTAATTAAAGCCGGAACTCTTAAAGCTCTACTAGTCTTTGACCCTGTTTTCATAACACAACTGTGCCAGCCTTCCGAACATATGAGCATTTGTTCCAATCAACAAAGGGACACCATCATACAGTCCAGTGGGGACACACTAAGGCTAGGGTCTCTACTTGTTAGCCACTCCAGCCACGGAGGTGGGGAAAGACAGCCAAATTCGGATATACCGGAATAGGGTAGGCCTTCTCACTTAACCCCATACATGCAGTCCTTCTAATGGTTGTAAGAGTACGTCTGACAAATGCTTCTGATACCAATCTTGGAACATAATTGTCACTTGGGAGCCACTGTCTAATATAGCTCTTGTAGACACTCCGTTCACCTTGCAGTGGTCTCCATGGAGGACCCACTATTCTGGACCAGTCTGGAGGGCGGTAGTGGGGGCCTGGGCAACTGACCTTGCCACAAAGGCGTGAATTAGCATTTTGGTGCCCTCACTGGGATCATTCGTGCACCTCTTAACCACTGATTTCTTCTCCGAAGCTCTCCTTGTAGCCTATATGCAACTTTGTCAGTGTCTTTGGGGACTGGCATTCCCTTTTCATGTCCCATCTTTCCCACAATTATAGCAAAACATACTTTCTGGAGTTTGAGCTGGCAGGGCGCCACACTGGGAGCCAGGGCGGGGTATACTAACTGGAAACCTTGGTGCCATCTCTGTCTGCGGCGTGATAAGCATTTGAGACATCTCGTCAGTTTCTCCACTTCCATGGTCAAGGAATCGAGTTCGGAGCTGTTATCAGCAGGAGATACATGGGTGGGTACCCCCACCCCCCGCAAATGCAGTCGGATATAGGTCAGGGCCCGTACTTGCAGGCGTGGCCTTCATAAAGGACTGTTTTTGAATTCCGGATCTCTCTCAACAGTTCGCCCCATTGTGACATATCTTTTCCTTGTCAGAGCACTCATTGACTGCCAACCTCTGCCCCGAACTTCACTTGATGGGTCACCTCAGTCACTCGGGTCGTAGCCGCAGCTATTGGTGCAGGTCCCTCCCGAGGTCGTCTTTTCTCAACTCCTCGAATTTCTCTCATTAACTCATCATAGGAGGGTGGGGATTCCAGTCGATCTGCCAGGTGTAACTGAAGCAACATCAGTTCTGAGAAGGGCAGACTTAAGGATCCTGTCCAGCCTGGTTCGGTCCAGTTCAATCGCTGGCAAACTACCTTTTCTGAGGCATTCTTGCAACAATTTTTCCAGCCGAGATACATACACAGACAACAACTCCCTTGGTACTGTTGTGCATCTCTTACTCTCCACCATAGGTCCTCATCAGAATCTGGGCTCCCACACATTCTCCAAGGCCTCAAGATAGGCCTGTGCAGTCGCTTCAGGGTTACTGGCCCGTTTGCTACGGATGGTAGCCAGGGCAGGACCTCGGAGGCTCTCACTAACCCTCTTTAGCTTTCACCTTCGAGCATTGCCATTCTAGCACTGGGGGCAACATAGTCTATCCAGGTCTCCCAGTCATCCTCCCCTTGGGGGTGGGGAGGGTGCCAGAGAAGATCCTCAACCCGGTAAGAGTCGTGACTAATGGCAGGTGCAGAAATAGGAGTCTGCATTGGTTCAGCCACCATTACGGGCACTGGGCAGGAGAGGTGTTGGGGAGGAACACCCCAGGTGGCAAGAATAGTTTCTTCAAGTCCTCCACAGTTTTCCCCTCTCCCAGCAACCATTCAGCAAATTTCTCCTCAAAAGTTTCAGATAGTGGTGGGGGCTGATTCCCCCCCGGGTCTTTACTGTCCTTAGTTATCACTCTCCAAGCAGTGAGGGCTCCCTCTGGGGTAATGGTCTGTGGCACTTTGGAGCTATCTATGGGATCCTTAAACTCTACTAGGGCCAGGAAAGTGTGGGTGAGCAGATTAGCATGCCGACCCACCACCACAGGGTTTTGTAAACCTTCCACCTTGAAAAGTACTCCCTGCACAGTGTCCGTATTGATACCCAGGGGATGTCCAGGATAAACATAGCATTTGGGGGTCGATCTCCTCCCAGTACACCACTCCACCAGCGGTGCACAGCCACTTCTGTCGGGGTACCCATTTTTTCTTAACAGTGGTTCGTAAATATGGCCACTAGAGGACACACAATCCCAGCGGTGAGCCTCCAGATGTAACCCCTAGATGGCGCTATCCCAGGGGCTACTACCCCTGCCTGATTTGCCACTAACTAGGTTGAGGGGCCTGGATCCAATGGCGGGTGCCTCCACCCAGAGGTCAGGGTTTGCAATAGTTAAACTAACTTGGTCACAGCCCTCTGGGACACTCCCAGCCCCTTTCTTCCCACTAGTGGCCCACACAATATATCAAATTACCTTCACAGTATACACTTACCCCCAGGTCTGGTTCGGCACTGGGACCTCCTGTGAAATGAGATACAGTGCAACAATCACAGTACAGTACTTTAACATAGACAAATACCTCAGGCAGTATAACTTTGCTGAAACAAGCAGCTCTGATTTATTTGGGGATATAACAAGGACAGGGAAATCAGGTTAATTAGCTTATCACTCTAATAATCTACCTATGGCTCTGTGCACAGGCCTATCCCTATCAGTTACTGTCCTGGGTACCCAAGCCCTAGTGGCTAGTCCAAACCATGGCAGCTGGTAGGGGCCCTCTCACACAGAAAGGAGAAATTAAACAGTCAGCAGTACAGTAATTCCATTTGGATTTAATGTGGCAATTCAACAGGGAGCAACCTGAATTAGTACTCACGACCTCCAAATAAGATAGGGTCCTTCAATGTCAGCAGGGCTCACTTGAGGTACACAAACCTCTTCACACATCCATATAAAGAAAGTACTATACCAGGCAGGCTGCATCTGTATCCCGATCGCAATTACTGCACAATACCGGGAGAACACACAGCAGATTCAGTTCCTGACAGACCGAGTGCAATTTTCAGCAATTCTTCCAGTCTTCTACAGGGTGAGCCTGGTTTCTACTCTTCAAGAGATCCTTTGATTCTTTTCACAGGGACGGATTCAGTCCTAACAAGCTGTTACACAAGCTGCAGGCCGGAACTCTGGGCCTTACACCGTTTTTGACTAAAACTGCACACTGAAAAGCACAGGGCTCCTTCCTTCTTCACTGCTAAAGCTCAACTGAACTCCAACTGACGAAACCGGGCACTTCCTTTGAGTTCCTCCCAGTTCTTGACTGGATTGGCTGTCACTCACAATAGACTGCTGCTGTTGGTCCAAAAAGGCATAAAGTCTAAACTACATCTCCCAAGTCACTGCCCATACAATCCTCTTGTGGCTGGCTCAGATTATGAGTCCAAGTTCTGATTCGTCCAAGGCATCATTTTAGAGCTAAGCTTACCCACACTGATTGGTCCAGTTCAGCAGTTCAAAACTAGAATGAGAACTAGCAGACAGATTCTGACTGCAAAGAAAGCAGGTTAGACAAACTGTAATTTCATTATTACTCTAAATAATTTCTGGCAAACAGTTACATCTTTCAGATAGGTTCCTTTGCACTCCTAGTGACTGCAAAAATGAAGTGAATTGGCAGCAGCTCAGTGGTACTCAGAGAAGCACACAGTCCCCCCATACAAACTAATTATGTCTGCAAGCAGACAGCTCTTAAAGAGACAGTACCAGAGGCTCTAAAAACACTCACTGATAAATGGCTTAAATGCCAAACACCATTCAGGCTTGGAGCATTCAAGCAAGCTCCTGGAAGTCTTTTGGGAACCCCCATTTGCAGGGGGGTTACATGAATATCAGAAAATAGTTCATCATACTGAACAGACAGTTGTTGAAGAATTAACATACAGCGAGCATGCCACAAAAAATAACGAATAACAACCAACAATAAATAAACCGTATCAGCATGATGAAGTGGAAAAACATGCTGTAGTGGTCCATACAACAAATCTGAATATGTCAAAGTAGCAAGTTGAGGAACAGACCAACGGGCAGCAATGTACTGCTAAAAGGCCTTAGCATATGGACAATCAAGAAATAAATGCAATTGGGTTTCAGGAAGCTGTGGACAAGTATCCCTAGGACAATACTTTTCAGAAAGTTGTTTATGTTTACTGTTTGCCTTCACTCTTAGACGGCCATAATTACTTAGCCAAGTACAATCCCAAACAAAGGGGGGAAGACGTGGGTTACTTAACAGGTGAAGCACTGAAGAGACCCTATCCCTGGGACAGTCTGGAAACCCCGGAAAACTAGTGTTCGAAACCAAAATAGATTTATAAAGTTGTTTTCTGGTCAGTGTAATAAGGTGAGACGAAATGCCCAATTTTACAATATTCCAAAAAAAATCTCTACCATATGAAGGTACTGGCAAGGAATGAGACAGTGCCCGAAGGGACCGGTGCGTCCAGAGGCCCAAGCAATGGGAAAGCCAGGCATTCACAAAGGGTTTCCAAATCTTGTCACCTGGTTTCAAGGTCGTACAAATGTTGTAAGAAATAAAGACACTAAAATAAAAGGCCACTGGATTGACCATATTAACCCCACCTTCAGAGATCGGAAGATAGGTCACATCCCTCCGAAGTGGGTTCAATCGGGAGCCCCACAAAGATTGAAAAAAAAAAGACTAAACAATCTAAGAATAACAGCTTGTGGGGAAGGGTATACATAACATAAATAAAGAAAAATCGGAAGGAGCAAAGTCTTAAAAAGACCCACTCGCTTTTTCTTCAAGAGTTGTTGCCCCTTCCACGAAGTGACCAGTCTAGAAGCCTTCTCTAACTTACCCTCCCAATTCAATGATGCCAATTCCCCAGGACCAAATAGCACACCCAAAGCAGAGATGGGTTCTGTAGAGACAAAAATGACAGCTAAGTGGCTAGAGGCAGGTAACGGGGCATTCCCAAGTATTACCCCTTTACACTTATCCAAATTAATTCTAGATCCAGATACCTGGGAAAACGAATCTAAAAGAGACAGTAAAGATGCTGGAGAAAAGTCAGGAGCTAAAGTCAAAACCAGATCATCTGCATATGCTAGAACCTTTATAGGGCGTTGAAGAGGGAAAACCTGAATACCAATGAGGTGATCGTCAGTGTTCAGAAGTCTCAGTAAAATATCAATGCCAAAAACACAAAGAAGTGGGCTTAGGGGACAGCCTTGCTTCACTCCCCATCTGATTTTGACTTTTCTACCAAACCAGCCATTGACATTAGGACAAAGAAAAGAATATTCATAAATAGTGTGCAACCAAGACACAAAAACCGGAGGAATACCAAAAGCCAGTAACATAGAAAACAAAAAGGAATGAGAAAGTCTATCAAAAGCCTTTTCCTGATCTAAAGTTAAAACATAACCCGAAGCTACATTATGCTCCCCTTGAAAAAATAGTTCTCGTAACAGAACTAAGTTATCATGCTGCGTACGTCCTACTACAGCACAGGCTTGGGAGGGACTAATTAAATAAGGGGCAACCACAGCTAATCTATTCAGGAGGATTTTACTGAGAATTTTGAAATCTGAATTTAAAAGATTAATAGGCCTCCAGTTACAAATATTCTGACGGTCCCCCTTTTTGTAGAGAAAAATCAAAATAGCTTCCAACATAGATGCAGAGTATTTATTAGAACTCAGCATATGGTTAAACAGAATGACAAGGACCTGGCCTAACTCTGATTTAAAGGTTTTATAAAGTCCAGTACTAATACCATAAGACCCAGGGGCAGTGTCACTTGAAAGTCTAGAAATAGCAGATTCCACTTCCGTTAATGAAACTTCTGCAATTAAAAGAGGCGCATCTGTGTCCGTGCCCTGGGGCAGATGCAAAGACCTAAAAATAACAGAAACATCCGGCTCAGGAGCAGAGGTACCAAAAAGAGACGTAACATGGGAATTCACAACATCTAATAATTCTTATGGGGAAGTGGCAAGTTGCCCAGATGGAGTATGGAAAGCCATGACAACTTTTTGCTGAGTCTGTCTTTTACATTCCAGAAAGGGGTCCAAAGAACCTTTCTGGGTGCTAGTCCCAAAACGAAGCTCTTGCCGTAAAGACTGAGCCCTGTCATATTGCAAAGCTGTCATCTGTTTTTTTATAACCGTAATCTGTGCTCCATAGTCAAAATGAGTGCTATGAGACAAGGATATAAGGCGCTGCAATTGGTGTCTAAGCCGGAGATAATGTATATACTCAGTAGAGACTTTGAGATACGCTCTCTGTTGAAAAAAATTATGCCATGACTGTTTAGTGTCCTCCCACCAATGTATAATATCCGAATAACATTCAACTACAGAGAGTCGGGCTAGAAATTCCCTCTTCCATACTAATTGTACAGAGGTAGTGGAAAGGACAGATTCATTTAGCCGCCAGTGGTTTTGATTGCAGCGAGGTGCAGAGGTCCAGGTGCATGACAGCTGGAGAACCAAATGGTCAGAAAATTCGCAAGGCAGTAATTTCACAGAAGAAAGTTCCAAAGCTGAAGATGCAAAAATAAAGTCAATACGCGTCCGAAGAGGACCTTTAAAAAAGTGTACCCACCAGATGGGTAGGTGGCCCAATAAACATCCACCAGTCCAGAAGAACGAATGGTGGCATTCAAAAATTAGAGTCACAAAACAATTTATCAGTGTGGAGGCCCCTGTCCACTCTGGAGAGGCCACAGTTGAAATCCCCGGCCCAGAACAGGAGGCGGGAGGTGAATAAAAAAGGACATATTTCCTTAAACAAAGCAATTCTTGATGCTTTAGTCTTTGGGGCATAAACTGTAATAAGACAGAGACGGACAGAAAAATATGAGATGTCTAACAAAAGGGCCCTATCCAGGTGAATATCAACCAGTCGGGAGACCTTTAAAGATGAATTAGTAAACAGAACACCCACCCCATCACAGGTATCCATTCCACTGGACCAAAAGGAAGGACCCAGGGTCCACTCCTTAGAGGTCTGATGGAGGTCCAAAAAGGTCTTAAGGTGAGTGTCCTGAAGACAGATGATGTCACTGCGTAAAGGACGCAAAAAGAGCAGAGCACCAACTCTTTTCCGTAGAGCTTTAATGCTATTAAGATTAACAATGCTCAAAGTGAGATCGTGCATAAGGGCATAGGAGAAAAAAAAGGAACCCAATAGAACAAAAAAAATACAACTTAGGGTGGCTTGCACCATTGCCTAGTCCGTTTGGCAATGGAGCCATCAGGACCTTGTTCAGTATCAATAGTCGAGGCCACAGAAGAGGCATCCGTCCCATCATCCTTAGAGTCCCCTTCCATCTCCATCATTGGAAGAGCCACAAACTTATTGCCTTTCTGCCAAGAGGGAGTCTCAACATGTTGAGCAACCTCTAGATGTTTACATTTTTGAGAAGCCTTGCGCCCTTGCCTGGGATGCTTTTTGGCAGAAACTATTTGAAAAGTGAGTGCGTCAGACTCTGGGGGTGGGGTTGGAGGGGAGGCATAGTATCGCCCACCCCAGAGGAGGGAGCAACAATCGAAACAGGGGCCAGTGAAGCAGCTTCCGTACTGGGTGCGGCAGGGATCTCATCAGTAGACTTGCAAGGGTCAGAAACTAGAGGGGTAGTAGTGTCAGTCCCAGGCTGGGCAGGAGCGGTGGGTAGGTTCTCAGGGGCCGACACTTGCAAGGCATGTTGGTGCTGGACCAAATTAATGAGACCATCATGAGTATGAACATACGAAATTTGCCAGCAGATAAAGGCCTAGAGGTCTATCAAGTCTGCTCGAATGTGCAGCTAGCACCCCTTATTCTGCAGCTGCCCCTCCCTTCCACCCTTCCCCTTCATTAGCCCTCCCCCTTGTCCTGTCCCATCCTCGTTTGAAGCAGTCCACTGTTCTACTGCATACCACTTCAGCAGGTAACGCATTCCACCCAGCCACCACCCTCTCTGTAAAAAGTGCTCTCATCTCCTCCTGAACCTTCCTCGATCCAGTCTCATATCATGGCCCCTGGTGTCCCTCCCTCCTTACTCTAAACAGCCCCTCTGTACCTGCCTTGTTTATTCCTTTCATGCATTTAAAGGTTTCAATCATGTCACCCCTGTCTCCTCTCTCCAGTGGTACATGTTCAACTCCTTCAACCTCCTCTCGTATGATAAGTCCCCAGCCCCTTGATCATCTTTTGTAGCTCTCATGCACCCCCTCCAGTAACTTAATGTCCCTCTTCAGATATGGGCGTCAGTACTGCATGCAGTACTCCAGGTGTGGTCTAACTAATGACCTATACAGTGGCAGAATCACCTCCTCCTCCTCTAGGATATACCCTTGCAATACAACCCAGCATTTTGTTGGCCTTTACAGCTGCCTTCCCTACATTGTGCAGTTGTTCATTGACCCTGTAATGAGCACACCCAGATCCTTCTCCTCCTCTGTCTGGGCTAGCTGCACTCCCTCCTAGCTGGTAACTCCTCCTTGGGTTCTTCATCCCAAAATGCAGAACCTTGCACTTTTCTAGCATTAAAGCCCATGCCAGGTGTCTGACCAGGTTTCAAGCTTTGCCAGATCATCCTGCAACCCCTGCCATCCCCTAGGTCATCCACCACTCGCCTACCTTGGTATCATCAGCAAACAGACTGATCTTGCTCTTGATGTCCCATGATATGTCTGCAATGAATATCCTAAACAACACTGGTCCCAACACGAGCCCTGTGGAACACCGTCGTCACTGACCTTAGGTGTGAGAGCTCCCGCCCACCACCACCCTCTGTTGCCTTCCTGCAGCCAGTTTCCTACCCATCTCACCAGCTTTACACCCCACCCTGTGCCTACTAACGTCCTTCCCAGCCTTCCATGTGGCACTGAGGTCGAATGCCTCATTGAAGTTCAGATACAGGACATCCACTGCATGGCCCCTGCCCAGTTGCTCTAGTTACCCAGTCATAGAACTCGACCAGGTTGGTTTGCAGGATCTGCCTGTATATGGACATGCTGTCTGCTGTCCTGTAGTCCTTTGGCCTCTAGGAGGGCCACCAGCCTCTCCTTCAGGATAGTCTCCATTAGCTACCCACGATGGATGTGAGGCTCACTGGTTTGTAGTTTCGGTTCATCCTTGGGGCCATTCTTGTGGAGGGCACCACATGAGTCATCCTCAGTCCTGAGGTACACCCCGAATGTAGTGAGGGCATTAAATAGGTCTGCCAAAGGTCCTGCAAGGACCTCTGCCAACTCCTTCAGTACCCTGGGGTGGATGCCATCTGGGCCTGGCACCTTGTCCACCCTCAGTGCCTTCAAACCCTCTCGAACTCTGCTCTCCATGATTTCCCATCTGTCACCACTTCCCACCCTGCTTCTGCCATTTCTCCCACCTTGGTTGTCACCCCTCTTCTCTTTAGTAAATACTGAGCAGAGGTACTCATTTAGTGCTTCCACCTTATCACATACCCTGCTTCCACCCTACCCCCTGCTTCCTAATCCTCTACTATGTGGTCCTTACAGCCCTTTTCTCCTGACTGATTTAAAGAAGTCCTTCTCCCCTTCTAATGCCTTGTGCCAGCCTGAGTTCCGTAGATGCCTGGCCTCATTGCCCTCGTCACCTCCTTCAATTCCAAATACTCCTCCCTGTCCCCCTCCTTTTTCTTGTACTTCCTAAAGCAGCTCTTTTCCTCCTTACCTTTTCCATGACCTCCTTGCTCAACCAGATTGGTTTCTTAGCCTAGCCTTCTTGCTCTGGGCTTTGCAGCAGTTTGGTTGCCTCACTATCCCCAGCTTTATGAGCTCCCACCTCTGGTTAGTGTCCATACTAGACTGAATTCTGGCCAGGTACGCTTTTACCACTTCTCCCATCCTCCCAAAGTTGGCCCTCCTGAAGTCCAGCACTATTGTGCCAGATTCCACTCCTTCCTTGCCCATATTCAATGTGAGCCATACTGAGTGGTGGTCACTCCCTGACAGCGGTTCCTCCACTGTAAGTTCTCTCACAAAGTCCCCATTTGCCAGCACAAGATCAAGGGTATTCCCTAACCTGGTTGGTTCACTGACCATTTGCGGCAGGAAGCTGTCCTGGAAGGCATCCAGCAGTACCTACTCCCTTCTGTTCCTGGTTGTTGGGGTGCTCCAGTCCACTCCTGGCATGTTGAATGAAATGGCATGAGTAGGACAATCTGCCCTGTTATGTGCAGCCCAAGGACAATGACCATAAGCATGCCCAGTCTGTTCACACAGATTGCATTTAAATAGGTTAACGCATGCAGAGGAAACGTGACCGAAGTCCAAACAATGGTTACACTGCATGGTGTCACAAGCAGAGCTAAAGTGCAACCGGGAACCACACTTAAAACAGGACCTAGGTTGTCCACTGTAAAAAATGGAACCCCTATCCTTTCCCAGAAAAAAAACACTAGGCAGATGCACAGGGTCTACATTAGTGGAGTGCAACTTAACCTTAATCTTCCAACCACCATCCCAGATTTGTTCGCTATCCATTGTGGGAAAGGGTTTACCTAAAATTTCACAATGGTGCTGTAATAAGAACAGGATATCCTTTAACTGAACATCCTCATTTTTAAACATAACTGTAATTGTTTTAATCAATGGTTTAGTGAGGGGAACTGCATGAATGGGAACCCAAACAGGGGTATCCTTTAAAGATTGATACTGAGACCAGAACCTATCCAAATTAGAAATGTGCTTAAAACTGACATCGAAGTTACCATTTCCTAAATCTATAAGGGCATAGATTTCAGAAAAAAAATAATGCATCGATTTCTTTAACAGTTCCTTTGCAACATATAACCTGTTAGGAGGATCCTCCAAGCCACCTTTGTAAAAGAGACGGACCGCATTCCACCTAGGGGCTGGCTCTCCCCTAGAAGAAAAGAGGTCAGTCAACTTAAACAAAGGGTAAGGTACAGATTTATCAGGTAGAACAGACACAGGTTTTCCAACTGCAGGGGCCAGTTATGGGGTGTCCTGTAGCGGAGGAACCACAGACACAGAATGAGAAGGCAGTGCAGTAACAGTAGGAGACAAAACAGAGTCATTACCCTGGGGTGAGTTGGAGCTCAGGCCTATCGAGAGATCTGTAGCCACAGGAAAGGGAGAAGCTTTAGGCAGGTCATGAAAAGACTGATCCATAGAATCGGGAGTCCAAGTACCAGAAGGCGCCTGCACCCATCCCGCATCCTGCAATGCTTTTTCCGGAATCCAGTCAACAGAGCCCACATCAGAGTCAACTAGGTCACCCCAATTCAGAGAACATGGAGGCAGGGCAGTTGGAGCTGAACAAACAGGCTCTACCAAAGGTTGAGCAGCAGAGGGAAGCAGTTTTCCTGATCCGAGACGTCTCCCAACAGAAGGGTGATGCAAATCCTGAGAGCCAGAACCCTGAGGCTGTAGGCACAAGGGGATGAACCCAGCTTCACTGCTGGCCTTGCGGTATACGGGTCCTGGGGGAAGATTGAGACTGGGTGCTTCCGGGCAGTGGTGCACTGAAGGAGAGGACCGGGAAGGAACAACCATCTCCTGTGAAGCAGAAACAGCAGCAGCGTCGACCGGAGAGGAGGAAATGAGACAGAGAGACAAATCAAGCTCTTGCAACTTGTGCAGTTGTTTAGTCCATTCTGAATGGAGAAATGTAAGGTGAGAACAGATCACATCTTGTGGTACAGCATCGGGTGGGTGGCGAAAAAGGATCAGTCAAAACAGGAGTACAAAAGAAGGAGTAGCGTCCATTAAATCAGCAGAGACAAGATCATCCACAGGTCCAGAAGGTACAGCAGCCGATGCAGGTAAGGGAGAAATGGTAGAGTCAGGCAGCACAGAAACAGCCGAGGGAGAGACCTTCTCACCCTCCAACAGCACAACCGGGTCCTCCACAGAGACTGAGAGACTGGCCATCCTACTGAATGGCCAGAGGATTCCCACTACTGCAGAGTAGGGGAATGTTTTATTTAAAGAAAAATTAGTGCAGTACATTCAATAAACAAAATACAATATCAACTTTACAGACACTGTAAATAAGGTTGGAAGAAAGACAAAAGGAAATCAACCCACAAATAAAACCAATAAACAAGGGTGGGGGGGGGAAGGAAAAAGAAGTCAAAAGAAACATTTCAGTTTAAATGGAGCAAAATAAATGCTTACTAATACAGAGAGGAAAAAAGAAAAACATCTTCAGGGTACTGCAGTTTCAATCCATGCACAATTGTTCCAATATGAACTGTATACAGCAGAAGTCAACAACTTTTTCTCTGCATTTTGGATTAACACAAGGCTAGAAACAATCTGTGCAACTATTTGCATTGCAGAAAACACTTTCTGTTGCAGGAGAAAGGCGCACCTGGCCTGCCATAAATAATAGTGGCAGGATGCAAAGATGAGACGTAAGGTCCCTGTGTGATATTTCTGTAATCGGGGGTATATCCCGTACACCAGGATATCATATGTTACATTCTGAAATGCCTTTTCCTTCCATTTATGTAAAAGGAGGGTCCAAATAACTTGACTATGTGGGCCATCAATAAAAAAATGATGCATGGTTTCCAGTACCGCTGTGCAAGTGTCTCTGGGGCATATTCGCTCCTCTACTGATTTATGTTTTAGGTTGTTCTTGACACCCAGTCTTCCATGACAAGCTAGCCAGGAGATATCCCAAAATTGTGTGGGGATCCTGGGGTCAGTTAACTGAGAGAAGGGCGTTTCTAATTCCGGAAGGGAGTCTTGTGTTGATACTATCTGTGGTAAGTCAGAAAAATGGGTATCTAAAACAAAGTTATAAAGCTGTCTCCTGATTTTAGTCAATATATGTGCAGGGAAAAGTTTCCATAGCCAGATATTCAGAAAAAGGGGGAAGAGGAAGCTGGGGATACCTAGTTTTCTGAAGTTCCTAGGGATGTCATGCGGGAGTTGTTGCCATATTTGGCAAACTTTAATGGTAAAAGAATATATAATTAAATGCCAAAATAGGGGTGGATCATGGAGTAAGTGAGGTATCATGATTTTCAGGAATAGGCTATGGAAAAATACTATCGGGTTCAGCATCCTTACCCCACCATGACAATAATCCATGTACGTGTATGTTCTTTTTATGGGATTTAAACGACTGCCCCAGAAGCCTTGGAAAAAAATATTGTAAACTCTTGTCTCCAGAGAAAAAGGAACCGGAAACACTGATGCTACCTGTAAGAAGAGGAAAAGTATTAAAGTTCTCAATAAAAACTCTCTTTTCCATTTTGTAATGCTATGTCCTTTCCAAAAGGAAAGGGAGTGTGCTGCTTTATTTAATACTATATTCCAGTTATAGCTGGCATCATCTGAGGTGCCATAATGT
This sequence comes from Neoceratodus forsteri, assembly GCA_016271365.2. Classification (NCBI taxonomy): domain Eukaryota; kingdom Metazoa; phylum Chordata; order Ceratodontiformes; family Ceratodontidae; genus Neoceratodus; species Neoceratodus forsteri. The sequence goes on along the minus strand of CM057455.1, from coordinate 1,140,180,179 downwards.
AAGCCCAGGATTTTTATTGGAGTGATTGCCAGAGGGATATCTACAATATGCGTTGGTAAGTCCATGCTGGCTAAAGCTGGCACCACTAGTGCTGTGCTTTTTGCTATATTTATTTGGGAGCCCGAAGCTGTCTCAAATGCTTTGAAAATAGGGTAAGTACTATCTCCTGAAGATAGGGGTAGTACAAATGCACAAATCATCAGCATATGCACATACTGAGGTAGAGGTCTTCCAATGGGGAAGTGATTCTAGAGTAAAGATGGGTGCAGCAGTAGGGTTCATAATAAAGGGTCCAGTTGGAAAATATATAAAAAGGACTTAAGGGGCAGCCCTGTCGCATCCTCTAAGGCCTAAAAAAGGGGGGATGGAGAACCATTTATATGGGGTTGTATCCAAGCAGTACTATATAAGAGTTTAAGCCAAGAGATTATTTTCTGAGGAACATGGTAGTGTGCAAGAACCTGGAACAAATAAACATGGCTGACCTGGTCAAAAGCCTTTTCTTGGTCCAATGAGAGTAACAGGGCAGGTGAAGAGGGGGTGCTGTTTGAAATAATGTCTCGAATGAGGGATAGGTTGGAAAGTCTAGATCTGCTGGGAAGGGCACAAGTCTGCACCTCAGAAATAATCTGAGCAGCAACAGGGAGCATCCTATTGAGCAAAATGGAAGTGAATATTTTATAGTCTACGTTTAGCAGACTTAGTGGTCTCCAGTTCCGTATATCGGCTCTGTTCCCTTTCTTGAATAATAAAATCATAATAGCATCAGAAAATCCTTTAGGAGTAGAATTAGTGCTTATGATGGTATTATATATTAACGTCAGAAAGGGGGCAAAAAATAACATAAACTGTATATATAATTCTACAGTAAGCCCATCGGATCCAGGGGAAGTACGCTTCTTTTGGCATTTTATAGCCTGCTGGGTTTCCTTTGGTGTTATAGGTTTAAGGAGATGTTGCAGTGTATCTTGGGATGGAGGAGGAATAGAAATACCTGAAAGGAAAGGTATGATACTATCCACAGGAGTTGTGGTGCCAAACATCGTAGCTAGATAAGAGCTGGTGATACACTTTATGTCCAGCAAGGAATTGTGGAGGGTATTGGAAGCAGGATCAAAAAGTTCCTCTATGTGGGTTGCATTTACCCTGTCAGTGTAACTTTTATAGTTATCTAAGGAGGGACCGAAGCCTTGTGTCCCATGTTGAGCATCCATCCGTAAAGATTGTGCTCGGTGATACTGGAACTGTTCCATGTCTTCCTTAATGAACTTTATTGTGTGAGAGTAGTCCATGTGGAATGTGAAAGAAAGAGATATGGCCTGTTGTAGTTTTTGTCTGAGAGTGAGGTATCGAAGATATGAACTCAGTGTTCTCTTCCTCCCTGTATGTAGGGAGAAAATCTTGATATCACTCTTAGTGTCTTCCCACCATTGTAGAGGGGAATGATATGCTTCCAATACGGACAGCCAGGCCCTTAGAAGGTCTGTGCAATGCATTGAAATGGCCGGGTCTGTCAACAATGAACTATTCAATAGCCACCTAGAGTGGGGTTGACCAGGAAAGGAGTTTCCTGAGGGGGAGCAAACCAGAGAGATCCCCAGATGGTCTGAAGTCTCAGGGTATGATTCTTGCCTGTGTGACTGAAATATTCCGTGAGACAAAAAGAAAATCTATCCTGGTAGCGTATGGGCCTCTATGATAGGTTTGGCACCTGGACCATGTAAAGCATTATGTCCATCTATGAGGGCCGCAGTCTGAATAATTTGTTCAGGACAATTGAACTAAGTAAAAGTTTTTGGATGGAGCCACCCGATCTGAGAGAGTAACCACAGTTGAAATCGCCTCCCATATAGATTTGCCGGTTGGAATACAGGTATGGGTGTATTTTGTTAAATAAGTCTGTTCTGGAGGCAATGCTCTGGGGGCATATACATTAATGAGCCTGAGTTTGTGTTGTTGGTATGTACAGTCTACAAGCATGGCTCATCCTGGTATATGTCTACCAACCGGAAAATTTGAAATTAAAACTTGCAAAAAAATACTAGGCCATCACACCTATCCTCCATATGACCAGAAGGAAGAGCCCTGATAGCAGCGGTTTTAATTTGAGGAAAGCTAAAGGAGATTTCAAACGGGTGTCCTGGAGAAAATAGATGTCATGGTGTAAGTCAGAAAGGTACTGCATTGTAGAGAGTTGTTTTCTATAGGATTTAACGCTGCATGCATTTAGGGTGAAGCAGTGGAGTCCTTGGTGGTGGTTCATCCCAGAAAGTACAGTGCCATTCTGGAGGAACTAGTGTCAGGTAATGTTAGCATGGGCCCTACTTCCATCTGCTGAAGGGGGGGATCAAGCTGGGAGTCAGAGGAGAAGTCCATACGGGAGGAAGAGGCTAGAGAAGAATCCAAGTCTCCATCTTCCCCTTCCGTGTCTCCCCATTGTCGTCTCTTAGCTAAGGCCTGAAATTTATTCCTCGTGATAATTGTTCTCTTGGGGGTGGAAGCTTCTGCTTTTCATTTGCCTTTACCCGTTTAGAAGGGGGGGATCACCACAAACTGGTCTGAGTCCTTTGGGGGGATGAGGCATGGTAGTCTGGGTACTAGCAGGGACTGATTCAGAAGGGAGTACTGCTGCTATAGGGGTGCCAGGGGACTTAGGAATGGCCCCTTGTCCGGCTGTAGGTTCAGACTCTTGCGGAAGAGGAGGGTCTTGTGCCAGGGTAGAAGTGGCAGGGGCTGGGGCCTCCCTGCAGTATAAGGCCTTAGTCTGGGAATCCGTTATAAGTGCTATCTGGTCCTGGGGAGAGTGGTCGAGCCTATTATGATCCGCCCAAGGGCACTGGTGATAGAAGTGCCCTGGCTCATCACACAGATTGCAGTATAGAGGGTTTGGACAGCCTAAACTCACATGTCCATAGGATAAGCACAAAGTACATCTGGGCTTGTCACAAGTGCTGCTCAGGTGGGTGCGAGAACCGCACTTATGACAGGTCCGTGGTTGTCTAGGGTAAACACATAAGCCATGGTCCCTGCCTATGTGAAACCTGCCTGGTAAATGAGAGATACCTTTATCCGTGTTTTTAAGTTGTACCTTTACTTTCCATCCCCCAGTCCATACTAGGTCCTCATCCAAAATAGGTCGAGGGACCGCTAGTATGTCATAGCGCTGCCTGAGCCAGTACTGGACGTCCAGCTTGCTCACCCTCACTACGAAACAGTAAGGTAACAATTTTCACTGTTGGTTTCGTGAGGGGGATGACCATAAAGGGAGCCCAGAGTGGCAGATGTTTTACATGCTCATATTTCTCCCAGAAGTTCTCCAAAGTGTACACATTTTTAAAACTTAAGTCATACACAGATTCTCCATGCACATGAATGAAGGCAAATAATTCTGTTGCCCCTATCCCTAAAGAGTCCCACAACATACTATGCAATACAGTTCTTCTTTCAGGGCTTGTAGCAATGTCCCCCATGAACTTCATACGTACAGCATTCCTTCAATGTGCTGGCTCATCTAAGTTTGTGAACAGATCACTGAGTTTAAATGGGCTCGAGTTAGTGCCCTCACCTGTAGGCTGTGGACCAAATGGCTCAGATGTACCAGCTAAATTATGTTTTGAAGTTGAGGAGGATGAATTAGATTCACGTCTGGCTAAGTTGGGGCCCGTGACAGTATCTGTGACATCAGGTGTTGTTCGGGAGATAACAGGTGTGCTTGAAGCATTACTAGGGAAAGATACTGGTTCTGGAGCTTTTTGCATCAGTAATGGTGTGTCTCCTGAAGATTGGAGTTCATTGTGTGCCTCAGAGATGATTTCCTGGGCTGAAACAGCCCTTGTGGAGGTCCAGGGGGCTCCTTCTGAATGCTGCTGCCAGCCAGCGGCATGGAGCGCTGCTGTGGGTGACCAAATGCTCTCAATGTTCTCTGTGGTGCGATGACTGTCCTGTAGATGCAAAGAGAGAGGAGCTCCCGATGCAGAGTTTGTGGCATTTCTGGTGCTAGGAGTCATATCAGAAGTGGCTGCAGCAGGGTAAGTTGACAAAAAAGGCTGTGAGGAAAACTGTGAATCAGAGTGCACCAGACCAATAAGAAAGTCCTTATGTGCAAAATACATGCTTCGCAGATAATTTTCTGTGTCATTAGAAGTGCTCTGAGTTCCTGAAACTGGGTAAAGTGGTTTCTGAGGCAAGTCTTCTTGATGATTGTCTGGCAATTCATTGAAAGTGGTACCTTCAGTATTTCTTTCTACAGATTTCAGCCTTGTAGGTTCTTCAGAGGTAATGTCAGGTATTCTTGACTCCATGGGTGAAGCTGTAGTCAGTTCAGAATCCAAAATATCTCCAGCAATTCCACCACTAACCACACTGTCATCCGCCATCTTGGTACCGCAGGCAAAAGGGTCCCCTCTGCTCACAGGAAGCAAGGCCCCCTGCAGGCAAGAGTAGGGGAATTTCCCCGGTGTCCTGGCCAAATTTCCCTCATTCACTAAAAATACCACCAACAGTTTAATCTGGTTCAAGGTCAGTTGCCATTCATCTGTATCCCCTTCCCCCCAGGTCGTGCCTGAAAATAGGCAGGATTTGTCTAGTGCACTTACCTGGTCAACAAAAACTAAATAAATAAATAAATAAAGGGATCCTTTGTTGTATGCTTTTTTTATTCATACAAAAAAGGATCCCTTCATACAGAAAAATAATTTTGGATTTAGCTTTTTTTTTTTTTTTTTTACACATTTCCACTTCAACAAGCTATAAATCCCTCAATATTTTGATTAAAGGACAATCTACACATTAAGCCAAGGGTTTTCATGAGTACTGCAAGAATAGAATAACACATGATCCCCCAAAATAGGTAGGGGCTATATAAGAAAGCAAAAACATTAACAATTACAAGTTCCCATAGGATAACATGGGAATTTATGTTTCTGTTTCCTTGGTGCCTAGAGGCACCCACACCCTCTGATCACCATTCCTGTAATAGCTTTATTTTTCCCTGGTGTCTAGTGCCACCCCCACCATCCCACCACTTTCCTCATAATATATTTTTGTTTCCCTAGTGTCTAGTGGTACTCCCCACCCTTCAATTGCTATCTCCATAATGTTTTTTGCCTTTCCCTGGTGTCTAGTGGCACTCCCCTCTGACTGTCATTCCCATACTATTTTCTTATTTCCTTGGTGTCTAGTGGCACCCTTCACCCTCTGTTCACCATCCTGTAATTTTTTTTGTATTTCCCTGGTCTCTACTGGCACCCTCCCACCCTCCAATCACTGTCCTATTCTGAAATAAATTAAACCTTCCCTCAATGTCTCTTTTTTTTTATTTAAAACCTGCAAAAAAGAAAATGGACCCCATCCCCCACCTCCCACTTAGCACCCACCACCCCATATCTCCTGTACAGCCCCACACACCCTCATTCACCTGAACAGCTTACAGGGCAAAGATCAACTCTCCAATCAAAGACAGGTATTGCTGCTGGAACTACCAATTGCATTATAAGAAACTAAGGTAAGTGTGGTTCAATGTATTTCAATGGGGGTTTGAACTTTGATGCATAACTTTGTCACCAAATTTTCAACATGGTCTTTTTGGGACTCCACCTCATGACCAATTGTGGTGGAATTGTGCAAATCAAGCCTAAAAGGTGACTCTGTGGTTACTTGGTGAAATCACCTTTCAGGCAGTATTTTTTACTACCCTTGTTCATGAGGAGGGGACATAAGAAAGCTATGTTAGCAATTTTGGGTCCAAATATATAAAAATGGCAAAGTGTTGCACATACATTGAAATTTTACAATGCTTGCTCTTAACTTTAGTAATTTGAAATATTTTGACCCCACATTTTTAACATACTCATTTTTTTACACCACCTCATGAATGTGACAGCTGACATTTTTCAAATCCTGCCCAAACTGTGTTCTTGCACTTGTGGCATGGAATGATGCATTTTGGCAGGGATTTGAACATTTTCAGTACTGGGATCATGAGGTGCGGTAATAAGAAGGGTATACTGACAATTTTGTTATTGTTTTGGCACAGATGCAGGTGCAGGTCTTGGAGGGGCTTGTGCTTCTACAGCAGCATACATGTACCCATCTATAGAGGGATGGGAGTGCAGGGCCCAGAGGGCCCTACACTGCCTCAGGCAACTGAGGATATGATTATGCTATCTCAAAAAGTAAGGAAATTCTTGCAAAAACTGTGTTAATGCAACAATTAGGGTCCAGATTAAACTGACAAAAGTAGGGTAATGTGATGTTAGGGTTTCAAATCCTAATATCCCTGCCACAACCCAGAACTGAATGAGGGGTGGAGTCTTCCTTGGGGTTGTCAACCCTAATTATAACCCCATTCTATACATTCATAAAAATACACACCTGTCTCCATCACATCTCAGCTTTTGTGTTACTATAATGGGGTGAGAATTAGGGTTGATGTCCCCAAGGAAGATTCCACCCCTCATTTGCTTCATGGGTTGGGCAGGGGTGTTAGCGTTTGAAACCCTAACATCACATTTCCCTACTTTATTGGTTTAATCTGAACCCTAACTGTTGCATTAATGCAGTTTTTTTTTGCAAAGAATAGACAAACTACATCTACTGACATTTAGGCCCTGTCCACACTGATCTTCTTTTTCTCAAAACCTTTTTCAAAACATATTGTGTTCCGTGGTGGAGCACGGTTGTCAGTGTGTCATTCTGAGTTCCCAGGCACGCTTACAGCACCACAATGCATACCTGGATACTCATGAACAGGAACAGCAATGGATTCCATTAAAAATACCATTGCTGAATTCAGGAGAGCATTGTGAGGTCAAGGATGTAAGTAAATTATCCCCTTTCCTTTAGGCAGCAGTAAAAAATGCCATGAAAGTCAGCAGAGGTTCCCTTAAACTGTGTTACAGCACAGTTTGCATCCAAGTTACTGTTAACATGGTTTAAGGCAACCATTTTGGTCTGAAACCATGCTTGAAACCTGCTCCGATCAGGTTTCAAGCACAGTTTTGGAACATGGTTTGTAGCACAGTTTTACCATGCTACAGTGTGGCATGTGGAAGTAAACCATGTTTGCAGCTCATGTAATATTACCAACTGCTGATACTGTTACAAGAACTCAAGTGTAGACAGGACCTTAGATGTGCTCTACAGTTTAGTGTCTGTGGCATTACAGGCTCAGCCATGGGGATTTTTGGAAGCTGTCAGAAATTGGCGCAGTGGGCAGACACTTCTGTAACTGAACATGGGTAGCCAGTAGAGATGCAGCAAAGTTTTACTCTGTAGGAGAATTTCCATCAAAGTCATCAAATCTGCATCCGTGGAGCAATTTTGGAAGTTGCCTGCTTTAAACTGAAATTCGCCTATGCTGACTTCACCTTGCAACTTCGCTTTGCATTTGGCAAGGCAACGTTACTGAAAAAAAGGTTCTGTCACATGGCACAGTTTCTGCAGGTTACATGGAACATTCCAAGCAGGCAGGACGTGAGTGAGTTGCTTTCATTTTCTCATCAGCGGTTGAGTGGATCAGTTCTATGAAACCAACACAGAGAAAACCTGATAAATAAGTTTGTTATTATAGTTTCAAACGTTATTGTGCGCCGGAAGTGCAAAAATACATTTCAGCCAGGATGGGGAAAATGAAAGCTTTACTGTTCATAAGTAGGTGTCGGAAAATGGCAATGTTGGAAATCTGGAGTGAAAATATTATAAATTCTTGAACTTACGAGCGTGCATGCAAACTGCGCAATGCACGCTCGTAACACAGTCATTTAATGGAGTATCCTTACCAAATTTTCAACATAGCCATTTCAGTACCTCAACTCATGAACAGTGTCACTGTCATTTTCTTAATCTGTCCCGAACACTGATTTCCCACAGCGACCGCGCTATTCTGCGCCCAAAGTGCGAAAACACATTTCAGCCAGGATGTCAACAATGACAGCTATACTGTTCACAAGAAAGTGGGACAAAATGCCAATGTTGAAAATCTGGTGTGAAAATTTTGCAAATTCACAAAGTTATGAGTGTGCGTAGCAACTGCGCAGCACACGCTCGTAAAACAGTCATTTTTGGAATTTTTACCACCAAATTTGCAACATAGGCTTTTTGAGAGCCCACCTCATGAACACTAGCACTGTCATTTCATGAATTGGCCCCGAAAGATGATTCCACACAGTGACCCCAAAACCACCTTTCGGGCCCGATTAACGCCATGACAGTTTAAGAATTCATGAGGAGGGGTCCCAAAAAACCCATGTTGAAAATCTGGTGAAAAAAATTCCCCAAAATGCCCGAGATATGCACTAAAGTTGAAAAAATCCTATTCATTACATTATACAGCTTACCGGCATTTCCTCAGCTCGCGGTCGGCTTTGAAGAGTGCAGACATGTTCCCGGTCCAGCAAAAATTGTCACGCCGAGCTCCAGAGGTAAATATGGGGTGGGGCAGGTGTGGGGAGGTTGGGTACTTAGTGGGTGGGTGCGGGTTGCAGGGGAGGGGCAGGGAGACTACGAGGGACCGTTTTCTTTCAGGTACAGGAAAGAAAGAAAACGTTGCGGGACCACTCACAGGGGCATGTGGCATGCTGGGGTGGGCTCCCAGCATGCCACCAGAGTCTGGGGGGACAGCTGCAGCCGATGGAGGATTGGGCACCCCAGTCGGCAAACAACAAAAGGAAGGGGGAATTATTTATGCCGACGGGGATTGGGCACCCCCATCGGCAAACAACAAAAGGAGGGAGGTGGAATTCCTTTCTGCCGACGAGTTGGCACCCCGTTGGCAAACAACAAAAGGAGGGATTCCTTTCTGCCGGCGAGGATTGACACCCCGTCGGCACACAATTAAATGGGGGGGTGTCACATTATGCCAGCGGGGAGTGGGCGCCCCCGTCGGCAAATAACATGGGGAGGTTAGATATTGTTTGTGAATACAGCGGCAAGCCGCCGCCATGTTCACAAACAATATCAGACATCCTACATCCCACCCTGCAATGACAGGTCGCTCCCTCATTGCAGCAGATGGCTGACGCTGCAATGACGAGGCGGCCCCTGATTGCAGCGGCTGTTTTTTTAGAAAGTTGTGGCACGCTGGCTGAACTAGTGTCAGCAGCAGCGTGCCACGGCATTGGGGGATGGTGGATGGGGGACAAACCTTTGCAAGCTGAGGGGCCATTGGGCACAACACCGCCATACCTCCACAACCTGCTTCTGGAGTAACCTGTCACAACATGTTTCTTGCGCATGTGCGCAATCAACATAAAAACAGAAAAAAATGACGTTTTTTTGAAGTGACCAACCCATGTATTCTGCTAATCTGGACATGTTCTATCCGAGTCTAGTGTTAGTTATTTCATACATCATCTGAAAATGTGTTTTTTAACATGCCAAAATTCTTTTTTGCAAATTTGTGAAGGAGAAACACGAAACAGGATCTTGTTTTGCAATTTGTTAAAAATGATTTTCCTTTTTTCACAAATTGTGAAAAAGAAAGCTCAAAACAGGATTCTGTTTCACAATTTGGATATAAAGAATGTTTATACAGTTTTTTTTGTCACTTCACACTGATGAAATGGTTTGGAATTTTTGTCTGAAATCTTCAGGGTACAAATGGCTTGCTCCATGGATGTGCCTTTTGCTGGTTTGATGAAAGCATAGTACTTTGCTCTAGAGTTCTGGGAGTTTACATTTTCTTTCATTTCCCATAGGATAACCTTGTAATGTGAGGTGCAGGCAGTTGTTTCTTTGTCACTCTGCTGTGAAGACATGGCTTCCAGTTTTTGTATGACATTTTCAGGGTACAAAGTGTTTGCCTTACAGATGTGTCTTTTGCTGGTTTGGTGAAAAAATATTCATTTGATGTGGCATTATGCACATTTTACATTTTCCTGTGATTCCCATAGGATAAAATTGCAATGTGAGGTCTTTCTTTGGTACTGTGCAGCAAGGGATGGGAGACAACTGGAGTATCTTTCAAATTATGAATGGATGGGAGCACAGGACCCAGAGGGCCCTACACTCCCACACTAAAATATGGATGCTATTTTGGACTGATAAGAGTGCAGGGCCCAAATATCCCTGCTCTCCCACAGGGAAATAAGGATACTATTACAATATCACAAAATTATGGATGGATACTAGCACAGAGCCCAGAGGGCCCTGTGCTCCCACCCTCAAATATAGATACCATTATGGATTGATGCTAGTGCAGGGCCCAGATGGCCCTGATCTCCCACAAGGAAATAAGGATATGATTACAATATCTCAAATTATGCATGGATGTGGGCCCTGCACTCCCACAGACAAATAAGGATATGATTATACAATCTCAAAAAGTAAGGACATTCTTTGCAAAAAAACTTCATTAATGCACTAGTTAGGGTACCAGCATCAAACATAGGGGAATGTTGTGTTATGGTTTCCAACTCTAACACCCCACCCTGCAGGTAGAAACAGGTGTGGGATGTGCCTTGGGGTTGTCAACCCTAATGCTGACCTCAGTCTCATATGCTGTACCCATCTCAGCTTATTTACTCATGGAATGGAGTGATCATTAGGGTTGACAACCCCAACACACACACCACGCCTGTTATTGCCTGCAGGGTAGATGTGGGGTGTTATGGTTGGAAACTCTAATACAAAATTTCCCTACTTTTGATGCTGGAACTCTAACTAGTGCATTAGCAAAGTTTTTTGCAAACAATATATATCTATAGGTATACATGCTACATATTAAAATGCATTGCAATATACATATCTGGTACACAAGATACAAAAAGGATCCCTGAGGTAGCAAACTCATGTATGACACAGTCAGCTTGACCTATAGCCATGCATGGAAGGGACTCTGTCCACCAAGATCTGAAAAATCTGCCAGTGACCATATCTTTCTTTTTGACAGTCTGTTCCCCCTCCAGATTTTGGTACTTCCACAACCTACATTGAGAATCATGGCCACCCAGGGCCATACTTCTCAACTTCCAGTCATGGCTGCCCTGCATTCCAGTGCATGCCCTGAACCAAATGACAACTGCTTTGCCAGGATACATACCCACCCAAGGTTGCACATCTGGCTCAGGCATCACCCTCCTCTGGTGGACCCAAATCATCATCCAGGAAACTTCTTATTGTGGATCTACATGAATTTCTGCCCCTGTGTAAGCATTCATACACTTTGTTGATGTACTTAACAGACAGCTACAACAGGAGAAATGGCAGTCACCCTGCTACAGTCTACAAAAAAGAGAGGTGGGAATCCACCTCTGTCATGCAGGTTCAAAGAGAGCTTATCCCCTTGAACCAGCTCATCTTACGATGGCCAAAGCCATCCTTCCTTGGCATGTCCACAGGATGGCCCCCTCTTGTACATTCCTTGTCTGATTGGACAAGCCAGGAATGTATCTGACCAAAAGGCTGGGCCCCCATTTGCTGAGGCACCATGAGCAACCCTTCCCCTGGTGAGTGGCCGGTGGGTCCTTGCAAAAATAGATCCCTACAACCAAGTGATAGATGCCACAACAAAATTTGGGGTACAAAAAGGTCACAGTTTTACTCGATTTTTTTATATATAGGTACACATGTTACAGATTAAAATTAATTGACCGAAGCATCAGTGACCAACTCCAACTCATCATGTTCTCACCTTTTGTTCTGCCATATGGTCACCCTATTGAAGTTCCACAAAAAGGTGCCCCAAGCCCATAAATCAGCCCTCATGCCTTGTGTTACCCTGATGTGATGATAAGGTTGTGTATGCCTAGTTGTCATCATTGCTAACTGCCTCAGGAATGGTCTCCCCAGCATGATAACCCTGCAGGCAAAGTTCAGGTGACCCACCAGTGATTGGAGTTGTACCAATGTCACCTTGTTTGCTTCCACTGTTTGAGTCAGCAACCATTTTAATGTTGACGCCTTCTCATTCAGCAGGTGGGAAACCATGTGTACAGAATCCAGTTTAATTACCCAAAAAGACAATCTCATGGTCTGACCATCCATCATTTTGGGGGCTAGGGGAACCCCAAAATATGCCATAAAGGTGTGAAAACTCCCAACATGGCATGTCAACTGCTGGCTTGGGCAGGCCTGGCAAACAAAAAATCATCCAGGTAATGCATCTTGTGGTGGTTGCTGGCGTGCGCTCTGTTTGCCCATTCAAGGAAGGATGTAAAGGTCTCAAATGTGGCACAGCTGACTGAGCAGCCCAATGGCATGGCCTTGTCATAATACCACATTCCCTGGAATATAAAACCCAACAGGCCAAAATCTCTGGTCAGAAGTGGAAGAAGAAGCAAGGTAGATTTTATATCACTCTTCGCCGTCAACATTCTCAGTGCCAAGGTTCTGTATCAGCTTCACTGTAGCGTCAAAATATATTACCGTACCTGACTGTACTATCCTTGGGGGAAATTAAATTGCTTACAAATTAACATTTGGGTAAGGTAAATGATGTATGATGTGGTACTCGGACTTCTTTGGGACTATTCCCTGAGGGGATAGTTTTAAAGACTCCAGAGGCAGATGATCAAATTGTCCAGCAACTCTGCCAGCTTCCACTGCCTTCTGAATTTTGGTGGTAATAATTTTGGTGGTAGCACTTATGCAGATTTCAGACTCTGTGCTGTTGAGGTCACCCAGGGCCCCTTTTTACAGAGTCTCAAACCTTTGCATGAAACAATTAATCAGATGGTGAGCAGCTTGTCTTTTCAGCTATCAGGAGAGCTACAGAAGTAGGTTGTCCAATTTTATCAGTGTTTTGGCCAGCCTTACCAGCATCTTGTTGTCTGCCAGGTAATCCTCTGCACCCTGGTGCTTGACTCCTTGGCCTTTTCAGTTGCTGGCCTTGTGTTTTCCACCACAGTTTTTGCAGGTGTGGGTAAACTTTCAGCGGGGAGGAAATCACTGTTTGAGACAATAATTGTAACTTGCACCCTTATGGTGCCTCTTTTGCATCTTCCTGGCATCTCCTTTACTTAGTCTGGCTGTCACAGGACCACTGTCTATGTACATTACGATGTTGGATTTCCCCCTCCTAATGTAATGGTACCACAGATCTGTGCACATTTGACCCCTTTCAAGGTCTGTTGCTGCAATAGTGTTCATTTGAATTGCTCATCTTTAACCAGGCATACCTCTCAAAAGACAAGTGTGTGAACTTGATGGTCTTCCTATACTTAAGCAATGACACCCTGTTCTCTGGGTATTTCATCTTATATATAGACATGAAAATATCAAAGGCTGCAGCCCAATTCTCAATCACTTATGGCACCTTGGACCTTCTAGACCTGTCCACCATCCCTTTCTGTTTCTCATACTCTTCTGGCAACTCCAGGTGAAGAAGAAGAACATATTGATGCACTTTCCTCTTTCATATATTTCCCCTGATGGCATCAGGCAGGTGATTACCTAGTGGGTTATCCTCCCATGTGTGTACCTATTTTTGGCTATGCTGTTTCCTGCTCACAAGCCCAGATGCCTGGCCCCTGAACATGGTCCCAGGAGTTGATCCCTTCCCATCTTCAGGCCTAGTGGGTGCTGGCTGTGGTGCCCTCATTGTGACCATGTGGAGGGTCATGGATAACTTGCTGTACCCTACCCCACCATATCCTAGAATTGTGGTTGCATCTGTCTCCAGCTGAGACTGTGACCCATGTGCTGGTTGTGCTTTAGGTGCAGCCCCTACAGGTTTTCCCTGCATCTGCACTGCTGATGGGTGTGAGGCAGGTGTTGCCCCCATCCCAATCTGCACAACCACACCATAGGCAATCTGCACACCCTGTTGTAAATACCACAATACCAGTGATCATGGGGTATTCAGGGCCTGTTCAGTTGTTCCACATTGACCTGCCTGAGGAACAGGCACTAGAGGTAGCAACCAGTGGGCCCATGCAGTACTGAATGGACCCTGATCATTCTGTGGGACAAGAGCCCCACTCAAAAAACCTGGCCACATCTGTGTCCATGGGTTTCAAACAGGCCCCCATGGAAAGCCAGTCTGCTGTGGCATCTGAGCGGTGTCTGGTGATGCAGGAGGACCCATCTATGTGTGGCCTATGTGGGGTCTATGTGGGCATAGGGAATCCAGCTATGCTGACTGAGGTCCCTTTCACTCTGGCCATATTGGCAGAAACACTATCCAGCGATGTTCCTGGCCAGGCATGGAGGGTTGTGTTGTCCCCTCCTCTGCTCCTGTGGCTGGTCATGAGCTACCAAATGTCACCTGTTTTATTGTTGTACTTATTGATGCCTCTGTTCTAGGCACCCCACAAGCTGACCCACCCTGCTGCCGGCAAGAAGCCCATGTGTATCTGGGTCAACCATGCTGGCCAAGGGGGGTTCCAACTCACTGAGATGAGTGTAAATCCCTCTACCATGGGAATGGTTCCTGCTCAGTCACATGAGCAACCACCTCCTGCTCAAAGTGTATAGCCACTCCAGTGTTTTTAAAGGCATACTCACCATCCATTAACCGCTCTAGCCCATTGGCATAGCAATCCCCATGCACCTCATTGGCAACATCTTCCATCCATCTTATGCTTATACAGTATCTGTTCACCCACTACATCCTTCCACTGGGTCACCAGCCATATCCTGCTGCCTTCTGTCTACCAGCATATGTGCCTGGCACTTCTCTGTCCTGCTTTTTCCCTTTTTCATACCTCACATGAATTGCTCCACTGACTCCAGGAGCAAAATGGATGGCTGATACCACCTGTCAGAGTGGCCCAAAGACCCTAACCCTACATCCAGGACCTGTGCCATGACCCAGGGCCATGGTTGTTGGTGTCCTTATGGTCACTGACTGCCTCAACCCATGGCCTATGCTTCAGTTCTGCCAGGGCTGGCATCCAGCTGGCCCCCCAAGCTCCTTTAGATGATACATCTTAATTCAGCAACCTAGTTCTCATGTCTGGGGATGCTGGGAGAGCCCAACCACCTTTGTGCCAGAGAATTTAAGCTTCATTTGTTTATTTATTGAGATCTCGGATTAAAGACACCTTTGAGCAGAAGCTCTTTTACAAAGCTTCCACGTCTGAGGAACTAACAAATGTAGTAACACAAAACAAGGGATGAGTAAATACAACAAGGAATTACAAAAAACAGAGGTGAATAAATCTGAAAAGCAATGTATAGTGGATTCCTGAAAGCAGGTATAATGTTGTACAGTAGATTAAAACAGAATAAAGCAGCCAGGGGCCTTGTCAAACAGTATCAGATAAGTGGGAAGGAGATGAGCAAGTGAGAGGAGACGTGGTGAGGGCATTTGACAAGAGAGGAAGTTAGGAGGAACTAGAGGGTGAGTGTGGAGAAGAACCGAGAAGAGAGAGGTAAAAGGAGTGGCGAAGGGGAAAGAGTAGGGCAGGGGGAGGTAGGTACTGGATGATAAGGAGAGTGAAAACAATAGCTCTTGAAGTAGGGCAGCATAATAAGTGCTAAGGCGAGAAGGTGTGGATGAGGATATGTGAAGCTTAATGCAAGCAGTCACAGCTGTTATGTGATGTTAAGTATTGACAGTTTATGTTTAAAAGGGCCAATCTTGGCTTCAGAGGAGATGTTGAAGTGTAGGGAATTTAGCCACAGTGGGGCTCTATAGGTGAACGATCTTTGTCCCTGGGTAGTACAGCAGCAGGGGACCAGGAAGATCTGATTTTTAGAGCACCTTGTATGACGCTAATTGCAGAAGGGGTTTAGAATGTCCTGAAATCCTGGTGGTGTGAGGCGTAGGCTAACTTTCTTAGCAAGTAAGCAAGTTTGATATTTAATTATGTCTTTTAACTGAAGCTAGCTTGTCTGAGCATAGAGGTTAACAAAAATACCACCAACAGCTTAATCTGGTTCAAGGTCAGTTGCCATTCATCTGTATCCCCCTCCCCCCAGGTCGTGCCTGAAAATAGGCAGGATTTGTCTAGTGCACTTACCCGGTCAACAAAAGCTAAATAAATAAAAATAAATAAATAAACATAGAAAGAGTAAACTCCTATAAATATTTAGGAGTTATACTAGATATAAATTTGACTTTTGAATTGCATATAATGTCTATGTCAATGAGACTGAGGAGACTTCTGAGTTTCTTTTATAGGGATAGAACTCTCTTTAGTTTAAAGATTCGGAAATTATTGGTTTCTGCCTTATTTTTACCAATATTATATTATGGTGATATAATTTACAAAAATGCAAAAAAAATCATTGCTGTGTTCCTTGGATGTTCTCTTTAATAGTGCGTTGAGATTTATAACAAATCTTCCTTTTAGAACTCATTGTTGTGTGCTATATCAAAATTCGGGTCTTCTTTCATTATTTGATAGGAGAGATTATCATTGGAATTTACTTGTGTATAAGTTTGTACAACGGTCATTGCCTACTTTTTTGTTAAATATATTGCAAGTAAGAATACAGAGTCAATATAATTTAAGATCTTCTGTCCGGAAAGGTTTTATTAGATCTAGAACCAGAACAAAATTTGGTGATAAAACAATTTCAAATTTAGTGTCTAAAACTTGGGAACTAATATCCAAAAGGTGGAAATGCACAGTACTGTTACCATTTAATCGTTTTTAAATCTTTTTTAATGACTTTATATAGCAAACATTGTAATTGTTATGGATAAATTATTGATATTTGGGTTTGTGTATAACTAAAATTAATCAAAATTATATTGAAACTGAAATTATGTATGTATGTCTGTTTATGTGATGTTATGTTAAATGTGGATTCAATTGCAAAAGAGATAATTTAATCTCAATTTGAAATCCAATAAAGTTTGAAAGTTTGAAAGGTTGCAGGTATGTGTGAATTGTGCTGTGCCTATAAGGAGTCTGTAGGGCTTGTTCAGTGCTGTGGAGATACATCAAAGGGTTGTGTCAGTGGCAGAGCCATAGATAACAAGCCCATAGTCAATGATGGAAAAATGACAGAGCTATGGATTGCTAATCTTAAAGTGTCAGTGGCCAGATTTCGTTGATGCCTGTGCAGCAATCCAATTCGTATATTGACAGGCCAGCTTTGACAATGTTTTTCATATGCTGAAAGTAGGATAGCGTGCAATCTAGGGTGACTCCAGGGTATTTAAAGTGCTGAATCTGCTCAAGGGGAGTGCTTGCGCAAGCTGGCAGTCATAATTGCAGTTTAATTACACTGGGGCAAAGCGGGACCTGGCAAAGTATATTCTACTAGAAGAATGTCAAGAGAAAACACTCTGTAAACAGCAGTGACAAGCAACAAAGAAAACCTCAAACTAACCCCCTAAATGTGACACAAGGTTGGCTACCAGAAGAATTGCCTTCTAGCAGGAGGGACAAACAAGGACCTGTGTGTGAGAACCCTGTTTAATTTTTTGTTGTTGTTGTCCCTGGCATGTACCTATTTTCTAAATGGGACTGCACCACACCTCATTTAATCACACTTGCTGCATTCCCCAGATGAGTCATAGTGCCTGGAGCTGGAAATGAGGACACCAGCTCTGACTCAACATCCATTAGCACTAGCGGGTTGCTCCAACGGAGAGACAACTAAATGTGCAGATCCGCGACACAGCCACCTGTCCATCAAGTTTCATAATAAACTTCTTTTTTTTTTTTACTATGCCCTAGATTCACAGGTATAGAAACCAGGGTGCTGAATCTGATGAAAATACAGTACATGCATTCACCCCAGTGGCATGCTGTTGCAGCTGGAGGCATTAAACCAATGTCATCATTGAAATGTCCCAACATTCAGAAATGTTCTGGCATACCAAATGAAAACCTGCACTCTGCAGCCATGAAATTCACCTAGTTGCCTCACAAAATCCCCTTGCTCTACCCACCTTAAGTAACAAACTGCAAAAGCTCTACATAGGTGAGGTGGAAACATAAAATGCAAGGGAAACCAGCATCATGGATCACTAAGCTTGCAAGGAGGAAAAATATTCATGAATGACAGGCCACCGGATATATGGGCTGGCTAAGACAGGCCTCCAACAAACTGCATCACCCTCTTCTGTTGCTGCAAGAAGCACAGTCTGGGTTTTATTTTTAATATAAGGAGAAACCCAAAATGTCTGCTGCGATTAACTTCTTCCATGACGCAACATGGCGACTGATGGGAACATTCAGACATCAACCACCCTCCCATGTGCCCATAAACTGGAAAGTGACAGCTATCAAATATTCTTGCTTCCCTGAGTACTGCTATTCTTGGGACTGCAGACACCAGTAGTTTAGTATCCCTTCCCCCTTGACAAAGAACATTTTGTATATCACTTGGTCTTCCTTTTCTGTTGTTTTTTATGTACATAAATGCTGAGCAGGATACTAGAAAGGGATAAAATGAACTGGGGGAGGCAACTACCATAGCAGTGAACTGCCGACCATGAAAAAGGAAACAGCAACTGAGAAGGCACCACATGACATTATGCATCCAGTGGTAGGGGAGGAGAAGATGCAGCAAAGATTGCAGCCAGAGTGGTGCAGCACTAAGGGGGCGAAACTGGAACAATTCACAAAGAAGCACCATTAGACAAACTAACCGAAGTGGAAGGGAACAGTGGATTGGGGTGGGTGGGTGTAGAACTGCACACAAAGTGGAGGTTGAAGGAAAGTTGATTGTTGTTGACCGAGGGTTCCGATGTCCATCACCACCATTTGAAGTCAGCATGCAGGATGTTCCACGCAGCTATAGCATGCGCGATGGAGTGAGATATAGAGCAGTGGTTTAAAGCTCTGAGCTGCAAATCGGGTGACATCCAGCAGACCAGACCTGGGTTTGAATCCCACAGCTTCCACTTGCATACTGTGTGACCCTGAGCAAGTCACTTAACTTCCCTGTGCTCCCAGGTAGCACCTGTAAAAAAGCTTTCAGCTTAGTATGCTACTCCTGGTTAAATAACTAAATAAATAAATAAAGATAGACACCACTGAAACCCAGCTCATTAGAGGAATATACTAGGTACTGGGAGAAGGACCAGGGGGATGGATGCTGTCAGTGAAGAGGCAGCCATTGGGAACCACTGCTCAGGTGGATAGAGGGTAAATCTTTTGGGGGCATCATGCCTCCCATGGTAGAATACCTGTTCACACTGGAGTGGTTTTTGAATTAACATGGAAGCCCCATCAGAGACCTTCACTTGAGGATAGGACAGGAAGATAGATAACCAAGGCAGGAGGGAGCCCGCTGGGAACTGGAGGGTAAGTAGGCTACTAGGGATGGGAAATTCATCCTGGTAGCCACACTGGGGATACCGAACTGACAAAAGGGGA
The DNA here is from genome assembly GCA_016271365.2 of Neoceratodus forsteri. Classification (NCBI taxonomy): domain Eukaryota; kingdom Metazoa; phylum Chordata; order Ceratodontiformes; family Ceratodontidae; genus Neoceratodus; species Neoceratodus forsteri. Next base: position 1,140,160,959 of record CM057455.1, on the reverse strand, counting down.
CATGGATAACTGCAAACTGGGCAGTAAGGGAGCCCCTGGGGTACAGGAAAGCAGGAAGGCCACAAGGCTGGCTGAACTGGAAAACTGAGTAATCCACTGCAAATGCTTCCTCTGTTGTGCTGGCTTAAAGAGAGCTTGTCCCATTCAGCCAGCTCCTTTTATGATGGCCGAAGCTATTCTCCCTGGGTGTGTCTGTAGTCAGGTCCCCTCAGGCACATTCCATGTCTGACTGGGCCTGCCACCCCATTTGTTGGGGCACTATGGGCAACCCACCCCATGGTGACAGGCCAGGGGGTCCTTCTCAGCACTGGGCTCTGCAAGAGTCAGCTGAGTGTAAGTGGGAGAGGAAGCTTTTACAGACTTCTTCACAGTCTCTTGCTCAGGTCACTTATTACAAACTGGCTGTTTAGTAAACTGTCTGTACTTCAATTAAGACTTTTTTTTTCTGTACCTCTTTTCATCCTCTGCCAACATGCAAAGTGAGTGGCATTTTCTTTTTTGCATTTCAGACTCAATTTTTCTGTGCAGCATGAACATCCTCAGTCTTAGTAGTAGCCTGAATAGGGTCACAGTCCATACCCTCAGTATCCATAAATCTACAGGCTCTTCAATCTCTAAAGTAACAGAGGATGGCAACAAGGACTGAACCGCAGTGTGCAGCAGGATACCATCCTCTTCCAACTCACCAGGATCCACCATCTTGTAAAATGTGCCAACAGCTCCCTCTTCTGAGAAAATGTGAGTTTTCCTGGTGTCATTGCCAACATTCCCCCTGTGCACCCCACCATGACACATTTAGAAACAAGTTATCATAGCTTCATGTGTCTTTCCTGGTCACATACAACAAATCAATGAATAAAACACAGTTGCAATGATTGGTAGCTACTAGCTAGGCATCTCTAATGCTGCCCTGGTAACACTACAACATGCAGCAGATTATCAAAGGATATCTGTCAAACATGGTTTCGGTGCTGCCAACTAGGGCTACTGCCCAGTTGTGAATGGGATAAGGGGCAGGCGGGACAGCTGGTCTTATGGCAAATGTATTAGCAGACATGAAGTTAGCAAAGGCAAGCTGCAAAACAGAAGAGACAAGGAGGCACCTCCTAGCACTCAGCCTGATTCACAGATAACTAAAGGTTAAATCTGGGAAAATGGGCAAATGCAAGTATTTTTGATCAATTAGAGGAGCCCCTTTCTAATGCTATTGGAGAAAAGATATAACGTGGAAAGTACATCGATATGTTCTCTAGTGAGCCTCTACAGGGAGATACTTGAGGTAGAGTAACGGGAGAGGGAGGTACAGTATGACAGACCTCACAGACTGAAGGTCCTCATTATCTATGCGAATTGGATTGCTGCATTTGATATTTGTATTACCATTTGCTTTATGACTGTAACAATAGTTTTGTACTACTTTTTTTCTGTTTTCTTTTTAATTGATTCTGTCTGCTTAGGGGACAGTGGTGGATTGGGTAAATGGGATTAAAAAAATTTATCAGGCCCCTCAAGCTACAGTCATGGTGAATGGGGTAAATACTCTGAGATTCCATCTTCAGCTAGGAATCAGGTAAGGCTTCCCATTGTCACCACTGCTCTTTGCCCTAAGTATACAGCCACTGGCAGTGGCAGTAAGGAATAATAAAGCGTTCAGGGGAATAGCGGTGGGTGGGAACACTCATAAGGTTTTTCTATGTGTAGATGACACCCTTTTCTTCATCACCTCTCCCCAGACCTCAATCACGGTGTTGCTGGGGGAATTGGAGGAATATGGGCAGGTGTCTGGCTATAAGGTCAATCTCAACAAATCAGAGGCTCTGCAGTTGGGAGGATCACTTCCAAGGAATTTTCTTACCAGTTTCCCATTCAAATGGGCAGCAAACAATGTAGTTCGATACCTAGGGGTCAGGGTGTCATCTCAAACAATGTAGTTCGATACCTAGGGGTCAGGGTGTCATCTCACATCCCCTCATTGTTTAAACTGAAGTACAATAACTTATGGATGGAAGTGCAGTCAGACTTGACTAGATGGGAAGAACTCCCACTGACTATGGCAGGCAGGATTGCAACTGTCAAGATGAATATTCTCCCAAGGTTTCTCTTACTTTTCCAGGCCCTACCCATTCATGTTCCAGAGAAATTCTGGAAAGCGATTCACAAACAAACAAATAGAAACAATTCTTCTGGAAGAATGGAAGGCACAGAACCTCAGCTATGGCACTGTCCTACCCCAAAGAAAAAGGGGGTTTGGGCATGCCAGATTTAAAATTATATTTGGCTGCACAATTAGCACCTGTGGTGATGTGGGTTAAACAGTGGGGAGATTTGGGATGAGGGAGATTTAAGCAGAACAGTTGAACAGTATCCCACTTTATTCTCTCCCACATACAATCCTGACCCCAAGAGTATGGAAGGACATAGTGAACCCATTGATGAGGCACATGTTAAGAATTATCATCAGGGCAAGAAAGCTTACACATATGCCAAATTAGGTGGGTCCCTTATCCACTATTATTGGAGACCTGCGTTTCGAGTCCTCCTGAGCTGACCCTGGGTTCCGCAGATGGAACCAGCTGACCCTGACCAGATATCATTCTCTGATCCACAACTAGAGGTAATTGTGCCCTTTAATAACCTCAAGACAAAGTATGGCCTTCCTTGATCTCATTTCCATAGGTACCTACAGACCAGACACTACTTACAAACTAACCAGCTGGTCCCTAAAATAGATAGAAACCTGACCCCACTAGAATAATTTTTTTGCTTGTTAGCAATGCTCAAGGGCACCAAAGGTATGACTTCTGAGGCTTATAAAGCCCTCATAGGATTGGACTTTCAGGTGCTTGACAGCCTCTGACAAAGTTGGGAAAAAGAAGTGGAGTGTTCCATCACAGAAGAGAGTTAGAGGAAGACTTGGGAGTGGGGTTGGAGAGTAACAGCCTCCCCAGGCTGGCGTGAATTCAAGTGGAAATGTATGATCTGGTTTTTACATACCCCCACAATTACTAGGCACTTTGCAGTATGGAACACAGCTTTATGCTGGAGGGGCTATGGCCAGGTGGGGTCCCACTCTTGTTTATTCTGGGCATGCCTGATGTTAAAGAGCTTCTGGTGTAGGGTACTTGCAGTGCTCCCTGACATATTAGAAACTCCAATGCCATGAGAGACATCAAACATCTGGTCCTAGGCATGAAAGTTCTGGGGTGGGCAGAGTTAGGCAACAGGGGCTACTGAAAATATTATGTCTGGCGGGCCAGGAAGAGATGACAGTGAACTGGCTAATGGTCACTATCCCTTCATATGAATCCTGGGCTTGCAGGATAAACAACATAGAACATATGGAACACCTGACAGCTAAACTAAGGCTACAAGGAGATAAACATAATGATCTATGATTAGGTGAAGGACCTGGCAGGTTCTGAGGGAGCTAGGGAAGTGAATCCACTGCTAAATCGAGGACACGGTGTTACTTACATAAGAAATAATTAGGTGAGATGGGTTTTCTAGATTACAATCCCCAGCTTAATAACACTATACTAAGTAAATGGTGACAATGTAACTCAGGAAAGTCAGTGCTATGTTAAGTTATGTTTTATAAAGGTAAAATTTTATGGTTTACTACTACACGCTTTAGGGCTAAATTTAGCCAGGCTGTATTGGTTATTAGAGAGAGGGCAGAGATTACAAAATGACAGCAATATTTCCAGGGTGGCAAAGCATTACTATAATTTAGTCTGTTGTACAACTATTAATAACATTGCAACAAAAAAGTTGTGAATCAAACTCACTTGTCATTTTCATACAAAAGAAAAAAAAATAATGAATGTATTTATTGTTCCTATGAAGACATAGTAACTGTTTGTGGATTATGTTGCCTTCATTAAAATTGAGTTAACAAAAATTACTATCGGGGCAGGACAGCTACCCCTGGAAGTTATTTACAGTCCCTTTGTCCTGTAATGACAGGACTCCTGGTCAGTTACTGAGAGAGCTTCAAAGAACCGAAGGTCTTTCATGTCAAGAAACTGTCCTGGTCGCACCCACCACCTGCAGAGGCAGACATGGCTCAGAACAATGAGAGGTGTCCTGAGTTAACAAAATCCAAGGTTCTGGTTCAGGCCAGCTTTCCAGAGAGGTGGTACACCCAGGAAACAAGGAAAGTGTCAAATCCATGATTTCAGTGTAACATACTTGATAATGCAACATGGTGGGACTGGCATAATTGGGGACTGAATCATTTGTTTTTATTTGAAAGACTATGCCTGTAGTTTAAAGGGCAGACCAACTAACCACGTCCCCTCCTGAGCTATACAAGTCAGTTCCTTCCAGCCTCTCTCAGAAGTAGAGATGCTTGACGCCCTAATAGTTGTCTTGCAAAAGGAGGGGAGGGACCCAGAACAGGTATCGAACTACAGACCAATATCGCTATGATATTAAAATCCTAGCTAAACTCATAACAGATAGGCTGAACTGGGGTTTTTTCCCCTGTGATTTGTGTGGAACAGATTAGCTTTATGACATGCTGGTCATCCACAGATCTCCTAAGGAAACTAGACCACATTTTCTCTGCATCCCGGGGTATCATATTCCCTGCAGTGTTGGTGTCTTTGAATACAGAGAAAGTGTTTGATAGGGTGGACTGGTACTTTTTGTTTGGGGTATTATGCAGGTTTGGGTCCCCTCCTCTCTTTCTGTACTGGGTTAAAGCATTATGTATTCAGCCCAGTGCCCGGATATACTGCAATAGGGCTCTGTCTTCATCCTTCCCCCTTTCCTCTGGTACCAGACAAGGATGTCCCTTATCTCCGTTCTTATTTAATCTGTATTTGGAAACTCTCCTGGTACAGATTATGACAGAGCCCGGAGTACAGAGAATAGTAATTCGGATGTAGGAACTCAAGCTATAGGCATATGTCGATGACATATTACTCCATCTCCCCAGTCCTATGGCCTCCATTAGCAAAGTCTTGGGCCTGATCAGGGACTATGGTCTACTCTCAAATTACAAGTTAAACCTGAAGAAATCAATAGTTTTCCCTCTTAACTTGATTACCCATAGGCAAGAGTTAAGGGATTTAGGGCTAAAATGGGAATCCAAAAAGTAAAAATACTTGGGCATGGTTTTAACTAGAGAGGCCTAATTCTCAAAGGAATGCAACCCGGAGGCCCCTATCCAAGTGATACAACAGGACTTGCACAGATGGACAGTGATGTTCTTGTCGCTTTGGGGTAGGATAAGTCTGATCATAATGAATATCCTGCCTCGAATTTCCTACCCCCTCAACATGTTGAATCTGTGGTTACCATAGAAGAGGTTTTCCAAGGTACACGCATTGATATCTAATTTTATCTGAAGGGGTAAACCTACCAGCAGAGCCTATTACAAATTGGCTGTTCCCAAAACTCGGTGTGGACAATGGCTACCCCACTTCAAAATATACTACTGGGTGAATCACTCTGTGAAATACTTGAGATGGCTGGAAGATATGGATCCTGGAGATATGGGACAATATAAGCCTTTGTGGCTCACAATGGAAAAGGCAAAGATGGCTGCTCATGGTCTGTCCACTGGGGTGCTTTTCCATATCCGCTTAAAATTGCTCCCAAAAGAGCTGCAAAACATGCTGATAGGGACTTTAATAAGACCACACACCCAGTTGTGTACATCCCTGTCTTACAGATATATCCAGGACCCCAATCAGCCTATAGTGTGTAATCCGAATTTTAGAATTGGGGGTCAACACATTAGGCCATCCTGGATGCCGCAATTGAGAGGGGGTCTCAGCATCTGAGTTGCTATAGGATGTGCAAATACTGCCCTCAGGAGACATTATCAAATGTTACAATTTGGGGGCCCACTCAGGGGACAAAGTATTTCAACTCAGGCATATGCTGGCCAAATCCCAGGTAGTACAGAGGACAGAAGAAGAGGGCAGGTTTCTACAACAACTCACTCTACCAGCCACCGAACCCCATGCAGTCTTGAATATCTATGGGACACTTCTTGAGAGGGTATACCCACAACTGTACAGCTCCTCTGGTTACTGGAATGCCCAATTTCCAATCAGGGCCTTTGACTGGGCCAAGATATGGAAAGACACCCATAGGTTTACAGTATATCTCAAGATAGACTGAAGCTTATGCAATTCCAGATTCTCAATAATATGTATTGTACTCCAGCTTGAATGGCTAAAATGGGCAAATCCCCTTCCTCGACCTGCAGACATTGTATGCAAGAGGAAGGCTCCTTATATCATATTTTTTTGGGATTGCCCCAAAGTTACCCCACTCTGGGCTCTTATCAAGCAGAAAACTGATTCCTTGCTGGGGTGGTGGACAACAACAAACCTCCCCAATACAGCATGCAGACTTTTAAACTTGCAACACTTGAGTGGCTGAACTTTTCCCCACCTGACTATAAACCTCAAGAGTTTGTCCACAGGGGAAGTTTGCAACTTCCTAAACTCTTCCCTCCCAGCCTTTAAGATCCACCCCCAGTGGCTCTTCCGTATTTAAGAAAGGATAATCCAAGTGGTGGGAGGGAGGGCTTTCCAGAGTTCTTAAGGAGTTAGGCCAATTTTAAACCACAACTTACAAACAATAACAACTTACAGAAACTTAAGCCAACTTTGTCATAAGTTTCTGTAAGTTGTTATTGCCAGACCAACCTTGTTGAGTTCTATAACTGGGTGACGAGGGCCCTGGACCAGGGTAGGCCAGTGGACATCCTCTTTCTGGACTTTAGCAAGGCATTTGATTCAGTACCCCACAGTGACCTGCTGGCTAAGCTGAAGGAAATGGGGGTAGGGAGACAGTTGTTAAGATGGATAGGAAATTGGCTGTCTGAGCATACTCAGAAGATGGTGTTTGGAGGGTCAGCCTCATCCCCAAGGTGGGTTACTAGTAGGGTTCCCCAGGAGTCAGTGCTGGGGCCACTCCTGTTCAATGCCTATGTCTCGGACATCAGGAGGGGGGTCAGGAGCGAGATGAATCTCTTTGCAGATGACTCAAAGCTGGGTGCAGTGGTGGATGAGGAGGAGGAGGGCAGGGTGGCCTTGCAGGAGGACCTGGAGGCTCTGGAAAGGTGGTTGGGAAAATGGAAACTAAAATTCAATGTGGGGAAGTGCAAGGTTCTGCACCTGGGAGTCAGAAATCCAGGCCAGGGGCATACCTGGGAAGAAACATGATTCAAGTCACGGAGGGTGAGAGGGACCTGGGAGTAGTGGTAGATGACAAAATGAACAACTCAGAGACCTGTAGAAGGACAGCAGCAAGGGCAAATAGGATGCTGGGATGCATTGCCAGGGGATTACCTCCAGAAAGACGGAAGTGATCCTTCCATTGTACAACTGCTTGGTTAGGCCACACCTTGAGTACTGTGTACAATTTTGAAGACCACATTTAAAGAGGGACATTACACTCCTACAGAGGGTCTAAAGGAGGGCAACCAAAATGATCTGGGACCTGGGGGAGAGGACCTATGAGGAGAGGCTCAAGGAGCTCGACATGTACACTCCGGAGGAGAGAAGGGATGGGGGGACATGATAGAGGTCTTTATTTATTTATTTTTATTTATTAAACTCTAGGATTACAAGTACCTTTGAGCAGGAACTGCTCATTTACAATTGTTCAATGTCAGAGGAAGGGGGGTAACATACACACAAAGGTAAACAATGGTTACAAAACTTAACATATGTGTTACTTCTACATAAATAATTCAGTCAAGAAGTTGAAATAGACAACACAAACTAGTTTCTATTAGAATTCATGGTGACGCAATATATGTGATAAGAGTAAGTTTGGAAGAAGCCGGCAGGTAAGATGCCATTAATAGTCGGGGTGGGAGAAGAGCTTGAGGGAATGATGGCCAGAGGACACAATAAAGAGTGTGTCAGTAGAGAGCGGATGAGTGGGTAAGGGTGGGAGGCAAAAGAAGAGAGGGAGGAGGCTAAAGCCAGAAATGCAAGACTGAGATGGTAAGCAGCAGTTACAACTAGGGGAGGAGGGTGATGGCCAAATTTCTTAGGGTAGGCAGTCACAATGTGAGGTAGAGGGGAGGAATAGACGTACATGAAAGGGATCAATAAAGGAGGCCCAGTCAGGGTGCTCCAAAGGAAGGAGGGTGGGGCAACGAGAAGTCACGGCTGTAAGCTGTAAGAGGGCAGGCTCAGAGGGGAGAGGAGGAGGAGGTGTTATTTCACTGAAAGGGTGGTGGCACCATAGAATGCACTGCCCAGGGAGCTGGAAGAGGTGGAGACTGTAGACGGGTTTAAATGGGGATGGGACAGGTACAGGGGAGAGTAAATCTGACCAGGCCCAGTACAGGTGCAACATCTGGGACTGGGGACAGTACAACCCAAGGGGGGAGGGAACACCAAAATCGACCCTCAGTGCAGGTGCTGAAAATCGAGCAGACTCGTGAGACCATTAGTCCTGTTCTGCTGGCATTTTAGTATGTTAGTATGTATGCTACCTGTCTGGTTGGTGATTACTCCCAAGTATATGTTACTGAGTGGAAATATCATTTGGCCCTGATTGCCATATCAGTTAAGAAATTAGTGCTCTAATATTGGTTAGATAATGAGACCATCTCTTACTCAGAATGGCTAGAGGAACTTCTTACCAATCTCTCTATAGAAAAGATTATCACCAGTACCCACAACAGATTATCAAACCCACTCCCTGGTATCTAGTGGACCCCACCCCCCATTACTGCATGTACTTCCCTCCACTCTACTCCCCACCCTGACCCCAAGTGGCCACCGGAACAGCCTTCCACTCTCTTCCATGGCCGGCGGCCGGACTGAGCACTCAATGAGCACACACTCATTCATTGAGTGCTCAGTCGGGCTGTCAGCCAAGGTGGGGGGGTGGAGGAGTAGGATGACAATCAATATGGGTAGGCAATGTTGGGAAATGGTAGGCATCTGTTTCTTTTTGATATGGGGAGTATATGTGTCACTTTTTAGTAAGGGGAAAATGTTCCTCCCCACTTTATTAGATGTGCTGCCTGGAACAGTACTGTATTCAGAGGCAGACCTATGCATTGTCAATCATCTTAATATCTCATCTGGTCTCTCAGCTCAGTGCCTGACTTTGCGTATCTGACCATGAAGAGTCATTCACATTTTTTCTTTTCTGTCACCAATTATGTCGTTATATCTGGGGTCACAATGAGCATCCTGAAAACAACTTGTTTCACTGTGCTGTTAAGCACCTGGATACACAGTGCTGCCAACACAGTCTTTGTAATGGAATCCGCACAACTTGTCTATGCACACTGTTTTTTAATTTAAAACAACATATGCTTGTGCCTACAGAATCTTGCTTATTTTATTTAACCCAAAAATACATATGATGGCAGGGAGATATTTCCCTTTGACACCAGCAGTGCAACCTTGTTGTTATTTGGACCACCCAAGTTATTCTACTCAGTACCCAACCTGACATTGTTTCTCTACTTGTACACGACTGTCATTTGTCCAGTTTCAACGGCAGTAGTATGGAACATGCTTTTTATTTATAAGGGCATCTACGTATGGCCACCAGAGGGTTTTTGCCTGCAGTTGTTGCTCTTGACCAGTGCTAGCCATGTACATTTGTACCAACTGCCCAGCTATCATTATTGGTCAGTATTGTTATCAGTTTGACTTTAAAAGTGTTTTCGTGTGCGTTTCTTCCATTGTTTATTTAAGTTTACCTTACAAATGTCTACAACCACACAACATTCTGCCAGGTCGTACATGGACATGAGCCTGGGCTCTCTGTCTATTATTTATGGTCATAAGTGTCAACATACAGGATTAATATTACATACTGTAAGTTTAGGGTGTAAACTACGTCCACTAACAGCAGTTACCTGTGTAATCCCCCTACATATTTGGGGTTTACTATAATGTCTTCCTGGGCTCCCTAATGCCCACTGTCAGGCTGGTGTCCCGTCTTAAGCAGTTCTGTGTCTTTGCGTGAGAGTGCCATATTGAGCCTCCGTGCCTGTCCCTTTAAGAAAATAGCTAATCTGTGTTTATAAATTGGTCTGTGCTGGGCCCAAGTGAGTTAGGGCTTGCGACCAGCCAGACAGTGATTTATTTTGCTACATTTTTGCAGTCGCTGCTTGTGCAGAGGGAGCCCATATGGGAAGCATGCTTATTTACTATTTGTGCTCTATTATATTAGAGATAGAGACGTTTGTCTAACCTGCTTTGATTGCAGCTCGTTCATTTGGATGGAAGCCACAATGTTAGGACCTGAACTTTCAGTAATTGGACCAATAGAACCACTGGGGACCTAAAATGGATCATGTCCCCAGGGGTCTTGTGGGAAGGAAAATTGTAGTTTTTGTAGTTTTACTTTTGGCACCTAAATTGACCTGGAGGGAAGGGGGAGCCCAACTGTGACTGACAGCTCCTTCAACCAACCAAACCTTTTGGATTAACAAGGGAAATCCCCAGAGGAACAAGAGACAGTGGATCGGTTAGAGTTGGAGGTTGAAGTGTGACCAGTTTGAGCTTTCGAGCAGCTGCTCCCACAGGCAGAAGAGCAGTTCAAAACTGGGGAGTCAGAACAAATTATATCACGATATGACAGTTACACAGTCTCAGAAGTCATGTTATCAATACTGTGAGAAGGTGATACTACCATCAATGGTTCATGGCATACCACTGTTTTCTGGTCTTTTAACCAGTTCAGAGGGGTGTTTTTTCATCTGTGCCATCTCTCCCTAAATATAGTAATACAAAATATGTACCTTGATTTGTCAGGCTTGTAACTTCTGTGTCTGAGCTGAGCAGCCATAGAGTGCTGTAGCTGCAGCCCGGCCCCTACAATAAGTTTAATGATGACACAAACTAGAGACAGGGTTTGCAGATACTCTATGCAGAAACAGTATTAACAGGATTGGTGGGGGCTCTCTAAACCTAACTGCATTATTTTTGCTGGCAGTTCTACATGTATGGGGTTAATTATAGACCCATACATACAGAACTTCCAGCAAAAGTAATGTAACTACATTTAGAGAGTCCCCCTCCTCATATATTCTATTACTATCTACATAGAGCACCTGCAGCCTGTTTCTTACTTTGTGTCCACATTAAGCTTATTTTAGGGGCAGGGCTGCTGCAATGTTCAGCAGTCACTTGACTCGTGCACAGAAGTTGCAAGTCAGGCAACTTAATGTACATATTTCATTTAAAGCTAACTCTTTGGGCAGCCTACTCCTTGGTATGAGTTGTTTGCCTGGAGAACATCAGCTGCTGTCTGAGATACTGTACACACATAACCCCCACCCCTACACAGAATCCCAGAACATCTACAGATTATGTGCCCCTGCATTCACTACTGGACTCTGTTATCACTGATCAGATCAAATCTAAAGTGAGGTTTTAGGAAATCAATAGTAGATTTTGCTAAAGTAGCAGAATCCAATGGTAGTCCGTTAATGGACATCATTGCCCATTATGGGGAATTGAAAAGTGGTACCAATGATCCTGAAGGATTATTAATTGCAACGTTGTTTAATTGTTTTGATGCTGTTCTAAATGAAATATCTGTTTTGAAATCTGAGCATATTGGTTGCAAAATGGAGAATGCTGCTTTAATGCAAATGATTAGTCTGAAACAGGCTTCTAATACGGAAAGAATAATTGGACTACAGTCTGAGCTGGAGTCTGTCCGTCTAGTAAATCAGTCTCTCTCTAATGAGAGAAGCAGCAATGACCTGCATGCCTTAAGAGATAACACTGAAAAGGCAACTAATGGTGTTCTGGCTAATAACACTAATTCCTTACATTTTGAAAACAAGGAAGTTAGTGATGATAAGTCTGAAGTAATTACTAAAAAAGTTAACGAGCTGGTATTTCAACACCAGACCTTGACGGTACAGCATGATTCAGTATGTTTTAATTACAGCAGACTTGAAATGAAGGTTTTGAATCTAAATTATGACACAGTTTCTGTTGATAAAAAGCAAGTTTTACAAGATGTGATTGTCTTGAAATCTGAAAACAAAGCACTTAATAGCATGCTAACTCCTATATCTGAGCAGTTAGAATGTAGGAGTAAAAAGTCAGATATGGCGAACTTGCGCCGTCAGCCAGAGGTATTGGCAGGGCATACTAACTTAATGTCCAAAGACCTTGCCTCTTCTGATGTTGAAGAGTTTGATTCTGGACACTCACAGTATGCTGTGGGGTGGACTAGAGCAAAGGCTGGCCACTTGTTTTTCTGTGATTCACAGAACGGAGAATTGTTAGAGTCTCAAAATGGTGGACATGCATGTGATCAGGTTGCATCCCCATTCCATCCCCAAGATGGCCACTCATGGTCATGTGATGATGGTCATGACACAGTAACCCATGATGCCCATGACGTAATCCAAAATGGCCCACCACCATCTCACGGAGGTTCGATCCTGCAGTCACAGGGACCTGTGATTGCTGTCATAACCAAACAAAACATGCCAGAGTTTTTTGGCTTCATTAATAATGTTATCAGTAACACCAGAGTTTCTGAGGGACAGAAGATTCTCATTAAAAATGATGTTGATGTACTTTTGAATAAGGCACAATCTGTCATGAAGTCAGAGTATGATGCTGAAGAAACAGCTGATGCTGTTAACAATGTTTGCTTTATTAGCGTGGCCTCGGTTAAAGAACACAAAGAAGTTAATTACATGAAATGTTTTTATTTCCTGTGCAATGATACATCAGCTTTCCCCGAGAAGACTGAACGTACTGCTTTTCCTATGCAGTGCATTAACACCTTAAGCTGCAACATTAAAACAATGTTGCTACCATACAGCAACATTCTGGTGGGGAAACTCACTTTACATTTGATGAGGAAGGGGACAACCCTGATTCTGAAAGCCCCATGGCTGTGATATTTTCAGCATCACAGGCCACGTTGGGGGGTTACAGGTTTGATTTCTGAACCTGAGCTGACAACTGTCTCAGCACTACCTTCTCCACCCCTGATGGCTACTGAACCACAATCCATAGCTGGAGAACTACATGCAGCTTGCACACCACTTTTCTCCACTGTGCAGGCACCCTTGATAGTGCTAGCACTGCCTGCATGTGATGCAGAACCACCTCCATCAGTGACACCTAGATCATCCCATACTATGGCTGCAATGGCAGGCACTACAGGTAAGAAGGTACAACAAGGTATCATAATACTGATATCATTGTCTTTTCTTTTGGGATCACTGACCATGGCCCCAGCATTGGTTAATCCTAAACCAGCTTTAGGGCATTATTTTGAAATTGACGCATCGGATAAAGCAAACTCAGCAGTTTTAGCCCAAACTTAGAGCAGACACATCAGACCCATTGCTTATGCATCCCAGATGCTTGCCCCAGTGGAGCTGAAATACACCCTTTGTGAAAGGAATCTTTTGGCTACATACTGAGCAATGAGATACTTTATGTACATCATTGGATATGCACCCATTGTGTTGCATTCCAATCAATCACCAACTAATGTTCTGTTGTCAGACAGAGTGAAAGATGACTCTGTATCCAATGCCAGACTTACACACTGGTCTCTCATTTTACAAGATCATGACATCACTGTCCTTCCTATTAAAACTCCATCCTTGTTAACCCATGGCCTACAATTTGTAGGAGAGACCCATGATTGTTCACTCCAACTCCCTGACCTACCTGTCCCAGTGCCCTTTCTGTCAGAACCTCAGAAAGTGTTCAAAGACACCACTGTGTGTCATGTTTTGACTGATGACTCAGCCACACATACCAACGAGGGTCAGATAGCAGGGTTTGAAATTATCTTACATTCTGGTGATGACAGAGTGTGCATGGCTAGTAATTGCATCATCGTATATGTATGATTCACAGGCAATGTTAAAACACACCGGCAAAGGTATTCTTTTCCAGCTTTGAATTTCTGATGGTGAGCACTGGTTAGGTGTTGTGGCTTTGTCTCTGCATCTCTTCAGTGCACAGCGCAATCTTAATCTGTCTGTGCATTTGCATCTCCTTAGGGCCCACTCTCCATCTCTAACTTAAATCACAGTTGTTTCTTTGGCTTCCCTTCAGAGTACTGGACAGGTGTGGTGCATAATTCTGCATGAACATTGTATTCATTAATATGCGTTTTTAAGTCAGGACCATCATCATGAATCACTCGTGATACAAATCACGCTCTTCTTCATCACAGTCACAAATGCAGTCACAAATCATGATTCACGATCATGTCATGAATCACAACATTAATTTTTTTCTAGTTACTTGGCTGTATTGTAAGCCTGTTTTGTAGTATCTCTCCAGGCTTCACCACCTCACCATTGTACTCATTAATATGTGTTTTTAAGTCTGTGAGTTTTGTGTCTCACCTCATTGGGGGCCGGGGAAGTACAGCCGTGGGCATTCACGTTTCTTCATCATCACAATCACAAATGCAGTCACAAATCACGAGTTACGATCACGTCATGACTCACAACATTAATTTTTTTTAATAGTTACTTGGATGTATTGTAAGCCTGTTTTGTAGTATCTCTCCATGCTTCTCCACCCCACCATTGTACTCAATAATGTTTGTTTTTAAGTCAGGGAGTTGGACAGTGCCTGCCGTACATACACAGACTGGAAAGAAGACTGACTGCACACATGCAGTTTAGCACAGTATACTTGCACTGCTCAGAATACAAAGTCTCACGCATATGGAAGACAACAAAAAAAGGGCATAATTACTTACAAGGGTTGGGGATGGTGGAGGAATACATTTTATAACACAGCAAGGAAGGTGTGGGGGCACATGGTGTGAGGAAAAAAAAAACTAATGTGGAATCCCATGGTGATCCAGCAGCAGTTCCAGCATGGGCATAATTTACAACTGATGTCCGTCTATGTGATCCAGCTGCTGCTCCTCAGCACTCACCCTCTCATTGTTCTCCTTGACAGCACTCCAGAGAACTGCCAAGTCAGCCTGTGTTACACACAGTTCTCTGGGGTCCACACGTTCTACAGGCTGACCTACTGGTGGTGGGGGGGTACTGGTGGAGCAGCAGGTGCTGCTGTGGCCCTCCTCTTCTTAGGGATGTTGCAATGCACAGCTGTACCCTCTGCCACAGAATGGCCAGCAGATGCAGGCATGGTCTGCTCTGCGGCAGCCCACCACTCCAACTGCTGGTGATTCAGCATATGGGTGTACTGGCCCCCAGTCCCCAGGTGAGTCCCCTTGGGGGCAACAGCACACCTCCACCTCACATAGGCAGCACTTGACCACACTGCTGTCCCCCCGACACGGTCAAAAAACTGACAAACAATGGAGGTGTGGGGAGGACCAGGCACAGGCAGAGGATGGTCAGATAAACTGGCAGCCAGCTGGTCACGGTGCTGAACAGGGATGGGATCCACACCTGGGCCTGTGGAACAGGCACATCCTGCTCCAGAGGACTTGGTGCTGGATGTGGTGGTGGTGGTGGTGGTTCAACTGCCTCAGAGTCAGGACAGAAGGCTGTGCTGGTCCTGCTTCTGGTGGGGGGGGACACACTCATAAGTTTTGAGTGGTCCAACAGGAATGGGTACCCATACCCTCCACACATGCACATGGTATGACTCTTACCACTGCCATGCTCTCCCAGAGCTGCCCCCGCCCCAGACATTCCCTTACCCTGGTCCATCTCTCCTACTGATCTCCCTCAGTCTGAGCAATCACTACTCACACTATCACACAACACACACACACGGTCACACAGACAAACAACTAACTACTTATAAAGGTAAGAAAAATAACATTTACAGAAAGAACAAATTAAGCAAAAAAAGAGTACAGAAAATACAAAAAAATGTAGCTTTTAAAAAAGCTGTTGGGTCTAAATCAAAGTTTAAATCTCCTCCTCATTCTGATCTCAAAGTATCAGCAGTCACAAAACACACTACTATCTCTCCATCTGCACAGGAGAAAGTAAAAGTGTCTGCTTGTATAACTCACTTTCTTCCTGCCTAGCTAAACAGCATGTGACTTACAGTACTGTAAGCCATGTGATGTGTGGGGGGATGCCAAATATGAAACACCAAGTGAATCACTTAGAATCATAATGAGGAACACGAAGACCATTAAAAATAATGACTTCACCTTACTTCGCATTACCATTTTGCCTTAACGCGATGTGGTAATGACAAGGCAGAGTGAGCACTTTGCATTGCCCACTCCACGTAGCAGAGCGGCAACATGAAGTGCCCACTCCGCGTTCACTTCACCGGTGGAATTTAAATTCCCTGCATCTCTACCTGTATCTCCATCATCAAATGCCCACTCCCTAGTGCTTAGTGGACCCCCCACCCTTGCATGTACTACCCCCACCCCTCCCCCACCCAGACCCTGAGTGGGCCACCAGCACAGCCATCAACTCTCCTCCATGGCTGGTGGCTCAACCAAGCACTTAATGAATGAATGTGTGCTGCTTGTACAAGCACACATTCATTGAGCACTCAGTTGAGCAGCTGGCCATGGAGGAGAGTGGAGGGCTGTACAGGTGGCCCACTCAGGGTCCAGGTGGAGTGGGAGTGAGGTGGCGGGAAGTACATGCAGGGTTGGGGGTCCTTGATCATTCTAAGCTGCATCACCTGTTTCTCACAAAATGTACCGGAATGTTGTCAATTTCTTTCCTGAGGTCAGCCTGAAGAGAACATCTTGTCTTTGACAGGTGCAACAAAATAGAACATTCAGCCCCAGAGCTGGTCTTCTGTTGGCTGTTCGTAGATAAGCTAGTGGAGGTAAAAATACATAACAAGGTCAACCCCTTGTATCACAAGTATCTTCTTAAAAAGATACTTGTATCACAAGTATCTTTTTAAGAAACCCAAATAGCTTTCTGCAATCATTTCAGCACTATAACTATATACATTTGCAAACCAAGGGATCCCAGTTTTGCACAAAGATTCATTTTGTTTTAATCACAGAGAAGCAAGGGGAGAAAGAAAGAAAGAAAGAAAGAAAGAAAGAAAGAAAGAAAGAAAGAAAGAAAGAAAGAGACATAACAGGGGGAAATTTCTGGACCACCAGAGTGGCCAATTTCTAGATGTCACAAGAGAAATTTGACTGCACAATCAGACAGGCAAGAAACAGACACGTATTAGAATAGGAGAGGACAAAATAGATCCTTGTTTTTAACTCTTTCTGCATAACAAACAGGACAGGGTCTTATCCAACCCTGTCACACACACACACACACGCCTCTTTAAGAAGGAGCTAGTTTTCTTTTGTTTTTGTTAAATGGTTTCTGAAACATTCTTTTATGTCTCTTTTAACATTATCTTACAATATTTACAGTTCTTTGCATATGCAGTATTCCTTTTTTTCCATAACACCTTTTGCAGCAACCCCTTCAGTTAAACACATATGTTTTTCACCTTCTGAATTCTCAATTCCTAAACCATATCTTGGCAGAAAATCAGCATTGACATTCTCTGGATTAATGCAGTCACTTTGAATTTCACGGCTGTAGCGCCAAGTACCACCTTGTGATTTTGTGATTTTTGTCTTTCATTTAATTAAGCCAACAGAGAGTACTGTGATCTGTCATAAGTACAAAGTCATCTCCTAACAGATAGAACATAAGGGAGTCCATTGCCATTTCTCAGCAAGACATTCCTTTTTAATAGTGGTGTACTTTTTCTCTCTGTCATGCAGTTTCCTACTGATATACAGAATGGGATGTTATTTCCAGTCTATATCCGACTCAGGACTGTACCTAGGCCTGCCACTGAGGCATCTGTCTGTAACAGAAAATGCTTCCTAAAATCTGGACTTCTTAAAACAGGGGCTGAACATAATGCAGCCTTGATGGGCCAAAAAGCCTCCTCACATCCTGGGAACATTTCACATTATTTAGGTACCATTTCTTTGTGAGTTCAGTGAGGAGAGTAGCTAACTGGGCCAAGTGGGGAACAAATCTCTTGTAGTAACCAGCCAGACCTAAAAATGACCCATGTTTTTTGTTTGTTTGTTTTAGGGACAGGATGGTTAGCTACAGCTTCTATCTTGGAAATGTATTGCTTTACTTCTCCATTTCCAAAAATATAACCCAACTGTCTGGTTTTATGCATGCCTAATGTGCACTTGGTATATCTTGGTAGGAATTTTCTTAGCAGGGGTTTCATTCTCGTAGTTGACTGTACTAGTATGTCTAACCACTTGATAAGGCCCTTGCCATTTCATTAACAGTTTGTTTTCTGTAGTGGATAACAGTAACAAGACCTTTTCGCCTGGCCCAAAAATATTGACCAAGAACCTCTCTAGCATGTTAAAATGATGAACAAAAAAAAAAAAAACAACTGAGAAAACTGAATTGATTTGAATGAATTGCAGAATTTAAAGCAGCTTTTGAGGGAAGGGCAGCACTTGCATTATAACTGTTTGGTTTTGCTTGATCACACTAGGTGTACCCCCTGTAAACATTAAAAAATTTAAGATGCATCATAAATGTGATAACAATCTTAATGTATTGACTAGGGATGAGCATACTAAACTTTTAATATGGATAGAAGGGATCATTGTTTAGCGTTTCATCCAAAGGATAGCACACTCCAACAGTACACGACCCTGCTACTAATGCACTTGGATGTCAGGGATTTGGGTGTATGAATAGGTCCTGGTGTGTGACTAGAACCCACAACATCTGGGACAGAGGCAGATGTGTTACAAAGCTTGCCATGCTACAGATTGCGTCCCAGTGGCCACATATATGTTAAGGAGTTCTGTTGAGACCCATGGATGCAACTGGACATTCATCCTTGTACTGCTGAGTGTGTGTGTGTGTGTGTGTGTGTGTGTGTGTGTGTGTGTATATGTGTGTGTGGGGGTGGGGGGCATGCATTGAGGTCACAGATTCTGGTAAACTCAACCTTAAGGAAGGCCCACGTAGAGTCTACATATAGGATGAGGCCAGTGTACTCACAGAGGATACTGTTGAGTTCCTAGAGTAAGCAGTCAGGCAGTCATACATTTATGGTAATTGTTGTTTCAGACTTTCAAGACCAGTAGTTGGAGGCATGATCAATGCTGAAGTCAGGAGGGACACTTGTTTAAGACATTTGTCTGGCAAACTAAGATTCAATCAAAGAGAACGTTCTCACCAATCATTTAATTCTGGTTGGTGGACTCTGTGACAATTTATGAGTGATTTGTGCTTAACAATGCCAGAATGCATTTTACCATTGTTCTCCCAGTCAGTTAGAATGGTCATGCACAACTGTTGGAAATTCACATGTGCTGACCACATTTTCTACTGAGGTTGAGCAGCTAGGTCATCAATGGAGGACTTCGCCAAAGATGGCCAGTAGATACAACCTATCAGTGCTGAGTTGGCTTGGTTATGTCTGACCAAGAGAAATAATAATAATAATAAAATGTATTTCTCACAGTGCCTTTGAGCCATCAAGGCGCTTTACAGAAAGATAAAATAAAATAAAATAAAATAAGGACTCTGAATGCCCTGCAGGATCAGAGGCATGGGTGGACCGGCTCCTTAGTAGAAGTGGAACATCCACAATGAGGACCTTGACTATATTAGCTAACATGGTATATGAAGGATATCTGCCTGGTCCAGTGATGGGCCTGAACTTCGACACACATTACCACTGGTGGACATTGAGGATGGACTTCTCAGAGTGGTATCACATGGATCTAGTTGGGCCCCTCATAGGGCTTTCCAGTTTCCATGTCAATATCTCAGCCATAAGGTTATTAGAGAGGGTCAGGAAGTCTTGTGGCATGTCAGAAAATGGGGATCCTGGGCATAGAGTGGGTTCTATGCCCCTGTGGGGCACTGGGACAAATGGAAGGCTACGAGAAACATGAAGGGCTAAGGGAACTTACTGTAGCTGAGTAGTCATGAGATCTAGCATGCTGCTAGGCTCACTTGACACTTTTGCATACACTAATCAGGCTAGCTGCTAGGTTCAGGTAAAGCAGCAGCATGAAGAAAGATACACTCTTTGTGTTCATATTCACACATTTGGAAGCCAACATAACATACACGCAGCACTAAGACAAATAAAATTCCCCCCAAAATTAGAAATCCTTGGTACAAATACAGAGGCAGAAAGAAGTCTAGGCTAACAGATAATTTATATTTACAAGGTTTTTCCAGGCTTTACGAGTATCTTCATCAGTTGTGTTTCAAAATTCTTTTGAAGATGTTATCTCTTAGCCTAGCTGACTTGCTCTTTTCAGTTCAGTTTTGTTAGACCTGTGTAACCTGTTTTGACTGCTACTGTACTGTACTTCTCTTCCCTACCCCACGCATATCTCAGTATCAATATCAACAGTCCTTTATCACCACTTCCTCCTCCTAGCAAGCTGTTGCAGAAAACAGAAGATTATGCACATCATATGTTTCCTCAAATGCCTTACTACCCTACAAATCTGCCCCCTTCCCCCAGATCCTGTCTACTTTCCATCCCATCCACTCACCTGGAAACAGGAGCAGCTTCCCACTTTACAATGTCAGTACTGTGGAACAGTTACTGACTAGAAGACATGTGCTTTAGCATGTAATATAGTATATACTGTAAGTGCATGAGCAGTTAGAAGCACATCAGAAACAATGCTCTAAAGAATTGATTCCACGTTAAGATATGAGGGGTGGTGTTTTCCAAAGTCAAGAAAAGCAGAAGGTCTAACATCTTGTGAAATGTAGTTAGAGTCAGACCACCTTGTTTCATTTTTTTTTAATAGTTTCCAATACAGTACAATGTAGCCTAGTTGTCAAAGTACAGAGTTTTGAATCCTTAAACCCAGGTTTAAATCCCATCACTTCCATTTACTCACCAGAGCAAGTCAGTGAACTTCCCCATGTTTAACTGTCACTAACCCTCTCTGAATTTTACCCCCTTGAACTTTTCTTACCTCCTGCAGTCTCAAGCTGATGTTGTCCCACTGCACAAAAATGACAGCAGAGATGGGCCAGCCTGGTGGTGCTGAGGGCTGAGGCGCTGGACGCCTTACCTCGAGGCACGCCGGCGCCCGGGTTAAGGAATGAGCCCGGGTCGTCGGAGGTCAGCAGTGGGGATGGAGGGCGGAGCTGGATTGATCTGGTAGGCTCTCCTCTCTGGGGAGGCGATGTGGCATCCCTTGGCCAATGGTGACCCCTAGTGGAGGCTAGGAGCTGCACGGGCTCAGAGGGGGCCGGGTGTTAGGCCATGGGGTGGAGGATAGGGGTCATAACCAGGGCTGTAGGTGCATGTGCACCTCCGCACGCATGTGTTCCTACTCCTGGGGCTCCTGGGCGAAAAAACGGAGGCAGAAAAAGCCGGCGGCAAGCAGGATGATGACCGACTCCCTGCAGGCTCTGCTCTCGGGCTGGGTACAAGGTAAGCGCCAGCAATTCTGGGGGATGGGGCTGGGGGAGTCGGTTGGATGGGAGCAGCTGACCGGAGGAGATAAATAGGAATAATAAAAAAAAAAGTGAGATCAGAGAGGAGACGGAGAACTACTGACTGGTCAGCCTGACTTCAGTAGTGGGTAAAGTTATGGAGACATTGCTGAAGGAAAGGTTGGTGGCATATCTAGAGGACAATGGGCTGCAGGATCCAATGCAGCATGGGTTCATAGGGAGAGATCCTGCCAGACCAACATGATAGAGTTCTTTGATTGGGTGACCAGGGTGGTGGATCGGGGGGGTGGTGGTAGATGTGGCCTACCTGGACTTCAGCAAAGCCTTTGACATTGTCCCCCACAGAAGGTTAGGGTGGTGGATAGGGGGAGTGGTGGTAGATGTGGCCTGCCTGGACTTCAGCAAAGCCTTTGACACTGTCCCCCCCTCCCAGAGAAGGTTAATGAACAAACTAAATAGCCCAGGGGTGGGACTGAAGGTAGTTCAGTGGGTGGAAAGCTGGCAAGATGATAGCATTCAGATGGTGGTGGTAAATGGAGTACACTTTGGGGGAAGCCAAAGTGCCTAGTGGTGTATCACAGGGGTCAGTGCTAGGTGGCATGGGGTCATGTCACCGCAAACAAAAAATGCGCAGCAGTAAATGCCACAAAGAAAACAGCGAACTATGAAACAAGAATGACCAGACAAGAACAGGGCAGCACCATTACAAATAATGGGATTTCTTCATTTTTGAAGGGGGCTTTGCCCACAGCACCCCCCACACCCCCAGACTTAAAATAATCAACTCTGGGGGGTTGTGGACTTTGGGGATGGGGAGAAAATCAGGAGGGGGGGGGAAGTACTGTTTTCTAAAAATTAAACATTGCAGCAGGAGAAGACCTGGTGGGAACTGAACTGTGATGCCAGGTATCCTGCCTCATTATGTACTGGTGCCCTAGCAGCTCCACCACAGGATCAGCTTGGCCAGGCACCCCAGCACACAGCAACTTGATCCCATCACAGGTAATGCATAGAGTGACAGGGGTAGCAGTAATTCCCTACCGCTATTATACCCTTGTCATTCTAACTCCTTTTGTGCTTTCCAAAGCGCAGTTGTTGCAATGTTCTTCCTGGTACACTGTTTTGACCCAGTACCATGCCAGGTCCAGTACTTTTCAATATTTTTTTTCAGTGATATCACAGAAGGGCTGGAGGTGAAGGTGTGTTTATTTGTGGATGACACCAAAATTTGCAACAGAGTGGACACTCCGGTGGAGGTGGAAATAATGAGGGATGATCTTAGCAAGCTGAAAGAGTGGTCAAGGGTTTGGCAACTGGGCTTTAATGCAAAGAAGTGTAAAATCATGCACCTGGGTCACAAGAATCCTGTGACTAAATACCATTGGGGGGGTAACTGGCAGTCACAAGACAGGAAAGGGACCTGGGGGTAATTATTTCTGATGATCTGAAGGTAGCTAAGCAGTGTCACAAGGCAGTGGGGAAGGCCAACAGGATGATGGGGTGCATAGGCAGTATAGTGCTGTGGTTTAGGGCACTGAGCTGTAAATCTGGAGACCTGGGTTTGAATCTCACAGTCCACACATGCATTCTGTGTGACCCTGAGCAAGCCACTGAACTTCCTTGTGATCCCAGGTTGCACCTAGAAACAAGCTTCAGCTTAGTGTGCCTTTCCTGGTTAAACAATTTCCTCCCCCCCCCCCCATAGGCAGATGAATCACCAGCAGAAGGAGGGAGGTCATAATACCCCAGTACAAGTCATTGGTGCAACCTCACCTCAAGTACTGTGTACAGTTCTGGAGGCCATACCTTTGAAAAGATATAGATAAGATTGAAAGGGTCCAAAGAAGGGCAACCAAGATGGTGCAGGCCCTGAACCTGAATCCCTACAAAGAAACACTCAGGGAATTAAACAAGCACTCTCTGGAAGATAGGAGGGAGAAGGGAGACATGATAGAGACATATAAGATATCTCATAGGTGTTAACAGGGTACAAGAAGGTAGTATTTTCCAGAGAAAGAGTTGCACAAGAATTAGGGGTCATGCAATGAAGCTGGGGGGGCTCAGGGGGGGAAAAGTCAGGATGTTTTTCTTCACAGAGAGGGTGATGGGAGACTGGAATGGACTACTTTTGGAAGAGGTGGAGGCTAAAATGATCACAAGCTTCAAGAACACGTGGGATAGGCATAAGGGAATTCTAGCACCGGGGCACACAAGGGTAAAATCTGAGGGCTTAAAGGGGGCTCAGGTACTACTGTAGACAGGACAAGTAGGATGGACTAGGTGGGCCAGGTGGGCCTTATCCAGCGACATCTTTTATGTTTCTATGTAATGTTTGTGTGTGCATGTGTGCCTAATGACTACACTTCATGTATGAAAAGTGCAACAATAAACCATATTCCTTTCTGGTTACTTATTTCTGCACAAGAAGATTTTGTGTCACTTTTGACTGGCTTTCCAAGCTGAGCTAGCCATACAGATTAGGACTTACAGAATGTTTAAAATGTAGGCTGTCACCCAAAAACCTTTTTAAACTTTTGACCCCTCATCTCCTAATCAGTGACCAGTAGCCCCCTAGAGATTGCATTGTATATTTAGGGCTGCTACTTATACAAAAGGTAGCTCTCCTATTATGGGTTGAGACTACATTCAGAAATTAGATTTAACCAGAGTTTATTATGGCAGTGATGAAGCAAAGTTGCAATGGTTGAGTTGAAATATGACTTTGTGCTTTAAAAATACATAGGTTTACATGGAAACAAAAAAACACAAATTGCTGGCACAAAAAGGACCAGCAGCCCATTAAGTCTGCTCTTGTGTGCATATCTACTGGACTGATCTTCTGTTGGTCCCACTGACCTTCCCTTACCCCCTAACATATCCAGTCAAACTGTACCCATACTGTATGCCACTCTCATCCCATCTTGACCCCCTCACTGTCACAGTACATATGACTTTATCTGGAAGTTTGTGCCATTCTGTTACCACCCTTTCGGTAAGAAATGTATGATAAAAGGTATCTGTGCCAGGTATGTAACAAAGTTGTCCCAAAGTACTGTAAAGCTAAACTACTGCTTTATTCACTGTGGAACACTGTACCAAAGGACCCTCATAAAATGTAAGTAATAAGACATTGCTGGGTGTGAGTTATAGTATAATGAAGGGTGCTCCACTTGAATGAAGGAACTAGAAAAAGCCTTGACCAAGGCCTGTATTAGGAACCAGTCATGGTGGCCTAGCACTCCCTTAATGGCTGCCTCATCAGTTGCAACCTCTTGCTCATCCAGTGTTCTTCTCATGTCTATTTCATGCCAAGATCATTCAGGGCTCACTTCTACTCAATGTGACAGCACAAGGTAGGATGAAGCTCATCATGCACTAACATTCATTCAGTACGAGGGGGTGTTGTGTAAGCCAAGATGGTATAGGACTTGGTGACATTGGTTGGTGGGTAGCCTTGAGGCACTGGTGAAAATGCAGTTCCATACCTTGAGACAGGTGCTTTTTAACACACGAGACTGAGTACATGGGCAAAGGAACATTTAATCATAAAATGCCAACAGATCACTGATTTTACCATAA
The DNA here is from genome assembly GCA_016271365.2 of Neoceratodus forsteri. Lineage (NCBI taxonomy): Eukaryota > Metazoa > Chordata > Ceratodontiformes > Ceratodontidae > Neoceratodus > Neoceratodus forsteri. The sequence goes on along the minus strand of CM057455.1, from coordinate 1,140,136,022 downwards.
CTGAAAAGTTGTCTGTTAACATGAAGAAGACCTTTATGATCAACAGTCATGGTGGCCTAGAACTCAATCAGTGTCTTGCTTTATTTATTTATTTAGTTTTTGTTTACCAGGTAGGGTACACTAGCCATAGAAAAAACTATTTTCAGGCACAGCCTGGGAGGTTACAATGTAATACAACAATACATCAGTGTTTTACAGCAAGGATACAAGACAGTGAAATAGTCAGTTAGGTACAATAGCAGCAAGATAACAGGCAAATACAACAATTGCAAGTACAATTAAAACATGGATCAGCGCTAACTATAAAATGAACAATAACAGACAAGTGCAGTAAGTGCTAGTCCAGTTGTCAAAGAACAATGTAGAGAGGTGGGGAATAACTATTAGGCTGGGGTGGATTAACAAGGGAGGATAAACAATGGTGGGGGCAGACTGAGATAGAAATGTCTCAGGCAAAGCACATGTGGGACATGGATTATAACTGGGGATTGTCATAAATCCATTTGAAAGAGAAGGAAGAGGAATTATATCATAAGGAGACAGGGAGTAGAATATAAGGTACGGAGGGGTGGGACAAGGTAGAGAAAGGCAGCAGAGGGTGAAGTAGGGGGGCAGGTGGTAATAGGGGAGCTGGCAGGGGGTGGTAGCCAGGTACAGGTAGGTGAGAAAGAGAGGTGACAAACAGGATAAGGGAGACAAGGCAGTCAGGGAGGTAGCAGGATGAAATGACACATGGCGGATGTGACTGGACTACGGGGGTTTAAAGCATGAGCATTGACTTGAGGAGATAAGATAGCTGTGCAGCACTTTGTTAAAGACTGTATGAGAGGGAACTTGGTGAATGGTGAGAGGGAGTGTGTTCCAAAGCTGAGGAGCTTGGTGGGCAAAGGCAGTGTCACCTTTGAATGTGTTGCACTTAGGGACACTTACGAGGGATTTATGCTGATATCATGCTGATCTTATGTTCTTCCCATGCAGGGCCTGCTCAAGCAGACATGAGAGCATAAGAGAAGATGACTTTCACCATGTATTAACATTCATTCTGTACAAGACCATGCTGTGCATCACCAAGATGCTTGTAGACTTGGCAAAGTTCTGAAATGTTGGCAGATATATGCATGAATTCCAGGATGCTAGCAACTTTGTGATCCTTATGTAAGAATCCAACATTCACCAAAACAGATCTGCAGTTACTCACAGATTTATGTGTCCTGAGGGGAGACCCTGAAAAAATTATAGTGACAGTAGAAAATACATTCCTTGTCCACACACCAGTTTACATTCAGGTACAGGTAGGTGTGCAATAAATTGGTGCTGTTTGTCAAGATGTCCAATATGCTGCAGCACAAAAAAATTACATCACTTACATTCTCACTGAATCATCCACTTGGTGTTGCTACACCACTTAACAGTGTTAAGGGGAGGAAATGACACTGCCAGTCACAATAACTTTATCACCACCAGAATCACTGCCACCAGTGATGCCATATGCAGTGAGTGTCAGGATGAGGGAGTCTTTTAACCAACTGCTCTCCTTCTAGTTTGCTCAGAGACTTTCCCTAAAAATTGGCTAACCTGGGGCGGAGCCTGGCAGCCAACATGGTGGCACACTAACTCTTGCAGGAGACACCCTATGAACCCCTAGCAGTCCATCCACGATGTCCAGTCGGGAGTTCAGCGCTCCGAAAAGCAAGCTTTCAACGTCGGATTACCAGAACTTCTAAATAAGTCATTTTTTGTTGGAATCGGAGGCAGAATCGCAAATCTACACCGTGTTTAACAGCCTGGGCCCAGCTGCATCTCACGCTTTCTACAGGCTGAGATTTAAGTGCCACCCGAGTTTCAGAGCCCCCAACCTGATGCACGGCGAACAGGCAACAATCCGGAGACAACAGGGAGAGCAATGGCCTCCTCCAATATCTTCGATAGCATGGCCAAAGACATTGCAAATATGACGGCGATGTTAAGCAAAGTTTTGCAAGACACTACGGAACTAAAGCAGTCATCTACACAAATAACTGAGGAACTGAGATTGTTAGCTCTTTGGGTGGAGGGCTCCGAAAAGGACATAAAGCAGCAAGCTCAGCAAATCTCACATGACGGACACCTGAGGGAACATCACGGCCAGATTCAGTACTTAATCTCCAAAGTGGATAACATGGAAAATAGAGCCCGGAGATGGAACATCAGAATTGTGGGCATTCCAGAAGGCATGGAGTGCAGGGACATGATATCCTTTCTGGAGGATGCATTGCCAGTGATGCTAGGGCCGGAGCTTGAGGTCCCACCAGAGATTGAGCGAGCTCACCGCACACTTGCTCCCAAACCTAAACCAGGAAACACCTTCGCCCCATTTTGTGCAAATTTATATGATACCCGGTGAAGGAGCAATACCTCCGCCTAGCCAGAGAGCTAAAAACCCTGACATGGCAAGGATGCTCTATCCAGCTTTACCAAGATTACTCTCAAGAGCTTGCAAGGTGGAGAAGAGCATACGCAGAGGTGAAACAGCAACTTTACAAGTTAGGTATTCCCACCTCGCTCAGATATGCGGCGCAGTTAAGAGTCCAGTATAATGGTGTCTTTCACATGTTTAGCAACCCTGGAGATGTGGAACACTTTCTGCAAAACATACAAATATCAGGCAGGAGCATGATCAAATCCCTGCAACCCTCGAGCAGCACTAATAGCCGCACAGGGAGAACTCCTCGATATCCATGGATATAGCAACCAGCACTGCACCGAAAGGCACAGAAACAGAGGGGGCCTGGCAGAGAGTTCAACGGGGACATTCGAGGAAGCCTGGAAGGGATACGCCAAGTAAAAAATCTATGTCCAAGAAGGACAGATCAAGGAGCTGCCAGAGATTACAAATCCTGTCGGATGACAGCACGATCTCCCCAGCAGTTACACCAGTTAAGGTGTCCAATAGATACAAAACCCTTGGGGGACCTTGTGCCACAAGCCCTGGATTTAACAAGGATCTCGGACTGCCTGATGCCAGAAGATCTTATGGACCAGAGTCTGCTCATGGACTGGGCCCCACAATGTAAAGACTGGGCCAAATGCGAGGGGGAGCTGTTGACCGAACAACAACCGCCAAGATGACTGTGGGGTTCTAACCATTTCTTATTCCTGCCCAGATCGCTGGGTTTTGAATGGCTGTGGAGGGGGCTGAGCTATTCTCCCCATCCCTCCCTCTTGCCAGTAATCTTACATGGGCTGGGTCTCCCTGTTAGGCTGGCACCCGACCAGGGAATGTTATGTTTTGGCCAGTTATGGCGTGGAGGCAATATTTGGGGCCTGCCCAGCTTCCTATGCCAGATGGCCTAAAGTTTGCCATGGTGTTTTGGTGAACCATGATAGGCGGTTTCTATAAGCAGGAGAGAGATAGTGCAAAGTTTTGTATTTTTTTCTTTCAGCACTTTCAAGGTTCACTCCGCTGGAGAGAGCGCATTCCCCCCCCCCAGTGGTTATAAAGGGGAACTATCTCTGATCCGGAATGTCTTAACTGTTTCAACATGTTATCAGTTTCTCAGTTTTAAGGTTTAATGATTACTGCTATAAAATCTGATGTTTCCTGCAATGCTAGGTTAGCAGGGGTTCACAGGGCCCTACTTCGGATCAAGTAGCAGAGTTGGTTACACTATCTGATGATAGGCAAATTGGCGGCTCCTGGTAAATTACCAGGCCCCGTGCTCAGAAGGGGTTCTCTTGATCATAGACCATATCCATCTGTAATGGTCAGGTCATATAAGGAGAGCCTCTTAGGCGAAGGTGTGGTACAAGGAGAATGGTATGGAAAGGTAAAAACAAAAGTTGTAATAGGGACTAGAGCGTCAATATGTGAACTGATCCATAGTTTATGTGGGGTTTGCGGAATTACAAGGGACAGACAGGGGAAGGGATTAAAGGTTGATTTGAAGGATAAGCTTCCTGTATACAGACTACTTAGTTTCCTGGTAATTAGGTGGGGGCCTCGGGTTTTACTGACTGACATAACTCATGGCAGGTCAAGATATGGTGACGGCTACCTCCTGGAATGTGAGGGGCCTGAACTCACCCATTAAATGTAAGAAAGTACTTGCCAGGCTTAAAGCCCTGAGAACTCAGATAGCCTTCTTACAGGAAACTAAGCTAAATCATATGGAAGCTCAAAAACTAAGGCGGGAATGGGTGGGCTGGGAGGTTCACAGTGTGGCCAACAAAACTAAAGGTGAGGTAGCTATATTGTGCCATAAAAACTTAAAATGGACTTTGCAGGAACAAAGGGCTGATAAAGGGGGGAGATGGGTCTTAGCCAAAGTATGCACCCCCACAGGGAATATATTATTAGCTAACATTTACACCCCAAATGAGGACACCCCTGATTTCTTTCACAAACTCTCACAAGATCTATTGGAGTTGGCGGCAGGGGAAGTGGACATTCTTCTGGGGGGGATTTTAATCTGACAATGGACTCCCTCCTGGATAGATCTAACTCCAAGCTGGATGCACACACCCAATCTATTAGGGCTTTAAAGGATATGCTGTCCCTGCATAAACTGCAAGACATATGGAGAGTAGCCCACCCAGTTGAGAGAGACTATACATATTTCTCTGAAGCTAAACAAGTTGCAAGTAGGATGGAATATTGGTTTATCTCCCCAAACATTATAAATAAGGTACTGGATGTCACAATAGCCCCCCTGTATATCTCAGACCACGCCCCATTGACATTAGCATTGGGATCTTTTGTCCCCACTACTAGGTCAGTTAGTTGGAGGCTAGACCCATTATTGCTGCAAGAGGCAGACTTTAAAGAGTGGCTTAAAGGGGAGGTAAAAACCTTTTTCTCTGACAATCCGCGTGGGTCTGCAACTGCTGCAGCCATTTGGGAGGCTTTTAAAGCCACGATCAGAGGTTGCATTATTAGCTATGCTGCCTACCGCAGGAAGCAGAAAGAAAATGAAACTAGGGAACTGGAGAGGGCATTGGGAGAGAAAGAAGGCCTGTACCAGAAGGATCCCTCTAATCTCCAAAACCCAGACCTGCTGCATGACCTCCTGGCCCTACGAATGAAATTGAATATGCTAGCGTCTAGGAAACCGGAACTTCAAATATTAAGATTTAAACATAAATATTGGGCAGGAGGAGAAAAAGCTGGAAAACTCCTAGCATTCCGGCTAAAAAAACAACAAGCCGAGAGGCATATAGCCCAATTACGGGACAATAAGGGAGGAAAACATAGTAAACCAGAGGTCATTAACCAACTTATGCTGTCTTTCTACAAAACCTTGTACAGCTCCCTCACCACCTGGGACAAGTCCAAATTTGAGGAGTTTATGGCAGGTTCAAAGCTTCCTAGGCTTACAGACGCCCAGACAGAACAACTAGAGATGCCCATAGAGATACAAGAAATAAGGGAGGCAATTCAAAAGACGGCCCCTAAAAAAGCACCAGGCGGAGATGGGTTCTCTGTTGATTTTTATAAGGTAATACCAGAGATAGTATCTCACCCCCGAGGGATATGTTACAAGGAGCTCGGGCGCAGGAGATTCTCCCTGCCACCCTAAGGGAGGTGATTATCACAGTCCTTCCGAAAGAAGGTAAAGACCACACCCTGCCTACAAGCTATAGGCCCATTTCGTTGATTAACGCTGATACCAAAATTCTAGCTAAGGTATTAGCAGCTAGATTGGAGAAAATCCTTCCCTGTTCGAGTCACACTTCCCAAGCAGGCTTTGTGAAGGACCGTGCCAGTACTGATCACATTAGATCTTTAATCTCCCTTGTATAGAAGGCAGGGAAAGCCCCTACTCCAGCAGCTGCTATATCGGTAGATTTTGAGAAGGCCTTCGATTCAGTAGAGTGGGATTTTCTCCACATGATGCTGCAGCACTATAACTTTAGGGATATGTTCAGGGGCTGGGTCAAAACTCTTTACATGTCTCCTATGGCCAGACTGCTAACTAATAATACACTATCACAACCATTTGAATTGCATGGGGCACTAGGCAGGGATGTCCCCTCTCCCTGATGTTGTTTGTGCTGGTCATAGAAGCCCTGGCTAGTGCTCTGAGAGAACATCCAAATATTAAAGGCATATGGGTAGGTCCTGAGTCGTATCATGCACTGTTATATGCTGATGATTGTCTCATTCTAACTGACTGTTTTCATACCAGCTCTGAACACATTGTGAAGTTATTGCAATCCTTTGCAAGCATCTCAGGCCTCAGGATTAATCAAGATAAAACAGAAGTCCTCCCCCTAAATAAGCAGCTTTCATCCGAAGATATCTCAGCAGTGGGCTTAGTTAGGGCTAAGGCGGGTATTAAGTATCTAGGCATTAGGGTGAATGCCATTGTGTCTTCCCTACCGGAGACTAACTTCTCTCCATTAATTGATAGCTTCAAGGTAGAAACTCAAAGGTGGAAACAGTTGAACCTCTCTCTCCCTGGGAAAGTGGCGGCAATTAAAATGATGATTGCTCCGAGGGTGTTCTACATATTATCCCACCTACCAATCGAGATCCCAAAGAAATGGTTTCAATTACTGGATAATCTAATATGGACTTTCATGTTGGACAATAAAACCCCGAGATATAGTAGAGCCAAACTCCAAGCCCCGTGGAACAAGGGTGGGTGGTGCCTTCCGCATTTCCAACACTACGCATATGTGTTCTCAGCAGCAGCCACATGTAGACTGCTTCAGAGAATTACTTCCGATTTACCAGCATGGGAATCAATAGAGAGGAATGCCCTGCATGGGACCCATCTGGTTGGGTATATGGGTAACCCCCTCCCCTTCAAATTTCATTTTTGGCTCACAATAAAAACAGCTCACAAGGTCTGACAACAAGTGGCGGCCATAAGTACAATGTGTTTGAACCTGGGGAAACACCTCCCTCTATGGAACAACCCTGGCTGGACCATTGACCATAAACTCCTTTACTGGGAGGGCTGGAAGGGGAAGCAGATCAATACTCTACAAGATATACTAATGGGGGATGGCCATACCCTAGATAGTTTTACTTTTCGAAAAGGGAAATATAACTTGGGCCCCAGTGATTTTTGGAGATATCTTCAAATGAGACACGTTTATTCATCCTGGCTGAAAAGAGGGTGCACGTGTGTGATATGCCAAAGTAATGGCAAAGCCAAACAAAACAAATTACCTTTAGATAGCTGGCTACAATCACAGAAAGGCCTGGCCAGTCGTATTTATAGGTTTATGAGGGGATCCTTACCAGATCCATCCCTACCTGCCAAAACAAGATGGCAGCGTATGTTAAACCTTCCCTTTAGTGAGGATGCCTGGCAAAGTAGTTGGTTAATAGCAAAAAAAGCCTGTGGGGACCCCAGAAGTTTCTTTATCCACAATAAAATAAGACACCTTTGGTGCTGTACCGCAGTAGTACTAAATAAAATGAATTTACTTACGAACGATGTGTGCTGGAGATGTAATGTGGCAGGAGCAGACTTACTTCATATACTGTGGCAATGTGGCCCCATTCGTCCTTTCTGGTCTGAAATACTTACATGTTGCTCCCATATATTGGGACAAAAGGTCCCTACTTCTCCTAGCTTTTGGATCCTGGGGCTTTCGCCCACTGAACTCGGACCATCGAGCCCCCATTTGACATGGCTTGTACAAGCCTCAGTGGAAGCCAAACGGTTACTTTTGTGTAGATGGAGGACTACAGAAGTACCCTCACTCACGGCTTGGTTAGTAGCCATGGCTAATCTGGCTAGTTTTTCTAAGCTGACTCATTTGGCTGTGGCATCTATGCAAGCCTTCTCGGACAAATGGGCTCCGTTCATGCAGTACTTTCAGTATTCAACACCTAATTCCGTAAACCATTTGGGTAAGGATATGTTAAAGCCAGCTTGAGAGTGCACCAGGCCTCATATCCTTCCACCCTCTGCTGGTAATGGTGTATGGTGTATAAGACCCCCCTCCACCCTCCCAGTACCCAACCTTGTAAGTAACCAACCCAGTTCCACATCAATTCTGTGATTTCTTCCACTCCCTTCTGAGTATTGAGAATTAACTGTGAATACCTCATTGTGTTACAGTATGTAAAGTCTGAATGGAATGGAATGCTTATATATGTACTGTGATATACAGTATGCCTTGTCTCTATAACACAATAAAAAATCTAACTGCAAAAAAAAAAAAAATTGGCTAACCTCATTGACCCTGTCTGGAAGCTGTAAGTGACCTCCTCATGAACTCCTTTGAGCCCTGGTTACGGGTCAGCTGATGCTGAATTGGTGTTCTGTGAAAGTGCCAAACACTGACACTTCTGACATTGGCTAAGTGGTCAAAATGGTCTTTGTTTCACTTTGGCCTTTCAGCACTTCAGCATCATTGTGTTGCATTATTTTAAAGGGAGCACACAATAAGCATGTTCAAACTTTTGCCAGTCATTATGACCTGCAGCAGCAAATCAGCTATGCTGGAGATCATGAACTCCTTACTTTGCACATCTTGGAGCCACTTCCAACTCTGTCTCAGAGAAGAAGGATATATGGTATCTCCTGAGAGTTCTTTTTTTTGCCAAAAGAGTAATTTATCAGAAATGTTATGCATCATCTGAGAAAAGTACATCATTATTCTAGTTAAAAAGGCAAAAAAAAAAAAACTCAGTAGAAAAGCACTGAGGGCAAATGTTACCCAAAAGGGCATTAGTAACAAAATACTGCCTCTGAGAAATACAAAATTGCACATACCCCCATATCCCAAGGCATCATGGGATGTACATGCAACCCACCATGAGAATTAAGGCTGGTTCTGCTTTAGTCAGTGTCAGTGGCTCAGTAGGTAGCACACTTGCCTCTGAGACTGGGAGATCAGAGGGCTGTGGGTTCAGTTCCCACATCTGGCACTTGAGTTAATATCTCAGTACTGACACTGTAGTGCAGCATGAGAGGGGTGCTGCACTTCTGAGGTGCCGTCTTTCAGATGAGATGTTAAACCGAGGTCCCATCTGCCTGGATTGGTGGTAGTTCAGGTGGATGTTAAAGAGCCCATGGCACTTATCGAAAAGAGTAGGGGAATTTCCCCGGTGTCCTGGCCAAATTTCCCTCATTCACAATTTAAAAAAAATCCCACCACCAACAGCTTAATCTGGTTCAAGGTCAGTTGGCATTCATCTTTGTCCCCCTCCCCCCGGGTCGTGCCTGAAAATAGGCAGGGATTTGTCTAGTGCACTTACCCGATCAACAAAAGCTAAATAATAAATAAATAATCTGGAATGTATGGTGCCAATGGGCCTCTCACACAATCTGCAAAGTCTGAAAATGGAAGATGCAGACATGTGTTTCATCCCACCCAGATCTCATCAGAGTCTCTCATCTGTATCTCATCCCAAAGGACAAGTAAACCAGCCCTTACGTGGTCTTATGGATTTGAATTATGATGAGCCCAAAATAAGAAACAAGTTAAAAAGACAAAGAACCTCAGTGCAAAGGCAAGGGTTACACAAAAAGGGCATTGTCAAGAAAGCAAGGCTTCAAAGAAATACAAAATCACACATACAGTACTGACATAATAAAAAGCGTCATGGGACATACATGCAAATCACCATGAATATGTAGGCAGGTTCTGCTCCACGTAAGAATGCATGGTGCCAATGGGCTTCTCACACAATCTGCAAAGGCTGAGAACAGAAGGCATAGACATGTGGTTCATCCCACTGAAGACTCATCTGTATCTCATCCGAGGGGAAAAATAAACAAGCCCTTATTTGGTCTTATGGGTTAGGGTTAGGGTTATGGTGGGCCCAAAATGAGGAAAAAAAACTAAAAAGACAAAGGGCCAGATATTCAAAAGAGTTGAGCCATGCGCAATAGGGTTGCGCCTGCGCAAGTCCGAAAATGCGCCATTCTGCGATATTCAGCAGGAGGCAGTTGCGCCCCCCCAAATCACGCTGAGCAACAGCACAATGATAATGAATGCATGCGCAACTGAAGGGGGAGGAACTATGCATAAATGGCGCGCTGCGATATTCAACAATATGCACCATGCGCAATAGCGGAGCCAGCAGAAGTTGCGCCACAACGGAAATGAGCCAAAATAAAAGGGAGCAAGGGAGAGATGCAAGAACGCTACAGGGAAGGCACATGAGGCTGAACTGTAGCAAGAGAAACTGGGCAGCAGGGACACACAGGCTCAGGGGAAGGTGTGGGGAGCCACAGTGCAAGAGGGGGAGTACCTGCCACACAGCAGTGAGGGCAGCACAGTCAGGTGTTCCCGGTGCAGGGGAAGTAGCAGCCAGGACAGTGGTGGGAATACAGAAACAGCTGCCTGGGGGTGAACACAAGCCAGGGACATGGCGCCAGTGCCACCATCCAGATGGAGGCAGTAATGAGGGGGTGAGAAGGCGGGCAGCAGGGGGGAGTGGCCATGGAAGGGCCCGTCAGCGGTATGCCCCCAACAGGCAGTACTGAGCCAGCACCAGCTTCGAGCTGTATAGTGATACGGAGATCGTGGGCCAGTACCGCCTGAATTGGGCAATTCTGAGGTAGCTATGTGAGCTGTGCAGTGATGTGATGCAGGCACCCACATGACGGAGCCATGCCCTGTCAGTGGAGACGAAAGTGACAGCTTGCACGTACTTGCTCACCACGGGTACCTTCCAGAGACCAGCTGGGGACACCACAGGCATAACCCAGTCGGCCACATCATGCCACCTCACCCAGTTCCTCAGCGCACTGCTGCCACATGCTGCGGAGTACATCCATTTCCCCAGCACACCGGCGGAGCACACAGCAAACATACAGGAGTTCCACAGGGTAGCATGTATGCCTGGCGTGCTAGGGGCAATAGACTGCACCCATGTGGCCATCCGCACACCACCTGGCCCTGAGGGGGCCGCATATATAAATCGCAAGGGCTATGCCAGCATCAACTGCCAGGTGGTGTGCGATGCCAGGGGGCGCATAATCAATGTCTGTGCCACGCACCCTGGGGGAGCACATGATGCCTTCATCTGGCACCAGTCGGCACTGTGCCACAGATTCGAGAGTGGGGATATCCCCACTGACCACCTAGTGGGTGAGTATGCAAACCACATGGACAATCATAGCCTGGGGTGACATGGTCAGAGGTGACATGGGTAGTGGCCTACATGGCCGGGGCAGGGCAATGCTGATCACCAAACTAACCTCCACCCTCTACACACAGGTGACAGTGGATACCCACTGTCCCTGGCTGCTCACACCCTACCGCAGCATGTGACCCAATCGCAGCAATGCTACAATGAGGCACACGCCACCACATGTAATGTCATCGAGCGGGTGTTCGGATGCTGGAGGCATTTCCGTTGCCTGGACACCTCCGGCGGTGCCCTACAGTACAGCTCCTCAAAGGCCTGTGGGCTATTCCTGGCCTGTTGCATCCTGCACAACATGGCCAACGAATGTGGGATAGCCATACAGGTTGAAGAGGGGGACAGCGATGGGGACGATGAGGACGCCGGTGACAATGGTGATGGGCAGCCCCCCTGGCGATGGGACCCCCGACTGCTCCAGCTGGCACAGCTGCACCAGGACACCATCATGGAGGAGCACTTCAGCCAACCCAGGTAAGTTATGGGGCCATGTGCAACCACCAGTGGCTAAGGCACAACCCACAAACACGCATGGACACACACCAGGGGGTGCATGCCATCAAGGGAAGTGGCTGGGCATGGAACCACACACACCACCAGGGATGGGTGAGGTCTAACATGCCACGTGGACACACACACACACACAACGCACCAGACATGCACTAAGGGTAGGAGGCACACCGACCCAGAACGCCACCCCTAGCCACACACATGTCCACAGACCACCATGCCCACTGCCTGTCCTTGTGCGTGTGTCAGATGCTGAGCACCATTGTACATTGGTGTACAGCACAATGCAGACATCATCATGCACATGCAAATGCAGACAGCAGCCAGGAGGGTGCGCAGATGGACTGTGTGTACGTGTGCAGGGCCGGGTACCCACCCATGCAATGCCCGCTGAATGACACAATGCACACAGGGCAGCACCAGACAGTAGCCACGTTGGGAGACAGGTCAGTCATGCGCCACAGTGCCCCGGCTGCCACGGATGCATGGGCGGCCCTGCCAAGACCCGCCAGAACTGACAGGCTGACCACTGGCCTCATGGGGTGGCACCGATAGTCCCCCAGGGGTTCCACTGCGTGAACACGACTGTGCTCATGCAGGGGTCTGCAGCACACCAAACATGCCTGCGCCAGGCGTGCTAAGGATGCCCACAGCTGAACCCGGTGTCGACAAGGATGGTGTCGCACGACGCTGGGAATGGGGGGGTGGACAGTGCACTGCATGGTGTCTGCAACACATGGGCAAATAACTGTGTGCCCTTTGTGGCCATGACAGCAGTGAATGCCTGTGTCTGCCTGTCAATGGCAGCGGTCACATCCTCCCACAACCGGTCCATCCCTGCCAGGATCAGAGCGGTGTCACTGCTGCAACGCTCCTCTGCCCACTCCAGAGCCGCACACAGTGCATCCACCAACATCGCAAGCTGCATCTGCTGGTTGACTGATGCTTGCAGTATGCAGGTGTGCTCATCCAAGAGGTCATCTGCCTCCTCGGCATCCTGTCCCTCAGGGTGTGCGTGGCCCTGATGCACAGCACCCCTTGAGGGTGGGCGCTGCACACCAGGACCAGGTCTGGGCATGTCCACAGGTGGTGCACTGACGCCACTCCCTGACACTGTACCCCCAAGCCCATTGGCTGACTGCTGATGCTTCCCCTCCAGCTGCCGCTCCCCAGGGCTCACTGGTGCCGCTGCAGTGGCCGCAACAGTCCCACTGTCCTGTACACACACCAGTGCTACCACACTGGTGCTGACAGGCATAGGCTGGGACTGTGATGACACGCAGGCCTCCACGGCGGCACCACCCACAGCCATGGCCGTGATGTTACCTGCTGTGTGGCCATCCCGTGGCACACATGTGTCACCGCCCATGGCATTAGCGACATCATCATTGGTGACGAAGCTGCCACCAGCCCGAGTCACAGCATGCTGGCATCCGTGGACACTGGCATGCTGGGACACGGGCAGGGCCTCCTCCGCACCTGTTCCAAAAACATCAGTCTGGACAGCCAGGCAGGCCCACTGTCGCAATGAGCCGCGTATACCTGTGGAGGTGGATGGGCCCTCCTCCATCTCCATCTGACTGGCCTCAGTGGATGGGCCCACCACCACTGACCCATGCAGATGCTTAGGATCTGTAAGGGAAAACAAAGTCGCGTTACTGCATGTGACCTACCCAGCCCCCCCAATAGACAGACTATGACCTACCATGCAGTGATGGGCTACCACCCGTCTGGAAGCCACCACCTGGAACACCCTCAATGGCATAACGCTGCATGCTGCCAGCAACCCTCTCCTCCTGTGGGGTCAGGTGTAGCACCTCCAGCTGTCCCCCACCTGTCGCAGCTTGTGCTGCCTTGATGGCAGCCACCTTCTCCTTTATCCTCCTCCTGTCTGTGCCCATCTTCTTCTTGCACTCCTGCACAGAGCGCTGGTGGCTGCTATGCAGGTTCACTGCATGCGCCACATCCTCCCATGCAGCAGTATGGGCCTGTGGTGTTCCCTGCCATCCGCTGAGAAGCGGCTCCTGATCCAGGTAGGCCTCAAATAGGGCATCCGTCTCAGCCTTGGTGAAATTAGGCCTCCTCCTCCTCCCACCACTGTGTTCCTCCTCTCCCACAACTCGCTCGGTCATGATTTAGCCTGTGACAATGAAAGTTGTTACCTGTGACTGTGCAGTCCAATGCATGTCCCAAAATCCACAGTCCACACTCCCAAACAGCATGCAACTCACCAATAGACTGCAGTAACCGACTATGGCCAGTGCAGCCCAGTGTCGCACTGGTATAGTGCAACCCATGCAAATGAGGTGAGGTGCATCTTTAAGTGGATGCAAATTGCAGTGCTGCACCATTGAATAGCTGATTAGCTGATTTGCATATGACGGCTGAATATCACACTGTTGCGCTTTGCGCAATTGTGTTGAACGTGCTGAGCCAAGATTGCAGTTCTGTGACATGTGCAGTACACACCTCTCTGTGCATGCCTGGGTTGCTGACGCAGGTGCCTGCCGTGCTGCTGACGTGCTGTGCACGGGAGGCAATGCAGGGCACGGCCACCATTGTGCCAGTGGCGCTACAACGATGTTCACCAATATGGCGCTGTGGCACTAGGGCATCATAGGCACACTGGGGCAACAGCACGGTAGGCCACTACTGGAGGTAGCACACAGGCACCCAATCAGGCTACACGCATTGTGTTCCAATGGCGCTGTGCCTGTCCGTGTGTCAGAGACCCTTGACCCTGTGCCTGACCTTTGCCCCCTAGGCGCCATGTGTCAGGCATGGGTGCACCACTATCGCGCTGTTCAGTGACAGCATGATAGGGAATGGCAGCGCTGTACCGCGCAGCATCTGCATGTGGTGGAACCGTGCTGAAGAGCGCCATTTTGAACCTACTGAGCAAGTGAGATGGTGCGGAGGAGAGCTGCCCAGTGGACTCAAATCAAACTGGCAACCTGGTTGCCATTGTTGAGCCACTGTATGGCCCACTGTTTGGGGAGGCACCCCTGGACAGGTCCAGGAGCCAGGTGTGGCAGGAGGTGGCTGACGTCCTGGAGGAGGCCACAGGAAGGGGGCGGAAGGCAGAGCAGTGCCACCACAGGTATGGAGACCTGAGGAGGAAGGAACCGGACCTGCTTGCCCACTTACGGACACGTGCCAGTAGGGACACGGTGCCATGGCCAGGTAGGTGTAACGTCCACACACTTTTATCTTCCATATGGGTATCATGGTTGCATGTGTCCAGAACATGGGGGAGGGACCATCCGGTGTTGGCTGTGGTGGTATATCAGGGTGGGTGGGTGGGTCTGGCTGGGTGGGATTGCACACACATGGGGGCAGGGGACTTTACAGAATTGTACTGATGTTCCTTTCTCCATGTTTGCACCACAGGGCCGGAAGAAAGGCGGCTGGCCAGGGAGCAGAGGCGCCAGCAGGAAGACAGGGCCATTAGGAGGGCGAAGGTCCACAGCGCCAGAGGGACCGGCCTGATGATGGTGAGTGCCATACCTCCATGATTACTATTGCATGCTGTGTAACAGGGTGGGCAGCGGGGCATGGCCACCATCCATTGACACCACTGCCATGCACGCAACTTGTTACAGTCAGCACTGTCCAGTGGCACTGCATGTCTGGGAGTGCATCAATGGTGGTCCATGCTTGCACCGGGTGCATGGCTGTGCTACTGCCTTCGCACCACATAGCCATGTCACTAAACAGCCACGGTGGTGCTGTGCAGGACTTGGCCGGTGGGTGTGTGCAGCGGTCTGCATGGCTGTATGTGCCTGGGTGGGCAGGTCTTGTGGACGTGATCACTATGGGTGGTCACACACCATCACAGAGGCATGTCCCATGGCCGTATGCCATGCACAGTGGGTGGGCTGTATGGGGCTGTGCATTCACACTTATTGACTGTGCTCCCTTGTCCTAGGTGTCCGCCAGCTGCAGGCTATCTGGGAGGCACTGCAGGAGATTCTAAATGTGGTGAGGGCCTCATTGGCCATCCTGCAAAGGATTGAGTGGCTGGGGGTCCGGAGGAGACATGGGAGGCGGAGCAGCCGGCGCGGGGAGCGGGGCTCCCACTGAACATCTCTATGCCCCTGATTTCCCCTACCCCCCTGGACCCACCCTCACACCCCTCCTTTCCTGTTCCATTTGTTCACCCCTGCCCCTTACCCACCCCCACCTTGTTTGTGGCCTTCCCCCCACACATTTGTACATAGTTGTAAATAGTTTTGTTTTATATTTTTGATTACAAATCTTTTGATATGAATACTGTGGTGGTCTCTGAATTGCAGCGGCTATAGGTGCTCAGCTGCAGTGGTGTGCATGGCGTCAGGGGTGGTGCAGTCATGGGTATGTGTGTGTCCATGGGAAGTGACTATGGTGTGGAGTAGCTATCAGTCAGTGTCTGTGGTGTGTGTGTTGTTCCCTGTGCACTGGATGACTGTGTGCAGTGGTCCATGGTGCATGCTCTGTGTCCATGGTGCACCTGTCAGCCCGTCCATGGCCTGTGCAGCTGACACCCTTGCATGTTTGTGACCTGCACAGTCTGGTGGCATGTCAGTGATGACTGTCCATGCAGGGCAGCCACTGTACCTGTCACAATGCTGGGTTGCCTCCTGTCACTGGTGTGGTGCATGTCTGCCTCGGGTGACACTGTGGCCTCCGTGGTTATTGTTCCACCTCCATGCTGTGGCTTGTGTGTGTTGCCGGGAATGTGCACCACTGTCTGTGACTTGTGCTCCAGGCAAATGACGGTGGCGTACAGGTCCACAGTGCCTGCGAAGGGTGGCTGGCACTCCTGTGCCATGGAGGACTGCTGGCCATGTGTACACGGTTTACATGGGCCCATGCTGGGGGCTTGGTTGCCCGGCTACTGCATCCCTGTGTTGGTGTGCCCTTGGGTATGGTGGGTGTTTTCCATGCACTGTGTTGCATCCGTGTGCTACTTCCACGCACCATCAGGGTGTCTGCGCTGGCTGTTGTGGCCAGTGCTGGGTCAGGGTGTGTCCTTGGGAGGGTGTGCAAGGTGCTGTACCACTGGTGGTGGGGTCCAGGGCATGCCCTGTCACATGTGGGGTACCTCGCGTACCGACGCATGGCCGGTCTCTCAGCTGTACCTCAGGGGAGCTGTGCATGGTGGCACTGTGTATGCCATTGTTGCATCGCTGTGTGCTGCCACCCGCTGATGGATGCTCATGGTGGAGCTGCCTTGCATGGTTCTGTGGTACACAGGGTTGCATTGTCACAGTGGGGGTGGTGGCATGCATGGGGTATCCTGCAGTGGTGGACGCTGCTCCTGGGCAGGGTGTCTGGGGGTCACGGTGCAGGGTGTGCTCTGCATTCAGGGGATGGTGTGGCATGGGGTGGTCGGCCCTCCTTGTGTGCAGGTCACAGCTTGCTAGGGGGTGTGATGGGGCACCATGGCCCAGCTGTGGGTTGGTTGCTTGTCTCCATGGGCCAGTGGTTATTCCAGCCTTCCCCCAGTTGTGCAGTGCATGAGGTGTGGGGGGACGATGTCTGTTCTGCTGTGTGTTCCTCTGCCCATCTGTGGCATGGGTGGTGGTCCCCTGCATCCCTGGTTGCGCTGTTGCATTGCTGCCCTGCTGCTGGGGAGCGTTCCTGGTTGTGCTATGGCACATCTGGACTGCTTGGCTGAACATCCTTTGTTGTGCTATGGTGCATCAGATATGCTCAGCTTCCCCTCCCTAGTTACGCTATGGTGCAGGTGGTGCGATATTCAGTCATCGGCTGTAGGCGCATCTTGGCCAGCTCAGTTTTTGAATATCGCACCTCTTGCGCATGGGCGCAATGGACTTGCGCTTGCTCCTGCTATTGCGCACTTTTTGGGCGCAGTTTGAATATCTGGGCCAAAGAACTTCAGTACAAAAGAACAAAGGCAAGGGTTACCCAAAAAGGGCATTGGCAACACCATGACCCTAACCTGACACAGGTGATATACACTAGGGCTAGGCAAAATTAGCAGATTCTGACTTTGTGGAATTTTCATGAAATTCCATGAAATTCTAAAAACTTTTGTGAAATTTGATGATATTTTGTGGAATTTCCTGTAATGGTTTTATTGGTCATAATTAGAACAGTATGAAAGCTAGGGGTCGGCCCTCTGGTAAATATATTGCTTGGAAGAGGTCATAAACAAGATTCAAAGTTTCATGACATTTGGATGAGGGAAAGGGAAATTATAGGTGCTCAGAATCTGGCAATGTATTATTCATGTGAAAATTTCTGAAAATATGTCTATGCTTACAATTTAGCCACATTTGGAGCTAGATAACAGAAACATAGAAGCTGTTGGCAGAAAAGGATCTCTTGGCCCACCTAGTCTGCCCTAAAGTCCCTACCTACTATGCTACCATAGACCCTAATTGATCTCTGGCCTTATTCCCCCAGCCCAGTTACTAAGGTCCCCCTGTGTCTATCCCATGCATGTTTGAAACCTGTTACCATTTCAGTACCCACCACCTCTGCTGGGAGACTTTTCCAGGCATCCACCACCTTTTCCATGAAGAAATATTTCCTCACATCCCAGGCAAATTGGTAAATCATCAGTCGGGTTTTTTGAAGGTCAGTCATGTCATATCATTGTTAATCATTAAATGCTACCATAAGATCATCAAGAGAGATTGTGATTTAAGATCATCATCTAGATCATGACTTAGTCATCAAGCATGTAACTTTCAAATTACCAACTGATGATTACTGATTATTGATTGTTTTTGTAAGCTTAAATCAGCATGATGATTTTTGATGATCTGTGGATGATCAAATGATGATTGTTGATGATCATTGATGACTGTATTATTTCTGTATTATAAGACCATAAGTCATATGAGTAAATACTTATCAATTTTTGTCATTCCTAATATGAAAATATGAATGTCAAATATCAGCAAAAGCATATAAATTATAATGTAAATCATGTGAAGTCAAGTTTTAATTTGTTTAGGAAGAGGAAATGAAATGTTCGCTATAGTATATATATTTACATAACTAATTTGCATATTTCAATAGCACAGTTTATGAACCAAAACAATGGTAATTTCTATGTTTGAAATAATGTTGCTTTAACAGTAGTATTTTGTGAACTTTTATGAAAGCGTATGAGCAGAAACCAGGTACTTGTAGAAACTCCCCATAACCATAAAAGGAATCATTTAAAGGAGTTATATAAACAGATTTGAGCCCTTATAATAGTAATAAGAAATGAGGTATTAGAGTAAGTATAATTGAAAGTAGAGTGTTTGTATAGGACATGTATCATAGCTGATGTTACCGATAAAGCTGTTTAAACAGAAAACACAATACATTTCAAAAGTAGATACATTGATTTTCATGTTTGCTTGCACGCATGTGCAAGAAACATAGTGCCATGATCTGAGTTTTTCAGAGGTGTGTCAGCATCTTCCAGTTCAGTCAGTGTGTTTGCAGGCGTGGTCACAGTTCTCCAATCATTGCTGAAACTGTCTATGACAGCAGTTGAAAATGCAGTGGCATACAGTTGAAAGAGGGAGCTACGCTTCAGTGAGCAGCTCCCCCACACACACACAGATCAACTGTGTCAGTTGCCTGATAGGATGGTGTAGTCTTGTCTAGCTTAGAGAGACAAGCCACACATCATTACTTTAATAAACTGTTCCCTGCCACAGCAGGACCACCAGAATGTGTGGGTGCCTAACAGTCCTTACACACGCCAGCTCTCCAAAGCACACCTTCATGGACTCCATGGGTTCTAATCCTCCAGAAAAAAAATACCTCAGCATTTGATGTGAAACTCAGACTTGCGTATGTGTAATTCCAAGCGCTTTCTCTTACTAGACTCTGTCAATGTGAACTCCTCGCTGCTAAAACCTATGCAAACGAACTTGAGCTGCATTGTACTACCTGCAGCTGAAGCAAAGAACAGCCAGAATGCACAAAGGAAAACATACTGCTATGCATTTCAGCAGCAGCCAGTGGGGAGGTTTTCATGACTGAAGCACTTTAATGCGCCTTTTAGTGCTGTCATATACACACCCCTGTGTGGTAATTCACTAAACTGCACACTTAGTCTGGTAATGCAGCATCAGAATATTTTTTTTTCTCTGAATTGCTGTGAGCTGGCATTTAGATAGAATCACACAGCTCTTTCTCAAATCAGATGCTCAATGAAGTCACATCACCTTGTGACCCTAAACATCTTAGGGCTGGACATGTGCCCTAACAAAATAGTGAAAACTAGGCATAGAAAAAGAAAACACAAATTCAACCATAGCTCACAATCGAATCTACCCTTTTCTCCGGTGAATCTGAAGCCGCTAACAGCCCACCCCCTGGTGCTCATGCACCTCTCCATCCGCATAAATATATGGCTGACGGGTGTTGTTGTATTTTATCTCATAATTTCCTGATCCCATTGCTGCCACCATACTGATACAGTAATACTTTTTATGGCTCGAAAACTGCTTGACATTAGCTGAATTATAAATGGCATCCCTGTTTCATGCTGTGGTGCGGAATGTGGTGGTGCTCAAATTTTAAGCCAAGTATTACATGCAGATATGTTGTTATTGACTCATGTCACTTACCATTTTATACATCTATTGATTTTTTCAATTCACTTTTGCTGACAAATGTTGATCGCAGGGATTCTGGTGTCACAATTCAGTTCAGCGACGTGTAACATCTTAGTGCAGATGCTAAGTAATTGTTTTAAAATGCTGAAAAAGTTAACAGTCATGAAAATGCATGAGCTTCTTTCCTCAGTGTCTGGAGCTGTAGTGGCGTTATTAACAAGTGCATGTCCCTTTGCTCCAGATCTATCAGTGAGATGTCTATTCTGTGCAATGGACAGTGGCTGAATGTTATCAGCTGACAGTTTTCATTTCATTATCAACAGATAAATATTCAGGGCTTTGCAAATGCAACTTTGCTGGTAGCACAGTTTCATGCCCCCAAGTGTCTCATCAGTTAGTAGTTATAACTTAAACGATGATCATAAAAAGTATGAAAAAGATTTGCTGCTGAGTAATGTAAATGCCAATCCACCTAAGCACCTTTAGGCTGCAAACACAATTTGAACGTATAGGGATTCTGGACTGGTGTATCACTCCGCGGCACAGCAATGGTTAATAAGTTTAAGCACATTCTCAGGACATTGTTTCACTTGCCCCCTCTCCCCACTACGATCCTGGTCACCTGAAATAAACCTGACATTTTAGTATCTGTTTTACATCTTGGCTCAGTTAGGCAATCAGCGCTGTAAGAACATAAATGGACATATAAATGGGGACTATAAGAACATGGTCACCTGAAATAAAGCTGACATTTTAGTATCTATTTTACATCTTGGCTCAGTTAGGCAATCAGCGCTGTAAGGACATAAATGGACATATAAATGGGGACTATAAGAACATGCCATGGGTGCTTGTGCCTTAGTCCAGCTGTGCAACATCAGCCTGAAGCTCAGGTAGGGCTTACTGTCTACCACTTTGTCCCCCCCCCCATGTACCTGTACCATTTCACATCCTTCCTTGCCTTAGTCCAGCTGTGCTACATCAACCTGAAGCTCTGGTAGGGCTTACTGTCTACCACTTTGTTCATCCCCCATGTACCTGCACCATTTCACATCCTCCCTTGATCAACAGTGAGTGGATCCCTCATTCATACGTCACATATGCACGCACAAAAAAAAAAAAAAACGGTCTTCAAAAATTAAGATACCTTTATTATGTTTGTTATGTTTGCTTGCACGCATGTGCAAGATACATAGTGCCATCATCCGAGATTTCGGAGGTGTGTCACCCGCTCTTCCAATTCAATCAGTGTGTTGGCAGGTGCGGCCCCTGTAAGCCAATGCATGCTGGAGCTGTCTATGACAAGCTCCAAAGTGCAGTGGCATACAGTTAATAGGGGGAGCTACGCCTCAGTGAGCAGCAATAAGATATCTCTTGCTCATGCGCAGCTCCCCCCCCCCACACACACACACACACATCACATGCAGGGCGCGGCGCCTTCGAACGCATTTAACATCAGTAGCCGACGGGGTGCCTAATCCTCGCTGACTGTGCTGCGCCTCCCACCCCCCAAAGTTTTCAAATGCCACACTGTGGCCCACCCCAGCATGGCAACTCACGATATAGCCGGGGTGCCCAATCCCCATCGGCTCCACTGTCCTCACCCCCGAGTACTGGGTGCCACGCTGGGAGCCCACCCCATCATGGCAATCGATGCTTTGGGCGACGGGGTGCCCAATCCCCCATCAGCTGAATGCCCCCAACCATCCTTGTGCCACGCTGGGAGCCCACCCCAGCATGGCAAACGTCCCGCGTAGTCATTGGAAACAAAAAGAACACCTGTAAAGAAAAAACGGTCCCACGTAGTCTCCCTGGCCCCCCTCCCACAACCCGCACTCCACCCACTGTGCACTCCAGCCTCCCACACCCCTCACCCCATACTTACCTCCGGACCTCGCGCGATGATCTTCAGTGGACTGGGAACACATCTGCACTCTTCAAAACCGACCGTGAACTGAGGAAATGCCGGTACGCTGTATAATGGGCTAGATAGGGGTTTTCAACTTTGTTGCATATCTCAGGCATTTTTGGAATTTTTGCACCAAATTTTCAACATGGGTTTTTGGGACCCCTTCTCATGAATGATGTCACTGTCATGGCGTTATTCGGGCAGGGTGATTTCGAGTCACTGCGCCGAAATCAGCTTTTAGGACTGATTAATGAAATGACACTGCCAGTGTTCATAAGGTGGGCTCTCAAGAAGCCTATTTTGAAAATTTGGTGAAAAAATTTCAAACGAGACTTGTTTAGACGAGAAAGGCTATGCTATTCCTACGACAGAAGTTCAAATTTTCTAATATTTCACTCAGGCGTAGCCAGGAATTTTAAACTTGCACTCAAAACTGATGCACTGTTGCCCCCCATTATGTAAACATAAACTAAAATATGCGCCACACCACACCATTGCGCCTCCCACTAGCCATGTCTGAGTGTAAGTAATCATTTTCCTCCTGTAATCCTCCTTCCTTTGCTTTTCTGCCTGCCTGGTAAGTTGCTCTTGTTTGAGTATTTGGCAGGTGGCATCAGTGCCCCATAGTGAACAACAAAGGCAAAAGGGTTCAGCGCCAAACAGACACAATGTGACTCACAATGTCCTTGCTTTCCTCTTTTTGTTGCCCCTGCCTGATTTGTTGCCCCGTCTGAATTTTTTTTACTGTACTCTGTTGAGTACAGTGCGTATGCCTGCTGACACCCCTGTTTTCACTCCAGATTTTCAACATCTCCTTATGAACAGTACAGCTGTCATTTTTCACATCTTGCCCAAAACGTGTTTCCGCCCATGTAGCGCACAATGGCGCAGTCGGCGTGGGAAATCAATGTATGGGACACATTAAGAAAATCACAGTGACACTGTTCATGAGCAGAGATCTTAAAATGGCTATGTTGAAAATTTGGTGAAAACATTCCTAAAAATGACTGTTTTACGAGTGTGCGTTGCTCAGTTCCTATGCATGCTCATAAGTTTGTAAATTTAATATTTTCACTCCAGATTTTCAACATTGCCATTTTATTACACTTCCTTATGAACAGTACAGCTGCCATTTTTCATATGCCGCCCAAAATGTGTTTTTGCACATGTAGCGCACAATGGTGCTGTTGGTGTGTGAAAGCAATGTTTGGGACAGATTAAGAAAAATCACAGTTACACTTGTTCATGAGCAGAGGTCTTAAAATGGCTATGTTGAAAATTTGGTGACAAAAGTCCATAAAATGACTGTGTTATTTAGTGAGCATTGCAGTTTCCAAAGACCCTCATAAGTTCATGACTTTATAGTATTTAAGTCCAGATTTTCACCAGTGGCATTTTTCCACACTGCCTTATGAACAGTACAGCTGTCATTTTTCACAACATGGTCAAGTGTTTTCACACTTTCAGCGCAGAGGATGCGTGGTCACTGTGGGAAATTATTGTTCGGGACAGATAAAGAAAATCACAGGGACACTGTTCATGATAGGGGGCACCAAAATGCCTGTGTTGACAATCTGCTGTAAAAAAATCCCCAACCTAATTATATTGCGGGTGTGCGTTGCACAGTTTCTATGTACGCTCATGACTTCACCATTTTTTTAAATATTTTTACTGCAGATTTACAACGTTGCCATTTTTTACACCTCCCCATGAACAGTACAGCTGTAATTTTTTACATCCTGTTCGGAATGTTTTTGCACCTGTGGTGCTAAATGCTGTAGTTGCTGTGCATAAGCAGCTTTCGGCTAAGAAACTGATATTCCCCCTCTTCATGAGGTGGGGTCACAAAAAAAACATGTTGATCATTTGGAGTGAAAATACCAATGAATGCCTGAGGTAGTAGGGTTTCCAACCATAACGCCCAACCCTGTAGAGAATGACAGGCATCAGGGGTGTGACTTGGGATTCTTGCCTGTAATGCTCATACCATTCCACACCCTGCAGCCAGTGAGAAGCATTGCGGTATGCCTTGCTCTCTTCGGCCCCAAAGTTCATCCCATTCTCCTATATTGCACCCATCCCACTGTATTTCCTAATGGAATGGGGTGTGCACAAGGGCCAAAGACCCCAAGGAACACCGTGACACTTGTCAGTGTCTGCAGGGTGGGGTGTGGTGAAATGGCATGGTTGTTATGCCTGACAACCCGAACGCACACCCCAATGCCTGTCACTCTCTGCAGGGTGGTGGTGGGGTTGGCTTCAGTTCATTACTTCACTGCCATTCCTATTACGCAGCACTGTAACTTCTACACTACCACTGCCAATGCCAGCAAGCAAACATTCGGCATTGACAAATGCTTGTTTAGTTTATTACAATACTCTACCATGTCCACCTGGTCTACAGTATGTCCTTCCTGAGATGGGGCCTCCAGAACTGGACCCAGTACTACAAGTGTGGCCTCACCATTGATCTAAATAGGGGTACCACTACCTCCCTTTTTCTGCTGGTGATACCTCTCCCTATGCACCCAGCATCCTACTAGCCTTTCCTACTGCCTTATCACACTCCTTTGTGACTTTCAGGTCATCAGATATGATGACCCCTAGATCCCTTTCCTGTTTTGTTGTTGTTATCATCCCCCCCACATGATATGTTTTCCTTGGGTTTCTGTGCCCCATGTGCATAATTTTACATTTTTGACATTGAAGCCCAGTCGCCAAACCCTTGATCAGTCTTCCAGTTTTTTTCAGATCTTCCTTCATTTTCTCCACCCCCCCCCCCAATAATGTGTCCACTCTGATGCAGATTTATGTATCATCTGTGAACAGGCATACCTTTTCTTACAACCCCTCTGTGATGTCGCTAATAAAGACATTAAAGAGGACCAGTCTCAGTACTGATCCCTATGGCACCCATTGGTTACCTAACCTTCCTCCAAATGATCTCCATTTGCCACCACCCTCTGAGTTCTGTTACTTAGCCAACTTTGTACCCATTTTGCTATCTTTGAAATCACTCCCATGCTGCCTAGCTTGTTTACTAGTCTTCTGTGTGGAACGGTGTTGAAGGCCTTACTGAAATCCAGAAAGGCTACAGCCACTGCTCCTTCCTGATCCACCTCCCTGGTGACCCAGTCAAAAACTCTATCAGGTTTGTTTGGCAAGATCTACCCCCTGTGAACCCATGCTGCCTCAGATCCTGCAATACACTGGTGTTAAGGTACTTCCCAATCCTCTCTTTAAGAAGAGTTTCCATAACCTCGCCCACCACCGAAGTCAAGCTTAAAGGTTGGTAGTTCGCATGCCAAATCTTAATTTATATGCATGCTTTCTTCGAAGAGTCATAGAAACTGCTAAATAGAGGGGTAATTGGTTGTGTAAGTTGTAAGTTACAGGAGTTCAACATTTAGCAGTTTAATTATTTGTTAAATTGTGTGAACATTTTTCAAAATAGTTAGATGTTTATAGCTCCACTGCTATTGCAGGTATACACTTAAGATTTGACATGTACACCAAAGTAAATATATCTCAGAATCTAATTAAGCTGTATAAATATGGTTAAGTAGGTTGAAATTTACTGTGGATACTTTAGAAATTACTAATCAGCAAAATTGCTCAAAAATTCATAAATACAGAATAGGTAATGCCATTAAAATTCCGTCACAAAATTCTTAGCATTACTGAATCACCTTACCTGCACTAGCAACATGGCCCTGCAATGCTCCTCCAACTCTCCTGTGACAGTGGAGCCCAGCATCATGCTCCATCATTACTAAAGACATCCAGATACCTCTGTCACAATGTCATAAGTCACAACTAGTTGCAAGGCTTGTTATCTACAGGGTTGCTAAAGAGTCAGCAGGTGGCATTGTACAGAAACAATGCTGCATGTACAGTATGTGTGCTTCCACAAGTCATTAATGGAAAACTACACCCTCATATCTTCTAAATTCTATTTGTTTCCAGGTCAACAGACAGCTCTTTCCAGTAACTGTAGGAGATGAATGCAACTGCTTTAGTCTGTTTTCACACTTCATACTTGGCACTATGACTGTCCTGGGAGGCTCCATTTGGTGGTGGTTGAAATCTCATTGTCCCTGAAAGATGCATTAGCATATGAGAACATGATGTGTAATCAAACTTTAAACTCCATAATATAACATACTAACATACTATTTGCCAGCAGATTAGGCCTTACGGTCTATCGAGTCTGCTCGAACCTAGATCCTTAGTTGGATGCCGAGACCCTCCCATCCCTTGATCTCCAGAAACCCCTATCATCCATCCCCACCCCCCCCCGGGACAGGCCATCATCTGATACATCCACTTTCTGTGTCTGTCCCACCCTCTCTTGAAGCCCTCCACTGTGGATCTCTGAACCAGCTCACCAGGCAGTGCATTCCAAGGGTCCACCACCTCTCGGTGAAAACCTCCTCTCTTTGCCCCTCACCCTTCCACCTTCCAACTTCAAACCATGCCCTCTGGTGATACCTCCTGCTTTAGCCTAAAGATCCCTCCATGTTTACTCTATTTATTCCCTTGAGGTACTTAAGACCTCAATCATGTCCCCTGTCTCTCCTCTCCTCCAATGAAAACAGGCAGAGCTCCTCAAGTCTGTCCTCATAAGTCAAATCCCCTAGCCCTCATATCATCTTTGTTGCCCTCCTCTGTACCCTCTCCAGGAGCTGTATGTCCCTCTTCAAGTGTGGTCTCCAATACAGTACACAGTACTCAAGGTGTGGTCTAACCAGTCCATTGTACAGCGGCAGAATCACTTCCTTGCTCCTAGAGGTTATCCCCCTTACGATACATCCCAACATCCTGTTTGCCTTGCTAGCTGCTCTTCTGCACTGCTCAGAGTTATTCATACATGTATCCACCATGACCCCTAGGTCTTTTTCCCCTATTGAGGCCTCCAGCGCCTCCCCTCCCAGGGTGTACCTGTGTTTAGGGTTTCCCTGATCAAGATGCAACACCTTGCACTTGGTGATATTGAAATTTAATTTCCATGTGTGAGCCCAGCTTTCCAGGGTGTCCAGGTCCCCTTGCAGGGCCACCCTCCCCTTTCTCTCTCAACTACTGCTCCCATCTTGGAGTCATCCGCGAAGAGACTCATTTCACACCCTATACCCTCCCTGATGTCCGATATGTATGCATTAAACAGGATCGGACCCAGGACCGAGCCCTGTGGTACCCCACTACCAACCTCTCTAGGGTTCGAGAGCTCCCCACAGACCACTACTCTCTGGGTGCATCCAGCTAGCCAGCTTTCAATCCATCTGACCATCAAAGGGCCTACTCTAACCCCATCAGTTTCTCCACCAGACCATTGTGGGGGACAGAGTCAAACGCCTTGCTGAAGTCCAAGAATAATACATCCACAGGCTTACCCCTGTCCAGTTCTGATGTTACCCATTCATAGAACTCCACAAGGTTGGTTTGACATGATCTACCTGGCACAAACCCATGTTGCCGACTGTCCAGACCTCCCACCTCCTCCAAGTACACCCCCAACTGTTCCTTTAGTATACTCTCCATTAATTTTCCCACCACCGAGGTCAAACTGATGGGTCTATAGTTACCTGGTACTTCCCTCGACCCCCCTTTATGGATTGGTACCACATGTGCCTCTCACCAATCCCTAGGTACCTTCCCTGTCTCAAGTGACCTGCTGAAAAGCTCCACCAGGGGTGCAGCCAGTATGTCCGCCAATTCCCATAGTACTCTCGGATGAATGCCATCCGGCCCAGGAGATTTGTTTTTCTTTAGGGCCTTGAGGGCTAACAACACCCTTTTGGTGGAGATAGCATCATCCGTCCCCTCCCCCTCACTGGTCTTTTATCCTTATCCAGATGTGACACCTCTGGGGTATCCTTTCTCCCTCTTGCTCCATTTCTGTTGCTCCCTGATCCCACTCCTTCCGCTTCTATCCCCTTCATGCCTTGCTTTGTAGATATCCCATCCCTCCCTAGTGAACACAAGAGGCAAAGTACTGTTAAATACCTCTGCCTGGTCCTCGCCTCTTCCACCCACCTCCTTCTGATCTCAATCTGCTGAGATGGCCTTAGTTTTTCTCCGCTCCCCAATGTACCGGAAGAACCCCTTTTCCCCTCCATGTATCCCCTGTGCCAGCCGCTGCTCTTTACTGGACTTTGCTCCCCTCACCATACGGGTGACTTTTCTAGATGCAAGCTGGTACATTTCCTTTTCCCTATCCCCTCTTGTTGTTTTATATGTTTTGTAGGCCGCCTTCTTTTCTCTGACTGCTACCTGTACCTCACTGGACCACCAGCATGGTTTACGTGACCTTGCTCCCTTATGTTTCAACTTAGCGCAGATCCTGACTGCCTCATGAAGTCCCCGTTTTATGACCTCCCATCTCCTTTTCACACTTGTCGTTGAGGTAATCCCCTTCAAGTGATCCTTGAGAATATTTCCCATGCCCATAAAGTCTGCCCCCCTGAAGTCCACTGCCAGTGTCCTAGATCTCACCCCACCCCCCATGCTTATTTGAAACCAGACAGTATTGTGGTCACTCCCAGTCAGGGGGTCCTGTACAACTATGTCCCTTACCAGATCCCCATCTGCCAGAACCACATCCAGGACATGTCCCTCCCTTGTGGGCTCCATCACATGCTGTGTTAAGAACACATCCTGGAAGCCATCCAGCAGCCTCTGCTCCTTGGCCACCTTAGAGGACATGGTTCCCCAGTTTGTACCTGGCATATTAAGTCCCCATCAACACCACTCCTTCCCCTTTTGGACCACACTGGGCAATGATGTTGTCCAGCAAACCATCCTCTAGAACATCACTCATCCCGGGAGGCCTATATGCTACTCCCAGCTTGACCTTATCTCCTGCTGGGGATCGTAAGGTGACCCATAAGGCCTCCACGTTTCCCTCTGCCTCTTCTACCATAGCAATTTCTATATCATCTCTAATGAACATAGCCACTCCACCCCCTCTGACCTCCTTTCTATCCTTCCTAAGCATAGTGTACCCATGTACATTTAGGTCCCAGTCATGGTTTTTGTTGGCCCATGTCTCCGTGACCGCCGCCACATCCAGCCCCCCCTCGAACAGCATGGCCTGGAACTCCGGCAACTTGTTTCCCAAGCTCCTGGCATTTACTAACACCAACCCCACCCTTATCCCTGATCCTCTTTGTCGAACCCCACCCAGATTCCTTATACTCCATCCTCCCCTGCTCCTCCTGAAACCTCCACCTCCAGTCTGTTTCCCTCCCTCTTGGGCTTGACGGCTACTCCCTATCTGGAGGAGAGGGCTTATGGTCAGCCCCTCCCTTATCCCTTCCCCCTTACAAGTTTAAACCCCACCTTTCTTGTATGTAGTCAGCCATCCCTGTTTAAGGACTTCCTTCCCTAATGGGGCAAGATGGAACCTGTCCTTGGCATATAGTCCCTTATCCTCCCAAACTCCATTCCAGTTCCTAACACCCCAATCCATTCTCTTCACCCCACTCTTGAGCCAAATATAACCTCTGTAAGCTTCTTTTTCTCCACTGAGGCCTTTGGTACTGGCAATATCTCCAATAAGGAAATGTTGCATCCATTATCCCGACAGACTCTGGCAAGTTCTTGGAACCTTGCTTGGATTTCCAAAATGCTATTTCCTCTAGATCATTAGTTCCCAAATGCACCAGGAAATCTGCCTCTCCACAATCCCTAACCATTTCATACACCATGAACTTTGTTCTGTGCACTGTCAGCCCAGAGATACTCACTACCTTCACCTGGCTATGGCATCCACCCCTGTCCCTCCCAGTGGATACCCTAATCATCGAGTCTCCAGTAACAGAACCTTAACACCGCCATCATCCTTATGGTTACCTCCACTATGCCCCTCAGCCCTCCCCTTTATTCATGATCTCAATTTCATGGAGTCTTCCTGCCTTATTAGAGACCCCTGTCACCCTCCCCTTTCTGCCTCCCTTGCTATTTTGCCCACTTAACTCAAACCCCTCTGAATAGGTGTCCCTTTAACCCTCTCTTATCTGAACCATTTATCCTGGCCCTGATGGTTTCCCCTTCCCCACACCACCATCCTCCCCTTGTAATAGTACCCTGCCTCCAGAGGTCTCTGTGGGTCCCTTAGCTAGAGCCCCATCCTTGGTACTGACCTCCTGCTGAAGGGGCCTCTCCCACCTCCTTGTCTCCCAGTTTCTCTCCAATCATGCTCTCCTCCTCATGTCTGGAATATGTTGCATCTCCCCATTTGCTTAACATATATGTTTCCCTTCTCCTCTGGGACTATGTCTGTCCTTTCCATAGCTGGTCTGTGATGCCCTATGGGTATCCGACTCCCTCCCCGGCCTCTGTATAAGTTTCTCATTTCCACCAACCCCTTCCTCCCTCTAGGTTGCTTAGTAGCTCAAATTTATTGTGACACTCTATATCAGCCTCCATCAAGTAACCTGAGTTTCCCCTGACTGCATCTCTAAACTGGCCCTCTTCTTCCTCTCTTGCACTGTTCACCTTAGGAGCTCCCTTCCCACAGTCTGCTGTTTTAGGCTTCTGCACAACAGCCCCTCCTGACTCTTCCCCCTCCAGTCTCTTTGTATTCAGAATGTTCACCCCGTATGCTAAAATTAGCCTTCAATAGAAATAGGCTGCAGGAAGGTGTGAAATACCACATTTACCTTCAGTGAACTTTGCAAACTGTCCGAGTTGTAATGGAGGGTTTTTCTATTTAGGCTGCAGGAAGGTGTGAAATACTACATTTACCCTTCAGTGAACTTTGCAAACTGTCTGAGTTGTAATGGAGGGTTTTTCCCTTTGAACTGCATTTAATTTGTGTATTTCCGGAGAGTTTTTGCAGGGTATTTGTTTTTTCAGCATAGAGAGACGTGGTATAGATGATTGATTTGACATCGTGTTCTCATATACTAATGCAGCTCTCATGGACAATGAGATTTCAACAATCATAAAATGGAAACCCCCATGGTAGTCACAAGGGGCTACCATGAACAGTGAAAACTAACTAAAACTAACACACACAGCCCTAACAGCTACAGGAAAATAGTTGCACGATATTGCAAGAATTCAGGCTAGTGCACAGTGATTTCAATGATTATTCTTCATGTTTCATCACTCAAGATTGTGACTGGATACTTGGCACCACTATATTTTACTATGCTGCCTCACACAGTCATAGATTCCCCTGTGGAATGAGCAAGCCCCCTGGCCCAGCTACAGGAGTCGATGTGTTGGTGTAAACTACTGCCAGCCTTCCCCAACTGAGATGCACTGCAGAGTGGCAGCTGTCTCTGCCATGGTCTGCCTTATTATGTGACTTCCCGAGCTCACTTCCGAACCTGGGTAATCAGCATGGCAACATGACACTCCATAAGCATGGCCTCAAAGCTTAATATGTAGGGTAAATGAACCTAACAAAATTGGTGATGTTCTATTCTCAAGTTTTAAAGTTATAGGAGCTTAAAATTCTACAGTTTACATAACTGTCAAATGTAATTGTAAAATTTTTCCGAAAGGTTGGAGGCTTATAACTCAGTCACCTTTAAAGACAGAGATCTCAGACTTGGTACACATCTGTATGGACCTTACGAAAGCCATTATACCACATTTGGTACAATTTGTATAAATACCTTTTACATTAAATGGCAATAATTGTATTAACAATTTTGGCAAAATGTTGCAGCATTTTCACTGACATCTTTCAAAATGTTGGAGAAGAGAAATCATAATTTCACCAGAATTCCACTGGCAGAAGATAAATTTTACCCAGCTTGAGGATTGTGTGAGAGGCCCTTTGGTACCATAACTGCTCCTTAATTAAAAGATGCCAATTCAGACAGTGTACCTTATATAAAAGAAGCCATTTATCCAGGTTGGTGGTGCTGAGGGCTGAAGTGCCTTTCAGTGGCTTACCTCACACCACACCGATGACCCCTGTTTAGCTACAAGCTTGAGTTATTGGGGATCAGCAAGGGGTAGGGCAGAATCAGGATTGAGCATGCCAAAAGGCAGCTCTTTTATCTTGGGATGGGGTGGCAAACAATCCTGGTCTAGGTTAATGTGGTGGAGGCTAGCTGTTAAAGCACAGATGAGGGAGGCTGATGTAATGTCAGGAGGATGGATGAGGAAGTGGGTCACATGATCACCTTCACATGAATGTGTCCTTGGCATGCCACAACCTCAGGCCAGGGTGAAAATAACAGTGGAAAAAGGGATGGCTCAGCTGGGCTATATGATGCCAGTGCACCACACCATTGCCTGCCATTTCACTGGAGCCTGCATAATCTGGATTGTGCGTCAGTGGGAGGAAGGCCCTCCCCTCCGGACCCCACCACGGGGGAGAAATATGTGGGTGATTAAGTCTTCAGGTAAGCCAAGAGATTGTGTACAGTGGGGTGAGTTGTGGCACTGGCAAAAGGAAGTCATGCCCTGCCATGGCCAAAGGAACAAAAATAGAGGATGAAAAAAATAAATAAATAAAAGAAGTAATTTTAGACAGTTATAGTTTAGAACAGGGTCACAACTGATTGCTGGTCTGTTTTGATGATTGGTAGCTGGGCAACTTCACAACAGGTCCCTAATGTGAACACCGGAAGACCCCCACTCCTATTGGAGATAAAATAAGTATGTGGCCAATTCAGGCAGAAAGAATATTATATTTGTTAAATTTGCTAAGAGGGGTTGGGACGTTGTGGATTGAATTCTCTGTTTTAACTGTTTTATGTCATAAAGCAGTAGCACCCATAATGAAAAAGCCACTTAAAGTTAGTGAATGAGCAAGGCTTGAGCTGTTAACTTTGTGTTTGTTTTATGCTTGCGAGATGTATGACTTTTTCATTGGCTAGCTCCTCACTAGTTACCCGCCCATTGGTTGGAGATTGCTTCTTAATTAAATGAAGCCAATTCAGGCAGTGCACCTTATATAAAAGAAGCCATTTCAATCAGTTATATATTAGAAGAGAGACCCAGCTTTTGGCTGGTCTACCTTGATTATTGGTAGCTGGGCAACTTCCCAACAGGTCCCTGATGTGAACATCAAAAGACCCCACTCCTGTTGGAGATGAAATAAGTAAGTGAGCAATTCAGCAGAAAGAATATTATATCTGTAAAATTTGACATTCAGGGTAGAGGGAACTATCAAGATTGCTCCCGCAAACCACAGCTCCCTACTGACCACATGAGGTATGTATCTAATAGGGAGCTACTGGGCTTGCAGGAGCAATCAGGCTGTTAGGGCCCACAAATGGTGACTGCTCCACTGTAGCAAGCTGCCATATACTTACACCAATATGGAAATTACCCAATATCACTTGATGTTTCTATAGTAGGTGAGCAATCACTCACTGTCATTCAGACAGCAATCAGACGCATAGGTTAGTGAAGGGGTTGTGCTGGTTTCCATCTTGAAGGGGGGGTCTGACTAATAATGTGAGTGGTGGGGCCAGTGGGGTACTGGTGGAGGGGCCTGTCAAATGGGCAGAACTGGGTGGTCTTCTGTTCTTTTTTTTATCACATTATTTGTATACCGCTGCTGACCTGGCAGGGGCTATGCCCCCCCCCAGAGGGGTACATCCTCTGGCCCATTGGAGCCATCATGGGTCCTGCCAGGTACTGGTATTTTTTCCTCCATTTTTCTCCCCCGTGCCCACACCTGTGCAATGGGTGCAGCAGCTGTCTCCACCTCTGCAGAGGCAGCCAAGCACCTTGGGTGCAGGCCAAACCCCTCTAGTTGTGCTGACACACTCAGCACAAACCCCCAACCCCAAGGAAGAAGAGCAGTTCGGACACTGAATCCTTACCTAACTGGCCAACCCCCGAATGACCCGAGTTCGTTCCCGAACTTGGGTCATCGGCATGGCACGAGGTGTGACATCCAGTGCCTCAACCCTCAGCACCACTGGGCTGGCTAGTTGTCTTCTGTTCTATCAGGGGGTACACTAAACACTGAGGATGAGGTTCACTGTTAACGGGCACAGGACTCATAAGACCACCAGGGCTTATTCATGGTGCTGCTGTCAGGCAATCAGGGTGGGAAGCACCCTAGACCACCAGGGAACCTGGTAAGGTTACTGGCTCGGTGATCGGGGAAGAGTTTGGGGGCTGCAGGGCCATGAGACCTGGTTTGGGGAGGCAGTAAATTGTGAGGCATTGATGCCTGTTTACCACCATTCCAAATATACCTATATGCCAGCTCACCTATTTGCAAGGTGAAGTTAGCTGCTTTGCATAGGTGCACGGGGATATGTTGGGATGCTTAAAAACAGGTTAGTGACTCACTAACCATGCCACCTGATACAGTAGTTTTCAATAATCCCTTGTTTTAGGGGCCCTTAGTTGTATCAGCGAGTAGCTAACCTGTTTAGCATCACAAACTGCCTTCCAATATCCTATCCTAGGTCTCACAGTGTCTTTCACCAGTAGGCAATGTGGGCGTGTTTCAGCGGAGTGCGGATTTGTGGTGTCACTCTTACTCACCTCCCTCGCTTCCCTGTTACCTCATAAGTTATGCAGCATGTGTGTCTAGTGCAGGCATCTTAAAATCATTGATTTTTTTTTCTTTCCTTCCCCTCCACTGGCAGCTCCTTCTGCCATCGCAGTTTAACCAATCCCATCACCCACCATCTCTGAGACTTACCTTTAGGCCACAGAGTGCTCCACAGATTGGCCCCTGTGGTGTAGCCATCCAGAGGCCCCCTTCCAGTGCCAACATTTGGATTCATGGTCCTTGTGCCCAGTAGGTAGTGTGGGATCTGTGGGGCTCTGCAGGGCAGCATCCTTCAGCAGGCAGTGTTTTCTGTTGTTCTTCCCCACCCCACAGATGCTAAGCAGTGGTTGGACATGTGCATGGAGGGCATGCTTTACATCTCCCACCAGGGAGTGACCCCCACCTGGAACTGTTGCATTGGCCACACTGCCACCCATGGTCACCAAGGTGGTGTTGTTGTGCCCACATGATCTGCCCTCCCTCCCTGGAGGAGGAGGAGAGTATCCACTAGGGTGCTTTATTTTTCTCCTCCTGGCTAGCCCCCGAGTGGCCCAGGGTAATTTCCAACCCTGGGTCAGAGGCGTGATGGCAGGTGAGGCATGAGTGCCTCTGCCCTTTGAGCCACTAGACTGGCTATCTTAAAATCATTGATGACTGCTGTTGAGCATCATAATTAGCAACCTGCAGCAGCTACATAATGTCATCACCTGTTGTGTGTGTGTGTTGTCAATGTGTGCAGAAAATATTACGAAAATAACGAAAAGATAAAAGGATGCAGGAGGAGGAAAGATCCAGCTATAGATAAAATAAGTAAGGGAGTAATTCAGCAGAAAGAATATTATATTTGCACTGTGACAGTTCCACCAAGTACAAGCTCTGCAACTGATGGTGGTGGAGAAAGAATTGGACATGGTAGGACAGGGACTGGAAGTCATTGTCATGGGGATCTGAGGACTAGGGCTTGGCATGTGATAATACAGTCAAAGAAACTACTATTCATTAGTCCTTGGAAAAGTACACTGGTTCCACTCCTACACCAGACAGCCCTCCCAGCTGGTTGTATAGTGCATATGGTGATGAAACCACCTTGAGTAAAACAGAAGCAAACCGCTTTCCCCGCTTCGTCCTTCAAGTGCTGCCAGATCCAGTTCCCCTACCTGGGATAGAAGTGATCCCTCCACAGATGTAAAGGCCTCCCACTGTCAAAGTCATATGAAAAACATGACGACAGCTGCCACAGCCACCTGTGTGTTGAGATTGTCAATTACCAGTTCACCATGAATCCCAATATGATGCCCCCAGCCTCTAAATTATGCATTAAAAGCAGCACCACACCTCAAATTGCTGCTGGTCAGCCATTGCATGAGGACGGTG
Organism: Neoceratodus forsteri; assembly: GCA_016271365.2. NCBI lineage: Eukaryota > Metazoa > Chordata > Ceratodontiformes > Ceratodontidae > Neoceratodus > Neoceratodus forsteri. Next base: position 1,140,100,080 of record CM057455.1, on the reverse strand, counting down.
ACACTGAGTCTGGGTCTGGCATGGACACTACTATTATCCTGTCACCAGAGGAAAGGTGACAGGTGTTTGTGGGAGTAGGGATGGGGGGGTGGCAGGGCAACACAGACCAACTCAAAAATTCTGCAAAAGCAACAAAGTAGCACCACAGCCAAATACAGTTGTAATGGAGAATGCCAATGAGTATGATGTAAAAAGGGACCTGGCAGAGTAGGAGCGTGAGACAGACATGGTAGTAGACAAGTAAGCATGACAGGAGGTTAAGGGACCGGGGAAAGCACAAGATCCACATGAGGAGAAGGAGGGATGGGAGAAGAAGAGACACAAGCAGAGGAGGAGGAGGAGGGGAGGAGCAAACAGAAGTGTGATGTAGAAGGAAGAAGAGGGGTGGAGCAGACAGAAAAAATACAAGAGGAACAGCGTTATCAGGAAGCACATGAATGAGAGGAAAATGAAGAACTAGAGGAGCTTGAAAATCTGCTATTTACAATAAAACAATAAGTGTGATACTGAGGAGTGGAGACTATCACTGGAGGAAATGGTAAAATTAGAAAAAGATGATGCAAAAGAGGAAGCAAGAAAGAAAGTTTCTTATTTATTTATTTATTAATATCTTGGATTGACACTTTTGAGCTAAAAGCTCTTTACATAGGTTCCACGTCAGAGGATTAATATATAAGGAAAACAATACACAGCTGTAGGAGACCAATACAAGCAACTCTGCAGGTACAGGGGATCAGTACGGTAGGAAGGGTGGGGTGGGTGGTGCCCCCGCACTGGGCTCAAGTCTCTGAGGGGCGAATTTTCATCTCTGAAGCTTTTTTAATTCACTTTTGCGGCAGCGCTTCCGCTTTAAATGTTTTTTTTTTTGGCTCTGAGTTGACTTGAACTGTGTGATTATAACTACCTGTTAGCAGGGGTGCACATGCTTAAGACCAGCAAAGGAGGGGGGGGTCACATGAGATGCGCTGCTGCTAACATTCCAAGAAATTCAGCAATCGGAGTAGAAAAGGTCTTGTGGGGAGTCGGAATCCCTGTGGCGGCACCAGACATAATAAGCAATGTACCAGAGGCGTTCAAAAGTAAGGGTCCTAGCGCACACTTTTCAAAAAGATGGCAGGCACCACTCTGGGCCCTCTGCTTTCTTGGGGAGACCAAGGGATTCCGGGCAAGGATTATTAGTTTATTGCGGCGGTGCCACCTCTGACCCACAGTGTTCTTCCGGTGGAGATCAAACTCTGCATCAACGTTGTCTTTCCAGTGCTCCATGGAGATTAAGCAGACCCTTGTCCTTCGCTGTTTGCTACCTGGAGGTGCCCCAGAGAATATCGAAGTGCTTTAAACTCCTGCGTAAGTTCCTTCATTTTGATTTCATTCTTGAAGGGGACGAACTCAGCCAGAAAATGGTCCTCCAATAAGGGGGGCAGCCTGGTGCAGAAGTAGAAGTTTTCCAATTCTTGAATTCCTGGAACTGGTGGCCTGGTGCTTTGGCCTTTAATACTTTTCTCCAGGATCGAAGGTGGGATGTAATGGTGGGGGAGGTGGGGGGAGCGTCAGTGTTCTTCTTCATCACTGCCTCCTTTGTAGAACTCCATTTCAACACCGCACACCACCAGTGAACAAGATGAACAGGTACTTCAGGCACACGTAAAGAAAAGAAACAATCTAAAGAGAGAATTTTATGTAGTTTTACAGGGCTACAGCATCCCATGCTGTAGCCTGTAAACCTGCATAAATTCTCTCTCTAGATCGTTTATTTTCTTTACATGTGCCTGGAGTACCTGTTCATGTTGTTGGTGTTGAAATGGAGTTCTACAAAGGAGGCGCATGGGGAGTGGGAGCAGGGGGGTTAACGAGAGGGAGGTAACATGTTTCTGTGTTTCACCCTGCTACTATGAATACCCCTACCCATCCTACCAACTGCTGATGCCACCCTGTCCCAACATGAATACAACTAAACCCTCCTCACATCTACTGATGCCCATCCTGTCCTAATACAAATGCCCCTACCCCTGCCATCTGCTGATACCCACCCTGTCCCAATACAAATACCCCTACCCCATTTTCCATCTGCTGATACCTGCCTTGTCCCACTACAAATACCCCTATCCCTCCTCTCATCAGCTGATACTCATTACCCACCCTGTCACAGAATGGATAACCCTACCCTACTCTATCCCAAATGAATAACCCACTCCTCTGCTGCTGATACCCCTACTGTTGGTCTCCAAATATGACTGATACGTTTATATTTAATATTTTATTTCCCCACTATGTTTTATGTCATAATACGTGAAGCTGCTGACCAGAGTGGAGCTGAGAACAGGCCTGTTACTGAAAAGAAAGGCATATCTAGCAGCTCCCATTGTTGATTCCTTTCATTGCACTGTTCACTCTAAGCCCTTCCCTCTCCAGTTGGTGACCCTGACAGCTGATGTTTGTGGTTCTGAGGGAATGGTCATCAAGGAGTTTACCAAGTGGGACATTCAAAAGGGCTACAGGTAATCTATCTTCAAACAACAACCTGAAGTCTGCTAATTTATGACTGGCCACCTGCCCTGTTAATTTTCTGGGGTGCAATCAGACCTCACAGTAAGCAGAAACAGAAAGTTGCAAGGAAGACAAAGGGCAGGAGAGAGATGAAATTGCTCTCTCTCATTCTAGCCAGAAGTGACTTCAAGATTTTTGTCTGACTGCACGTGGGAAAGAGTGCCACCACAGGCAGCCAATTAAGGCCCCCCACGGGCATGGGAAGATTGCCAGCCACTGTGGGCAGGCAATTAAGGAGCATGGGAAGAGTGCTGTCACAGTCAGCCAATGAAGGAGTCCACTCAGTGAGGGTTGACTGACACATTTCCAGCCTTCCAGGGACCAAGCCCCAGACCTCAAAAATATAGCTGCTGCTGCAATACCATGCCCCCTCCAGTACCCTAAAAAAATGGTGCCTGTCTGAATGTGCTACCTGAGTGTAATGAAAAGAAGCTGATGTAGTCTGGGCCTAGTTAGTTCAGTTGTGGTCTCTAAGGGGCAGGGATTTCTTGCTTTGGTGATGTTGCAAGCCTGGACCCCGTCTCCTACTACCAGTACTTGGTACCAGACCACTCACTGCCACTTAATAAAGAGTCAGCTGCAGCACCCAGGACAGCCAAGCACTAGGCAACAGCAGCACTGGCACTGCAGTGTCAATTGGTTGTGTTTAAGCCTATAATATATATATATATATGTATTATAATAGTGAATATATATATATATATATATATACACAATACCCAATACATACATAGATACAATACAATTAAAGAGCTGCTGACACATCAAAGCAAACTTAGAAAAAAACAATATTTAGGTACAGTTTGGCTAGCATTCTATTTAATAGACTTCTCTTTCCCATTACTTATTACTGTGAAATTTGCATGGAAACATGCTCTATATCCCTTAGAGTTCATCTGCCTCTTCAACTTACTCCCTACTTCATGTCATAGTACTCTGTTGTGACATCACAGCCTGTTGCCATGGAGTAATTGGGATGTCACAAGCAGTGCATTATGACATCAAGTAGGGAGAAAGCAACAGGAATGGATGAACTCTTCAGGAGCAAAGATCCTATTTTTATGCAAATGACCTCAGTAATTAATAATGGGGAGGAGAAATACAGAACTCATGTGAAATACAAGCTGAGCTGTGTCTAAATATTGTGTTTTGTTAATGTTGTCCTAATGGCGTAAGCTGCGCTTTAAAGAGCAGGTGCACACTGTAATGTTTCCAGCCCCTCACAAACAGACATGGTAGCTGATCTGCTCCAGTGATCTGCTCCAGTGTTGAGGGCTTTTAAAAATACAATGCACTTCAGATCAGCAAAACAGTTACAAGACCCCTAATGTGTACCCCAGGAAAAACGGAGCCGCTTCCTGAACCCCCTTTTGTGTGTTCCAGTGACTGCCTTGGGGCATGTTAGCAGGTTCAGGAAGCAGCTCTGTTTTTCCTGGGGTACACATTAGGGGGTCTTGTAACTGTTTTACTGATCTGAAGTGCATTGTATTTTTAATACCCCTCAACCCTGGAGCAGGTCAGCTACTGTATATGTTTGTAAGGGTCTGGGAACTTTACAGTGAACACCTGCTCTTTAATCAAGATTTTTTTTTTCCTCACTCAATTATCCTCCCTCTGTCTACACTTCCCTCTTGCCACATTGCCAGCTAAGATGGCAGAAGCCCTCTGCCATCTTAGCTGGCAATGTGGTATCAGGAAAGATACGGAAGTGTAGACTAGTAGTAAATGTTGTTTGTTGGAACTTGAGTAGCAAAAGAGAGCTTAATTTTACTTTTCCAGCCAGAGTCTCTCACATCTCATATTTCAGAGGAGTAAAATATTCCCTGAAAACAGGGGTAGGGAACATGTAACAAAAGTATGTTTTTTCTTCAAGAAAAGCCCCAAAACTCACCTCAGAGCATGTAAACCCCTCAGAGCTTCTGGGGGCCTTGTGGCTCCCAGACCCCCGGCTCTTTTCTGGGGGGGGCGCAAAATTAGTCTCTTGCCCAGAGCACCAAAATGCCTTCCTACAGCTCTGCAGGGGATATGTCACATTTGGAGCTACAGAGAGGTAATAAACATGGCATTGTACAATGTATGCCATGGGCAAAAATACAATACGGGAACTGGAAGACAAAAAAGTGCAAGACAGGAACTACAACAAGAGGTGAAAGAGGTTCAGCCCATTAGGCCAAGTCAAAGGGTGGACATTTGAAGACAGGGGGAAACTAAGATTAGGGGAAGGGAGGAATTGCCCATGAGGCCCAGGCAAGTGGGTGGAGATTGGAAGACAGGGGCGACTAGAGGGGAGAGATGGAGAAACAGCCCAGAAGGCCTAGTCATGGGTGAAGAGGGTAGGTGAGGTAGGGTGTGTAAGCTAGGTGGGCATGGCATGTGAGGGAGGGGTAGGGGATATTAGGGAGGCAATGGAGTGGAAATAATGCAAAGAGCCAGAAGGGAGACAATAGACCAAGGGAAGTGCAGGATGCTGATTGGGACTAATTATTGGAAGCAGTCACAGCTGGCATTAGCAACTAGATGTTGTCTAAGCTTTCATTTAAAAAAGCCCGGTGTGGGTGCAGAGGAAATGTCTACGTGAAGGGAGCTGAACCAAAATGGGGCCCTGTGGGCAAAAGACCATTGACCTTGGAAGGTATGACAATGGGGAATTTTGAAAACCTGGCAATCAGAGCTTCTGGTGTGGTGAGGGTTGGTTTAAGGGAGGAGGAGTTCTTGTAAACCAGGGGGCATCTTAGGAAGGAAGATCTAAAGACAAGCCATCCGTCCTGCATGATCAACCCCATATTACCATACAGCTTGCAGCTGCTGATGCCCTGCCTGCACAAACCCAGCCACATCATTCTACAGTGGCTGCAAAAGCTCTTCTGGCAGTCATTGCCTAATTCATTCTTACAATGTGTATATTTAATGTGCATCAATAACTTAAGCTCAGTTTGAGAGGTATCCCAAAAGTCACCTAGAAGCTCAGGACTGAGCTGATACAAATATGTGTGTAGCTGGTCACCGGAGATCAGATACTACTGATCCTACCCAACGAGATCGGGTACAGCCAGGGCTCGTATAAATGTCCAGGCACTGGGGCAACCTACAGTATGGGTCCTGGGTAGCTGATGTAAACTGAAACACAGCTATATAAACCATTTTCCACTTGGCACAGTAGAGTCAAGCACAAAAATATTTATTTTCACACACACACACACACACACACACACACTCCCAAAAAGGACATTTCTATTTAATGGGACCAAATGATTAGGAATGTTCCATTTCCCCTCTACACTATATACAAGCAGTCGACAGGTTTTACATTCTTGGCTCCCAGTGCCAGGTATTGTGTTGCAGTGGTGCAGCAACCCATCCACAGGTGATATAGACTTCCACTATATGTTCCCATGGCACAGGTCATCTTTCATATACTTTATTAAGCCTAGCAAACATTTATAAGGGTCCCAAATATTATCTCTGAGGATGCTTGCCTATCGAGGATGGCTATAGTGCTACAAATACATTTTTTCTTCTCCTTTTATACTAGGTTATATATAGTACCTGCAGATGGGGACTTAAAACCTCTCATAGAAGCTGCCACCTTGCTGAAGGTACTGAGGATCTCACTCCCACATACTATTTCATGTCCACTAGGGCTCCATCACTTCCCGAGGTACAGGCCACACCACTTAAAATGACTGTACCTGTAAGCAGTACCATAGGGACTTTATAAACCACCTACAGTGGTTAATCTCTCCCAGTGGTCACCTGCTCCTGCACAAATGCTTCAGCACAAATGATTACGTAGGAATATCAGCTTTGGCAGAAATCCCCCACGCTGGCAGGTTACATTTAATAATTGTTTCGGTATTGCTAGAGAAGAGTGGCTAGCAAATAAGGCATATATTTATAACATCCCTTAAAACCCAAACATTTCTCAGTGCCTCCATCCTCTGGGATACCCTCTGGGGCTATAAAGTCTGATATTATCCCCCCCTTCAGATGTCCAGACTATTGGATAACTCTCCCCAGGCTCCCTGCAGTCTACTCTCAGCTCCAGAGTGCTGTAGTGCACACCATACTGCGACCCCACAGTGTTCAGACACACATACCTGATTGGCCATGCTCAGCACACATGTGTGGCCTCCAGCTCTGGAGCAAAGGCATCAATGGGAAAGCAAAGGACTTCTCCTGGGCTCCCCCATGGCTCCACTTGTATAGCCTGAGGTTGCTCTCCTCCACCACCTCAGAACCTGGAGGAGGTCCTCATGAATCCAAGGTAAATCCCTTACGAGGATAGTCTTACTATCTATCCTGCTCTTGAGACCATAGGGGCTTCCTCACTTTTTGACTTATTCTTGGGTTTCATCTCTCTTCATTCTTCATTCTTCACTCTCCCTGTTCTAAAGTCTCTTCACCTGTTCTTCTCAGTTCAAAATTTTTTCTTAACTGCTGCCTCTTCATTTAGGCACATTTCTCCTCCTCTCACCGGGGTGGGGATGGGTGGGTGGGAGGAATGCTGATCTCTATGAGGTATCTCCACTCAGGCCAGGATCTGAGTTGAGTGTTCATGCTCAGCTCAGGAAAAACAGGACTCTGGTTACTCAGCACCTGCACAGGACATGTGCAGTGACACAGGGGCCCAGCCTCCTGACAGGAAGGAAATCTAGATTGTTCCAAGCTTCAGGGCTTTGGGTACATTAACTGTATAGTAGCCAAGCCCGAATACGAAGGGGGTGAAAGTCTGGTTACAAATAAATTCAAACTCACACACCCGTCCGCAAAGCATCATGGTACATATTTGCAAATCACAATGTAAATTTATGCTGGTTCTGCTTTAAGCAGGAATGCATGGTGCCAAAGGTCCTCTCACACAATCTGCAAAGGCTGAGAACAGAAGACAGACATGTGTTTCATCCTACTCAGGACTCATTAGTGTGCCTCATCTGTATTTCACCCCAAGGGAAAAAGGAACCAACCCCTATGTGGTCTTACAAATATGGGTTATGGTGTCCCCAAAATAAGAAAACAAGCTAAAAAGACAAAGAACCACAACTGGTTACAAGAGTTTATTTGTTTCAGCGTTCAAGTCTGACAGTTTGAGTGCCTGCTTAATGTGCTACCAGATTTGTTTTGGAGCGATAGCACATTTTCCTATCGTAAGGTGTGGGGGGGGGTGGAGTTGTTTTATTCAAACTGCATGATGATTACTCTGTGCTCAAGACTTGAATATTTTGGGGCTTGTGCTGTTTATTTTCTTTAGATTATATAAAATATTGACATAATTTACATAAGTAAATTATGAGGATTCGAGCAGCCACCACAGTGTCTGATTGCCTTTTACATGCTTACTCAGAAGCAGAGGACTGAGGTGATACTACAGATAGAGCTTTATTTGTTTTAAAGTTCTGGTTTGATGGTGTGCTGCCTGTTTAATAGACTACCAAGTTTCTGTTTGAGCTATTGCTCCATTATCTAATGGGGGTTGTTATACTCAAGCTGTGTCGTGATTACTTCAGAATCGTGACTTGAACATTTTGTTACTGGTGCTGTTTATTTTCTGTTAATATAATAGGAAGATACTGGTTTGAACTGGAATGCATTCACCTGCCTTTCAATGAAGAAATGTTCTTGGTCTGAGTAGCTGGAAATGAATGGTTTATGTAATGTATGACTTGGGGGGGTGCTAAAAGCAGAAAGACTAAAAAAATGTGTTAATTGCCTCATGTTTTCTTTTTATTCACTGAGGAGGGTCTGTGAGAGTGAGTGATGCAAAGTGCTGCCAGTCTGCTTATTCACTTTGGGTCTGGGGTTGGACATCAACAAGAGATAGTGTTGTTAGTTGGCTTATACACTACAGAGGGAGCTGAGAGTGTGTCTGTGTGGGGGGTTGTGGGAGGGGGTCAGACTCCAAATGGAGGAGAAAGTGAATAACCTATCTATACATTCTCCACAGCAGGCCAGCATGAGGGCATGGGGGGTAAAGAAAGGGTGAGAGTTGTCAGCCTCGTTATTCTCTGCAAGCAAGAAGTGCAATGTGAAGTCTAAGAGAGAGAGAGGGAGAGATAGAGTTGCAATCTTTATTCTTTGCAGCATTGCAGAGCCTTGCACTACATGCAGTGAAAGTCAATGCCCAAGATGTAGAGCTCCTCCTGCTCAGTAATCCCAGTTTAACCCATGGTTCCAGGACGGAGAGCTTCCATGAACTGGGCAGCATCTGTTCAAGAATCACTGGGAGTCGCCATTCTATGTGACATTTATAGAAGAAGTTACACTGAGACTGAGAGCCACTGTACTGAGTAGGGTTTGTAGAAAAAAGCCTTTCTGCATAGTGAGCTACTGTGGTGCTATGTACTATGATTGATGAGGCTAGGAGCTCCCTATTCCTTGGTGCTAAAATGAACACCCTACCTCTGCTGCCATCTGCCCACAACCTCTTCTGATCCAGAGCTAAAATACAACACTCCCCCTCTGTTGTCTGCTTCCACCTGTCCTGATTCCAGCAGCTGAGAACCAACACCCAACTGTTTCTGCCACATGATTCCAGCTGCTAAATACAGTACACTTCCATTCCTCTGCTGCCTGCCCTCCACCTCAGTCAGTTCTAGATTCTGGCCATTGTTATTTATTTATTTATGTTAGTTATTTAACCAGGAGTAGCACACTAAGCTGAAAGCTTTTTACAGGTGCGACCTGGGAGCACAGGGAAGTTAAGTAACTTACTCAGTGTCACACAGTATGTAAGTGGAAGCTGTAGGATTCAAACCCAGGTCGGGTCTGCTGGATGTCACCAGATTTGCAACTCAGAGCCTTAAACCACTGCGCTATACTGCCTCCCTATACTGCCTATTGAACTCCTTGATCGCAGCATCACAGTGGCACTTTCCAAGGAGTCAGCAACCTACAACAACTATCAGAGCAGCAGTTCAGCCTGATACAAAATCTAGCAGCATTTGGCTAGTGGACAGGTGGTAATTTCTCTATTCCAGTGTTCATCCTGTACAGGAAGGATAGAGCAGGGGAGAGGGGGGCACTTTTTATCAAGGCAGGGATCAAGGCCACTGTAGAAGATATAAGAGAAGTGGGCACAAAGTTAATTTGGTTGCAGCTTCAGACCTGAGATGAGAAAAAAAAATTAGGGTGGGGGTGGTGTATAGACCACCAAATAAGGATGAAACCACAGATCCGAAACTAGGGGATGAGATCAGAAAGGTGGCAGAGCAAGAGGCAGTGGTGATTGTCGGTGATTTCAACTTGCTTGGACTTGGTGCTGATAAACTCCAACCATATCAGAGGCAACAGCATTGCTGAGTCCCTAGGAAACAATAATAAGAGGTTGATGTGGTTCCACCTTGAAAAGAAGTGCCAGACATATGGATACATGTCCAGGACTTCAAGAAGACTGATTTCATTAAAATGGGGATAATCTGTAGGGAGCACATGGCTAAGCATAGGGCAACAATGGTGGTGGAAGAAAATGGTCCTTAATCTTGGATGGGGTCCAAGACGTCACAAATGCCTGCCTAAAGCAGAAGGGAAGAAAGAAGAAGTGTAGGAAACAGCTCTGGTTTTCAGGAGAGATTGTTACAATTATAAAGGAAGAAAGAGCTTCCTTCAAGCTGTTCAGAAAGCCCAGAAATAGAAAGACAGGGCAGACTATCTGGAAAAATTAAAAACAGCTAGCAGGGTGGTAAGGAAGGCAAAGGCGGAAATGGAGTTGAAAATAGCAGAGGGAGTCAAGGAAGTTGACAAGACCTTCTTTCATTACATCCAAGAAAAATGGATAATGGAGGAGAGTATTGTCAAGCTGAAAAAAGGAGCTCAGTGGGTGGAGGACAACAGAGGAAAGGAAAAAGTACTGAATACTTCCGCTCAGTATTCACAAAGGAAAAAAACAAACCAGAGGGAAACATAAGGATGAGGAAGGGGGAGTTAAAATGTGCAAGGATGGAATTACAGTGGACAATATCCTCAAGGGTTCACAAATCTCCTGAGCCAGATGGTATGCACCATGGGATACTGAGGAAGCTGGCAGCAGTTCTGGCAGCCCCTCTGGCTGATCTGTTCAACAGATCCCTGGACACAGGGGTGGTGCAACTGGAATAGAGGACCACAGATGTAATGGCCCTGCTCAAGAGTGGTGCAAGGGATGAACTGGGAAACTACAGACCAAGCAATAGTTACCAGTCTGATAGAGACCATTCTCAAGAAATGTTTGGTCATGTTCCTTCTGTTTAATGGACACCAGGATGCCAGACAGTGCGTATCTCTGGCAGGAAGGTCATGAAAAACAAACAATCATTATCTTTGACTGGGTTACAAGGTTGGTGAACAAGGGTAGGGCAGTAGACATACTATACATGGATTTCATCAAGGCGTTTGACTCAGCTTCCCACAAGAGATTGACCAAGCAACTGGAGGACCAGGGGGTGGGGAACATGTTGACAAGGTGGGTTGCAAATTGGCTGAGAAAGTGAACCCATTGGGTTGTGGTAAGAGTGAGTACTCAGGAATGAGGGAGTTGCCAACAGGGTTCCACAGGGGCCAGTGCTTGGTCCAATGCTGTTTAATGTGTTCATAAATAACAGGAATGATGCAGAAACAGCAGGAAAGACACGATATGCCTCTTCATGGGCAACACCAAACTCTGTGGCCTTGGTGTACATGGAGGAGGGAGGCAGAGATTTGAGGGAGGACCTGGCAAAGTTAGAAAGAGGGTCTGGAATCTGGCAACTGGGGTTCAACACAAAAAAGGGTAAGGCTGTGCACATTGGCAGCAAGAACCCCAAGGCCAAGTACAGACTGGGAGGCATGATGATCATGGTGCCCGAGGAAGATAAAGACCTATGGATTGCAATAACAAGCAATCTGAAACCCTCCACGCAATATATCAAGGCAGCTGTGAGGGCAAATAGGATGCTGGGTTGCATAGGTAGAGTCTTTACCAGTAGAAGGAAAAAGGTCATACTGCCATTGTACAGGTTGATGGTGCAGCTGCACTTAAAATACTGTGTGCAGTGGTGGAGCCCCTACTAGAAAAGAACATCAACCTGCTAATGGCAGTCCAACGAAGAGCTACACAGCTGATTCAGAGACAGCAAGGGCTCTCACATGAACAGAGGCTGGAGAATCTAAACATGCACTCACTCAAGGAGAGAAGTGAATGCGAGGCATAGCTGAGACTTTCTAGCACCTCAGTCATATTAACAAGGTCAAACTTGAGGATCTTTTCAGATTCACTAAGAACAGACGCACAAGAAGAAACAGTTGTAAGCTGGTGAGAGGAAGTTAAAGCAAGAATGCAGGAGGAACTTCTTCACAGAGAGAGTCATTGCAGGGTGGAACAGTCTACCAGAGGAGGTAGTAAGCCAGAAAATTCTTTGAGATTTTAAGAGGAGTTGGGATAAGGTGAAGGGGAGGAAAAAGATGTCAGGGGAAGGGGGGGGGGGGCAAAGTATTATGTAATATGTTACATGAACTCTGTATTGAGCAGAAGAGCTAGATGGTAGGTCCCTCTTCAGCTGGCCCATAACTGAGTATCAGCATTCATTACTTTCCTCTGCCCAAAAGCCAACATAGCTGGCAAATACCAATTGAGCTGTGTGTGTATGCTTACGAATGTATGTGTGTCTATGTGTGGATGTAGAGTGAATGTGTGTGTGTGTGTGTGTCCATTGAATTATTAGAAAATCTGATTGTAACTCTGTTCTGATATCTATTCAGGCATCAGATTAGGAGTTGGAATCAGAATTTACTGTACAATTCTGCATCTGACTATAACCTAAACCTCTGTCCATCCAGCTTCAGCAGAACAAGGCCCCAAGACAACAAAGACCTCCATGCTCCCCTTACCTTATGTTACTGCTGCAGCTGGGTGTTGTCTCTGCTGCTGCTGTACTGGGTGTCTTCCATCTGCTCACAGAAACATAGACTTTGTTGGCACATAATGACCACTTAGCCCACCCAGTCTGCCCATTTCCCTGTTGAATAAGCTGCAGATCATAGTTAACCAACAGCCTACTTCTTTCTGGCTCCACCACGCCGGTTCGACATCTCTAATGTCGACCGGCATTACAGAGACAGGAATCATGTTGAGTGGACATCGCTGTCGGCATGACTCCTTGCAGACTCCCGGTCCTGTTTCTGTATCGGGGGCTCTGTCCCCCACCCACCCCACTAAAGGAGTCAACTCCAGTCAGAGTTAACTCAGGGTGGGAGCGCAGGACCGGGAGACAGCATGTCCCTGTCTCGGGCACACCAACACAGCAACCTGTTGGCAAAGTGTCGATTTTGCCAGCAGGAGCGTAGTTTGCTGTGTTGGTGTTGCCGTAAGGGGAGCATACCCTTCTTTCTACCCACCACCAGAATTGCCTTATGTCTATTCCATGCATTCTTGAATTCCTCCACTGTTTTTGACCCCATGACCTCCTCAGGAAGACCATTATAGGAATCCACAACAGTCTCTGCAAAAAAATACTTCCTCACTTTGCCCCTGAGCCATCTCCCCTCTATCTTCAAATTGTGTCTCCTTGTTCTTGCACATCTCTTTTTCAGAAAGATGCTGCCATCATGGATTTTGTTGATTCCCTTGAGGTACTTGAAAGTTTCTATCATGTCCCCCTCTCCCTTCTTTCCTCGAGGGTATACATATTAAGTTATTTTAGTCTATCTTCGTATGGCTTCTGGTGCAGACCCTGCACCATTTTAGTTGCCCTCCTCTGGACTGCATCCATCCTATGTCCCTGCAGAGATGGGGTCTCCAGAACTGCATGCAGTACTCCAGATGGGGTCTCACCAACTGGCTGTACAGAGGGATAGCAACTTCTTGTTTTCTACTGGAGATGCTTCTCCCTATGCATCCCAGTATCCCCCAGCCCTCCTTATTGCCTTCTCACATTGCTTGCTTACCTTTAGGTCATCTAATATGACTACCCCCTGGTCTCTTTCCATTTTTGTTGTTGGTAGTACCTCTCCCCTACTGTGTACTCCTCCCCTGGGTTTTTGTTTCCCAGGTGCATTACTTTGCATTTCTTTGCACTGAATCTAAGCTGCCATACTTTTGACCATTCCTCCAACCTTGCCAAGTCCCTTCTCATCCTTTCCATTCCCCCCTCTTGTATCAACCCTGTTGCAGATCCATGTGTCATCTGCAAAGAGGCATACTTTTCCTTCCAGTCCCTCTGCAATATCACTTATAAAGACATTAAAAAGGACTGGTTCCAGTACTGAACTATGTGGTACCCCGCTAGTAACCCCTCTTTCTTCAGAGTGGACTTTGTTTACTGTTACCCTCTGTGTCCTGTTATCCAACCAATTTTTAACCAGGTTACCACCTGGGACCCACTCCCAGGCTGGTTAGCATGTTTATTAATCTTTTGAGTGGGACTGTGTCAAATGCCTTGCTAAAGACTAGGTAGGCTATGTCCACAGACCCTCCCTGGTCTACTACTGTGGTCACCCAGTCAAAGAAATCTATTAGATTCATCTGACATGACCTTCCCACTGTGAATCCATGCTGCCCTGGGTCCTGTGCCCTGCTGTCCTCTAGGTACTCAACAATTCTTTCTTTCAGAAGTGATTCCATCATTTTCCCTACCAGTGAGGTCAAGCTCCCACTTTTGTGAAGGAGAATCACATCTGCCCTCCTCCACTCCTCAGGTACCACACCATCCTCCCATGATTTGTTAAAAAAGGTAGTCAGTGGTGTCACTAGTTCTCCCCTTAGTTCTTTTAGAATTCTGGGGTGAATCCTGTCAGGCACCATTGTTTGTCCACCTTCAGTTTTAGGAGTTCTTTCAGGGCCCTTTCTTCTGTGAATGGACTGGTATCAACCCCCCCTATCCAGAGTGCTCCTATTGATTGGATCAGGTACCTCCTCCTCCTCTTCTTTTGTGAATACTGAGCAGAAGTATTCGTTCAGTATCCTGCTTTTTCCCTATCACCTTCTGCCCACCCACCCTCCCTTTATTAAGCCTCACTATCCCTCCCTTGGTCTTTCTTCACTCCCTAATGTACCTATCAAAGGTTTTATCCCCCCTTCTTAACTGAGTTGGCTATCTTTTTCTTGGTTTGGGCCTTTGCTATTCTGACTGCCTTCCCCGCTTTCTTCTGCTGTAACTGATATGTTCTCTGTCCTGCTTCTTCCTTATACTTCCTGAATGCTACCTTTTGCTCCCTAACCTTCCCCGCCACCTCTTTTGAGAACCACATTGTTTTTTTCCTTGATTTTGATTTGTTTATTTGCTTTTCACAAAGGCTTGTTGCTGCAGTAGGTTCCCCTCCTAAATCCATCTGGGCTGTATGCTGCTGTATTCTGCTGCCCATGACCTGTCCATTATATGATCCCAATTCTCAAACTGAACTGATGCTATGCAGTGTACATGCCACTGTTAATCTTGTTTGGACCCCCCCAAAGCACAGCCCACAGCCTGACACCACCACCAGGCCCCCACAGACGCCATCTCACATGACCAGTTCCTGACCCCTAACCCAGACAGCCAGTGCCACTGCATTGAGCACAGGCCAAAGTCATCATGATGAGAGTGAGATGATCCTGCCTATCCCAGAGTGATCTGGGTAACACAGGGGGTGACCAACCTGGATAACACCCTGAGTTACCCAGCAGCCACCTTACTAGTTCAACATTCAACATAGTGTCTGAAGGCCCAAGGTGTTGTCCAGGTTAGAGATGCAGCAATTTAAGTCGCAGAAGTGAGACATTGAAGTGGCGCTTCGTTGCCAGGAGTGGGCAATGCAAAGTGCTCACTCGCCTTGTCATTACCACTTCGTGTTAAGGTGGAATGGCAATGCAAAGTAAGGCAAAGTCATTGTTTTTAATGGACTTCACGTTCCTCATTATGATTCTAAGTGGTCCACTTGGTGTTTCAGATTTGGCAGCCCCCCCACATATCACATGGCTTACAGTGTATTCCTCCACCATCCCCGACCCTTGTATGTAATTATGCCCTTTTTTGTTGTCTTCTGTATGCGTGACACTTTGTATTCTGAGCAGTGCAAGTATACTGTGCTAAACTGCATGTGTGCAGTCAGTCTTCTTTCTAGTCTGTGTATGTACTGCAGACACTGTCCAAATCCCTGACTTAAACACACTTATTAATGAGTACAATGGTGGGAAGGTGAAGCCTGGAGAGATACTACAAAACAGGCATACCATACATCCAAGTAACTAGTAAAAAAAGTAATGTTGTGATTCATGACGTAATCATAAATCGTGATTTGTGACCGTGAAGATGAAGAATGTGATTTGTATCATGAGTGACCCGTGATGATGGTCCTGACTTAGAAATGCATATTAATGAGTACAGTGTTCATGCAGAATTATGCACCACACCTGTCCAGTGCTCTGAAGGGAAGCCAAAGAAACAACTGTGACTTAAATTAGAGATGGAGATTGAGTCCTAAAGAGATGCAAATGTACAGACAGATTAAGATTGCACTGTGCACTGAAGAGATGCAGATGCAAAGGCACAACACCTAACCAGTGCTCAACATCAGAAATTCAGATCTGGAAAATAATTCCTTTGCTGGTTGGGGTGGGATGCGGGGGGCGGGAAGAGTACTGCACTGCTGCAGTAACAGTCACTAGTACTAGTAAAGATACCACAAAGAAGTACAAAAATTACACAGCTGCAGTGGATAGCAGGTTCACATTGCTGAAATTATGTGGCACAATAAAAGGTGTCTGATTTGATGACACACGTCACACACACACACTAAGTAATGCGTAGCAAATTGAAAACTTCAGTAATATAACCACATAGTTTAAACAAACTAAAATTATGCACTGCTGCACCACAACAACCAGCAAAAAAAATGTCAAGAATTATTGAAAATATTACTGTGTGTACATTAACACAGTTATACAAGAAAAATATCACCAAAACAGAAAGCACTGTCTTTTTCTCCAAGTTAATCTACCTACTCCACAGATACGCCCCTCCCTCAAAGCACACTTCCACTGTCTCTCAGTACACAGACTGAATATTGTACATTAACATTCAAAATCCACACACAAAATACAAACGCCATGATATGAGCACAGGAGGGTTTCATAATCGATGAACTAAAGTTTCAGCAAAACAAATGACCCAAAAAGGCTTTTTTAACAGCTTTTAGAAAGTTTGAATCGCAGAGAGCTCTCAGAGCAGATTGTCTCCTACAGCTTCATACACACACTACCCCAAACTGAGGCTGTGCAGAACAATCTAGAGCCCATGTGACCCGAAATCCCATGAATCACTACACAATTCTCCTTTGGAGCTTAAAAACAAGGTGAAGTGAGGCAGAGTACATTGTTTTCAATGTACTTTGCCTTAAGAATTGGTGGCATAGTGGTTTGGGAAGGCGGAATAGCAGCAGTCATTGTTTCAATGGACTTCACCGTTACCCGATACTCTTATGATACTCACCCCGCATTGTGGAACTCTCTTCGAATTCACCTTCACTCTGCGAATCACTTCGCAGATTGAATTGGGGCCATTAGTCCAAGTCAGCCATCCCCTGTGTTATCAAGAACACTCAGGGAAAGGCAGGATAGTATCGTTGCTGTGATGGCTGCTGGCCTGTGTTCACTGCATGGTGCTGCCCATCTTAGGGAAACTTACAGCATTTAGATCTAGACCAATCAGTTTGGAGTTGAGCTTGGCTGGGGGTCAGGACCAGGTCTTGTGGGACAGTGGTGGGTTGGGAGACTTGGTAGGGGTGGCGGGCTGTGGACCGTCATTAGGGAAGGGGGTCAGATAATGAATTACAGCAGCATGCACTGTGCACTGCATGGTATCAGTTCAGTTCAGGAATCAAGAGGATAAGATGGAATGGTAATGGTCAACAGAATACAGTAGCATGCATCACAGCCAAAAGAGGCCGGGGGAGGGCTCCCCAGCAGCAGCGGCAGACAGAAGAGGAAATGTCAGACACCCACCACAGCAGCAGCAGTAACATTAGATAAGAACAGTCATGGGAAAACAAGGATGGAGAAAAGGAAGGGTATGTGGATCTAGTTATAACTCTAATGTATGTGATATTGGGTTGGGGGAGGTTTTAAATTTATTTATTTATTTAGACTATGGTAACCAAGTGGAGCCCAATGGGATAGAGGCCATTTACAGCGGCAACCTGGAAATTACACAAGACAAGACAGGGGTACAGCGAGAGAGAGAGATAAGCAAGTGAAGAATAACATTCCAGTTCAGTTAAAAGTTACATTTTTTTAAGGTCAAGAAGGTACTGTTTGTATAAATGAATGACCATAGAGATTTTCCCTACTTCTGGTGGGCTGGTGAGGTATTCCAGAGTTTGGGATCGATATGTGTAAAGAATGCTGATGCACTGAGGTTCTGAACTGGGGAACTGACAGTAAATTAGCTGATGCTGGTCGGAGTGACAGAGACCTGTTTGGGAAACAGCAGATTGGATAAACATGGGGCAGTGCTAGGAGCAAGGATTTTATAAATGGTGCTGCCCAGCAAGTAGTCAAGCCTGGATCAGGGGATAACCATAGACAAGTAAAGATTAAGCAATGATGCATCCTTCTATCAGCATCAGGGGCAAAATACCCTATCCGATTGTACAGAGACATGAGCCTAATCATTTCCCTGTGTGACAAGGAGGTAGAAAGAATGAGACCATAATCCAGGAGGAGGAGGAGAAGGAGAAAGCTATGGTTTGCAGCAACTAAACTGGCTTTGTCAGTCGACACTGCTTAACTCTATAAAGTACCCATGTTTTCCATTCAGCTGAACGGTGCTATCAACCTGGTGAAGTCTGAAGGATAAAACAGGATTAAGGTGGACACCTAAATATTTAAAACTGCTGACAATCTCCAGCTTTGTACCAAGTTTTGTGCAACTGGATTTTTTTTCAGAATTAGGATTTTTGTCCTCAAAATCCAAGAATCTGAACTCTGAAGAAAACAAACACCCAAATCTGACAAAATCCAATCCGAGAATAGAATTCTGATCTGCCCTAGTGTGTGTGTGTGTGTGTGTGAATGCAGATGTAATGTGTGTGAGAGGCAATGGGAGTGAAGGCCAAGGGAGCAAGGGATAAACATGTTGGCGAGGCTCCTGAGAAATAACAATACATACTGAACAATACATCATAAACATGGAAGCAATTTCTTCTCCTTGCCTGACATGCCTCACCCCCAATCACAGCTTACAGCAGGAAGCCAGCAGCACCTACTGTACAAGCTGCTGGGGCTCCTCTGCCCAGTAAAGGGTCTTGAGCCAGGTCATCCTAATTCCAAAACAAGCTCACAGACAGTCTTTTGAAATTGCTACAGCAAAGTCTTTTGAGGCAGGTGGTCTTGGTTTCATCCCGGCTCCCAGTCACTCTGTGCTCTAAACGTTAAAGAAAAGGGTCTCTATAAACTCAGCGTTTGAAGTGCCATATGTATTTTTTGCAGTATTGGTTACCATAATGCAGAGCAAATTTATCTTACAGTATTTCTATTGGAAGTGCAAAATTGCACTGCTTTTTTATGAGGCAGGGTTCACTGAATTCAAAATAAAACTCCCAGACAATGTTCTGTAAGCATTCTTAAAACAGTTTAATCTAGTTACTTTTTTTAAGCATTCTCTTTATTCCTTGTCTAGATTAAATCATCTAATGTAATATCTTCTCCCTGCTTGAGCTGAACTTTGCAATTTTATTCTTGTTAAATCATGCTGATGAAACATAAGCTGGTGCCTGTAGTTGGGCAACTCTGCTGCTAATATTATAAGAGCAGTATTCCAGCAGCTGTAGTACCTTTACTGGGACAGACTAAATGTATTGTTTCTGTATTTGTCTGCCTGTTACTTTTTCATTTCTGTGTTTAACAGCAGCCTTTATATGTTATCGGATGCTGTTATGACTGGGTTACAAGGGTTACAAAGAAAACAACATTCTAAGCCTGTTTTTTCAGTATGTAAGCCATTTGGTTTATATGTACATTTGGGCCAGCCTAGTTGCACCCTAGTAGAATTACCTCTCTTTATGCTAGTGACGTGGGTTTGAGTTGTGTAGGGGATGGCGGGGGGGGGGGGTTGAGCATCCCATGGATGGTTCTCCCCCTCAAGAAGGAGGGACAATGTATCCTGCTAATTGTCTGACACTTGCTGCAGCACTTAGCCTGAGGCTCTGCTGAGAACATAAGAATTTGCTGGCAGAAGCATACCATGTGGTCCATCTAGTCTGCCAGGGTTTTCTACCCCCCACTATCAATTTGTCTTGCTAAGATGACTATGCTGTCTATCCCATGCCTGTCTGAATTCACTGACTGTGTGATAGACACTGATAGTACATGTGCACACGTCTACACATGTGCACATACATCACTGCAAATCAGCTACCCTGCGGGAACCCTGCTGCCATAAGCAATACTGACACCCCACCTCCACAGGCTCATGTACCACTGATGTGGCTCCCCACTCACCGTATTCAGTGGTCCATCATTATAGGGAGAACCTCAGGTTCCAGCCAATTTGTGCGCTATACCAAGGGTTTGTTATAAGGAAGGATCAAGGTTTTACTGTTTAATTCTACCACTGTCTGTGGGAGGACAAATAGTGAAAGCAGCATCTTAGAGCAGTAAAACTGAGGGCAGTAAACCACAAGAAAAGCATGATCCATGAGCATCAGTTGTATGTGTGTGCCAGGAGGCACACTGCAGCCATAGATAAAAAATTGACCAGCAAAGCTGACAGTGCCCCTTTAAACTCAGCGGCGGCAAAAATGGAACCCCAAGCAAGGCTTGAGGCAGTTTCATTAAAAAAACAAACAAACATGGTTCAGTCATGATTGCCGGGCTTTGATAATGGGACATTAGGAATAGGAAGGCTGAAAGAGAAAGACTGGCAGTGTAATAGAGGACAGGAATAGCTGTGATGGATCGCATTGTTTTCATCAATTAACACCTACTAAGGATTAAGTTGAAAACAATGGGAGCCATCACAGCTATTCTCTATATCCGAGATTCACTATAACGAGGGACGTTATGGTGAAGGGAGCACTGTATATGGTCCTGAGTAAATGTTTTCTAAGGCCTGAGTCAATGAGAAGGTGGGTGACAGGACTGGGGTGCTGTCCGGGGGTGGGGGTAGAGAGGAGGAAAGGTAAGATTAAAATAAAAGGTTTACATGTATGTTCACTGTTTTCAGTGAAACCCTCTTACAAGAATATCCCTATTATTAGAACATTTTTGCTTGTCATTTATCACCAGACTCTGTCTATGGAACCAAAATGGAATCCTGGGCAAAGCCCACACAAAAAAACAACAATTCCCAGTAGTTTTTGCAAAATTCAGCTCATATATAGTATATCTATATATTTTTAGGTATTTTTTCCTGAATTCCATCTGCTGATTTCCCCAGCCCCATAACCCTGAGGTCACTGGGTCTTACCACAGCCACCTTCCCAGGGCCCCCCCCACCAGGTTCAAATGGGTTCTCCAACCACTGCCATATACAGTACACCAGATCCAGTTCTAGCTGACCTACCCAACTGGTTGGGCATGAGGCCTGTGAGTTGTGGGCGCCATCCTGCCGCTAGCATTTCCTCCTGTACTGTCCCCTGGGAGATGTGGCATGCAATGGAGTCATGCCACATGACACGCACTCCTGCATGACGTGTGTAGATGTCTGCCCCATGTGTTGGCCTGGGCTGCCTTTCCCCCAGCTTCCATTAGGGGCTACTAGACAAGCACTGGGATCTGCCCACCCTCCCCCAAGAGGAAGAAAACAGTCCTATGGATGATCGATCCTCCTCCTCCTCCTCCTCCTCCTCCCCCCCACCTGACCCTCTGATGTCACAAACTCACTTTTGAACCCAGGTCACTGGCATCACAAGTGATAGCACTACCACTGCACCAGTGGTCTGGCATATATTCAGTTTTTTTTTTATTTTACTGTACCTTCTTCTGAATCCCAACATTCTGTAGATCTGATATGAAAGCATGTTTTTTCATAAAACTTTTCAAAACAAAGAACTTAGGAAATGACGGCAGATAAAGGCCTCCTGGCCCACCCAGTCTGCCCAAGCTTGTTTAATTTTGGACAGGCAGCAGCAGAAAAGGAGCTGAGGGAGAGATTAAACCTGCATGTCTTGTGATGGGGGTCTAGAAGTTACTTGGAGGGGGTGAGACTATAATTGCCAGCTGGGTGGAGTTAAGCCATTGTGCACAGCACAGGGAGTGTTACTGAAAAGCAGCAGTGCTGCGTCCAAGTCCTGCTGTGTGGGCACTATATGAATAATATATATATATATCTATATATCTTTACAACTGAGGATGGATGTAGACCTCAAATAAATAACATTGTAACAGGGAGACTGGTGAAACAGTACAGGGGGTGTAGCCAGAAATTTCTGTTTTGTACACACAATCTCCAGCAGTTACACCCCACCCATTAAAAAATGTAGACATCCTCTCCAAATGGTACCCCTTTCCAAACAAGTCAGATTGTATGTCAGATGATTCATCTAATCTCTAAACAGGCTTTACATGTATCTGTGTCCTAAACAACAGAAGTTTAAACAGAGACACTCCTCAGTGGCCTACACTAACCCAAATACTACAGATTAGAATGAAAATGTTAACAGAAAGGCATACAGTTTGTGACAGGCACTCAACAAAACTGTACACAAATGTGTACAATGAGTATGCCTGTCTACACCCTTAAAACAGTAACCTGATACAAAAATAAACAGAACAATATAAAAATGAAACTGGACTAGCCTTGTTGATACCAGCCAAATCTTGTTTAATTATTCACTAGCCATGTGTACCAAATTAGGGTTTTTCTGGGGAAGTTTTTCATCTTTCATTCTTATAATTAATTTCTTATGTTAATAAGAGATTAAAAAAAGACAGTAAATAACCCATTCCATGAAGAAGCCTGTAACAAGCTGAGACAGCAGTCCCCTCCTAAAATACACATATTGAGTCATATCTGGGGCAAGCTTCTGAACAAACTTCTGGCTTTCTGGGTAAAATCCCTTTTAATAGGCCGACTTCGTGGTGCTGAGTGAAGGAGTTCGCTCGGCACGCTGGCGACCTGGGTTCGCGCCTCGAGCCCAGGTACCAGGAGCGGAGACCGGCAAGGGAGAGGTTCTACAAGCGTCCATTGGACACTTCCCTCCCGGGGGGGGTGGTATTTGCCTGGGAACCTGTGGGTGGATTGGTGGAGAGCTTGGGGACTTGTGGCCTTGACATGCCCCTGGGACGCCCCCGCTCCAGAAATACCCTGCATGCTTACACAAGGCCAAGAACTGCGATAGCTGGGGCACAGAAAAATGGAAAAATTACACCTGGGCCCCTGCCACCCAAAGCCCCGGAGCCAGCCCAGATCCAGCCCCTCAGAGCACCTGGGATGCAAAGATCGGCTGTAAGGCCATTCTCCCCCAGAAGAGAGGGACCCTCCCAGCATAGGGATATGCCGGGCTACCCAAGGTAGGCTGCAATTGGGACTGGGAGTAGGTGGCAGGAGGTCGGAGGGAGGCAGGAAGGTGTTGGTGCTGCGAAGGAGTCGACGGTCGGGGTGTGTGGGAGGCGCACAAATAGATAAAACAAAAAAAAAAATCCCTTTTAATTTCCTGCAGCTACATCCAGCTCTTTATTTAATTCCACCTAGCATATATTAAACCATTTCCACCATCTGAAATTTATTTTCTCCAGCAGTATTAAAATTACTTCCAGTTTTTCTTTAACAGTTTAGTAAAGTTATATAATTTATCTCTGCAGTGCCATTAAAATTGTATAATCTATAGAAAGTTGCACATTACAGTCCTTGCCAATCTAAAAGATTCCCTTATATGTAGCAAGTAATTTTAACAGAATTCCACATAAATTAATATTTTCACAATAGAAATTCATGGAAATGTTAAATACCACATTTTCTGACAACCATGGAGTGAGAGTTTCTATAACATATAGTGTGAAAACATAGTGAAGTAATAACCTTTTTAACAGTGCTGGGCACCTTACGTTTGTTTCACTACCTGTAATAAGTGTAGTGACGTGTACCCGGTCCACCAAATTTGCAAATTAATTACTCTTTTCAAGGAACAATTTGAGGCAGAAGGAATAACTTTACATCAATATGAGTTGTAATCCCACTGCTTTCTACATAGAAACATAGAATTTGACAGCAGATAAGGACCGCTTGATTCACCTAGTCTGCCCATTTTCCTACCTAACAAATAAGCTGCAGATGCTAGTTAGCCAACAGCTAACTTCCTCCTACACACCACTAGTACTGCCTTATGTCTGTCCCATGCATTCTTGAATTCCCCCACTGTTCTTGACTCCATGACCTCCTCAGGGAGGCTGTTCCATGCATCCACAACCCTCTCTGTGAAAAAATGCTTTCTCATATTACCTCTGAGCCATCCCCCCTCTATCTTCAAGTTGTGCCCTTGTTCTTGCACATCTCTTTTTCTGAAAGATGCTACCCTCTTGGACTTTGTTGATTCCCTTGAGGTACTTGAAAGTTTCTGTCATGTCCCCTCTCTCCCTTCTTTCCTCAAGGGTATACATATTAAGCTCCTTTAGTCTTTCTTCATATGTCTTCTGGTGCAGACCCTGTCTTATCTGAAGACAACTCTCTAGCTTCATTTTTTAAACAAAGCGCTGGCCCATAAGGGACTTACAGTGGGTAGTAGGCTGCATACTAAATAGAAGATGGCCACACCACCACTCCTGATTATTTGATAACTGGGGACATAGCAAGCTACACGCTGGCTTTGTAGGGATGCCACTGGTGTGTGGTCAAAATCAGAAACAAACACTATCCATTGCACCATAAAGTTACTGTAAAAGTACCACAAAAACTCTCAGCTTTAAACAAGCCTTTTCATTTTTCAAGAAAAAAAATAAAGGTTAAAGAGTTTATTAGTACTTCCTCTCTGTGTTCATTCATTGTCATTCTTGTCATCACAGAATTTTTAAATTGGCAATTTCTTTTTTTACAGAACGAGAATAAAGTTTGTCTTTCCATTCACAAAGTTGTGCAGAATGAGAATTTATTAGTACCGTACTTCCTCTCTGAGTTCATTCATTGTCATTCTTGTTTTCAGAGTGGGGGGCTGGGCAAGGCTAAACAAGTTGAAGACTCTTCATTGTATCAGCTGGTGATCTGCACATTCACAGGAGATTCTTCACTTGTTCATCAGGCTGTCATGTACTGTTCTCCTTTCAGACAATTCATAGTTAGCAAAGTCTTACAGACAGCTGCAAGGAGCAATAGCAGAACACACCACTCATTCATTGACTGTAAAAAAAAAAAAAAATCATGTTTAAGCCCCAAAAGCATTTCCGTGTGACAGTGGCAAAATGCTTCCTAACTTTGGCCCAAACAGGAGCTGGTCTTCAATGCAGACCAGCCCTAAAAATGAAATCAATTACTTTTTTCTAGTTTAGGTTCGCTGTTGTTCTTTCCTTCCTCTCATCTCACCCCGAACAGGGCCCACAGCTAACTCCCCATTCTAATCTCCCGTCTCCTCTAATGAAATGACACTGAGTTACATTTGATAATAACCAAAGGTGCCAGTCTGATTGTTTTTGGGAAAGTGTAGGATTTGAACCAGTTTACAAATATTATACAAACACAGACACCCATCTTTACAGACTAGAGTCATTAATGACAAAATTAGCAAAATGTTTTAAACACTGAATACATTACATGTATAATGATGATGAATCTAAGGGTGCCAAAAATATATTCATGCTAAAAAAAATCTAATGATTTTTTTTCTGACTAACAGATAATGCTACTATAACTAATTCATTTTGAGACAATAACTTTTTTTATTAAATGTTTACCACTTTGTACCATTTATTTGAAAAGTTACCAACTAATGGATTTCCATTATAGGTTGAACACAGGTCTGCAGAAATGTGAAATGCCAGATTTGTCATGTACATTTTGCTGGCCAGTCTGATTATTTTTGGGAAGGGGTCAATGATCTAAACCAGTTCAAAGCTGTCACACTAACTGTGGCCAGCCAATACCCCATTATTGTTAGTTCCTCCCTTGCCTCCCTGTGACACTTACTTCATCCTTGCTTCAACCCAACTTTTCCTGTAGTACTTGTATTCCAGGCTTCCTCATCACTATATCTACAAAAGATCCACAGCACCCCTTGAATATGAATCTATTCTTAATGGGTCTCTCCCACCCAAAGGACTGTATGTGTAAGAGGGGCATGAAGCACGGCACCATCCAGGGGCAGATTGAGACTTGGGATGCCAGAGTTGGTGTGCCCTGCAAAGGATAGGCCTGTGGGGTTAGTGGGAACAGCCATCATCGAACATTAGGGACAGCATTTTCCTCCCCAGGGATACAGGGCCCTGATATCAAGATGTTCCTCTGAACATCAGTCATCTCCTGTTTCTATCCCACTGAAGGTACATTTGCACCATCTATGACCTCCACCTACTTCATGTAGCAGTTTGAGAAAATCTTCCCCTGATTCAGGGAGGAATCAATCAGTCAATATTCTATTTAACCAGGCAATACATCATCGAGCACGCTCATTTTCAAAGTGGCCCTGGACAAGGACAAACAAATTACAGGAAAATCAATCACAAACACAGTATCAGGCTTGAAAACAATATACACAAAGTAATGGGTCTTATGGATTACCAGCTACATCAACCTAAGGACAATACTGCTAAATTTGCACACTAGGGTAGAGATAAACAGGCCTCATGGTGCACCCAGGAATAGAAAAAGCAATCACAGAGAGTAGCAGGAAGGGAGAGGGAGGGGGAAGGCTACTGCAGCTGGGAAGATTAGCAGCAGACGGCAACTGCTAGCATTGAAAGGGCAAGGTTGCAGCTGAAAAGTCACAGGAGCAACTGATATTTATTACGGTCACTTATAACATTTGCAGGATGCCTTCAGATAACAAGCTATCAGGAGTTTGAAGGTGAAGGGACCCTGAATAGAGGTAAACTTTAAAGATCTTTGCATAGTATTTCATAGGGAAGGGAGGGAGAAGTTAATAGCAGCTGAACCATGCCTCATCTTTATTCTAGGTACATTAAAAGTAATTAATGAGAATTGTCTCAAACCATACGACCCTTTGGCATACTCATATATACTAGCAATATAGACTGGCAGGTTATCAGTTAGTGCCCTGTGTTACATGAGGTCCCTGCACCCTGATTGATACCCCAGAGGTACACTGTAGACAACTAGCATTTAGGTATATACAGTATTATACTAACATATAGGGCTATGGACATCTACTGTACAAAAGCAGATGTCAGTATATTTATGCACGTGATTGCTATATGCTTTATTTTCAAATACATATATGTATTTCTTGCTTGCAAGATGTAAGGGCACTTGCATCCTTGTAGTGTTATGATGTATGAGTCTGCACTGCCATCTTCTGATTATTTGTATAATTACATGGCTACATACACAGACTGTACTTTCATTGTTCACACAAAGTGATGACTATAACAAAATTGTATAATGTTATCTAGAACTGTGGAATCACCTCTAATTTAGCCAATAGGGCTCATCTCTGTAACTAGAAATGTATCTATCTTACAGTAACTATAGTAACTATCTTAGGTATATAATGTAAGACATTACATCTTCTACCTCAGAGAGACCTCGGAAACCCCTGAGATTTCTAAGCTCCTCGAGGTATAGGGAATGCATAGCATTGGCTCCCAGTTCTTAATGGTAAGAACTGCTTAGGGCAACTGTAATTTTTCCTTTGGTAGTAATACATATGATTTATTACTCTTATGCAACTTGTTTGTGACTTCTTTGCATCTCTATCACAGCCTAGAACCTGAGGTGGAGGGCTTAGACCTACTGACAATTAACTATCGTGTGCAGGCAATTTTGGAGTTTGCAAGGTTCTCACTTGTTGCAAATAACTTTTCCCTTCTCAACAGGGACTATAGGTGTGCACACCCACAACACCTATCCTGTTTTTCAGCACTCCATGACTTCTTGCAAAGTCTCGCTGCTTACTGGGTGTGGTCGATGCCAACTCACCACACCCCCAACAGTTTTGAATTGCAAGCTTACGAGAGTACAGTAGCCCACCTGTTTATAAGTGCACCTGTTGTGGATCGATACACAATACGGCGCATCTTTTTACAGGTTGATTTTACATTCCTTCCCACTACCGGTACAAATGGCCACTGTATCAAATATCTGCGTAAACTTGAGATTCGATGTCTCTAACTTCCTTGCCTCCCATAGAGGATGGTCTGACTTCAAGCTGAATGCAAGTCAATCTGACATCCCTGTGCTGGGGATTTCAACCCAGTACTCCGAGACAAGACAAACAGCCAGAAAGCATGAGGCTAAAGGGTTGTTGGCCATGGCTCTGTTTGCTGCTTTGAAAGTCTCTGAAGCAAAGCTTAAAACCCTTGAACTGCAGATCTCATCCCTTAAGCAAGAGATGGGAGTGCAGGGCATCGAATGTTTGAAATGTGAGCAGGATTTGGAATCAGCTCTCCAGACCCTGAGAAATAAAAAGGATTCACTTTTGCATTGTTCTGTTCAGGAAAATGAGCAGGAACTTGGTATGATGAAGCAGGAATGTAAAAGTTTGAGATGGGACAAGAGGCAGGCATTGCAAATGAATTATGTATTAGGTAGAACTAATGATTTGATCCATGATGAGTTGGGAGAACTCCAGGATGAGATAAACCAGGTACGTAATGATTTAGGAATAGCTGCTAGGGACAATCACGAATCGAGCACCACATATAGAGTATTACAGAAACAGTTACAGCAGGGTGTGGAACGGAGTATTGCAAAAGTTAGTCATGATGAATGTGAATGCAAAATGGTGAAACTGGGCCATCAGCGAGAGGTTCTGGCTGGTCACATCAAAGTGATGGGTGGTGTAGCCCCCATCCTGATGACGTCATCTGAAGAGGAGGAGTCGGATGATGACATTTCCCAGTACAATGCCCAGTCACACCCCTACTGTGGCTTAGTGACCCCACCCCACCATCCACAACATGGCAGACCCTCGTCACACAACACCACATCCCTACGTCATCAATGGCATGATGACCATCATGAACAATGCCAACATGGCGACTCCCATGATGGGGGGAGCAGGCCCAGGCTTAGTCCCAATGGCACTACCAATTTTTTCTGTGGACAATAGTGAAGAGATAGAAAAAATGATTGCTAATGCCTTAGGCACTGTGACCCTTCCCGAGAGAAGCAAGCAGACCCTCTGAACGCAGATCAGACAGATGCTGCAGGAGAGTGCTACTCAGGAACAGATGGTCCATACTGTGGCTGATGCCACAGCTCAGGCAGCCCTCCAGTGCACCCGAGACAATCCACCTGTGAAGATCATCCCAGTAATCCCCTACAAATGGTCCACTCTGTTCAGCAGATATCTGATAGCATTGGTCGGATGAGCCTGCCCGACAACCTCAGTTGCCACTAGGAAAAGGTGTATTCCAAATGTGAAATGCTTAGTGTCACTGCAGACTTCCAAGTCCAGCTCCTACGCCAGACCATTGATAACTAGCCTATGGGTGAAACTCCACGATGCTATCTGGCAGGATAGAAATGCCACCTTTCATGAAGTCACACCTGAACTCATTACCGCTCATAACTCAGGTGTGGTAGGAGTGATGCTCGCATACCCAGCAAACATGATTTATTACTCTTATGCAACTTGTTTGTGACTTCTTTGCATCTATATCATCACCAAGAACCTGAGGTGGAGGGTTTAGACCTCCTGACACCTGTAAAACCAGACCAGGGAATTTGTTTGTCTCCTCAGCATAAGGGAAGACCAACCCATCTCCTCATACAGAAGACAGTGATGGGTGCATGGGAGTGAGTTCAGGATAAATCTCAAGGCATGGTGAAAGAGAGTGTCCAGTTTACTGATCTCCGAGTCTGGACAGTGGCTGTAGAGAAAGTCAGCATAGCCAAGCAGTGGCAAAAAGGTTGCTTGGACTAGTCTTTTTCTAGCTACAAAGGTGAGGAGGTGCATAATGCGAAAGAATATACCTAGTTGTTGTCTTAACTTTTTTGTTAACTTGTTAAGGTGAAAAAAAAGTTGAGCCTGTTGTCTAGCCAGAATCCCTGGTATCTGAAATTATCCACAATTTCCAGTTATTCACCAAGTAAGATATGGATCTGATGGGTGATTGATGATCCTAGGTCCTGGGAAGCATGTGGTGAAATGATCATGACTTTAGTCTTTTTGGCATTGAGAAGAAGCTTGAGCTTTAGGAGGTTTTGCTGCGGTATGACAAAATTCATGCTGTAGTTCATTGTGAGCTATGTCTAGGGAAGAATTAGTGGTGTAAAGGACCATATCATCTGCGAATAAATGTACATTAGCTATATGTAGGTGGAAGTCAATATTTTTGCTGTAAAATGCAAAGAGTATAAGGCCCAGGATGAAGCCTTGTGGTACTCCTCACGGTAGGGCTTTTAAAGGGGACAAGTCCCCAAGGGCTTTAATTTGCTGCATTCTGTTAGTGAGATAACATGTAAACCATTATAAGTCAGTGCTATCTAGACCAAGGTTGCTCAACGCGTCCAGCAGAAGGCCATGGTCCTCTGTATCAAAGGCCTTGCTGAGGTCTAGGAAGGGTGCAAATACATGTTTTTTTTGCATCCAAGGCATTTTGCTAGTCCATAGACACTTTAGCTATGGCAGAAACTGTGCTGTGTTTGGCTCTAAAACCGGACTAGGCTGGGGTTTGAAGATTTTCAGATTCAAGGTACTTCTCTGAGCTGGGAATTAACAATTTTTTCCAGAAGTTTTCAAAGAGTCAAAAGTAGAGAAATAGGCCAATAGTTGTTCAAGTAGCTGGGGTCACCAGACTTGAAGAGAAGAATAATGTGTAAAACTTTCCAGAGCAGAGGTATCCCACCCTGTCCCAGAGAGGTATTACATAAGTTGGTAATCGGGGCAGTTACGTAATAGCAACCAGTTTTCAGACAGAATGGATCTAGATGGTCAGTGCCGGCACTCATTTTAGTATCCTGTGGCAGTAAGAGGTCTTTCACTTGTTTAAAGATTACTGGGTGAAAACTGAAGGAAGCAGATCTCAGATTTGAGTCAGAGCTGGAGCTTAAGCTAATAATGTCCAATAAGATTCTTGATCTTCCCCTGCCAGCCTCTTGCGTTGGTGTTTTTCAGTTGCAAGGGGAATCTGGGCCACTAGCATTCTTAGTGGACCCCTGCTGCTCTGCACAACATACAACATCTGCCCACAGTAAGAGGCAGGATTGTTCTGAGCCATGCTCAGCAGATGGATAGGGCATATGTGCATCACCCTTTAAGGGATAATGGCTACGGGAGGAGCACAAGCAATATAAAAGGGGCCCCTGTGGCCTGGCAAAAGAAGTGTACTGGAGTTCTTCATAGGAAACAGGGGTGAGTGACCCCAAGTGCTAACCAGCTCACTAGCTACAGGGGAGGTGGCATTGCATCCCAGCTGCACTCGCTGGGTGGGTCAGCTCTTGGCATGGGCAAAGAATCAGTGCACTGCCTTATGCCAAGGTGCTGGCCAAGGTACCATTATAGGCATGGCAGCTTTGTGGCTTGGTGTTGGGGTACTGATATGCTCCACCTGCTTATACCAATACAATGCAACCCTCGCTGCCCAAGGGTGGTACAATATATAGAGACTTTGCTTGGTGAGGGAGTCACACTGTACATCTGCAGTCCTGCCATGTGCCAGGACAGACCTCAGGTGCTCTAGATGTTCTCAACACAGGACAGCAGGTGGAATTTGAACATGTTTGTTCCCGTGCAGTTGAGATACTTAGAGGGATCTTTGGAAGTGTGAAGAGTCTCAGTGGGTATTCCCTCAAAGAATGCTGCCTAATGGCCTTAAGGTCTGAAAAATATTCTCTGAATATGGATTTTGATACTATGAATAATGGGAGTTTACTGGTAACTACACAGTCAGACATCCAAGGAACTGGAGTGTGGAAGGGAGTCTGGACTGAAGCTGCACATAGGGTAAAAGTAGGACAGTGTCTCTGAGAATGTGGGGAGGGTCACTGAAAAGACAAGCTTGGTACTTGTGGCCATTCAAGCCTGGCAGTCACTGGGAGGATGGGCTAGGAGGTGCTGCAGCAAGTGGAACTCCGGCTGATGTGCACCCTGCCAATTGTGTGAGGGCATCAGAGGTTCCAGGGAACCAGCACACGGTGTACATATGCCAGTCCAGTGGGTCCAGCAGGCAAGAGAATCTTTAGTCCTGAACATTAGGGTACCCTGCCATTTTATTTGTTCAAACCCAGCTGAAGGAAAAGGAACAGTTCAAAGGTGCAAAATATGGTAAAAAAGGGAACAAGATTTTCCAGGTTTAAAAATACAGTAGTTAAGGTGGGACTGGGTACATTTTAAAGGCTTGAATATGCCCATCAGAACAGGAACCAGGAAAGACCAATAAAATGTCACAGGTCATACCATGGAGATCAAGCTAGTACATGGATCTGTATGGGAACCATAAGTAAATGTGTAAAAGTCAAATAATTTGGGTCTCTGTGACCAGAATGAAGTAACTATTTTCAGTAAAGGAAAGTCAGGAGGTTTAGAATCCTTGTGTTAGCGTAATTATTTCCATCTACCAAAAGGCGCCATTGTTCCAGCAGCCCCAGAGGAAAAGAGAAAGGTGAATTTGTTAGCATAATTGTCCTAAGAGGATCTAATGAGATTAACACTGAATTACCTCTAGGTGGAAGAATACCATGGGCCATGGGCCATGCCTCCCCCATCAGGGCCAAAGTCAGGTCTGACTGTGCACAGAAACAGTGGAGCAAATGGAGTCCCATCTGGAACTGAAGCTCCATAAAAAGGTCAGGAGGACTAGGAATGAGAATGCGTGAAACAAAAATAAATATATTTCTTTGCAACTGGGCAGGAGAGGTAGTGGGTTTCAGGCACTTGAAGTGTTAGTGTGAATTGACCAAGATGCTGCACAGGAGAGTAATCAAGGCAGAAGAGCCAGGCCTAGAAAAAAAGGTTTATGGCACATGACTGTGGCTGTGGGGTCAAATTTTTGGACAGTGTAAGAACAGGGCACAAGTTTTCTGCCTGGCGACAAGGACACAAAAAGTGTGCACTCGTGGACATTAGCCTGCCACTAATGGCAGTGTCAAGATTTGCTGGGGGAAATGGCCCTTGCCGTGAAAGAGCATGATTGGATGCTTTCCATGCTGCCAAGTATGAGAAAGTTTAGGTGAGACATTCTGCACCTTAAAGGTTTTCAGTTAGACTCTTTGTCATTTGGCTGCAAGGTGGTACTGGATCCCCATTGTATGGGGAGTAAAGGATCATCCGCTATAGTCTGCAAGTAGAAACAAGATCAATTCTCCCAGTGCCTCGAAAAGGGAAGATGTGGCTATAGTGCTCTGGTCAGCTTTCTGCACAGTGAGGTTAGAGTACTGTGCATGAATATTTCCTGCTTTGAAAATGTCCACAGATGCTAGCAATCTGATCATGGTAGTTATGGTGAGGATGCTTACGTCATCACAGTGGGAGCAACAATGTATGGAAGGGACTGGGACGAGCATGCCATGTGCAGTTGGACCCTGTAATGTTGCTGATGTAAAGCCTTATGGTTGAAATAAAGAGAACATCCAGCTGTACCAACAATGCAGACCTGAAGTCTTGGATTGTGCCCATGGAAACCTTAAGACACGCTAGTCTGTGCTCATGCCCTGGGTCTACTCAGAGAAAGAGGCCCTTACAGCACTCAAGGACTCTCCAGAGCCAGCACAGGTGGATCTGGCACACTCATCAGCAAGCAATGAGACAATCTCTATTGACCTGCCACCTAGGCAGAACCGGGAATGAGAACTACCAGATCCAAATGGCCTGCAAGGGGACAAGCTGGTGTGGATGGAATGGTCCAACCAGCACCAGCTCCTTTTCAGGCTTATAGAAGGGGTTGTTTGATTTTCTCAGTGGTGGACTGCATCACAGTGCCAGGCTCCATATAACACACTTTGTACTGTGACTGTAATGACACCATCAGGAGGGGACTAGGAGGAAATCCACTACCAACAGAGGAGGTGAGTGGGGAGTCTAAGGCACTGAATACCAGCTCAGAATGAATTTGGGAAAACTGTCAGCTCAGTCCAAATCATGCAAGAGATTCACCTAACTGTCATAGTCACCACCTGAGGGGTGGGGACGCAGCCATCAATACTTGAATAGCCTAGAAATTGTGATCTTGCCACCTGAATCAGATGAACGTAAGAATTTGGTTGGAGCCTGGGTCAGGTGTGGCTGATTTAATGAGACTGTGCCAGATTGACAAAAAGGTGACAATGTGGGCATCTGGAAGATGGAGGTACCAGTTCCACTACTACCTGAAGTGGCTTGGTAGACTGTGGAGAGACTCTGCAATGGATAGCTCTTAGAGGAGGTGAAAGAAAAGCTGCTACATGTACCGTTTCCAATGGAGGAGCAGAAGGAGGCCAAAATTCAGAACATCCTAGACCTGTGGGAAATGATCAGTGGTATCTAGTTGTACCATGTGATTTACTGTACAGCAACTTTACAGTCCTCCCAGAGGTAGCTGGAGACATGGAATAACCAAGAGATGGTCATAAAGCCTTATCCCACTACTACAGGGACCAAGATTTCAAATGGTCCTGAAAATGGATGGCTGCAATTAAGTGACTGTCGGACCGTCATTGCTGACCTGCAGGGAGTGCAGGTTGAAGATTACAGAAATGTAGAAACATACACAATGGAAACAGAAAAAGGCAGATGGTTGATCCAGTTTGCTCATGGTTTCCTATCTAACCCCAGGACATAATACGCATACAGGGTTCTAGCTTTACCTATCCACCCCCCATTCCCTTCCCTGTTACTGTCACCCTGAATAACCACTATATCCTTCACTCTGTCAAAACCATGTTTAAAACCATTAAGGTTTTTGGCACCCCTCATCTAGTAGACTGTTCCATGGTTCCCCCACCCTTTCTGTAAAATAATGCTTTTTCATATCCCTGTTGAAGTCCCTCCTGTCAGATTCCACTCGTGCCCTCATGACCATGAACTGTTATTCATACTAAATAATTCCCCATAGTTCACCTTGTTTAGTCGTCTCAGGAACTTGAAAGTCTATCATATCACCTCTCTCCTATCTGGTCTCCAGTGAGAACATGTTCAGTGCCTTGATGCAGTGCTCACAAGATTTGCCATTTTGGCCCTGGATCATTTTTGTCACCTTTTGCTGCACCATATCCAGCTTCTCCTTATCTTTCCTGAGGTGAGGACTTCAGAACTAGGCATAGTACTCCAGTTGTGGCCTCACCAAAGATCTATATAGAGGTAGCATTACTTCTTTTCTTCTGCTGTCAGTACCCCTACTGATACATCCCAGCATCCTATTTGCCTTACTACAGGTCTTGTTGCACTGGCTTGATTGTTTGAGGGCATAACAAATGATAACTCCTAGGTCCTGTTCCTCAGTCAGAGTGCTAAGTCTTACTTCTCCCATCCAGTACTCTGTACTGGAGTTCTTTTACCCTAGATGCATCACCCAGCACTTGTTGGCATTGAATTTCAACTGCCAAATCCAATATCACCTCTCTAATCTTTGCAGATCAATCTGCATTTCCCTGATTCCATTGTCACCCACCCTCCCATGCAGCATAGTATCATATGTGAAGAGACAAAGCCTGCCATGGAGTCCTTCTCCAGTGTTGCTGATAATTATTTTGAAGAGGACTGAGCTCAAGACAGATCTCTGTGATACCCCACTTGTGACCTCCCTTTCTACTGATTCGACCCTGTTAACCATAACCCTCTGCTGCATCCCCTTGAGACAGTTACCTAAGCATTTTACTATGTCCCTAGTTGAACTGAGGTCCTCCATCTTCTTCAGCAATAGTTTGTGAGGCACCGAGTCAAAACCCATGCTGATGTTAAAGAAGAGCAAATCCATGGAGAGGCCCCTATCCAGTGCCGTTATCACTCACTCAAAGAAAACTATCAGGTTAGTGTGACAGGACCTGCCTGCAATGAACTCATGCTGTTTACTATCCTGGAGACCACTGCATTCCAGGTAGTCCAGTTCTTTGGCCAGTGACTCCATCAGATTCCCTTCCCCACTTGTTCTTTGTCCCACCCTTATGTAGTGGAACTACAGTATGTCCATCTCCCCTGCCTGTAATGAGCTATTGAATAGTTCTAACAGGTATTCAGCCAGTCTGCTGGCAGTTCTCTGAGCACCCTTGCATGCATCCTATCTGGTCCTGGGGCTTAGCTGTCTTTCTGGCTGTTAGCACCTTCCAGACAATTTCTTATGTAAATACTGGCTGCCTCATCTCTGGGACCCCTTTTGTGGCCGCTTTGATGCCATTCTCTGACAAGGGCCCACTGGCTTCCCTGGTGAAGACAGAGCAAAAGTAACCATTAAGGACAACAGTATTTTCCACATCCTCCTCTTTTACCATATCACCCTCAGACAGCCTAACTATTCCCCCTGTTTCTTGTATTTTTCCCCCTAATATACTGGAAGAGTTGTTTTCTCTTAACCTCCTTTGCAATATGCAGCTCAGTGTCTGCTTTTGCCTCCATACCACCCTCTTTACCTCCTTATTTCTCAACATGTATTCTCCTCATTCTTCCTCCTCCTCCTCCTGAATTTCTTTGTACCTGGTGAAGGCCTTTCTTTGCCCTCACTGCTTCCCTGCCTCTTACCAGGAACCATAATTGTCTTTTGCACTTATTAATTTTGGTTTCTGTTCTCAAGCATAATGTAGATGCCTCAAGAATGGCTCCTTTTATTGCCCCCAATCTCTCCTCCACACAACCTATGTTGTATACCCTGACTAACTAGTCCTGAAGCAACTCCCTCAGTCTGTTGAAGTCCACCCATCTGAAATTGAAATCAAGGACCTTAGCTCTTGACTGGGGTATTCTGGTTCCTAGAGCCAGTTAAAACCAAATAGAGTTGTAGTTGCTATTCCCTAGTGGGGCCCCTACTCTTACAGCTCCTACAACCTCTGAGTTGGTAAGCACCACATCAAGAATGGTAGCCTGCCTGGTGGATTCCTTAGCTAGCTGTACCAGTAGACAGTCCTGGAAAGTATCCAGCAAGTCTTGACTTTTGGTGCTCCTGGCCACTGGAACATCCCAATCAATATCTGACAGGTTCAGATCACCTACTACCATTACTTCCCTGTATGCCACTCCCCTTTCTAGTTCTTCGCCAGACTTCCTGTTCTACTCTTCTCTTTGCCCAGGTGGTCTATACTTCACCCCAACTGTAGTTTCTTGCCTGAGGCCACCGTGAGCTGTACCCACAGTGACTCTGTCTCCTCATTACTACCCCTGACGCACCATTCTTCCCCAATCTCAATGTAATCTTTGACATAAAGGGCTATGCCTCTCCCTCTACCTTTTCCTCTGTCCCTCCTGAACATTGTGTACCTGGGGACTGTCAGTTCCCAGTCATTATTTTCTGAGGCCCACGGTTCTGTGATGGCCACAAGGTCCCATCTCTGTGTCTTCCCTCATTGCCTAAAACTCTCTGATTTTATTACCTAGGCTCTGAGCATTAAGGCAGATCCCCATCCATCTAACTTCTGAACCCTTTTTGCCATTTGCCTGTCTTTTTCCCTTACCCTTCCCTGGTCTTCTTAGTTTCTTGTTTTTGTGATGACTGCACTCTATGTGTTCCCCCTCTCTATTGTCCCTTCCGCTAGCCGAGTTAGGACCTCAACCTTACTCTTACTCACTGTGCTATTATAAGCCCCAGATATGGAGGAGTACTAGCTAGGTTCTCCTAGACTCAGTCTCACCCCCCAGTTAGTTTAACTGTCCAATATATACATCAAACTTCTGCCCCAGCACACTTGCCCCTTTTTGTCAGGTAGAATCGGTCACCCTTGAAGAGCCTTCTATCCCAGAAGCCCCCAGTTCCTCACAAAGTGGTGCTGGTTTCCTAACACCACCTGTTTAGCCACCCATTAAACTCCCTTATCTCATCCCTCCTTTTTCTATCCTTCTTCTTCTTCTCTCTACCCGACACAGCAAGGCCCTCGAAAAAGGCCAGGGAGGCTAAATGTGCCATCAGTCTGTCCCCCAGTCTGCAAAAGATCCTTTTTACAATCTCCACAGACTGGTTCAACAGATCATGGGTACTTGGTTGTACCAGCACCCCCAGTTACCCCTTCATCCTCTACCATCCTCCCTATCCTGTCTAAATCCCATATGGCTGAGGCACCAGAAAGGCACCTGACCATCCTCTTCCTGTCCAAACTCCATCTCAGCACCCTCTCAACTCCCCTCATTATTGAATCCCTGGCAACTAAGACTTTCATGGTAGACTTGCTCCTGTTTGTCTCCCCTGGGTACTATGAGGTAGTTCTGCCCCTTTCCTCCAACTAGTATCCCTGTGGCAAACCCTTCCTCCCTTCCCCCTCCCTATCACTGTCCACCCCACCATGGATCAGTGGGCCTCTCGGGGAGTGAGTGTGTGGGGTGTTGTCTTCAGTTGAGTTGGTGACTCACCTAAGATATTTCTTCTCTGGCTGCCACCAACTGAGCATGGATCTCTGACTAAATCCTGCAGATGGGGCAGTGCCCCCCTCCAGAGCATATCCCTAGAGAACAGTGCACCATAGCTGCCCCAAGTGACTGTCTCCTCTCTCTACTCCATTCCTATACATGACCTATAAATAAGGCTATAGGAACCTGATAAGGATATTAGACATTTAATCATTTATTGAAACAACAAGCAAACACTAAAGCCAGAATACAGTTGACCAATACTAAAAAAGCTATGTCAGTAACTACAAATAGAATAAAAGTATACACAGACAGGGTGCAGCTAGGATACTTAATTAGCTAACTAAACAGTAAATCAAAATAGGTAAAAGCAGTATAACAGTCACATGGCGGTACACTAATACAACAGATCAATGCTATTATTATAAGTAACAGGTACCGTTGGTGATCTATGTGCAGACAATAATGGCCAGGCAGGGTGGGTAGGACACACTTACCTTGCAAGGTAGGTGCCAAAAGAGAGGTCTGCAGCTTCTAAGTATGACAGTCAGTGTAACTGGAATGTGTGTGTGTGTGTGTGTGTGTGTGTGTGTGTGTGTGTTGTCCATGCCACCAAGGCCCTATGGCAAACTTGGGATGATTGTCACATATGGGGGATCGTCCCCTGGTAGCGCAGTATAGTGGTATTCATTACTTTTAGGTTTTTTTTGGAGGGGGTTCTGTAAGATAAACTCTGCCAAAAACATAAAGTAGTCTTTAGGCAAAGGGTATCTTGATCAACCCCCTTGCGGAGTATATGGGGTCCAGACCAACTGCCCCTCTCATTGCTTCTGGTTATGGAAACATTTAATTGAAGGAGGAGTGTTATAAACTCCTCCCTGCAGTAGGCGCAGGGTTGTGACTAGCTGTGCCCAACAAAGGGATAGAGTGCTTTGCATCACCTTTTAAAAGACAATGAGTATGGGAAAAGCATAGGCAGTATAAAAGGGTTCACTCATGCTGCAGTATAAAAGGGTTCACTCATGCTGCAGTATAAAAGGGTTCACCCATGCTGCAGTATAAAAGGGTTCACTCATGTTGCAGTATAAAAGGGTTCAGCCATGCTGCAGTATAAAAGGGTTCACTCATGCTGCAGTAACATAGAAACATAGAAACACAGAATTTGATAGCAGATAAGGACCGCTTGGCCCACCCAGTCTGCCCATTTCCCTACCTACTGGATAAGCTGCAGATCCTAGTTAACCAGCAGCCTACTTCTTCCTACCCCAACCCCCTAGAATGGCCTTATGACTGTCCCATGCATGCTTGAATTCCACCACTGTTTTTGACTCCACAACCTCCTCCAGAAGGCCGTTCCATGCATCCACAACCCACTCTGTGAAAAAATACTTCCTTAAATTACCTTTGAGCGGCCCTCCCATCTTCAAATTGTGCCCCCTTGTTCTTGCACACCTCTTTTTTTGAAAGATGCTACCCTCTTGTACTTTGTTGATTCCCTTGAGGTACTTGAACATTTCTATCATGTCCCCCCCCCTCCTTTCCTCGAGGCTATACATATTAAGCTCCTTTTGTCTCTCTTCATATGTTTTCCTGTGCAGACCCTGCACCATTATAGTTGCCCTCCTCTGGACAGCTTCCATCCTGTCTATGTCTTTGTGGAGATTGGGTCTCCAAAACTGCACGCAGTACTCCAGATGGGGTCTAACCAGCTGTCTGTACAGAGGGATAATAACTTCCTGTTTTCTACTGGTGATGCCTCTCCCTATGCATCCCAGTATCCCCCCAGCCCTCCTTGCTGCCCTCTCACATTGCTTGCCCACCTTTAGGTCATCTGATATGACTACCCCCAGGTCCCTTTACATTTCTGTTGTTGTTAGTATCTCACCCCCCATTGTGTACTCTTCCCCTGGGTTTTTGTTTCCCAGGTGCATTACCTTGCACTTCTTAGCATTGAATCTAAGCAGCCATACATCTGACCATTCCTCTAACCTTGCCAAGTCCCTTCTCATCCTTTCCACCCCACCTTGTGCATTAACTCTGTTGCAGATCTTTGTGTCATCTGCAAGAGACATACTTTTTCCTTCCAGTCCCTCTGCAATGTAAACATAAAGACATTGAAGAGGACCAGTCTAATACTGAAACCTGCGGTACCCCCTAGTAACCCCTTTCTTCTGAGTGGACTCCATTTACTGTTACTCTCTGTGTCCTATTCTCCAGCCAATTTTCATCAGGCTGTCATCTTGGGACCCACTCCCAGGCTGGCTAACTTGTATATTAATCTTTTGTGTGGGACTGTGTCAAATGCCTTTTAAAGTCTAGGTAGGCCATGTCACAGCCCTCCCTGATCTATTACTTTGGTCACCCAGTCAAAGAAATCTATCAGATTCGTCTGGCATGACCTTCACTGTGAATCCATGCTGTCTAGGGTCCTGTGCCTCTGGCCTCTAGATGCTCGACAATTCTTTCCTTCAGAAGTGATTCCATCATTTTCCCTATCACTGAGGTTAAACTAACAGGTCTGTAGTTTCCTGCTTCTGCCTTGCTCCCTCTTTTGTGAAGGGGAATCACATCTGCCCTCCTCCAGTCCTTGGATACCACCCCATCCTCCCATGATTTGTTAAAGAGGGTAGTCAGTGGTGTCACTAGTTCTACCCTTAGTTCTTTTAGAATTCTGGAATGAATCCCATCAATCCCCATTGCTTTGTCCATCTTCAGTTTTAAGAGTTCTTTCATAACCCTTTCTTATGTAAATGGGCTGGTATCAACTTCTGCATCCAGAGTGTTTCTATTGTTTTTTAGGGTACCTCCCCCTGTTCATTTGTAAATACTGAGCAAAAATATTTGTTTAGTATCTCTGCCTTTTCACATTCTCCCTCTGCCCACCCTCCCTCCCTTTATTAAGCCTCACTATCCCTCCCTTGGTCTTCCTTCGCTCCCTGATGTACCTATAAAAGGTTTTATCCCCCTTCTTAACTGAGTTGGCTATCTTTTCCTCGGTTTGGGCCTTTGCTGTTCTGACTGCCTTCCCAATTTCCTTTTGCTTTAACTGATACAGTTCTCTGTCCTGCTCCTTCTGTGATTCCTTGTACTTCCTGAATGCTTTCTTTTTCTCTTGAACCTTCACTGCCACTTCCTTTGAGAACCATAGTGGTTTCTTACATCGTTTTGTTTTGTTTATTTGCTTCACACAAAGACAAAGTATAAAAGGGTTTACCCATGCTGCAGTATAAAAGGGTTCACCCATGCTGCAGTATAAAAGGGTTCACCCATGCTGCAGCGACATACCTTTTGCCAATGCCAATTACAGCACAGACAAAATAACTCCTGGCATTAGAGCACCAGGTATTTAGTCTCCCTGGAGTTACAGCACCAAAGCACCTTCCCGGGAAATGGTTGCTTTTGCGGGGGGCTTTGCAATCCGTATCCTCCAATGCAGGGGATTTTGCTCACCACACCCCACAAACTAAATATAACATCCACCAGGGTGTGCATGCCCTGGAGGAGGTAGAAACTGTGTGGGTACAAAGGGTGGCATGAGTGAAGGGGTGATCTAAAATAAGATTGCCCATTTCACTGTCACCATGTTGCGGCACCCTAAAAAGTCGGCAACTTGATGGACTGCAGTATAAAGGGGGAGTCCCTGTAACCTGGGAAAGAGGAGTGGCTTGACCAAAAACTAGGGTGAGTAAGCCCAAGCCCAATGCAGCCCAGGAGCGGCAGGGGAGGGGGTGACGGGTCCCAGGTGCCCTCACTGGCTGGGTACTCTTGGGACACAGTACAGACTGGTGTAGTGCCTTATTCCAGGGTTCTGGCCGGGGAAAGCAATGCTGGGAGTGCATTGTTTATGGTATTTGGGAAATACTATTCATCTCACCCACACCCCCAGTTAGCGCTACAGATATGTTCCAGAAAGGATGGGCACACAATGTGACATATTAAGGCATAGGGAGCTCAACCCCAACTAAGTCACTGAGATTTAATCACTTTCCTGATAAATTTTTCTTACATTTCTGTAGGAGTGCTGCTGGTGTGGGATCAACATCAGAATGAAATAGTTACAGTACCAGTGCATGCCTCCCCCCAAAAAAAAAATTTGCCCCAAAGATCCAGCAAATCAT
Source organism: Neoceratodus forsteri (assembly GCA_016271365.2). Classification (NCBI taxonomy): domain Eukaryota; kingdom Metazoa; phylum Chordata; order Ceratodontiformes; family Ceratodontidae; genus Neoceratodus; species Neoceratodus forsteri. Next base: position 1,140,057,925 of record CM057455.1, on the reverse strand, counting down.
TTAAAGTTATTCCATTTCCTTACCTCACTTTTTGTTTTCATGTCATCATTTTAAAAGGGGATTCTCGATCTCATCATTTGGTCAACCAATGATTAGCCTGACCACTGATGGCAAGGTGACCCCCCCCAATAGGCAAGGTCCCTATTCTTTCAATTTTAACATGCCAAGCTGACATGAGCTGACATCCTGCTGTGTTCTCTATTTGTCTTGTGTGGAAACCACCCTCAGGCTGCATTTTTAAATGGAGTACTGCTCCATAAGGGAAAGAGAAAGGGAAAATTGTTTAACTAGGAAAGGAACACTAAGCCGGAGCTTGTTTCCAGGAGTGTCCTGGGAGCTCAAGGAAGTTAAGTGACTTGTTCAGGGTCACACAGTATGCAAGGGGGGAGGCTGATGGGATTCAAACCCAGGTCTCCAGATTTGCAGCTCAGTGCCCTTGACCACTATGTTATTCTCCCTCCTATAAGTCTCAAAGATGGCCAGTAGGGAGCTTGCTAAATAGGAGAAGGCCACACCTCTACTGTTGGGGAGTATTGGGGGGGGGGGTGCACTGGTACTGTAATTGTTTAATTCTAATGCTGGCCTCACACAAGCAGTACAATGAGTAAGTTAGAAAGGAAGAAGGTAAGGTAGTTTTTTTGGTAGTAAAACGTTGTGGTGGATTTAAAAATCTTATTTAAAAACTATGCCACAAACATCAGAATCTGTGGTCCATCATTCAAGGTCTGCAAAGTTTGTTTTAGGTGTCAAATGCCTTAATGGCTGTTGCATGTAGTTTTTTTTAACAATCACAGTTAACATTTTTAGAAACACACAGTCACTATCCTATATTATTTTCTCAGTTTTTTTCAAGGACAATCATTTTAATGACTGTGTATATGCTCACTGCACACCATGTTTGTAAAATATTATATTGTATTTCTTTTTTCTTGTTGACACAGCTATTTGTGTTGCTGTATTGGTCCTTGTAACACAAGACCTGCAAAAATAGATGATTTGATACCTTTTATTGGACCAACAGAGTTGTTAAAAAAAGCACCTGTTTTCTTTTTTAGCAACTCTGTTGGGCCAATAAAAGGTATCAAATCATCTATTTTTGTGGATCTTTTCTAGTTGAAATGCAGAAAAGGGAGCATGACAAGCCAGTTAGTAACCTCTAAATAACCATACTGTTGCTTACTAAGAGGGCTGTAAGTGTACTTCTTTGCTAATGCTTCTGTTCCTGTTAAGAAAAGATTAGCCTTGGCACCAATCATGTTTTGGGTGTAGCATGCATGCTGCAAGCGTATCAACTGACAACACCTTCCTTGACAGTCAGCACATGAAGTCTGCACAGCAGGCCTCATTTATCTTCCCAAACCTTTTTTTTTCTGTCTGCTGCTGACATTCTAGCGTGCACCTTGTAGGATAGGCTTTATCTTACACCACTTGCTTCACTGATGCAATTAATGTTCATTTATGTTTGTCAGTGCTGTTAGGGGAGTGAAGCTCTGTGGAGTGCAAGGAAGGCTGTGTAGTGCTTAGCAATAGTGATGCAAAAAATATAAAGAACTGTCAAACCTGGTGATGTCACCCACCTTCACCTCAACCTACTGTGCAAGCGTTATAGGTGACAGACACATGTATGTTAATTACAAATCAATGATTTTCTGTTTTACTTTCCTTGTGAGGATGCTATAGTAGCATGCAAGCAAGGAGAAGTGATCCCTGGGATACATGGGTTGCATTAGTTTCCCACACTGAATGTAACTTCAACAGTACTTCACTGATTGTGTAACTTATTGCGCCATATAGCACAATACTTGATACATTCTGGTTCTGTTTTCATGGAAACTTTTCTCACATTTGCATTTTGTCTTCATTGTGAGCATGTAACTGGGATAAAACACGTGCAGAGGAGAAGGAGGCCCCTCTCCATAGTGCACGCATTCTGAATCTTAATTATAGTAAGTGCAGAAAGTGAAGCTTAAGGCCTCATTATTAAATACCCCAGTCTCCTGCAAGGAACAGTACTTCTTGGTTCCCCTTGAGAGGTCATTCAAGGGTGTGGAACTACTGCATCTACTCATAGTTTGCAGCACTTTGAATTGAGGGAGAGAAGCCAGGGAGCAGATATGTTTTTTACTTTAAAATTAAATGCTTAAATGCTTTCGTTTTTGTCTATTTAGTTTATTGTTTATATGCCCATCTCTCCAGGGCAACCCCCACTGGTGGCTACTGTCCAGGCCAGTAAATGCATAAGGGCTCTTGTTTTGTTGCCAGGATCCTTTCCAAAACTTTACAATACTGTATGCATCTGTTGGGCTAATAGTATCAACTTAGTGCACTCTGCGTTTTGAGTCAGAGTCTATGGGTATAGATCCAGAGTGGCAAGTAGCATGTGTATGAGTTGCAAGAACAGAAATAAACTTTTATTGCAGAGACTATTTCTGTGTTGGAACATGGCAGAATTCACAACTGTTGCACTATATGTTAAGTGTGCCAGGGTATTCATGTTGACTTGCTCTAGACAGTGCATCTGAATAGAGTTCCAGTTGTTACAGAAGTCTGTGGTTTTGTCTAATTAGTTGTGAGCTGTATCTGAGTAAGCTGTAACCCAGAATTTGGTAGAACTGTGTTTAACTTTTGTCAGACCTCTTCAGCAAGTCACTGGAGAGTGGCACAGTACAGGACTACTGGAAAAAAGCCACGGTGGTACCGCTGCACAAAAGCAGCAGCAAGGAAGATGCTCGAAACTACCATCCATTTAACCTCACCTCAGTGGTGGGGAAAATCATGGCAACACTACTGAAAGAAAGAATTGTACAGCATCTAGAAGCAGCTAACCAAATAGACCTAAAGCAGCATGGCTTCACAGTGGAGAGATTGTGTTAGGCCCTGTCCACACTATGCCTCTGTAACGTTACAGAGGGCTCAAACCATTACCGCAATGTTTTGCGTTTACATCTGTAACGTTACAGAAGGCATTTTCATAACTATTGTTGAAACCACTTATGAGGTGGTTTGAACAACGGTTACGAAAATGGTTGTGCCCCTGTGTAACGTTACCAGCCATGGACGCGTGAGCGTGTAGCTCCAGTATTCCCCCAGTGCAGCACGAACTGCATTGTGGGATGGGGTGCAGCTGTAATGTTACAGGGCACCCACAGTGTGGATAGGCTGTAACAGTTCCAAACTGTTATCGAGACTGTTGCCAGCAGTGTGGACACACTGTAACGGTTCCAGTCTGTAATGGTTTGGAACCGTTACAGACTGTAAGTGGTGTAGTGTGGACAGGGCCTTAGACAAACATGATTGATTTCTTTGATTGGGTGACCAGAACAGTGGACCAAGAAGGAGCAGTAGACATAGTATATGCCTTCAGTAATGCATTCGACTCCGTTCCACATAGGAGGCTGATAAATATGTTGGCACACACAGTTCTTACACCAGGAGTCCTTTAGGATCAGTAACATTTTTGCACTTAGTTGGCTAGCAGCAACTGCCCCAGAGGTGTGCCTTTAAGAGGTATTTAAATGAGTGTAGGGCCAAGCCAATCAAAACACAGGAGGGAATGTGAGCTGTGTAAGAGCTGTTGAATGCTTCTGAATTTTTTCTCCGCTGGACTGAGCAATATTGCCTCTGAGGCGTCTCCCAACTTTCCTTGTTGACGGCCTCCTAGTGCTTATCTGGGTAAAGTTTTCCTCATAAATTATTTCCTTTAGTGTGCTGAGTGAAAGTTTTACTTTTTCATTAGCGCTGTGCAAATTTTTAATTTTTAGCGCCATGGCACTATTTTAACTTTATTTTTACTGTGACTATTTAGTTTAAAGCCTAATTTTATCGTGGGTGCTTATTTTCGATGGTTTCCTTCATTTTTGGGGCAAATTCTTGTGGGAACCATCGAATTAGGGACAATTGCCTTGTTTTTTACCTCAGACCTTGTGGGGTTTACCACGAGGCACCTGCAGTAGATTTCAAATTTAAAGAGTGCCTGGGGGTTTTCTCTCTAGATTGGCAATTACGAGGAAACCTATTTTGTTATTACTGAACCTTGATATCATCTGTGTCAGGACTGCCCATAAGGGTCCAGCAGTCACTTGTGCACAGTTGAGTATTATTGAGTTTCTGTTAAGACTGGCTCTGGTATAGATCCCAGTTTTACAACCAATAAAAAAAAAAAAACACTAGTAATAAACAGAGTTTATTAACTGGGGCAGGACTGACTGGTGGCATTTTCACAGAAACCTGCACTCAGTTTGTAGGTCCAGAACTGGTTTATTTTGCTTAAATTGGGGAGACCAACCAGGATATCAATGAAGACGAAGATTATAGGGAGATGAAGGGTCTTTCATCCTCAAAGACCCTGATCGTCCCTATCTATAATGTATTTAGAAAAAATACCATGAAGGTGCTTTAACACCCCACTTCAGTATCAGTGGTTGATAAGCGGCTTGAGAGAAAATATAAATTGTCTAAAATTGGTACCAAGATCCTGTCTGCACACTCTAGCCATGAAAGTATAGTGCAGCAGGCAGCTTGTGAGAAAGCTGACATCTCCTTGTTGCCTGATCCCCCCTGACAAGGATTCCAAGAAAACTGACTTTATAGCAAAGAAAATGTATGCCACAGCTTCCCTGCTTCTCGGGCTTTCTTCTTACATGGCATTCACAGCCAAATATCAGAAAGCCCTTCGGAAATCTGTCCAGGCTATCGCCCACAACAGATCAGATTCTATGGTGTAGGAGCCGGTGGATATGTCAAAAACTGCCCTGGAAGCTACTATGTACCAATTCCAAATGGCAGATGACAACAATGATGCAGCCTCTAGGGCGATGGCCCATGCTATCTCACTGAGATTCTTCACCTTGCTTAGAACAACCAATCTGACCACAGACACTCAGAACAAGGCCATGGATTTTCCCTGTGATCAAAATATGTTGTTTGATTACAGAACCACTTACTATATGAAAAAAGTCGATGAGTACAAGGGCTCCTGGCAGAGCCACTCATCCAAGCCTAAACCCACCACCCCTCAGAGATCCTGTCTGAGGGGTGGTAGGAGCAGAAGCTTTGTTCCCAGGCCTTACAATCCTTGTCCCCAATCTGACTTTAGCCAGTATAGGGGGTATTTCAGAGGTGGGGCAGAAGGGGCCAAAGAAGAGCCACCTCTACCCAGCCATCTGCCTTTCAGTCTAAGTCCTGATGTGAGTGGCCAGGTCACCTCCCCATTTCCAGTTGGAGGCAGACTCTCTCACTATCTTCAGCATTGGTCCCTCATCACGTCAGACAAGTGGGTGCTGGAGATAGTGGAGAAGGGTCTGTCATTACAGTTCAAGCAGTTTACAGACCTCAAACTTAGCCAGGTGTCAAGACCTCTGTCCCCAACACAGATACTGCTGTTGGAAATGGAGGTACAAAACCCTCTGGCTTTACAAGCAGTGGAGAGGGTCCCCACTCACGAGAAGGGTAAGGGCCTTTATTCCATGGATTTTCTGACACAAAAGAAAATTGGGGAGTGGTGACCTATCTTGGATCTCAGATATTTAAACAAACATCTGAAAAAAAACAAATTCAAAATGGTCACTCTGTCACTGGTCATACAGTCCTTACAGCAGGGAGACTGGCTAGCCTACTTCCACATATCCATAAGGTATGCCTGGATGCCTACTTCCACATACCCATAAGGAGATCTCACAGGAAGTTTCTCAGGTTCAAACATCCTTCAGGTCACTATCAGTTCACTGCAATGCCATTCAGTCTGTTCTTGGCCCCAAGAGTATTTACCAAGTGTCTTGCAGTGGTAGCAACACATCTCAGGAGACTGGGTGTCGCTCTCTACTCCTATCTGGATGACTGGCTCATAGTAGCAAAGTCTCCTTGCCAGGTCAAGGAATATCTTTCCCTCACAGAATGCACTCTGGAGTCTCTGGGTTTCCTGGTAAATCTAAAGACATCTCACCCAGAATCCACCCAGCTGCTCACCTTCATAGGGGCCGAGCTGGACACTCAGAAGGGATATGCTTTCCTCCTGCAGCAAAGAATTCAGAGTTTCCTTTCAGTGGCAGATTCTTTCACCGAGGGACAGCCAAGACTAGCCAGACATTTCCTCAAACTTCTGGGACATATGGCCTCTATGACTGCAGTAGTGCCAGGGGTCAGGTACAGGATGAGACTCCTGAAAGCCTACCTCAGAGCTCGCTGGTTTCAGAGGAGCAACACATTTTCAAAGTTGATACTTGTGTTGGAGCAGTTCCTCCAAAACTTGCTGTGGTGGAAGAACCCTGCAAATTTGCAGGCAGGGGTTCCCTTTCAAGTTTCTCCTGCCACAAAGGTGATCACAACAGATGCCTCCCTTTTGGGCTGGGGAGCTCATTTAGACAGTGCCTCAGTAAATGGCAACTGGACTCCCGAAGAGTCAAAGTTGCACATAAATCTTTTGGAACTCAGAGCAGTCTTACTACTGTAGCTCTCAAAGCTTTCACTCCCAGCATAGAAGGGCAGGTGGTTCAAATTCGCATGGACAATACCACTGCAATGTTCTACATAAACAAGCAGGATGGTACCAGATCAGGAATACTCTGTTTGGAAGCTCTGATGCTCTGGTCTCTAACATTCTCCCTGGGAGTCAGCCTCTCAGCTATTCACCTCACAGGCAAACTCAATACTCTGGCGGATGCTCTGAGCCACAACAGTCAAGGTCAGAGCGAATGGACAGTGAACAAGCAAGTACTAGCCACGGTGTTCAGGCGGTGGGGCACACCAGATGTGGCTCTGTTTGCCTCTCCTCTCAATTTTCAGCTTCCTCTGTACTGTTGCAGGCCCCCAGTTCCGGGAACACTTCTTCTGAATGCCCTGATCCTGGACTGGTCAGGGAGGTTGCTATACACATTTGCTCCCTTTCCCCTGATGTTCAGGGTTTTGCTGAAACTCAGACAGCAGCCTGCGTTGATGATCCTAGTAGCTCCAGACTGGCCCAGGCAAGCCTGGTACCCTCTCCTTCTGTCAGTGTCCTGCAACAGGCCCCTTCACCTGCCTCAGACTCGCTCCCTGCTGACCCTTCCTCAGATGGGAGTGCAGTGCCCAGGTATTCACTCTCTTCACCTCAATGCCTGGTTCTTGAAGAGTTAGAGTTTCCATCCTCACAGAATTCTGAACAGGTCCTTAAGATACTGAGGATGGCTAAAAAACCGAACACTAAGAAGACTTATGCAGCCAAATAGAAAAGGTTTTCCCTCTGGTGCAAGATCGAAATGGTCGAACCACTATCAGCTTCAGACTCTCAGCTGCTAGACTACCTGGTACACCTACAGGTGTCAGGCTTGAAACCATCTTCACTCAAGCTACACCTTGTGGCAATTTCAGCCTACCTTTCAGTGGAAAAGAAGAAATCATTTTTTTCCCCACAACATTTTTAAACAGTTTTTCAAAGGCTTCTTGCACTTCCAGCCTCCAACCAGGGAGCCTGCCTTCCTTGAAGCCTGAACCTTTGCATAGATGGACTCATGAATCCACCTTTCGAGCCTATGTTCACAGCCCACATCAAGTTTGTAACTTGGAAGACCATCTTCCTGGTAGCCATTACGTCTGCCAGGAGGATTTCAGAGCTACAGGCCCCGTGGACTGAAATGAATTACATCATCCTACACAACGATAAAGTTGAGCTCAGGATAAATAGGAAATTGCTGCCAAAGGTGATTTCAGAGTTTCACTTGAACAGTACATTACTTTGCCTGTCTTCTTTACTGAGCCATCCACTCCTGGTGAGCAGAAGCTCCACAGCTTGGATGTCAAAAGAGCCATCTTTCACTACCTATAGCATACTAGACAGTCCAGAGGCTCTTCCACTCAGTTGTTCCTCACCTACAGGGATGTAGGCAGAGGAAGACCAGCTACCAACAGAAATATTTCTCATTGTTGGCCTCTTGTATTAGATTCTGCTATGAGAAAGCTGGTCAACAACCTCCAGTGGGGCTCAGGGCCCACTTCACCAGTGGGACTGCAGCCTTGCTTGAAGCAGCAAGGGATATTCCGCTATTGGATGTCTGTAAAGCAGCTACCTGGAAATCTGTGCACACCTTTGTGAAACACTGAAGTCTGGATGTGCATACCAGATCTGATGCCAAATTTGGCAGGGCAGTTCTGCAGAGCCTCTTTTCTGAGCAGGTTCTTGGTCCACCTCCCACTTGATACTGCTGGGTAGTCTGCAAAAAAGTTAATGATGCTAAAGGACTCCTGGGGTAAGAAGAAAAAAATACCCACTGCAGTAATCTTCTTTCTTCCAAGGGGTCCTTTAGCATCAGTAAGCTCCCACCCTTCCTCCCCAGTTCACCTGTCAGAGACGGGCTCTTATGTCACATTTTATCAAATTTGGAGTTGCTTATTGATATGTTTTTAGCTCGTGTTGCTGCTGTTTCTATTTCCACTTTTGTGGACATTTGCAAGTTTTTTGAATCCTGTTGATTCTTTTTCAGGGCATTTGCCCTTGTTTTTCCTTTAAAAAAAAATTTCTGAAGCATTCAACAGCTCTCACTTAGCTCACACAACCTCCTGTGTTTTGATTGGCTTGGCTTTACACTCATTTAAATATATCTTAAAGGGACACCTCCGGGGCAGTTGCACCTAGTCAGCTAAGTGCAAAAAAGTTACTGATACTAAAGAACCCCTTGGAAGAAAGAAGATTACTGTGGTGAGTATTTTTTTTCTAGTGAGACATTTAATAATAGGCTGAATTAGAAACTGGCTCCAAGGGAGACCCCAGAGAGTGTTAGTAAACAGAACTCTGTCAGAGGAAGCAGTGGTGACCAGTGGAGTCCCCCAGGGATCAGTGCTGGGGCCAATTCTGTTTAACATATTCATCAGTGACATTGCAGAGGGTTTGCAAGGAAAGGTATGCCTGTTTGCAGATGACATCAAGCTCTGCAACAGAGTGGACATGCAAGGGGAGGTCATAGAAATGATTGCTGATCTAAAAAACTGGAGGATTGATCAAAATAGTGGCAGTTGAAATTCAGTGCCAAGAAGTGCAAAGTTATGCACATGGGGAGGAAGAATCTAGGCTAGAAATATACCCTGGGGGGGACAGCTGACTGAAACTAAGGTAGAGAGGAATCTGGGGGTTCTCGTATCTGACGATTTAAGGACAACCAGGCAGTGTGAAAAGGCAGAGCAAAAAGCTAGCAGCATTCTCAGATGCACAGAAAGGGGTATCACAAGTAGGAAAAGTGAATTGATAGTCCCGCTGTGCAGGTCCTTGGTGAGGCCTCACCTGAAGTACTGCATCCAGTTCTGGAGACCGCACCTCAAGAAGGACAAGGATCGCCTGGAAACTGTGTAGAGGAGAGCTACAAATATGATACATGGACTACACGAAGAACCATATGAATCGAGATTAAAACATCTTAGGATGTACTCATTGGAGAGGAGAAGGGACAGTGGAGATATGATATAGACATTTAAATACTTCAAAAGTATCAACTCAGTACAAACACAGGATCTCTTCAGGGAAAACAGGAATACATGGACAAGGGGGCACATCATGCACCTCAAGGGAGGTAGTTTCAAAATGAACAGCAGGAAGTTTTTCTTCATGGAAAGGGTGGTGGAGCCCTGGAACAGTTTGCCCCTAGAGGTTGTCTCAGCAAAGACAGTAGAGGAGTTCAAGCTATCATGGGATAGGCACTGTGGAAACCTAAGGCAGTAAAGAAACTGAGACTGGGGTAGCTTTCTCAAGTAGACTAGATGGATCGCAAGGTTCCTTTCTGCCAGTACTTTCTTATACAGTACCTGTACTTACAGAGGTGGATAGGAATCTTTTCTACAACTTAGTATATGATATAAATAGCAGGGCCTGAGGAGTGATCATTTCTTTGTCACGGGGTCATAATGTTGCAAGATATTATGCCGCATGGCAAAATCACGCTGCCAAATACAGCGCAATATTGCCATGCGGCATATGTCTTTTTTCTGTGGTGGGCTCTGCCCCACATACTCCCCATTACGGGGGGCTGTGACCCCTGGACCACCACCACTAAAGATTCTCAACTCCGGGGTAGGGGGTCCGACTCGGGGAGTGCACAATATGTGTATAAAAATAAAATGTCTGGGACCGGGAATCAAACAAGACACAGAGCCTGGGTTCCTGCTGCTGTGGCTCAGTCCAGTGAGCCACGGCAGCTGCTTGGCAGAACCCACTCCCAGCAGAGGTCTTATCCTCTACCTGGGAGTGTGAGAATGCTGCAATACTGCGTACAGCAGGATATGCAGTATTTCACCATTCACTGTCCTGGACAGTGCTCTTCCGGGTTAGCTATAATGTCGTACGCCATTAAGCATATGACATCATGACCCAGTAGGGATTCTTTCTGGTACAGGTATGTTTTAGTGCCTTCCATTGTGGATGGTAGGTATTTCCCTCTCTCCCCACATCTGTGAATCTCCACCAGAGGTATTTGCTCACATGTGCAGGACAATAATAGCGTCTAATGTTGGGCAATTACAACCTTCCGTACTTTTGCCACCCTGAATTTGGTGTATGCCTTCCTTGAGACATTCCTGGCCCATAAGAAGTCAAATAAAACTGTTTTTAGATGGGTAAACCAGGGTCAAGTTGATTTGGTGTAGGACACTGTGGTGAGGGTCTTAAATATAGTTGTTTTAGTGCAACTGGGGCCCAATATTCAAAACATTGCACCGTGTGCAGTGATTTAGCCCACATTGCATGGGTTTTGCCTCAGAATCCCATATTCAAAGGGGTGCACAGCACATGCTATAGCCAATGTTGCACGCTTGCAGTGAAAATGTGTTTAGCACACAAAAGGAGGGGTGGGACTATTCATACTGGGATAGTGTGCTATTCAGTGTGATAGCACTGAGCAATGGGGTTAGGCAAGGCAAGGCAACTTTATTTCTAAGGCACCCAATCCTGGAGGCTCTGGGTGCTGTACACAATAAAAACAGAATACAAAATATAGAAGGAACATTTGTGCAGTAGCAGAATATTTAAAATGACATTCTTAAAAGCATAAATATAAAATATACAATAACTGAGGGTAGGGTAGTGGGGAAATGGCTTAATCCCCAAAAGCCCGGCAGAAGAGATGGGCCTTAAGCCTCTGCTTAAAGACACCAATTGAGGGGGCCTCATGGACTGCAGCTGAAAGTGTGTTCCACAGGGCTGGCCCAGAGATGCTAAATGCTCTGTCACGAGAGATCTTGAACTGAACCCTGGGAACATCCAGGAGACCCCTCAAAGCATAGCAGAGGGAGCAGGCAGAGGTTACAAGTGACAGGAGCTCAGACAGGGGGCCAGGACCCAGCCCTTATAGGGTCTTGTAGGTGAGTAATCCCACCTTGAAAAGGACCCTCCACCTGACTGGCAGCCAGTGCAGAGCATGCAGGACTGGGGTCACATAGCATTACCGAGATAGTCCCACCAGTAACTGGGCTGCCATATTCTGCACCAGCTGCAGACTGCAGAGGGTTCCTTCTGGGGTCCCTGAAGTAAAGAATGTTACAGTTGTCAAGTCTGGAGATCACAAAGACATGTACTAGGGTCGGCAGATCTTCGGATGGAATGAGGGGCTTGATCCTGGTGGTGTTCTGTAGTGGTAAAAAACACTCTTCACAACAGATGACACCTGTTCTTCAAAGGTCAGTCTGCTTTAGTGGTGCACTCTCATAGTATATTGGTTTGGTTATGCACTGGTTGGTATAATACCCAATGGCCACAGGTCTGAAAAAGTTTATAACTTGGAATGTTAAGAGGGGCTCATGATCTTAACAAGAGAATTCAGATCTTAAAACACTTATCACTACTGAATGCCCATATCTCCTTCATTCAGGAAACTCATCTGCTCCCTTGGGAAATGTGGGGTCTGTGCAGATTTGGGATTGGGCAAGTTTTTGCTTCTGGTAACTCATCTGCCAGTGGTGGTACTGCTATTTTAATTCACAAGACGATAGCCTTTCAACCCAAAACAACAATTGCTGATCCACAGGGGAGATTGTTTTAGTCCAAGGATTATTGGACTGTGCTGAATTGGTCCTGAGGAGTGTGTATGGGCCTGTGGGGGGAAATCCTATATTTTTTCAGGAATTATCGACCGAATTACAAAAGTTCTCGATGTTCCCCTTAATTCTTGGTGGGGACTGTATCCTGCCACCCACACAGGATTTGGATAGATCTAATTCCTTGCCTAAGCCCCCTTCTCAAGCCCAAAGGGCTCTTGCTGAATTTCTTGACTCTACTGAATTGTGCAATCCCTGGCGTCTCTTAAATCCTGAGACCCGCGCATTCTCATTTCACTCTATGGTGCATTCCACTTGGTCTCGGCTGGATTATATCTTATTTAGTCATTCTCTCATACACGGTCTTAATGATTCGGCCCTAGAACTGATTGTTATATCAGACCATGCTGTGGCATGGGTCACAGTTATGTTAAATCAAAATCTCCAAAGGGACTCAATATGGCGTTTAAATATGCAGCTTCTAAAGGAGGACTACGTCATTACCAGGATCTCAGACCTGATTCAACTTTTTATTGCAAATAACCAGGGCTCGGTCACAAGAATGGACCATGAATGGTGCACCCTAAAATGCTTTTTGCGAGGTGAGTTTATCAGACTCTCCTCCACTTGTAAACGAAAGAGAGAGGTGGCCACTATTTCACTCCTGGGTCAGATTGGCACACTTGAGCATTCTCTCACCTCTTCCTCTTCTCCCGCTGTGCTAATATCTTTGTTGAACTTAAGGAATCAGTATTCTCGTCTAGTGCAGGAAAAAGCAGAATTTCTCATTTTAAGAACTAGGGCAAAATACATAGAGCAAGGGGAGAAGGCAAGTCATCTTCTAGCTCTGCGTCTGAGGAAATTAGAGGCGTCCAGATTTATTCCCTCAATCAATGATCTGGATGGAACCACTAAAACACATCCAAGAGACATAACTGCCATTTTTAGACAGTTTTATCGTTCCCTCTATAGTCAGTGTCTTGTATCCCCGTCTCATGCCGAATTACTTGAGTATTTATCTGCCTTACCATTACCTACTCTCTCTCCCTCACAACAATCCCATTTATCTGCTCCTATATCTCTTCAGGAAGTATTGTCTGCTATTCATAATCTTGCCTCAGATAGGGCCCCTGATTCAGATGGTTTCCCTTTGAACTTCTACAAAGTCTTTGCTAAAGATCTTGCTCCCTATTTACTATGTTTATATCAATATATGCTCTCAGGACAAACCTTAGATCCATCCCTATTAGAAACCTCTATTACCCTTCTTCTTAAACCAGACAAGCCACCCCAATCCCCTGCAAGTTATCGTCCCATTTCTTTGTTAAATTGTGATATTAAAATCTTGGCTAAGATATTCGCTAGTAGAATCGAACAGGTTAGGACTCAGCTTCTTAGCCCAGAGCAAATTGAGTTTGTGTCAGGTAGAACACCTGCTAACCACCTTCGTAAATTGGCGTATTTGGTTCAGGTGGCCAAGACCTCCCCCTCTCCCATGGCTCTGATATCCCTTGATGCAGAAAAAGCATTTGATAGGGTGGATTGGAACTTCCTGTGGGCTACGCTGCAGACAATGGTCTTTCCTAATACCTTAATCAAATGGATTCAGACCCTATAATCCTCTCCTCAGGCAAAGATAAACTGTAATGGAGTCTTATCCGAGGCTTTCCCTCTCTTTTCGGGCACGCGACAGGGTTGCCCGCTCTCCCCTTTTCTGTTTAATATATATCTTGAACCCCTGATCAAGAGGCTAAATTCCTCCCCACTTAATTACTGGCATTCCAATAGGTGATAGGACCCCTGTCCTTTCAGTTTATGTGGACAACATATTGCTCCACCTTTCCGATCCGGTCTGCTCCTAAACAGAAGCATTGCATATTATTGATACTTTTGGGAAATTCTTGAATTATAAACTCAATATTACTAAAACTGAGTCCATTAAATACTTGGGCATTTATATTACCTTGGACTTACCATTACTCCGCAAACTTAATTTAGAAGATTTGTGGTCCAACATTCAACAGGACTTATCAAGATGGAAGTGGTTCCCTCTCTCGCTTTGGGGTAGAATTAGTACCGTCAAGATGAACGTTCTACCCAGATTGTTTTATCCATTAAATGTGTTGGATGTCTGGTTACCCTTGTCCTTCTTTCAGCGCATCCACTCTGACGTTAGTTCCTTTATTTGGCAAGATAAGGCAATTAGAAGATCCTACAGTAAGCTCTCTTTACCCAAGGAGATGGGGGGCTTGCGTCTTCCTAGCTTCTTGTTTTACTACTGGGCCTGTCACCTCTATAAGTGTGGGAAATGGTTTTCATTAACTGATCTTTGTGCTCATCACGACTATGTTCTTATGTGGTTACTTATAGAGTCTGACATTCTCGCTGCCCATAATGTAGCTCCCTCGTCGCTCTTTTATATGCCCTCTAAAAAATTGCCCAAATCCCTGCAGTCCTTCCCGATTGGTACCTCACTAAGAGTTCTCTCGCAAATGTTCAGTTTCTTTAAGGTACTTTCGAGTTCGGATCCTTCTCAGCCACTATACGCCAATCTGAATCTCAAAATAGGGGGATTCCCCATATCTCAGCGGTGGCTATCTCTCCCTCCGGAGCTCACGGTGGCTGATTTCCACTCAAATGGTGCTATCCTATCCACCGAGGGGATTCTCACTAAACTGGGTCTAAAGTCATGGGCTGTCTTTCAAATTTTACAGCTTAAGCACCTACTAGTTAAGGTAGTGGGGAAGGAGTGTAATCCCTCTCATATTGAAGCCTTTCTCAAACAAATTAAGACTTTGGCTTGTAAATCCCATGGCATTTCTACCACATACAAGTTGATCCTCACTTTCTCTCAGTCTCATTTGATTGCCGGTTCTCAGGTCTGGCAGGTTTAATTCCCTGATGAAGCTATTAACTGGCATTCAATATGGACAGGCCTATACACATATCTTACCCAGGACCGATATAGACTTACACAATACTGTATCTTAAACAATACGTATTATACTCCGGTAAAATTGGCCCAAATGAAGAGGCTTACCTCCAACACGTGTTTTAGGTGCAATAAAGAGGAAGGCTCGCTCCTTCATATATTGTGGTCCTGTGAAAGGATATCCCTGCTGTGGAAGCAAATTGAATCTGCTCTAGACCCTTTGTTGGGACTACAGGGCCTCTTCTCCCCTGTCATATGTATCTTGGGAGATTATTCCAGAATTCCGGTGAAGGAGAGACGGTTTCATATGGCTCTAATTTCAATGGCGGTCAAAAAGCTAGTGCTTAGACACTGGACGGATCAAGTTACTATCTCCTATGCGGAGTGGTTGTATGAAATATCATTTGCACTCCACCTTGAACACTTAATTGCGAGTGTGCACCATCGCCTCTCATCTTTTAACAAAAATTGGGGGAAGTTATATGCCCTGTATTTGTCTTGATAGGATCTCTGCTGTTGTCTTCATGAACCTCTCCTCCCTTTTTAACTACATCTTAACGCTTGCCCTTGCTGTTCCTTTGTTAACCTTATGATAATAAGTATTGACAGTGCACTGTGGGGGTGGGAGGGTGGGGAGGGATTTCGGGGTGTTATTTATTTATTTTTTTTAAAGTGGTTTTGATTTTAATTTCTCCTAATCTCATTTATTCTATTTCATTAATCTATGTATGGTTTTCTTGCCAGTGTGCATTGATAGTACTGCATTTACTTCTCAAATGCTGATGTATTGTGATATGCTTAATAAAGTATGTCAAATTAAAAAAAAAAAAGGTCAGTCTGCTGTCCAGGATCACATCTAGATTTTGCACCCTCAATCAACCAACGGAGCAGACCCTAGGAAAAGGCCAGTGTCTGCTCCAGGTAGCAACCCATCATACCTGTTACCTGGCTCGACCATCAGCACCTCTGTCTTGTCCAGGTTGAGTCACAGCCAGCTGGAAGCCATCCAGTCATTGATTTTAGCCAGACAGGTGTTAAGCACATCAAGCACACCAGATGTCCCAGGGGCAAATGACAAATACAGCTGGGTTAGCACAAAACTCTTAGTGCTGTGCTATTACTGCATATAAAAAGGTTGACTTAAACTTGGACAAACCCCAGAGGCAGACAGAGACCCTGCAAACAACAAGCCAAGATGGCATTCAGGGCACCACACCTACTGTACATGCTGCAGGAGGCTATACAGCAGGTGGACAGGGCAGATGCCCCACTCAGGCCCATATGTAGGCTGCAGAGGCACTATACTGCACACAGATATTACTGTCCATGAGTCATATTCAAGGTCCTAAGTGATGACCAGATCATGGGCCAGTATGGGCTCAACAGACTCTTGCTCAGGCAGCTCTGTGATCTCCTGCATGACAGTTCCAGAGTGACACCCAGCGCAGCCCCTGAGTTGTACATAGAGTTGAAGGTGACAGCTACAGTGTGTTTCATGGCCACAGGAACATTTCAGATAATGGTGGAGGACACCACTGGCATCTCACAATCAGCCACCTCATGCCTGTTGTGACAGCTCCTAGATGCACTGCTGAAACACGCTGGCAAGATCATCATATTTCCCAGCACCCTTTCAGAGTGCACAGCAACCATGTAGCAGTTCCATTGAGCTGCACACCTACCAGCTGTACTCACTGCCATTGACTGCACCCATGTTGCCATCCAGGCACCCACCAGTGATGGCATGGATGCTTACCTGCATTGGAAAAGGTATCACTCCATCAATTGCTAGGTGGTGTGCGATACAACAGGGTGAATCACCAATGTCCTGGCACAGTAACCTGGCAGTACATAGGTCCTGGTACAGGTAGCATGGCTGTGGCCATGGCCCTACCATCATCCTGGTATGGGCCTGGCCTTCCCCATTGTACACATTTCTATATCTGACACTGGTGGGGGTTTGTCTTACCAATGCTGCACATGCTGTTCAGGGGGATACTGTTCAGGGTGATATAGATACTGCACCATCTGTGTGGCCTGACAGGTGGCAGTGGCATAGTGGATGATGATGCCCTGGGGGTGCACTTGGAGTAGCAGTGGTCCTGTCTGATTGGGGTATGGCACAGTGGGTGGCCATTCAGGGTCTCAACAGTGTGCCAGGCCTGGGGGGGGTATAAGGCACAGAGTACCATCGGTGAGTATGTGCGGAAATGCACCACCCCTGTTCACCCACTTGGGCTGGCCCTATGGGTGCTGGACACCCAGGGCAAGAAAGGGATGCATGCACCCCCTACAGCCCTGGCTCAACAGTGTACTGACCTGTATGCCACCTGTTTCCACTTTACCTCCTTTGTTGGTGTCCAGTGAAGAGCGTGTCTGTGAGGACCACCATGTTGGATGTCCCCCTAGGGGCATCGCTTCAGAGATTCTGCTGTTGGACACTCACCCTGCACATTCAATGGGGGCCAGCAGTGTCATGGGACTGTGTCACATTGTGTGCAGGCTACTGTGGTGCGTGTACATACCACTGGCATACTGCTCTGTGCTTGTATACTATGCTGTGCCATGGCCCACCCCATCTGGATATGAGCAATGTGTGCCATTGGATGTCTGCTGTGGGGGATGGTGACAGTGTACAGAGCCCAGATGTTCCCATCTACAGTTGGTGAGGCCCATACATCCATGCAGATGGGATTGTGTATGCTGACTATAGGCAGATATTAGGCATCTGTCATTTTGGTGTCTCTATGTCACAGTGACCAGCTGTGTGCCTTAGATAGCCTCCATGTGTGTCTGCTGTGCATGGCATGCCTCAGTGCCTCACCGCTGGACCACAGCACTGGCATGATGCGGGAGACAGTGGTGTCATCTGTGGGCAGTGCATGTGAGGGACTGTGTGTGAGTGCATGGGACCACAGCTGTGCTATATACAGGCAGGCCACCAATACAGATAGACGCCATGGGACCATGCAACCAGTGTGCCCTGCAGAGGCCTTATTGTGGGAGACATAACCCTGCTCTGACCAGGGGACAGGAGGCACACCTTGATAGTGGCTGCAGGAGCCCAACCGGGCCAGCAATGGGGGTGGGCCTGGAGTACCACAGTCATATGGATGGGCAGTATCACTGTGCAGTCCAGCAGGAAAAGGCACAGAAGGAACTGCAGATAACTGAGGGAATTAAGAAGGAGGAGGAGAAGGCCTTTTTCCAATATATAAGTGAGAAAAGGGACAAGAAGGATGGGATTGTCAAGTTTTGGAAAAGGGAAAGGTGGGTCGAGGAGAACGGGGAAAAGCAGATATACTGAATGAATACTTCTGTTCCATTTTCACCAGGGAGAAAGATGGACCAGTGCCTACAGGGGGGAGAAGAGGAATGGAGGGAGCACTGATGTGGTAGTAAAGGAGGATAGAGCGAGGAAAGGGCTGCTAGCATCAAAGGTGGACAAATCACTGACCTGGAAGGTATACACCCAAGGGTGCTGAGTGAACTGGCAGAGGAGCTTGCAGGGACACTGGAGGGCATGTTCACTAGTTCACTGCAGTAGGGTGTGGTACCACAGGATTGGTGAATGGCACATGTGGTGCCCCTCCATAAAAGTGGTTCTAAAGAAGGCCCAGGCAATTACAGACCAATCAGTCTGACCTCAATCATGTGCAAGCTCATGGAGATCTTACTTAAGGAAGGTTGGTAGAGTAACTAGAGGAGTACGGTCTCCAGAATGTGAGGCAGAATGGGGTTATGGGAGGGAGATCACGTTAAATGAATCTGATTGACTTCTTTGACTGGGTCACTAAGACTGTAGGCATGGGCCAAATGGTGGACATCCTTTGGATGGACTTCAGCAAGGCCTTTGACTCTACCCCACAAGAGGCTGAACAGGACGTTGACGGATAATGGAGTTGGAGAAAAGATGACAAGATGGGTAGAAAACTGGCAGAGGACCAGGACCCAGGGGGTGGTGGTGGTGGTGGTGGAGAGTTATCTAGCACCAGAGAGGTCACCAGTGAGGCCTTTCAGGGCTTGGTGCTGTGACTGGTGTTCAATATCTTCATTAATGATATTGGGAATGGCATTAAGGGCATAATGTGTCTCTTTGTAGATGACACCAAGCTCTGTGGGATGATGGACACAGCTGCAGGGATAAAAAACCTACAGGATGATCTGAAAAAGCTTGTGAGGTGATCTGGGATTTGGCAGCTTGGCTTCAATGTCAACATAGAAACATAGTAACATAGATTTTGACGGCAGATAAGGACCGCTTGGCCCACCCAGTCTGCCCATTTCGATACCTAATCGATAAGCTGCAGATCCTAGTTAACCAGCAGCCTACTTCTTCCTACCCCAACCCCCTAGAATTGCCTTATGACTGTCCCATGCATGCTTGAATTCCACCACTGTTTTTGACTCCACAACCTCCTCCAGAAGGCCGCTCCATGCATCCACAACCTCTCTGTGAAAAATACTTCCTTAAATTACCTCTGAGCCTCCCCTTCTATCTTCAAATTGTGCCCCCTTGTTCTTGCACACCTCTTTTTTTGAAAGATGCTACCCTCTTGGACTTTGTTGATTCCCTTGAGGTACTAGAAAGTTTCTATCATGTCCCCCTCTCCCTCCTTTCCTCGAGGCTATACATATTCAGCTCCTTAAGTCTCTCTTCATACTGTATGTCTTCCGGTGCAGACCCTGCACCATTTTAGTTGCCCTCCTCTGGACAGCCTCCATCCTGTCTATGTCTTTGCGGAGATTGGGTCTCCAGAACTGCACGCAGTACTCCAGATGGGGTCTCACCAACTGTCTGTACAGAAGGATAATAACTTCCTGTTTTCTACTGGTGATGCCTCTCCCTATGCATCCCAGTATCCCCCCAGCCCTCCTTGCAGCCCTCTCACATTGCTTGCCCACCTTTAGGTCATCTGATATGACTACCCCCAGGTCCCTTTCCATTTTTGTTGTTGTTAGTATCTCACCCCCCATTGTGTACTTCTTCCCTGGGTTTTGTTTCCAGGTGCATTAACTTGCACTTCTTAGCATTGAATCTAAGCTGCCAACATTTGACCATTCCTCTAACCATGCCAAGTCCCTTCTCATCCTTTCCACCCCACCTTGTGCATCAACTCTGTTGCAGATCTTTGTGTCATCTGCAAAGAGACATATTTTCCTTCCAGTCCCTCTGCAATGTCGCTTATAAAGACATTGAAGAGGACCGGTCCTAATACTGAACCCTGCGGTACCCCACTAGTAAACCCCCTTTCTTCAGAGTGGACTCTCTGTGTCCTATTCTCCAGCCAATTCTTTACCCAGGCTGTCATCTTGGGACCCACTCCCAGGCTGGCTAACTTGTATATTAATCTTTTGTGTGGGACTGTGTCAAATGCCTTGCTAAAGTCTAGGTAGGCCATGTCCACAGCCCCTCCCTGATCTACTACTTTGGTCACCCAGTCAAAGAAATCTATCAGATTTGTCTGGCATGACCTTCTCACTGTGACTCCATGCTGCCTTGGGTCCTGAGCCCCTCTGGCCTCTAGATACTCAACAATTCTTTCCTTCAGAAGTGATTCAATCATTTTCCCTACCACTGAGATTAAACTAACAGGTCTGTAGTTTTCTGCTTCGCCTTGCTTCCACTTTTGTGAAGGGAGTCACATCTGCCCTTCTCAGTCCTCGGGTACCACCCCATCCTCCCATGATTTGTTAAAGAGGGTAGTCAGTGGTGTCACTAGTTCTACCCTTAGTTCTTTTAGAATTCTGGGATGAATCCCATCAGGCCCCATTGCTTTGTCCACCTTCAGTTTTAAGAGTTCTTCAGAACCATTTCTTCTGTAAATGGGTGGTATCAACTTCTGTATCCAGAGTGTTTCTACTGTTTGTTTTAGGTACCTCCCCACTTCCTTTGTAAATATTGAGCAAAATATTTGTTTAGTATCTCTGCCTTTTCACGGTCACCCTCTGCCCACCCTCCTCTCTTATTAAGCCTCACTAACCCTGCCTTGGTCTTCCTTCACTCCTGATGTACCTATAAAAGGTTTTATCCCTCTTAACTAAGTTGGCTATCTTTTCCTCGGTTTGGGCCTTTGCTGTTCTGACTGCTTTCCCAGCTTCCTTTTGCTTTAACTGATACAGTTCTCTGTCCTGCTCCTTCTGTGATTCCTTGTACTTCCTGAATGCTTTTCTCTTGAACCGTCACTGCCACTTCCTTTGAGAACCATAGTAGTTTCTTACATCGTTTCATTTTGTTTATTTGCTTCACACACAGGCTTGTTACCTCTGTGATGGCAGTTTTTATTATTCCCCATTGTTCTTTCATCCCTCCTTCCTGCCAATTTGCTAGTGCATTCCTTAGGCGCTCACCCATTTTGGCAAAGTCGGCCCTCCTAAAGTCCAGTACTTTTGCCTTTGTATGGCTTGACTCTATTGCTGTGTTTACTGTGAACCATACTGTTCGATGGTTGCTAGTTCTCAGATGGCTACCCACTTCTACATCTGTGATCCTCTCTTCATCTCCATTTGAGAGAACCAGGTCTAAGATTGCTCCCTCTCGAGTGGGCTCCAATACTAGTTGTCTAAGGCATGCCCCCTGTAGGGCATCTAGAATAACCCCACTCTTTGAAGTGGCTGCTGCAACTGCACTCCAGTTAACATCTGGCATATTCAGATCACCCATCAGCAATATCTCCCCTTTTTATGCCATTCTAAGTATTCTTCCTATCATTTCCTTGTCCATTTCCTCCCCCTGAGAAGGGGGTCTGTATACAACCCCTGTGCGGATTGTGGTGCCATTGCGGTCTCCAAATTTACCCACAGTGCTTCTTCTCCTCCCTGTTTTCCCTTTTGTTCTGTTGCTTTGATTACTTCCCTTATGTAAAGAGCTACTCCTCCTCCTCTTTTACCCTCCCTGTCCCTCCTGTAGATAGTGTATCCTGGTATGTTTATGTCCCAGTCATGGTTTTGTGTGTACCATGTTTCTATGACTGCCACTATATCCAGATGTTCCTCCTCCATCAAGGCCACTAATTCAGAAATCTTATTACTCAGACTACGGGCATTGATACTCATTGCTCTACATTTTCTGATGGCTTTACCTTCTTTTGCAGCATCCCCCACTGACCTGTCTACCTCGGTCTTTTTCTCATTTAGTACACTGTTTTGTAGGGAGAGGCTGGGATTTTCCTGCTGCTTATCAGTGCCTCCCCCCTTGACTAGTTTAAAAGCTTGCCAATGAAGCATTTAAACCAATTGCTCAAAAGACTTGCTCCCTTCCCGGACAGATGCAGACCATCCTGCCAGTATAGGCTGGTGTCATTCCAGGTGGAACCCCAGTCCCCAATGAAGCCAAACTCCTGTGCGCCACACCAGTTTTTCAACCATTCATTAAACTGCATGGTGCAAAGTACCCTCGCCTCACTCATGCCATTGACAGGCAGCACCTCAGAGAAGGATATTGTGTGTGCTACTTGTCTTAGGCCCCTCCCTAATTCTACAAAGTCCTTCTGCACTGCTCTAATCTCATGATTAGCCAAGTCATTTGTCCCTAGGTGGACAATGACGTCCAGCTCAGACTCCCGTGCAGCTGTTCTCATGATCCTGAGGATGCGCTTCCTGTCTCTCTAAGCCATGGCACCAGGCAGGCACCTTACTTCAGTTTTCCCTGTCAAGAAGTGCAAAGTTATGCACATGCTGGATCCAAGAATGCCAGTATGGAATACTACCTGGGAGGGGTCCTTGTATCTGCAACAGAGAAGGAAAAAGATCTGGGAGTGATGATCACTAGTGACCTGAAACACTCCACACAGTGCAGGAAAGCAGCAGCAAGGGTAAACAAGATGTTGGGATGCATGGCCAGATGTTGGGATGCATGGCTAGAGGGATCAGCAGTAAGTGAGAGGCAGTTATACTGCCCTTGCCCAAGTTGCTGGTGAGGCCACATCTGGAGTGTGGAGTACAGAACTGGTGCCCACACCTTAAAAAGGACATAAACCTGCTGGAGACAGTCCAGAAGAGGACAACGAAGATGAATGTGGGTCAGGAGGATAAAACACACACAGAGAGGTTGGAGGCCCTGAAAGGTCTCTTTAAGCTATGTGGCAACCAAAACATGAGAGGACACAGTCTTAAGCTGGAGGGGGGAGGTTTAGGGGGGAGGTTAGGAAGCACTTTTTCATGGAGAGGGTGGTGGCCAGCTGGAATGCATGGCCGGAAGAGGTAGTCTTACTGAGCATGGTGGGTAGCTTCAAGGCAGTCTGGGGTGGACATAAGGGTAAAGTAAGGGCTCATGGGAGGGGCAGATGGAAAGGATTTGAGGATTGGGGTAGCAAAATCAATAGATTAGCTATGAACCTTGCAATATGACCAGACTAAACAGATCAAAATGGCTTCTTTGCATGTTTGTATATTTGTATGTAACAGTTGTGCTGTGGCGACACCGTAATGATTCCCACAGTGGCCCCTCAGCCTCAGCCAGGTAGTGTATGGCTGCTACAGTATATGCAGTGCATGTCAGGGTATATATGGTGGCCAGGTAGCCACCAGGGAGGCCCAC
Organism: Neoceratodus forsteri; assembly: GCA_016271365.2. Lineage (NCBI taxonomy): Eukaryota > Metazoa > Chordata > Ceratodontiformes > Ceratodontidae > Neoceratodus > Neoceratodus forsteri. The sequence goes on along the minus strand of CM057455.1, from coordinate 1,140,034,466 downwards.
CTGGACATGTCCAGGTATACTGGTGGCCACATATAGCCCAAGTCACACTGTATGTAGTGTACACCAGTGACCACAGTGACATCAGACACACCCTCACTGCAGTGCAGCCTCCATCAATACTGTGCTGATGGATGCATAGTGTGTCCAGTACCCTGCCACATACATCACTGCTGCAGTGGTATGCATTATGCCTCCTGCACACTGTGCTACCTACTGGTCCCAGCCATGTTTCATCAGTTTGTGTGTGACACATGTGTGTGCCTCTGCTCCATCCCGGAAGTGACCCAGGGAGGAACCTGGATGTCTGTGTCTTGTATTCCAGGGTTGGCCTGTGCACTGGTTGTCTGGTCAGTCACCACAGGATGTGGGGGCCCTCTTTACCATTTGGGACATGACATTTCCCCATAGACTCTGGCATAGTGATGCTAATGCATATACCACATGCATACATGTTTCATGCCCACTGACAGTGGGTGCCCACGCCATGGCCAGGCATCATCTGGTGCCGAATGGCATGACTACTACATGTGTACTCCTCCTCCTGTGTATGGGCCCACAGTGCTGTCCCTGGTATGACATGACAGATCCAGTGTGGATGTCAGACACCCAATATCCCTGTATGGCATGCTGAAATATGTGCTGGCTGGGTTTACCTTGACCATGTAACATATACAAGAACTGTATACCCCATCTTGTGTGCACAGCTGGCTGAGTTCACTGACTTTCTTTCCAAAGGTGCCCAGAGGCCTGCCAGACATTGGGCATGACTAGAGAATGTCAAGGGACAGGATGATCTGCTCCACAGGCTGATCCACCTGCAGCATCTCCTAATCACCTGGGTGGAAGAGAACACTCAGGGTATCAGGAATCTTGGCATGGCACTATGGCAAAACATGCAGCCACCATCATCACCTCGGCAGTGCCCTGATGTGGAACCTGCATCAGCAGGGCATGGGTGCCCTATACATTTTCATTCCCCCCTCCCCCGTTTATGGACAGAAGCCCCAGTTCTGTTTTCCCTGTCCCCTGTTGTGTCCTATTTTGTTCATGTTTACCATTGTATTGTTTGGCCTGATGTCTTTTTTTGTACATTGAGGTACAGTTTTGTTACACATGCTGCTGTGTCATGTGTCTGTCAGTGGTACCCTCTACTTTCTACTTTACCCCCCAGCCACTCCCAGTGTGCAGCTAAGTACTCAAAGCTCTGGTCATGGTTGAGTCACTGCTTGCCCCCATGCATTCAGCGTTATCCTCTGAGCTGTAATGTAGAGCTGCACTGCTGCACTGCACTGTGCAACCACCTGTCATTTGCACCACACGCAATCTACCTGTTGTTTGTCCCATGCGCCATTTGCCCTCTAGTCAGATGACATAGAGCTGCAGCTATCAGAGCCAGATTAAGGCATAGGCAACATAGGCATGTGCCTTGGGCCCTGCTGCCAGAGGGCCTACAGGAATCTCCAGCATATCTTTACTATATATATATGTGTGTGTGTATATATATATATATATATGTATATATATGAGAGTTAGAGGTAAAATTTTGTTTATCGTATTGTTAGTTAGCTCTCTATTACAAAAGTGAGGACTGGGTGTTAGGTTGAAAATTTCACGTTGTTGACTCCTCAATCGCATTAGTGCGTGACAGGGAATGTTAGCCCTAACTCTCACCCCCATCACATGTGTAAAGCAGCAGAAGTATAGGAGAATGGGCTAGAAAGTTAGACCGATGACCTCAATGCGCACCCCAATGCTGGTTGGGGGTGGGCTGGGATCCAAGGTGGGTTTCAAACCCACAAAAATTCCCCCACTTTGTTGCTGTGGAACAACCCTAACTAATGCATTAAACAGAGTTTTTGGCCTCTAATTTCCCTTCTTGTTGAGAATGATAATGAGAAATAGTGAATGTAATGCAGCGGCGGGAGTGCGGGGGTGATGTCTTATCGCATTGTAACATTGTGCCCGCAAACGCAAATCGTAATGTGCATGGTGACACAAAGTGAAACAGAAAGAGAAACAGCACTGTAGACAGAAATGTTAAAAACAATGGAAACGCAACTGCAAATGAAAACGCAAAGGGTAACACACATGGTGGCGTAAACGTGAACGGTAAGTGAAACGGATACGGAACAGCAAGCAGAAATGGTAATGGTAAGAGTAATGTAAGTGCACAGGCTGGTTTTCCTCAAAAGCTGTATAGAGAAAGACAGTGAGTAGAAAGAATGTATGCAAAATAATGACTCTCGGAACACAAAAATCAGTAGTTGTAATAGTAAATTGCTTATATCTCAGTAACCGTATGACATAGAAAAAAAATTAAAAAGTCATATGTATTATCACTTTTCTGGCTAGTTTTATATGTAGCCCCAGGGTTATAATTTTTTGACAAAAACTCCGTATCTCGCACTGTTTTCGAGATACGGGCCCTCAAAGGCGTAGCAAATGCCGTAATGTTGTCCTATGGGAAAAAAACATAAGTTCGGACTGCCATAACTTTTGAACAGTTTAATATTTTTTCATGAAATCTTCAAAAGGCACATCGGGGACCCTGGCTGCACGTTCCCTGAAGATTTTAGTCCAGTCGCAAACACATACCTGTAGTACGATCATAGAATTCCAGAATCAGAAACATAAATGCATGAGATCATGCTTAATAACGCCACAGCCGCGGTATCTGACTGGTACAAAACTTGGCAGATCCCAAGGCGATGGGCCTTGATCGTGTATCCAAATTTCAGGCAAATCCGTCAAATGGTTGCAAAGTTATTAAGGTGCAAAATTTTGGGTTTAACATAGTGACTCCTCAACCCTAACTATGGTGGCACTACCGTGCTACCATAATATATATATATATATATATATATATATATATATATATATATGTTAGAGGCAAAAATCCATTTAATGCATTAGTTAGGGTTGTTCCACAGTGACAAAAGGGGAAATTAGCTGTTAGGGTTGAAAACCGTAACTCGATTTCACCCCCGCACCACACACACACAGACACACACATACACATGCAAGTATGGGGGAGGACCAAGTCAACACAACCAATGACAGAAATCCAGCAGCAGGTGACAGAAATAACAAACAATTGTCTAAATGTACTACGAGACACCCCCACCCACCTGACCAGGTACTGCATGCTCAGTGGAGATCAACAGCAAAACTGAGGCCATGTACACCAAATGTACACATTCCTGATTGCAGCTGCACACAACGTACCACACTTAGTAGTTGCATGGCCTCACTACCGATGCCCCACCACCAACTGGTACTGTGCCGTTAGTCAATATAAATGCTGAAGGTGCATGATGACAGTTGTAGAAAGGTTTTAACACTAGTGAGTATACATTAATTAAGAGAAGTACATAAATTAACTACAAGACACTAGCATGCTCAAGATAAAAGTAGTGTTACATTTAGTATGTGATTTACATAGTAGTACATTTACTGCAACTGTTTACTCAAGATAGAGAGGCTGATGTAAGCGTATGGAAAAGCATTGCCTGTTCAACGCTGTGAAATTGTACGCCAGTATCAGATGCATTCTTACTGATGAAGGTGTACTGCTGATGTACATACATAGACCTTCAGTGTGTTTCAATACTAAAGATGCAGTAAGTATTCTTGTAAGAAACAGTGTAATTGCATGGATCAGGCCAAGCAACTTCTAAATATCATAGCACTACTGAGCCAACAATGACGTACCTGTATCGGAGATGTCTATAGGATAGATTTTCCTGTAGGCACTTACTGAGTATGTTGTCCCTGAGAAAGACAATCTCATTGCATCTGTGATGACTAACTTATTCAAATAGTGATACATTTACTGTTGTTGTAATGAGTGATCTATGCCACTTATGGACACAGTGTAATTTTTTTAACAGTTGTTTCATACTCAGGCTGTATGCCTAGTGTTTGGGTTTGCCACACTTCTGTCACTGATGCTATCAAAGTGATAACTATGTTAATTGTGGTACAACAGGAAGCAAGTAGATATAGTGTAGATATAAACAGAATGTCTTTTAGTATTGATTTAACTCTCAATGAGATAAGTGTACTAGGACAGCAGGGGTTATTCTCTATCACTGACTCTGTCAGTTATAATCACACTAAAGTTTCGATGACTGTAATGATCAAGTTACACTGTTCATCTTCATGAGTTCATATTCACAGCCATTCTCCAGTAACTAGACAGTGTATGGTGTAACTGGGTGGGACACTGTGTTGCAAAGCTGCTGCAGTGCCTAGCAGAGGGAGAGTATCTACTCATACAGACAATTAAGTAATAAGGCATGACCAACAGTTATGTTAAATGGTCTGTTAATCACTCTGTAGGGGTTTAATGTTGAATGAGGTGTAGCCAAGTGCCACATGTTGCTAGACAGTGATAAACTGACCATTAACATAATACCTGGGAGTGGCTTATTGCTGTCATAATAAAACTGTTTTTTTAAACAACAATAAACCATGTTCATCATATGGTTAGGCTCTACTTGTATCGTAATAAAAACAAAACATAAGGCTGTTACAATGTTTACAGTCAATTAGAAAGCTGCATTTCTCAAACCCTTGTTGTAATCAGAGATATTATACCTGTACAACTCCTTGGTTTTGCTCAACTCTATTGCTCAGGTGGCCCACCACATGTGGTGTGGTCTGGTGTCAGGCATCGGTAGGTAAGGCCATGCAACTACTAAGCGTGGTACGTTGTGTGCAGCTGCAATCAGGGATGTGTACGTTTGGTGTACATGGCCTCAGTTTTGCTGTTGATCTCCACTGAGCATGCAGTACCTGGTCAGGTGGGTGGGGATGTCTCGTAGTACATTTAGACAATTGTTTGTTATTTCCGTCACCTGCTGCTGGATTTCTGTCATTGGTTGTGTTGACTTGGTCCTCCCCCATACTTGCATATGTGTGTGTATGTGTGTGTCTGTGTGTGTGTGGTGCTGGGGGGGGTGAGTTCGAAGTTAGGGTTTTCAACCCTAACAGCGAATTTCCTCACTTTTGTCGCTGTGGGACAACCCTAACTAATGCATTAAATGGAGTTTTTTGCATCTAATTTCCCTTCTTTTTGAGAATGATAATGAGAAATAGTGAATGTAATGCAGCAGCGGGAGCTCGGGGCCCCCCGCCATGTAATGTCTTGTGGCATAGTAACAGGAACAGCAACGCAAACAGAAGCGCTAACAGTGGCGCACATGGTAATGCAAGCTCAAATGAGAACAGAAAGGGGTACTTGCTTGCGGTGGTGTGAGCGGGAACGGTCTGCCACGTGATGTGTTGTCACATAGTAATATGGTGCCTGCAAACAGAAATGTCAATGGACATGGTGACACAAAGTGAAACAGAAAGAGAAACAGTACTGTAGACACAAATGGCAAAAAATAACAGAAACACAAGTGCAAATGAAAACGCAAAGGATAACACACATGGTGGCGTAGACGTCAATGGTAAGTGAAATGGGCACAGAACCGCAAGTGAAAGGGCAACGGTAACAGTAATGTAAGTGCACAGGCTAGTTTTCCCCAATAGCTGCGTAGAGAAAGACAGTGAGTACAAAGAATGTATGCATAATAATGTGTATCGGAGCAGAAAATGAGGACTTGGAATACTAAATAGGTTATATCTCAGGAACCGTAAGACGTAGAAAAAATTTTTTAAAGTCATATGATTTATGACTGTCCTGGCTAGTTTTGTACTTAGCCCCCATTAGGGGGCTAAGTACTTTTCTGACAAAAAGTCCATATCTCACACCGTTTCTGAGATACGGGCCCTGAAACGTAGCGGCGAACGCCAGATGGTTAGGAAAAAGAAGTTCGGAGTGCCATAACAACACTGAAGACACATCTTAAGATGTTGGCGCGCTCCTCCAAATTTCAGCCCAAAACTTCCAACCGTTCTTTTGCAGTGCAGTGCCAAAGAATTGCTGTCATTTTCCCACAGACTAGAAAACTACTGTCACAATTTGTGAAAGCTTTCGCAAAAATTTGCAACACTTTCATGAGCATGAAAGTAATTTGCGAAAGTACTTTTTCCAGAAATTTGAAAAACATATTTCTGGGGTGTTTTACCCCAAAATAAAGACATGGCTAACATCCTCAGGGTCTGACTAGGTGAATACAAAAAGAATTAGGTTGCTAGAGGGTCCCAAATTTAAATGCCAAGCATTTTTCTGATCACCAACTGAAAACAAAATGGCAGATTTGTGAAAGTAGCAGGCCCATTTGCGAAAGTAAAAATGCATTTGCGAAAGTGTTGAACTTTTTAACTTTTCCCATTGACTTATAATGGGAAATTGTTTTTTGAATAACTTTTGAACTGTTTAATATTTTTTCTCCAAATCTTCGAAAGGCACATCGGTGACCCCGGCCGCACATTCCCTGAAGATTTCAGGCCAGTCGCACAAACTGTACGACCTGTAGGCGCGACCACAGAATTCCAGAAAAAGCGTAAACGCGTGCGCAAATCACGCTTAATAACTCCACAGCTGTGTATCCAACCAGTACAAAACTTGGCATATACCAAGGCCTATGGCTCTTGATCATGTATTCCAAATTTCAGGCAAAATCCGTCAAACGATTGCAAAGTTATTAAGGTGCACAATTTTGGGGTTTAACATAGAAATGGCTCCTCAACCCTAACTACCGTGCTACCATAATATAATTTTCTTCTACCTGAGATGCATTGTTTGTAAATGACTCAACTGCTAGGTAGCCTGAGCAAGGTAGAGACTGAACTGTGACATGATTCTCACCTAAATGATTAGGTGTTAAGTGTAGCTGATTGCTTCAGGGACCCCTGGCCAGGCTGACCTGTGAGGTGTGAACATGCCCATTTCCTTTGCTCTGTCTCTCCCTCCCACTTGGAATCTACACTTATCAAATTTTACTCTTAGATATAAAATATTAACAGTGCAATTCAATATGTATGCTTTACATTTAAAGAGCCCCTGAGAGCGTTAGGAAAACTCTAAAAATAGTAAGATTTATAGTCCGCTCCATCCCGTTTTCTTTATTACTTCATATATATGTAAGTAATTAATTCTCAATGTTCTTTATGACTGAAAACAGTTGCATGAAAACAGGATCCCTATCCAGTAGAGTAGTTCACGTTTCAAGTTTATTGCAGGAATAATTCCATTGAGCAGGCTCATCCACAAAGAGGTCCTGAGGACATATATCAGGAACATACAAATAAAAGGCAAGTAAAACACATACAGTACTAGCACATAAATAAAATGAGGTAAATAATGTTCAATTAATACATGAGGAATACATTATTTACAGAGCAAAACTTTGAGAATACGTTAAAGAATATGGAAACTGTCAGACTAGGAAATTATACAGTATTTACTCTGACTGCTTCTCTATATATTGCATCACAATCCCCCATTTATGATAGCACAAATACCTTCACATTAACATATTTTAATGTGACAATTATGATGTCAGACGTACACAGACAGCCAGAGCTAAAAAGAGCAGAGATACTGTATTCTTACAAATACCCTTAGTAATAAAAATACAAAAATATAAGCTACACCTATGCTCCAATGTTACATTTTTTCAAAGTTGTCTCAGCTGTGCCAGGAACTCTTTAATCTCACTCCTAAAATCATGAAACCTACAGCGCATTTTAATTGTAATGTTAAGACTTATACTCTTCTTTTTTTTTATATTCCCTCATCCCCCTCATTTTCTTTTTGCATTATATGTTTATACCGCCTCCCATGCTTCACTGGCCCCACTCCTTCAGGCTTCACAAGTCCCCCCCAACCCCCTGACCTTAGCCAGCCCTCCTCAGGTCCTCAAATCGCAGCCGATCCCCAGGATATCCCGACGTATCCCTATTGCCGGGTGGGTCCCCCTCCTCTGAGGGGGAAGGGCAATGGGGCAACAGGGGAAGACCCTGGCACACACTTCATTAGGGCCCGGGGATGCTGCTGAGGAACAGGAGGACCTGGGCAGGTACTGGAGGTGCTCAGGGAATGGATTGCCATCATCTTGGTGGCCAGCGATCAGTTTTTCCCATTTTCTGTGGGGGCAGCGTGGTGACGTCATGGCATATGCCGACGTCCGCTCCTCCCCAGTTAACTTTGGGCTGTGCTTCCTGTGATACTCCCAGCCTCCACTAGGAGCCAGCAGGTGCCGGACCTATCCCCTGCCCTTCCCCCGGAGAAGGAGAGCTGTCGTAGGATGCTTGATCCTTCTCCCCCCGGCCAGCCCTCTAATGACCCGGGCTCGTTCCTGAACCCGGGTCACTGGCATCGCAAGCGGAAATCCAACTGCTGCGCTGGCGGGCTGGCCATAATCCCACTCATTTTGAAGTTCTGGTGCTGATGTAGTTCTGTTTTCTGGGTGAAATGTAAGGCTATGCCTGGAGTTCGGTGGCCAAGCAGCCAGCCACTCCCACTTCCTGAGCTATATAAGCAGTTCCTCTAAGCCTCACTGTGAGGCATTTTCTCTTTTGCAGCCAAAGGCTCTGCTGGTTTGTCCTCTGAGCTGGTTAGGCTTTCCTGGTTGGCTGAGGCCAGACCCCCCACCCTACTCCTGCTTGTCTCTGCTGGGTTTGTGTGCTTATTTTTCTACTTCTGGTTTGTATTTTGCCTTCAGCTGTGTGTGCTTCCTTCCCTTTTTTTTTGGGAGGGGCTTTATTTCTCAGCTGCTAGCATACTGCTACTCCGGTGCTCATGCTGCTTGCTTTAATTTACTCACAACTCAAATTACTTGCACAGCAACTCCTAGCATTCTGCTACGCAGAGCTCATGCTACTGCTTTCAGTTACCTACAACTACAGTCACTGCTGCTGACTGTACTTTAATTACTATTGTACCCAGTGCCTGTGTTTTTAACACTGTGCTCACCATGATCAAACTACTGCAATGCAACTGCATTCATTACCTGTGTGTTTCAGCTCAGCCATAGCTGCTTCATGTTTCATGCTCAATTCTTTTCACCTGACACAGTTTACTCTGACCCTACCTGTGCTTCTCATTTAACTTGCAGCTTCCCTGCACTGCCTGGCTACACCTGCTTTCAAGTTTTGTATCCCTGTTTTATTGCACTTTTAACTCTGAGGTCAGCCAACTTGCTCCTGCTGAGGCTGTTAATATAGCTTGATATTAAAAAATCTGTCTTTGCCACTGAAAATCCTCGAGTCTGTCAGATTGATTTGACTTTGTACTGTCTGTCTGGCTTGCTCCCAATTCAGTTGTTTAATTGCTATACAAGTTTGATATGCTGGTTTACTTATCACGACTACTGCTTACTGACCTATGTGCAGGTCTACACTTGCTTATGCAGCTGTTACTCCTTGCTTACTCAATCCATTACTTCATGCATACTGCCATCCCCTCGGCTTCAACCTGGGATTCTGCTGCACTCGATCTGCATTCGACCTTGCAAGGTCTCTGTACTCCATGCTCATTATGATCTCAGCACGCCATGCTCATTCAGCTCACCAGCTTCAGCTGTCAATCAATTTCTGGGGCATGCCAGCCTTTCTAATCTAGCGCAGGGTTCCTGCAGTTGATGGTCTTGCTCTGCATTTAGTCCGCATCATCAAGAGTGTCCAACTTGGGGCGGGATCCTTCTCACCTGGCCCATAGCAGGGAATGTCCTCACCCTGGGCATGGCTTTAGCTGCCTGCTATGCGACAGCAGCTCCTGGTGTAGAATTTAAGACTAGCAGTGAGGGATGGTTACGATGATCTCCTTTGGCTCTAGTGTTCCATTATAATGGTTGGCCATTGACTTTAGTGGTTTCCATAGCAAGGTACCTTCACCGCATTCTCCCTATGACTGCCTCTGGTTCACCTGGTTGGTTTAGGGTGTGTCGGCCAGGTGAGTGCCTCAGCAGTCGTTGCTCTCCTCCTGTGTCTTGGATGCATGTATTGTTGCAGAGTTTTCTTGCAACCTTCCATGACATTCCCACTAAAGGGTCTGAGTGAGGGCCTCCCTCCAAATTGGAATATTTTCCACCTCCCTTTAATTGGGTTTTCCAAATTGCAGCTGCAGAGCCGTCACTAAAGAAATTTTCCCAAGCCTGGAGGGAAGGCAACCTAGGCCTTGGATCTCCAGAGATTTCCTCCTCATAGGGTTTTTTTTTTTTTTCTCTCCTCCATTGCCTCAGGTCATAACACTTAGTTAGCATAGTTGTTTTCCCTAGTTTCTTTAGGTAGGTTCCATTGTTGGATGGAGGTGGAGGATGTTCTGCCATTCCCTCTCTCCTTAGGGGATACTTTTCTCTCAAAGCAAGCCATCAGTACCATGCTACGCAAACCTAGGCTGTTACTACAACAACTGAGCATATCATTGCATTATCGAACTGCCTATGCTTCTCTACAACTATATTACAGTTACTGCTTCTACGTCACTGTTACTGCTTGCATTATGCTTCATATTGCCTCCTTTTTGGGGATGATACTACATTTTTGGGGGGGATTCCTAAGGTACCTTTAGCCATGGGAACTGTCCCGTGGCACCTCTAAGAGTGGAACCCTCTCCGAGAGTTACTTGCCGTCATACTCCTACAGGGTGGTAATTCCTCTGGAATAGAGAGTGTGAATGGCCAAAACCAAATGAACACAGTTGCACAAGCATAACACTATACTGGCTGTGTAGGTCAGTGAAATGTAAGGCTATGCCTGGAGTTCAGTGGCCAAGCAGCCAGCCACCACCACTTCCTGAGCTATATAAGCAGTTCCTCTAAGCCTCACTGTGAAACATTTTTTCTTTGCCCCACCATCTTCCCCTCCCCCTCCAATGGCAGCACTCTCTCTTTAGGGGGATTCCTAAGGTACCTTTAGCCACAGGAACCTTCCTGTGGCACCTCTAGGGGTAGAACCCTCTCCAAGAGTTCCTTGCCATTGTACCCCTACAGGGTGGTAATTCCTCTGGAATAGAGAGTGCGAACGGCCAAACCCAAAGTAACACAGTTGCACAAGCATAACACTATACTGGCTGTGTAGGCCAGTGAACCACTGAGTATTGTTCCAGAGTCCCATCAATAAATCTAGCCATTATTTGATCCTGACTTATTATCAATAACATAAATGTTTGATCCCGAAATTATTTCTTCCAACAGTCACTCACTATGCTTGGTGTGGGGATAGAACCCACAGCCTTCTGACCTCCCAGCATCAGAGGCAAGTGTTAACTCCCACTCTGCAAGTGGACTGAGACCTTGTCATAGTGGAAAGGCTTGTGTGTTCCAATGACCCTCAGGGCTATGTCCTCTGGAGTCTTGTACTCCTGGCAGGGTCACCTGTGGTGAACAGGCCTGAGGTGAGGTCCCAGACTAAGTGCGGTCCAACCTCCAAAGTCCTCAATGGCGGATCAGATGGAAGAAGATGTTAGGATCTCAATAGCTGTGAAGGCGGATGAAGACTGCAACAAGATGTGGATCTCTAGTCATCTTGGACTCTCCTTGCCACTGGGTGCTAGATCTCCTACTTGTCAAGTTTGTGTGGTTGCTGTAGGTGCACCAGCTTCCCCACTAAAAGAAGTCATGCGCAGGTTTCTATAATGGGAAACAACATCCCTGCAACCAACCTTCCAAGCCTTGTGGTGACAGACTAGAGGTGACGGGGACAGGACCAGTGAATCCGGCAGTCTCTAGCCATGAATGTGCACATAGGCAGCAGTAGTTTGATGGTCATCTGGCATCTGGACTGGGACAGGGCTGCAATTTGGCAGCTGCTACTGTGATTGAGCAGTCCTCTTTTGGATCCCCTCTGCTCACCCCGCATGGGGAAGGAGCTAGAAAAGGTGCCCTAAACCTAGGCTGTCTCACCTTCTCCTGGCTGGATAGCTGCGTCCAGCGGGATCACTCTGTCTGCAATCGAAACAAGAAACAGACAATGAGTTTTGTGACATGGAACGTTCTTACTCTGATGGATAACCAGTATAGTGAATGACCAGAAAGAAGAACTGCTATTATCACCAGGGAACTTGCAAGATGTAACATAGATATTGCTACCCTATGTGAGACAAGATGACCAGATGAAGGCCAGTTGAGAGAAGAGGGTGGAGGTTTCACTTTCTTCTGGAAAGGAAATCCTGCTGAAGACAAATGCATTCACAGCATTGGCCTTGCCATCAAGAACAAGCTCATCAACCAGTTTACAGAGCTCCCAATTGGCATCAACGAATGCCTCATGACCCTTCATCTTAAGCTCAGCAACAATCTACATGTCACCGTCATCAGTGCATATGCCCCGACATTTAATGCTGACGAGGATGTCAAGGAACAGTTCTACTCCAACCTTGACAGAGTCCTGACCAACACCCCTAAGGAAGACAAGATCATTCACCTTGGTGACTTCAACACCAGAGTCAGGTGTGATTCAGATCTCTGGAATGGTATCATCGGGAAGGAGGGGGTAGGAAAGACAAACTCCAGTGGCATCCTACTCCTGAACAAATGTGCGGAGCATGGCCTGGTCATCACAAACACCATCTTCAGACAGAGCGACAAGTATAAGACTACTTGGAGACACCCTCGATCCAAGCACTGGCACCTCCTTAACTACGTCATTGTCAGAACCTGTGATTAAAAGGATGTCTACATCATGAGGGCTATGTGAGGAGTCAATGACTGCTGGACAGACCATCGTCTTGTCAGATCTGTCATGAACATCTGACTCACTCAGAAACATCAAAGGCAGCCAAAATCAATGCAAAGGAAATTCATCACCAAATCCCTTTAAGACACAGTGGTTCAAGAGGACTTCAAGCAACGTCTCCAAGCAAGGCTTTTTGCCATGCCCACAGCTGATGATAACATTGAGAGATACTGGAAGGAGTTCAAGACCACCATCCACTCGGCATGTGCTGACTCTATTGGATATGTCACCCGGCATCACCAGGACTGGTTTGATGAAAATGATACCAAGATTCAAGACCTGCTCAACTGGAAAAGAAGAGCTCACTGCACATGGCAAGATGACATCTCATGCCAGCAAATGAAAGAGTCATACCAGCAGCTCAAGGCAGAAGTTAAAAGCAAGATCCGAGACATCACAAACAAATGGTGGTAAGACAAGGCCAAGGAGCTCCAGCTCTATTTTGACAATCATGAGATGTGGAGCTTCTTCCAGGCTTCAAGGACCATTTATGGTCCAAGCTCCCATGGTCCTACTCCCCTCTGATCTCAAGATGGCTTGATGTTCCTAAAGGGAAATAAAGGCATTCAAGCTAGATGGAAGGAGCATTTTGAGACACTTCTGAACTGCGAGTCATCTATGACAGATGCTACTATCAATTCTGTCCCACAACACCCTGAAAGAGAATCTCTCGCCAACCCTCCTACCATCAAAGAAGTAAGACATGCCATCAAGCTGGCCAAAAACAACAAAGTTCCAGGACCAGATGGCATACCGGCTGAAGTCTACAAGGCTGGTGGGCGAGGAACTGGTACTAAAGCTCCACTAACTCATTCTCCAAATTTGGAACAATGGGGAGATTCCAGAGGACTTGAGGAATGCCAACATTGTTACCATTTTCAAGAAGGGAGACAAGTTGGTGTGTGGAAATTATTGAGGCATTGCTTTATTCACCACTGCATGGAAAATCCTCACCCATATTCTTCTGAACTGTCTCCTTCCCATCGTCAAAGAAGTTCTGCCGGAATCTCAGTGTGGGCTCAGACCATCTTGTGGGACAACCAACATGATCTTCACTGCCAGGCAGATCCAAGAAAAGTGTCAGGAACAACATCAGGACCTGTACATGGCTTTCATCAACCTGACAGAGGCCTTTGACCTCATCAATCATGAAGCCTTGTGGAAGGTGCTGGCCAGATTTGGCTGCCCTACAAAATTCATCAAGGTCCTGAGGCTTCTGCATGACCAGATGACTGCCAGTGTGCTGCATAATGGTTCAAAGACAGACCCATTCATCATCCAAACTGTGGTCAAGCAAGGGTGTGTCATCGCTCCAACCTTGTTCTCTATCTTACTAGCAGTCATCCTAGTCCTCACCAAAGGCCACCTTACCACTGGAATTGACATTGAATACAGAATGGATGGAGGGCTCTTTAATCTTGGACATCTCTGCTAAAAGACTAAAGTTTGCAAGGCATCCGTCATTGACCTCCAGTACGCTGATGACTATGCCATCCTTGCACACATCAGGAGTGACCTCCAGTCTATGCTACATCTCTTTGTGGAAGCTTACCAAAGTCTGGGACTCTCACTTAACATCAAGAAGACCAAGGTGCTCTATCAGCCTGCTCAAGGCCTTGTAAATGACCCTCCACAATTCACCATCGAGGGACAGACCCTGGAGACAGTTGAGCACTTCCCTTACCTCGATAGCCACCTCTCCCTAACAGCGAATATTGACGATGAGATTCAGCACAGAATCCATTGTGCTAGTACAGTACCTCATTTGGGAAACTGCTTCGGCGCATCTTCACTGACCGTGACATATGAAAGGACACCAAGATCCAGGTATAGAGTTTGGTTATCGTCCCTACCCTTCTTTATGGATGTGAAACTTGGGTGACTTACCAACATCATCTAAAGAGCCTGGAGAGGTACCACCAATGATTTCTTCGGAGAATCCTCTGCATCAAGTGGAAAGACCTCCACGCTAATATCAGTGTTCTTGGTGAGGCCAATGTCACCAGCACTGAGGCAATGATCCTCAGACATCAATTCCGCTGGACTAGATACTGTGTATGGATGGTCGACGCTCGACTCCCCAAACAAATTTTATACTCCCAGCTCAGTCATGGCCAGAGATCCCATGGTGATCAAAGGATATGCTACAAAGACACACTGAAGGCATATCTCAAGAAAACAGATATGGACATCACGAGCTGGGAGGAGCTGGCCACCAACCGATCTCAATGGTGCCAGAACCTCCATCAAGCAGGAGCCAGCTTCAAAGAGAAATGCCTTGCACTCGAAGCCGAAAAGAGAGAGCATAGGAAGGAAAGGGAAAGAAACCGCAGCCAGTGGGCAGCTCTCCCACATGGAAACATTTGCAATTTCTGTGGATGAATCTGTGGCTCTAGGATTGGATTACTGAGCCACCTCAGGACCCATCATTGAACCATGGTAGAGATCATCCTTGAATCGAGGGTTCGCTGATGATGGCAAGTGCACATGTGTCTGTTGGGGGGTGGGGATCAGAAGTGCAAATCAAGACATTTCATACCCAAAACAATGTTTGTACGGGGGAAATTAGAAAATTATTTTCTCTAAATAATCAAAACTAGAACTACTATTGATATTATTCATTAAATTCATTTTTAAATATTTTAGTTAGGTTTTTTAATTATTATGCCACTTTTTATGAGCAGTAAAAAATATGTTTTTAAAATTTCAGTAACTGATATGCAATGACCAAAGAGTGTGATCACAGTAAAGGGGCACTGGTGCGGTGAGGGGGGCCTCATATTTCTCCTGGGCCTAGGGCCCCAGGTTGCATTAATCTGGCCCTGGTTGCTATGCTTCTGAATATAGCAGGCTGTGGGTTAGATGCATGTGTAATGGGTGGCGCAGTGCAGTCAACGCATTTATGTGTATGTTTGACTATCTTGCCCCGGTGTCTTGAAGCCACAAATACTTAAGGGAGTCTAGGGACAATATTCCTCCCCATCACATTGCATCCCTTTGGTTAACCTTGTGGTTAAGGGGCATAATGAGGGTTTTATCCAGACTGAGTCTGTACCCTGACAGTTTTACAAATTCATTTAGTGTCAGCCATGCTGCAGAAACTGATAATGTTGGATTCTCCACATGAAGGAGACTACCATCAGCATATGTAGACATTACATAAGCCATCATCCCACACCATAATGTCTTGATTTTTTTTGTTGCTCATTAGGGTTCTGGTTAAGAGTTCAAGGTAGAGACTGAGATGTATAGGGACTTCAGAAACTCCTGCAAGTACCTTTGTCTATAGTGAAAGGATCAGGTAATACATCATTACAGGTTATCCTGGTAGAGGGTTGAGCAGATAGGAGTTTGATCCAAGTAATGAAAGATTTAGGAAAGCCAAATTTTGTGAGGGTACAAAATGAAAGGTCCAAGAAACCTGTTAAAAGTGTTCTATTTGTTCCAGGAAACCAGCACAGTCAGGCTGGCAGAATCTCTGGAAGCTGAAAGATAATGGTATAGCTTTGACATGTGGTCTGAACAGGGCTTTCCCTGCAGGAATTCTTCTTGTTTAGCTCTTATCAAGCAGTAACATGTTCTGCTCAGGTAGGAGGCCAGGAGTTTGGTTAAGATGTTAATGTCAATTTTTATGAGACACATGGCTCTGAAATTCAGGACCTTGGTGTGATCCCTGTCTGGTCTGGGTATACGTGAGATTAACATTTCCTGCAGTGGGGTGTTCATTTCATCTCTGTCAAATGCAGCATTAAACATGGTTGCTAGTGTAAGGGCTAACATCTTGCATCATCCCTTATAATGATGTAGGAAAAACCTACCTTGGCCAAGGGTGTTGTCTAATAGCAAGGATTTATAGCTGTGGCAACCACCTTGTTAGTGACTAGTAATCCCAGTGGGGCTTCTAGTAAGGCTTATGACTTCCTCTGAGGGAAGGGGGTTTGGTCATCTTCATATAATTCTTCCAAAAAAGGCATGGAATGTTTTGGCCACAACACTAGTCCGTGTTCAGGGGATGTACTCTCCCCTGTGTTGATGGCTTTAATAACTCCAGTTGCTTCCTGCTGCTTGAGATGGAGTGCAAACTCTTCTCCGCCTTCTCACCTTGGTCAACAAATTTAATTTTAGAGAGGAATATGGCATGATTTGCACCCTCCTTAGTCAACTCACAGTATTTGGCCTTGGTGTTTTTTAATACAATCCAATTCTGCTCTGTTGCTGTGAAGGAGACTTTTTTCTTGTGTGCCCTCATGTCTTGTACTAGAGAATTAGTTTCCTTTACCCTACTTTAATTTCCTGTTTATTGCCATCTTAATAAGACCCTCCCCCTTTATGGTGCACTTGTATGCCACCCATGTTTGTTCATGACTGGTAATAGAACCATTGTTTTTCTTAAAGTAGTGCACTTTGGCCTCCTTTAGTCTTTGTGTACACCATTCCTCCTTTGATAAGTAATTACTGAAATGCCTATGTTTGTGTCAGTTTGTATTATTGGTTAGGCAAACTATGAGACTCACTGGGACATGATCTAACTTGGCTCTGTATTTCACATATAGTTTTGTTTGGAAGGAGGACATGACTGATATTGAGATAGTCATGACTGATTATGAGATAGTCAGGCCTTAAGAATGTATTGTTTTGGGGGAGTAAAAATTATACTCCGGTGTATCAGCATGCAAGATTCTCCATAGGTCCTATAGGCCCAGTGACTCTTCTAGTTGTAGCAGGGCCCTTTGGGCCAGCATGAGGCCTTTTTTGTGGATCCTGATCTATTGAATTTGTGTGTTGGAGACTAGATTCCAGTCCCCCACTAATACCACTGGGAGATTGATGCAGCTGGCTATTATGTTCAGATGAGATATGAAAAATTTAGGGTCACCCATGCTGCGTGCACTTATTTAAACTAGTTACTTCAAAATGATTTTTTCAACAGTTTGTTCAATATGGTTTTAATTTTACTATGCACTCTTGAATATATCACTCACATTTTAATCTTTGCGCTGACAAGTACATTGCTATCACCAACCATTTAATTGACATTATATTGCTAATTGAATTTGCATATATAATTGTATAATTGCTATTCAAAGTCTTCTTATCTTACTGAGTAGTATAAATGACTGGTTGAGATATGTCCATGTCACCCCTAACAATGTCAGCCTCAGTACTGAAGCACTTTGTAATTCTTGCATTGTGCGAGTGCTGCTTGCCCTGGAACATATGACTGCTGTACCTTGTTGTATGAAGAGAATGTCAAGTGAGGTTCACAGTTGAACTATCTCATAGACACACAAGCCAAAGAACATTCTAGAAAAATTCAGTCATCTCAGATGTAAAGTTTGCACTACTGGCATTAAATGCTTCATAAATACTATTTAAATTTTATGTCTGTTTTGTTGACATGAGCCCCTGATAGTGTGGGACGTCATCCATGTCAAGGCCATGGATGCATTCCAAGATAATTTCTGTGGATCTCAATGTGCCCCTTAGAAATATGAAAATCTTGCCTGTGTCTACAGTCTCCTGTGACAGTTGAAAAAGCACGCTGTACACCACTTATATGTCAATCCCTACCTTCCTGTTACTACTACCTATCCCTAATGCTTGCCCTACCCAGCTTCGACAGAACAGAGCAATCTGGCTGGCAACTGTATAAATTTCTAGTAAGAAGGCAATGTTGGTGCCTAGGGTTTTGAGGTGTCTAATAACTTATATATAGTTTTCATTCATTTTCCCACCATTAACATTTCAGGTAGTGTATTGTATATTACCTATCGACATGGTGTTATTAGTTAAAAATGTTGGCCCCTTCCAGGATGAATCAGTTTAGGGCAGGAGTTCCCACAGATGCAGCCCTTAAGGTTCCCTTGGTGAATATGACCAGATTGCCCCTTTCCCGGTATAGAGAGAGTGTGATTACAGCTGGCCCATTGTCACAGCAGTGAGGTTACTACTCATGACGCTGACAACCCGGGTTCAGGAATGAGCCAGCATAGTAGGGGGACAGGTTGGGGGAGAAAGCTCAAGCATTCCAGTGGATGCTCCCCTCCTCCAGGGTGGGAGGGTTGTTACTGCCACCATGATGCTGACACCTAGGTGACTATGGATGGAAGCACGACAGAGGAAGAGTGGGTGGGTGGGTGGAACTCAGTAGGGCTCAATGACACCATGGTGTCATGCATATGCTCCAGTCATCCTGGGCCCCAAGCACACAGACATCCAACAGAAGAATCTGTGGAAACAGGAAATTTACCCTCCACTAACCAGGATGATAAGCCTTTTTCCAAAGGCCATGCACCATTGACTGCGATGTCCACCTCCTGAGGTGAGTTGAGAATGTCTTGAGAGGTTCTGGGGCAAATCCTGATGACAAAGAATCCTGCTACAGGGGGAAAACTACATGGTCAAAGATTGCAGGGGTAAGTCCCAGGGAAGACAGATGATGGGATTGTGAGGGAGCCTGGCAAAAGATGTCTTGTCAGAGTAGAAGGGGAAATAAATAGCAAAAATAATAAAAGAAGAGCTGGAGGAGAGCAGGGAGGAGTATGAAGGCAAGCTTAAAATTGCAAAAAAACAAGTTTGATCAGGGAAACCAAAGCATATGTGAAACTGTAGATAGAGGAAGTGGATAAGGAAAATGCTAAAGCTTAAGTACATATAATGTAAAAAAGAAAGAATAAGGATGGCATTAAAAGATTAAAAACAGATGGGATAAATGTAAAGGATGATGCAAAGAAGGCTAACATCCTGAATGAATACTTTAGTTCAGTCTCATTATGGAGATAAGGGGGTGTTGCCAGACAGTGGGAAACAGTTTAAGTGCTCCCAAGAGCAGAGGCTGGCGATAAGGGACATTTCAGTAGACATGGTTCTCAGTGATCTAAAAGATCTGAAGGTAAAGAAATCACCAGGTCTTGGTGCAGTTCACGCCAAGATCTTTAAAAAAATGGGATGGCCCTGGTGGAACCACTAGCAAATCTGTTCAAGTGCTTCTTGAAAACATGGGAAGTGCCAGAAGATTGGAGGGTGGCAGATGTGATTCAGGTGCACAAAAGCGGGGATAGGGATGATCCAGGAAATTACAGGTGGGTTTGTCTGACATCTATTTGGGAAGACTTCTAGAGACCATAACTACAGAAAAGACAGTAGTGTTCCTAGAAAACAGAGGTTACATGTAGGTAGTGTCAGACAGATCTGAGAAACATCTTTCATTTCATAATGAAATCAGCAGACAGGGGTAAAGTGATTGATTTACTTTACCTGGATTTTAGCAAGGCCCTCAACTCTGTGCATGAGACTAATCCTGGAGGTGGGCAATATGGTAATGGGGGAATACCTGACTAGGTGGACAGGCAACTGGACATGTGGGATCACTCTGGGGGTGGTCCTAAATGGCAAATATTCAGATGTCTGGGATGCCATTAGTGGTGTTGTCTCAGGGGTCAGTCACCAGGACCCACATTCTTCAACGTGCACATACAGTATACAATACAGGGGAGAGAGTAAAGGGGAAAGTGTGCCTCTTCATAGATGATATTAAACTCTGCAGGAGGGTGGATAGTTTGTATTTATTTTATTTATTAGGTCTAGGATTACTATACCTTTGAGCCAGGGCTCTTTTACAAAGGTTCCACGTCAGGTTACAATTCAAAACATAAGACATGTAAGTCAGATTACAAATTCAATACATTGGACAAGGTTACAAAAGTGTAAGCTAAACAGAGTTACAAAGCATCTGGGTAACAAAATAAGTTTTGGAGGCTAGATTACAAGGAGATAGCAGATGAGGTGCAGAGAGGATAGAGGACAAAAGAGAGGAAGAGTAGAGGGGCCAGAGAGCTATAGAGAAGGAGTGCAGCCAGAGGCATTGTCGTAGACATAACATGGGGAAGTGCATGCTAAGGAGTAACCAAGTGCTAATAGGAGAGAGAACTGCATAAGGTTAGGGAAATATTCATGGGGTCAGCTAGTGGAGGCAGTCACAGGAGCAAGAAGCAGTGAAAGAGAGACGGAGCCTTGATTTAAATATGGGTTGCGGTAACTAAACAGACTCAGTGTTTAGTGGGCCGACCAAACATTAATAGGAAAAGAGATATGCGAAATTTCTCTGAACAGAGATTTCTGTAGAACATAGCTAATGAGAATTGGGAAAGATGTAAGTTGGTACCAGAATTGGATCAGGCAGTGGAATACTTTTCCACTATTTTTCGAACAATTTGTGATACTCATGCACCAAAAGTTAAATCTTGTGATAAACATGCTCGGTTACCATGGATTAACAAAAAGATCTTGAAAAACATTAAAGTAAAAAATAGGTTGTGGAAAAAGGCTTTAAAAATCTAAATTAGTTTCTGATTGGGAGCTGTTTAAAGTTAAGCATAATGCATGTAAACAGCTTATAAAGAAGGCTAGAGTACAATATTATAGAAACAAGATGGATTGTAATTCAGACCCACGTTAATTTTGGAACACTATAAATTACCTAACAAATCCAGGTAAATACGGAGCATGATTAAATTTAAATCTACAGATTGGGGCAAATTTGGTTAATAAACCAGAAAGTACTTCAGAGGCCCTGAACAATTTTTTTATAGATTTACCAGGGTGTAATGAGTTGGGAGGTTCTACATATGGTGACATGCCTATACAATCAGAAAATCTACCTCGTTTACCAATATTTAGATTTAAGGTCTTGAAAATATCAGAAGTACGTAGAGAATTGAGGTCTATAAATGTTCATAAATCAGTAGGGCCAGATGAAATTGAGGGTAGATTCCTTAAGTTAGCGGCAGATATTGGGGCACCAATTGTAACATACATCTTTAATTGGCGTCTACAGTCCGAATATTTTCCCATGTCTTGGAGAGAAAGCAAGATTATCCCAATCCACAAAGGGGGTGATACTGTAGAACTGAATAATTATCTGCCTATAGCTCTACTTTCTATTTTGTCTAAGTGTTTGGAGAAATGCGTCAATAGGCAGATTTCCGAAGACTTGGACAAATATGGATAGTGGACACCCCATCAATCAGCGTTTAGAAAGGGCCATTCTACAACTACGGCATTGCTAGAGTTTAAAAATTTGGTTTGCAATTCTTTAAATTTGGGGATGGAAACAGCTGCTATATTTGTGGATCTGTCTAAGGCCTTTGACCTGGTGAGCCACTCCCTACTACTGAATAAATTAAAATATATAGGTATAATTGATGGGCCAAGAAATTGGATAAAATCTTACTTAACAGGACGTACTCAGAGGGTAGAGATCTCACAGACATTGTCAACATCTAGAAATGTCAGTAGAGGAGTTCCACAGGGGTCGATTCTAGGACCACTGTTATTCCTCTTGTTTAATAATGACCTTCCCCAGATGGTAAGGCATTCAGCCATAAGACCGTATGCAGATGATATTGCGATCGTCACCTCTGGAAGCTCTGTTTTGGATCTTCAACAAAAACTTCAAACAGACTTTGCTAAGGTGGGGGAGTGGCTCACCAGGTCAAGGCTTTTGATGAATGTAAAAAAAACTAAATCGGTGTACTTTTCAAATAAGAAGTTAAAATCACAGATTTACATTGTTACACATTCAAATAAACTTATAGAACAGGTGGATAGTTACTGTTATTTGGGGGTAACTTTTGATTCTTTGATGATTTTTGACACCCACATAAATAATAATATAAAAAGTGTGACCAAGAAATTAGGAGCTACAAGACGAACCATCAAATGTTTACAACTTAAGGATAGGAAAAAAGTGGCTGAACAGCTGATTATGCCAACCCTGACGTATGGGGATTTTATTTATAGAACAGTGAGTAAACATCAGTTGAGTAGACTGGATAAGGTGCAACATAGAATAGCTAGATATGTTCTGCAGTGTCCATATCGGACCCATCATTGTGATATGTTTAAAAGATTGAATTGGCAGTCTTTAGAAATGATTTCCCCCCAAAAATTGTTTAATATTGATACATAAATATAAGACATTTTATCCTGAACATTATATTACACAAATACTTTTTCCCAAAGTTAGTAAAGGAAGGTATGAGTTATTGAGACCTGTGCATAGACATAGAGTCTGCCCTACAAAAATTTATAACAAACATGGTAATAGCTTAATTCAAAGTCAGGAAGCTAAGGTATGGAATGTTTTACCTCCTCCAATAAGATCTCTAGAAAACCACATGACTTTTAAAAATGAAATTTTAAAATTTTGTAAAATAGAGTGTAATTGTATATGATTGTTTGGATGGGGTGTTTTATTGTGTAATTTTGTATTTTCTTTTTTACACTTATGTTCAATTTGGGTTTTAGTTTGTTTACTTTGTATTGTATGAAATTTGTATTTATTTTGTGTTATTATTTGTTGTATGTTTAGATGAAACTTAGCGAGTCATACACAAGACTATCTTGAGAACAGGATTGTATAATCCTAATGATAAGTATTTCCTGTATAAAAATAAAGTTTGTATCTATCTATCTATCTTAAATGCACCAAGGATAGGAGTGGCGGAGATGTAACTGTTTAGACCATTTAGCCAGCTGGGTGCCCTGTAGAAAAAAAAAATCTTTGATCTTGTGAGGTACGACAATGTGGAACCTGCAGGAGCTGTGATTCACACCCCCTGGTTCAGTGGGGGTTATTGCTAGGGTGCAGGAGTGCACACACTCCAGGGGGCGCAAGGCCCATAGTTATTTTCTTTGCCATGGTGCAGGTTAGGTACTTTATGCGATTGGTGAGTTGCAGCCATTCAGTTTGTGCATAGAGGTCGCACATATGTGTGAGGTGGTGGGATCCAGTGAGAAGTTGGCAGGCCTTATTGAGGGAGGTGGATATGTGTCTAAGAGCGGTAGCTGGGGCAGAGCCATAGATGATAAGCCCATAGCCAATAATGGAGACAACAGAGCTTTGAACGGCGACAGTCAGGGCTTCTGGGGTAAGATGTTGTCTATTCCGGAAGAGAAGACCAAAGTGAGTGTTTGCTGCTTTGGCTACAGAGTCCTTATGGGTACTGTAAATTAGATGAGGGTCTAGAGTGATCCCAAGGTACTTAAAGGCTTGAGCATGTACCAGGGTGACTCCATGACTGGTTTTGATGGCTAGGGGGTGCAGCTTATGCTTGTTATGAGAGTTGCTGAACATCATTGTTTTCTTATTATTGAGGACCGCATTATGATTTGAGAACCATTTTTCAACAGATGTGAAGCCAAGCTGGAGGCTGTCTTGTAGAGGCCTAGGATCCTTGTGGGAGGCAAGAATTACAGCATCAACTGCATAGAGGATGATTGTTTCAGAGCAAGAATTTGGAAGGGAGTTCAGGAACAAGTTGAATAGTAGAGGTCCCAGAATGGATCCCTGGAGGACACTGGAGTGAGCAGGCCTGATATCAGAGAGAACATCTGCAATTTTTACCCTTTGAGACTGGGTCTCCAAGTAGCTTTTGAACCAGGCAGTGGAGTCGGGAGAGGGCCCAGCTTTCATAAATTGCACAAGTAGTGGACGGTGATGGACAGTGTTGCATGCCTTAGTTATATCAATAAAGACAGAGCCAATTAACTGACCATTGTCCAGTGAGCTGTGAAGATTGCTAGAGAATTCCAGTAGGGCAGATGAGGTGCTATATCCTTTCCTGAAGTCATCTTGTTGTGAGCACAGGATATTGTATTTGTCCAGGAAATTTGTGAGCTGATCTGCTGCAATATGTTCTAGGGCCTTGGAGAGGGGTGGCAAGATAGAGATCGGACCATAGTTTCCATGAGTGACCCTGTCACCACTTTTATGGATGGGTAACAGTGGTGGATTTCCATTTGTCAGGGAACTGGCTGAGCCTAAGTGAGAGGTTGAAAATATATGTCAGTGGCTGTAACACCTCATCAAGGGTGAGGGACAGCAGTTTAATGTCAAGTGTATCACTGCTGGATCTGGATTTGGCGATGGCTTTGGTAATGTATTTGCGGGCTTCATGCATCTTGACTGCTTTGAAATAAAAAGGCGGGTGGCTAGAGGAGGAGGAAGCTTTGAGGAGTAGTGGAAGGGTCATTGTCCTTGAAAAAGTCAGATGGGAGAACACTGCTGAGATCGGTGAATGCAGTGTTGAAGGTATTTGCAATGATTTTAGGGTCAGGCGTAGTAGACCCATTTATGTTGAGCAATGTAGGAGAGGTTTTTGGCTGCTTCCCAGTGACCTCTTTAATACTTTGGAAGGCACTACAAAAAACAATGTAGAAAGATTAGAAACATAATCAAGCATTTGGCTGTTGACTTTCAAAACTAAGAAGTACAAAGTAAGGAACATTGGAAAATAGAACTGTGAGACAGTCTACTGGAAAGATAAAGTGAGGATGGGACAAATTACAGAAGAAAGGGGTTTTAGGGGTTGCCATTAGTGATACACCAAAATCCACCTTGCAGTGTAGTAAGGCTTCTGGAAAAGTTAGCAGAATGTTAGGGTGTGTGCACAGAGGTTTCACTAGCAGGAGAAAGGAGGTGATCCTTCCACTGTACAGGTCCCTGGGGCTGCATCTGGAGTACTGCAGGCAATTCTGAAGCCCACATCTGAGGACATAAAACCGCAGAAACATAGGAAAATGGCTGGTAGAAGAGGGACTCGTGGTCTTCTCAGTCTGCCTTGGGAGGTTGTACATGGTCCCCTTTGAGATCATGCCAAACCTTTATCACTTACTTGCCCCCCGATTCTCTTGACAAGCCCTTTGTGACTATCCCACCCTTCTTCACTGTTTTTGGAGACATAGAAACATAGAATGTGTTGGCAGAAAATAACTGGTAGGCCCATCTAGTGTGCCGTATTCACCTTGCCTATCACTACACCCTGGACACTGTTTGATCACAAATGTCCATCCTTCCTCTCTTGCCTCTATTTATTATACCCACGTGCCGATCCCACACATTTGAAGATCTCCACTGTCTTCACCCCTACCACCTCTTCTGGCAGGCTGTTCCAGCCATCTTCCACCCTTTCTGTGAATACGTATTGCCTACTATCCCTCTTAAACTTCCCCTTTCAAGCTTTATAGCTTGCCCCCATGTGCTGGTGCTCCTCTACTTTGAAAGAGACTCCCCTCCTGCACCTTGTTCAACCCCGTGATGTACTTATAGGTCTCAGTCATGTCTCTTCTTATTCTCTTCTCCTTCAGGGAGTATATGTTGAGCTCCAGCAGCCTCTCCTCATATGGTTTCTCATGCACCCTTGCACCATTTTAGTAGCCCTCCTCTGGACCACTTTCACCTGTTGATGTCCTTGCTGAGGTGTGGCCTCCAGAACTGGACACAGTATTCCAGCTGGGGTCTCACTAGTGAATGATACAGAGGCAACACCACCTCCCTTCTCCTGCTAGGAATCCCTCTTCCTATGCACACAAGCATCTGGCTTGCCTTGCCTACTGCTTTGTTGCACTGTTCTGCCACCTTGAGATCATCAGATGTGATCGCCCCAAGGTCCCTTTCTTACTTGGTAACTGTAAGTACCTCCCTCCATTTTATACATAGCCAAAACATTTCCCTGCTCAAACAGCATGATTTTGCTGTTTTTGCATTGAACCCCAGCTGCCACTCCCTAGACCACTCCTATCTTTTCCCTGGATCCCTTTGCATTCTCTCCACCCTTTCCTGGGTGTCCACTCTGTTGCAGATTTTTGTGTTATCTGCAAAAAGACACACCTTCGCCTCTAGTTCCTCAGCAATGTCACTTATGAAGACATTGAAGAGGACAGGTCCCAGTACCAATCCATGAGGTACTCCATTGTTCACTTTGTCATCCTCCAAGTGACTGCCATTTACCACCACCCTCTGCCTCCTGTCCTTTAGACAGTTAGATACCCAGCTCACCACCTTCGCCCCACCCCAGGCTGCTACATTTTCTTTTTCAGCCTCCTGTATGGTACAGTATCAGTGGCCTTACTGAAATCCAGATAGGCCATATCCACTGCCCTTCCCTAATCCACCTCCATAGTTACTCAGTCAAAGAGATCTATAAGATTTGTTTGACATAATCTTCACCCTGTGAAGCTGTGCTGCCAGTTGTCCTGCAGCCCATATGTCTCCAGATACTCCATCAGTCTCTCCTTCAGAAGGGACTCCTTTAATTTCCCCACTGCTGATGTGAGACCAACTGGTCTATAATTGCTACCCTCCTCCTTGCTGCCTCACTTGTGTAGAAGTGCCACATTGACCCGCCTCCATTCGAACTACCCTGTTTCTAATGAAGTGCTAAACAGTGCTGCCAGAGGAGAGGTCTAACACTGTGCTCAGTTCCTTTAGTACCCTTGGGTGGATCCTGTCTAGCTCCATAGTCTTGTTTTTATTGGAGGCTTTGAACCTCTGTCAAACTCTGTCTTCTGTAAATGGAATTGTGCCCACATACACCCATGCCTGTTAATGCATACTGGCCTGCTCCCCCCTTCCACTGTGATGACTAAGCAGAAGTATTTCTTTAAAATTGTATCTTTTTTCTTGGTCTTCCTCTGCACAGGTTCCCCTCCCCAGTCTTCTGATCCTCACTATATCACTATACCACCCCTTCCCTTCCTGTTTTCACTTACATACCTGAAGAAAATTTTATCCCCATTCTTGACCTCCTTCCTGCCTCCCTTTGTTTCTCTAGATATACCACCCTGTCCACCACCATTCTGGGTCTCCATGTACTTCCTGAAAGCTGATTTTTTTTTCTCCCTACCACCTTAGCCAGCTCCTTTGAGAACCACAGTGGTCTCATTCTCCTCTTGCCCTTGCTTACTAACTTTAAACAGCTTACCATTACCTTAGTTATTCCCTCCTTTCTTCTTTTCCATCGTGCCCCCTGGCTATCCCCCCCCAAGGTATTTCCTAATGCAGTCTGCTATTTCTTTGAAATCAGCTCCCCTGAAATCCAGGACCTTCATCCTAGTGTGGCTTTTCTTCTGCCAAGTACGTATGCCAAATTACACTATATGATTATCGCTGTAGCTGAAAGCTACCCACTGTGATGTTTACTGCCCCATTTTTAGTAGGATCTGTAACCAGCTACTTGAGAAATGCTCCTTGCAGGGAGTCTAGGATAATCCTGCTCTTAGTTGTAGCTGCTGCCATGATGTTCCAGTCTACAATTGACATCTGAGATGTTCCATCTATGTCAACATTTTTACACTGTCCAGTGCTTCAGGAAGTGTCTTCCACCCCTCCACCACCCACTCTGTGAAGTACTATTTTCTTATGCCCCTTTTGAGCCTTCCCCACCAATTTCATACTATTTCCTCGATATTTGTGTTGCTGCTCATTATAAACAGCTGAGCTCTTTGGAACCCACTTTGTTGATACTCTGCATGTATCTCAAAAAGAGTAATGGATGCCTGTAAAAGGCTTCCAGCAAAGGTGGTGGTGGGGAAAACAGTGGCGGGCTTTACGTATGTATGGGATAAGCACATGGCACTCATAGTTAGGAAGCAGGGTTGGAGAGCCAGAGATCAAGTCGGGTCTGCAGTTCAGTACAGTCAAGGACTAATGGGCAGACTGGGTGGGCCAAGCTTCCTTTTTTAGATGCAGTTTCCAGAATTGTACACAGCTCTCCAGATGCAGTTGCACCATTTTATTCAGCTGCTGAACCCCACCACCACCAATATGCTCCAGCAACCTATTCTCCTCCCCTGTTGCATTATCAAATTGTGCTGATGATTGAAGTATGCTGGAGATCACCACTCACAGATCCTTTCTTCCTCTGTCACTGTAACTGTCATGCCCACCCAAGCAAAAGTATGTTCCACACTTCGGTGTACGTATTTTGCATGCATGACCTTGCACTATTTGCCATTGAATCCCACCTGCCAGATTCCTGATCACTGCTTGAACCTCTCCAGTTTCTCCCTTAACTCACGGATGCCTTCTTCAGTATCAACTTTGCTACAGAGGTTGGCATCAACTGCAAATAGGAAGTTTTTTCCTCCTGATGCCTTCCTCAGTGTCACTGATAAATATGTAAAAGAGCACCGGGCTTATCACTGATTCCTACTATACCCTACTGGTAACTCCCTTCATTCACGAGGATCCCCATTAATCACCACCCTGTGTGCCCCCCTCCCCCCAATCCAATTCTCTATGCACCTTGTTAGTGTGGATCCCATCCCAAGGTCTCCCAGTTTTTTGATCAATCTTCTATTCAGGACAGAGTTGAAGACCTTGCTAAAATCATGGTATAGTATGCCAGCTGCCTGA
Organism: Neoceratodus forsteri; assembly: GCA_016271365.2. Taxonomy (NCBI): domain Eukaryota; kingdom Metazoa; phylum Chordata; order Ceratodontiformes; family Ceratodontidae; genus Neoceratodus; species Neoceratodus forsteri. The sequence continues at coordinate 1,140,005,638 of CM057455.1, read as the reverse complement.
CCTTATGTGCTGTCCTCATTACCCAGTCAAAAATGTCTATCAGATTTGCTTGACTAGACCTTACTACCTTAAAGCTGTGCTGTCTGTCATCTTGTAGACCATTTCTCACAGGAACTCCATCTGTCTTTCCTTGATAATGATTTACAGTAGTATGCTGACTACTGACATCAATGTGACCAGCCTGCAGTTCCCTGGAGCATCCTAATTACCACCATTTAAATCATGTCTGCAGTTCTCCTAAACTATGGGCACCTCTCCAGTCTCCAAGAACCAATTAATGAAATCTGTTAGGGGCTCCACCAGTGCATGTGCACCTTTGCTGGTGTGCAGAGCACACTCGCCTCTGAGGCCGGGGGATCAGAGGGCTGTGGGTTCAGTTCCCACATCTGGCACTTGGGTTAATATCCCAGTACTGACACTGTAATGCAGCATGAGAGGGGTGCTGCAATTCTGAGGTGCCGTCTTTCGGATGAGACGTTAAACTGAGGTCCCATCTGCCTGGATTGGTGGTAGTTCAGGTGGATGTTAAAGATCCCATGGCACTTCTCAAAAAGAGTAGGGGAATTTCCCCAGTGTCCTGGCCAAATTTTCCTCATTCACCAAAAATACCTCCAACAGATTAATCTGGTTCAAGTTCAGTTGGCATTCATCTGTATCCCCCTCCCCTAGGTCGTGCCTGAAAATAGGCAGGATTTGTCTAGTGCACTTACCCGGTCAACAAAAGCTAAATAAAAATGTGCTATCTCCTTCAGCACTCTGGGGTGCCGACAGTCTGGCTCTGAGGACTTATTTACAGAACCTTCAGTTCCCCAAACCCCCTTAGTACCCTTTCCACTGCAATCTGTCCCATACATATTTTTGCCTCTTCCCCCATTGGTTTGATGTTGATTTTTCCATGAGACAGAGGTACAGGCTCTTCCTTTTCTTTTGTAAATACTGACAGAAGTAAACATTTAGTATTTCTTCCTTGCCTTTGCTATCTTCTGTACACCAGCCTGCCTGTTTTAGCTTGACAATGCCTTCCTTCCTATTTTTCCCTAATGTAACAAAAGGAGGCCATGTCCCCTCCTTTTCTTCTTTCATTAACCTCAGTTCTATGTCAGACTTTGCTTTTCACTCCACATTGTTGGCTTCTTTCAACTTCCTTGTCTCCATCTTTTTGACTCTTTTTAAATCTCTCAGAAGCCTCCTTTTTCCCTCACTCCACCTTCTAGTCCACTTTCTTGTGAATGAGATTGGCTTCTGAACCTGTTTCCTCTCCCAACCCGCCTCAAGCAGGAGCTGCTGACTTCTTGCAGGCTATCTTATTAATGGCCCATTTTTATTTCACCCCCACTCCTTCTAGTCCCTCCAGAGTTATAGAAAACCATACTAATAGGTGGTAGTTAGTACCTAGTAACTCCCCTGTAATGATATCCCAGACATGGTCATATTTGTCAGCTCTATATCCTGGGTTGAAACACAGAAGCATAGAATCTAATGGCAGATAAGAACCGCTTGGCCCTCCTAGTCTGCCCATTTCCCTACCTAATGGATAAGCTGCAGATCCTAGTTAATCAACAGCCTACTTCCTCCTACCCCTCCACTAGAATTGCCTTATGTCTGTCCCATGCATTCATGAATTCCCCCACTGTTTTTGACTCTGCGGCTTCCTCAGAAAGGCTGTTCCATGCATCTACAACCCTCTCTGTGAAGAAATACTTTCTCACATTACCTATGAGCCATAACCCTCTCCCCGTCTTCAAATTGTGCCGCCTTGTTCTTGCACATCTCTTTTTCTGAAAGATGCTACCCTCTTGGACTTTGTTGATTTCCTTGAGGTATTTGAAAGTTTCTATCATGTCCCCCCTCTCCCTCCTTTCCTCAAGGCTATACATCTTAAGCTCCTTTAGTCTTTCTTCATATGTCTTCTGGTGCAGACCCTCCATCATTTTGGTTGCCCTCCTCTGGATAGCCTCCACCCTGTCTATGTCTTTGCAGAGATGGGGTCTCCAGAACTGTACACAGTATTCCAGATGTGGTCTTACCAACCGTTTGTACAGGGGGATAACAATTTCCTGTTTTCTACTGGTGATGCCTCTCCCTATGCAACCCAGTATCCCTTCAGCCCACATTACTGCCTTCTCACAATGATTGCCCACCTTTAGGTAATTTGATATGACTAGCCCCAGGTCCCTTTCCATTTTTGTTGTTGTCAGTACCTCACCCCCCCCCACTCCATACTCTTCCCCTGGGTTTTTGTTTCCCAGGTGCATTACTTTGCACTTCTTTGCATTGAATCTAAGTTGCCATACATTTGACCATTCCTCCAACCATGCCAAGTCCTTTTTCATCCTTTCCACCCCATCTTGCATGTCAACCCTGTTGCAGATCTTTGTGTCATCTGCAAAGAGACATACTTTTCTTTCCAGTCCCTCTGCAATGTCACTTATAAAGACATTAAAAAGGATCTGTCCCAGTACCAAACCCTGCAGTACCCTGCTAGGTACCCTTCTTTCTTCATTGTTGTCTCCATTTACTATTACCTTTTACGTCCTGTTGTCCAGCCAGTTTTTTATCCAGGCAACCACCTTGGGAACCACTCCAAGGCTGGCTAATTTGTTTATTAATCTTTTGTGTGGGACTGTGTGAAATGTCTTGCTAAAGTCTAGGTAGGCCATGTCCACAGCCCCTCCCCGGTCTACTGCTTTGGTCACCCAGTCAAAGAAATCAATTAGATTTGTCTGACATGACCTTCCCGCTGTGAATCCATGCTGCCTTGTGTCCTGTGCCCCACTGGCCTCTAGGTACTCAACAATTCTTTCGTTCAGAAGTGATTCCATCATTTTCCCTACCACTGAGGTTAAACTGACAGGTCTGTAGTTTCCTGCCTCTGTCTTGCTCCCACTTTTGTGAAGGGGAATCACATCTGCCTTCCTCCAGTCCTCAAGTACCACATCATCCTCCCATGATTTATTAAAAAGGGTAGTCAGTGCTGTTACTAGTTCTTCCCTTAGTACTTTTAGAATTCTTGGGTGAATCCCATCAGGCCCCATTGCTTTATCCTCCTTATGTTTTAGGAGTTCTTTCAGAACCCTTTCTTCTGTGAAAGGACTAATATCAACCCCCTATCCAGAGTGTTTCTATTGACTGGATTAGGTATCTTTCCCCTGCTCTTCTGTTGTGAATACTGAGCAGATGTATTCATTCAGTATCCCTGCTTTTTCACTGTCACTGTCTGCCCAATCACCCTCCTCTTTATTCAGCCTCAGTATCCCTCTTTTAGTAATTTTTTGCTCCCTAATCTACCTATAGAAGGTTTTATCCCCCTTCCTAACTGAGATGGCTTTCCTTTGCTTGGTTTGGGAGTTTGCTATTCTGACTGCCTTCCCTACTTCCTTCTGCTTTAACTGGTACAGTTCTCTGTCCTGCTCCTTCTGTGTTTCCTTATACTTTCTGAATGCTATCTTTCTCTCCCTAACCTTCCCAGCCACTTCTTTTGAGAATCATAGTGGTTTTCTCTTTCATTTCAATTTGTTTATTTGCTTCACACAAAGGCTTGTTGCCTCTGTGATGGCAGTTTTGCTGTTTCCCCATTGTTGCTTCACCCCAGCTTCATGCCTGTTTGCTAGTGCTTTTCTGAGGCACTCTCCCATTTTGACAAAATCAGCCCTCCTGAAGTCCAGTACCTTCACTTTTGTATGGTGTGACTCTACAGTTAAGTTTATTGTGAACCACACTGTTTGGTGGTCACTTGTTCCCAGATGACTACCCACTTCAAGATCTGAGATCCTCTCTCTGTCCCCATTTGAGAGTACCAGATATAAGACTGCTCTCTCCTGAGTGGGTTCCAAAACTAACTGTCTGAGACATGCCCCCTGTAGAGCATCGAGAATGGCCCTGCTCTTGGATGAGGCTGCAGCAAAGGTGCTCCAGTTAACATATGGCATATTCAGGTCCCCATTAGCAATATCGCCCCTTTCTCTGCCATCCTAAGAATGCCTTCTATCATTTTCTTGTCCATTTCCTCCCTCTTAGATGGGGGTTTGCATACAACCCCTGTGCAGATTGTGGTGCCATTTCCAGTCTCCAGGGTGACCCACAGTGCCTCCTCTCCTCCCTGTTTACCCTTTAGTTCTGTTGCTTTTATCCCTTCCCTTACATAGGGAAGGATGAGTAGATAGCTACTCATCCTCCTCCTCTTCTACCCTCTCTGTCCTTCCTGTAGATTGTGTACCCCAGTATGTTGACATCCCAGTCATGGTTCTCTGTGTACCATGTCTCTGTGACTGCCACGATATCCAAGCAGCCCTCTTCCATCAAGGCCGTCATTTTGGGGAGCTTTTTACCTAAACTACTGGCATTATTCTTTCCCTTGTTTGTTTCCTGACCCCCTGGACCAGGAAGCCATCCTGGAATACTTCTAAGAGTGCCAGGGTTCAATTGCTTCAAACCCACAGGATGATCCAGTCTACAATCAAACCAAAAAGGGCTGCACTCCCACAGTGTAAATCTAGATTCCAATGCCTTTTGGAATAGCCAGGAACAGTCTAAAAAAAATCAAAGTAAAATAATAAAGTGATTCACAGACTACTATTACTGTTGTTTAACAAATCCAACTTCAAGTCAGCTGTTCTAGCTTCATTTAGTAGAGTTCCTGATGAAGCTATATTTATACTGTGGGAGTGCAGCCCTTTTTGGTTTGGTTCTAGTCACATTTTGGGGTTAGCTGATCCCTGGGACTATACCCGCCTTGCACTAGTGAGTGTGGAACCAACCTTTGTACACTTCTCTAGTCTACGTATGTCAGATAAATAGAAATCGCCTGTGATACTCATACCTCCAAGTGCCACTGCTCTTCTGAGTTCCTCTGCTAGTTCCTTTTCTACCTTCCCTTTTTGATTACGAGGCATGTGCACCATGCCTAATCTTATTTTCCTGCTCCCAAGGTTTTCTTTGCACACATAGCATCACTATCTCCTCCCCTTCTTTAGCAAATATGTTCCTTGTGACCTTGATGCTTTCTCTCATGTATAGGGCAACCCCCCCTCTCGTGTCCTGTTTCTATTCTTCCTGAAGACTGAATACCCTGGTAGAGTGAGGCCCCAGCCATGGTGTGGTGCTGCCCATGTTTCTGTAGCTGCCATTAAGTCCAGATAGGCTTTCACAGTCAGCACCTTTAGATCTTCTACTTTCTTGCCCATGCTCCAGTTATTGATGAGTATGGCTTTTCAGGATAACTGTTTCCCTTTAGTGCGACAGCTACAGCCCAAGATCTTCTCCTGTTCCAGTGCACGCTGCCTATTTGTTGTTCATTTGTGACTTTTTTTTGATTTACTGACAGATTTTATGCCCCTCTCACTTTGTCCCCCCCCAGTTGTCCCCCTTGATTCTCTTTCATACAATGGAATTTTTTCTTTAGGGGGCTCAATGTTTCCCTCAGTGTGAATGCTTAGGGTCCTGTTCCCTGGTGAAGCCCTCCCCAACTAGTTTAAATGTCTACTTACTTACTTCTTAAACTTCCTTCCCAGTATCCTCGTGCCCCCTCTACTGAGATAAGGCAGTGTACTGCATACAGTGCCTTAGCCTCCCTGAGGGTTCCTCAGATCCCTATAAACCTGTAGCCCTGCTCTCTACAACACCCCTTAGACACATTTTAAAGTCTGCGCATCTAGCTTTTCTGTCCTGACTAGTACAGCATGTGGTATTGACAGCATTTCAGAGAAGGCTACCAAAGGCTGCCCACTCTGCCAGCCTCTCTGTCAGTACCCTGAATCTTCCTGGACTACCTCTACCTTGTTACCCTCCAGATCAATGATGCCCAAGTGGATCACATCTGGATTCCCAGCATCTCTGTCAACCCCCCCCTCCAAGTTAGTATTTGGAGTCTGAGTAGAATGTTCACCACCTTTATACAGTACCTAGAAGGAAAACCACCTTCTACCTACCAGGTACCAGGCCCATGGCCTGATTCCCCATCCCTCTTACAACTGATTACAATTGAGACCCCCAGTACTATGAATCTGACTCCTCACTTCTTTCACTTACTGACCAGCTTTCCATCAGGCTTTTTCTGGGCAGACCAGGCTACACCTCTAGGCTTCTTTTGAATGGATTGCGTATTGACTCATGGGTTGTTGCCTGGTCCATGCCTTCAGCCTGACATCTGTGGAAAGCACGTCTCTCCAATGGTTCAAAGGGCTGAAATAGGTTCCTAGTCACCATCTCTGGAATCAGGGCTTGCACCATCCTGGCAACCCTTCTCTGCCACCACACTGTGTACCATCCTGCTCCTGGAGCCCTCTGGGGTCTCTGAGAGAGAGAGAGAGGTGTCTAAGCTCCCAGACCCCTGCAGACAGTACTGTAGTTCCCCTCAGTACAGAGAACTAAGTATTGAGCTGATTCACTTTAACCATTAGGAATCCCAGGATCCTGCAAAATAGGTACTCCAATCTCCAAGAGCACACTCCAGAAAACAGCTGCACCACATCCCCTCGAACACACTACCCCCTCCAACCTTTCTGCTGCCCAACATATCTACCCAAATGTGTGTATGTTGCTATGCCTTAGGTACAGTGTTACCTGGTTTGCCTGCCAGATTGGCTTTGGTACTGCTTTGTTGTCCTACCCCAGATAGGTAGTTAGGAGTGGAATGGATTTTACACACCAACTAGAGTTCTGACATACATCTGAAAGAGGGTCTTTGGACAAAAATGGATTTTATACACCAACTACAATGTTGCCGTACCCTAGAAAGGGAGTTAGGTCAAGACAGAATCATTATTGTCATTGTACCTTGCCCCCAGGCCTTTCTTAGTGTTGCTTACCTTCTACTCCTGTAGTTCAATGGCTGTTGGGGCTGAATCCCCTGCAGACCTGTGGATACCCCCACAGATGCCACTCTTCTGCTGTGGTGCCCTCATACTCTGGGGTCTCAAACCCTCCAGGGATGCTGACTGGTACTAGACAGACACATGACTTGACATCCCACAAATATAACAAGTTGCCCCAGACTCCCAACCCTCATCATGCCACACTGCCCTCCTCAGCTCCTTTCCCACATACCAAGTCCAAAATGAGCTTGCAGAAGAAGTAAAACAAAATCAGTTTAAATCAGTAGTTTGCTTTGTTTTGTTACCTTGGGCATAGCAGCCCTCTAAATGCCACTTTCACCTGGATCTGTGCTCCTCTACTCTTAATGGAGGTCACCACAGTGTTTTGTATGTGTACTGCTAGGGCCTGATTAGCAGACCAGGTAGGCTGAAAACAGTCCAAAGGAGGATGATTCAAATTATACAGGATCATTGTGGAAATTCATATGAGGAAAGACTGTGAAATCTGAAGCTATATTCCTTAGAGGCCAGGAAGGAAAGGGAATATGGTTAACATCTTCAGGTTCTTCATAGGATCACCAGGGAGCATTCCTGTGAGATGTCCACAAGATATGAGAGCTCAACTACAAGTCAGAGAGGGAACGTTGTAGGAGTGATGTGAGGAAGTACTTATTCACTGATGGGCTGGTGACCAAATGGAATGGTTTGCCTAACGGTGCTGTGAACAGTAAAACTGTAACTACAGTAGATCCATGGTCAGATCAGACAGATTCAAGGGGTAGGTAGCAGTGGCAGGAGAGCCCCCCGCCAGCACATGGAGGGGCATGGAGATGGAAAATTATCTATAATGGGTGCATCCTCAGGTTGCTTCACCTCGATGAGCACTTCACTCTGACTAGATAGGGCCCCTGGGCAAACTGCATGAACCACAGGCCTTTTTCTGCCTGTAAATGTCTCTGTTTCTAGGTTTGTATGTGAGTAGGTAAACATCCCCATGGGCAATGGGAGGAAGATTACATTAATCATCCTCAAAGGAATGCATTTGTATGTGATCATTCTTCGTTAACCTATGCCCAGCCCTGTCAGGGAACACCCCTTTCTTCTATGGTGCTGCCTGGTACCCTACTTCTCTACTTACACCCTTATGAATTCTATAGGTGGTATTTATTATCAAGAGGATAATTAATTGAGTTACTTAAGTACCTTGGCATACAGAAGAATTTTAATGAGATTATGTAGAACTTGAACATACAAGGGTGCATAAAAGGACTTAAAATACCATAGGACTGCATGAAACAGGTAGGGGCAGAAGGTGTTCTCTTCTGAAATTTGCATGTACAAGTGTAAACTGTTTTAAAACAGGGTACTATACAAAAATATTATAGTATATGGTTACCCTTTGTTATGTATAAAAATCAGCCTGCTCAAAATCCTTGTTAAGCACATTCTAAACTATAATGCGCATTCTAAAGTGTTGTTATGTGCATTCCAAACAGTTGTTATGTACAGTTCAAAGGTCATACAATTTTAAATTTCTAATTTATTCTACACCTAGCTACTTACTAACCACCCAGTACCCAAAGCCATACCTTTTACCTTTCAAAAGTCTGGAAATTTGATTTTAATATGGGAGTAGAACAAAGAAATGGCAAGATTTTTTGTTTTCACTTCAGTAGGGGTCTGTCACTCTAGAGTAAAAAAACATATACTATAAACAATAAAATATGGTCAACCACACAGCTCGGCATGTGTTTCCATCTCGGGGTTGAGATGACAGCATGGACCTCTTGAGCTTCACTCTGGAGGTTCATATGCTGTCATCTCAACCCCTCGATGGAAACATAGCCTTGTATATGGTTGCCTATACATTATTCTCTATGTATGTGATAAGACATACCAATAAAAAACAGCAAATAAAGCTATGGTTTGAGGAAATATTTACTATTCTGTTTTTGTTGTGCACATATCATTGAATATGTCTAAATATTTTGGGTAATGCTATTCTAGCTAACTGGGAGAAGGCTGTCTGGAAGGCTGCTTCCATGTATCGCCCCTACCTCTTGGGCAAGAACTCTTTTGCTTAGGAGTGCAAGTAAAAGTTCAGTAGTGTGGTTACATTAGAAATGGCTGAGCATGCTTATCATAAATCAGCGGAGGTTTACAGACAGAGACACATGGATTCTTTAATCTCCATACATACCATTTGCAAGGATGAAATATGGGCTGGACAGGATGGCAGATGCTTTAAACAGCTGGAGCTCAGTTATTTATAGGTAGGCAGGCATACTAAACATTCTGCGCCAACTACAGAGTAAAGCTGTACAAAATCCTATAGAACAGTAATCCCTTCAGCTGGAAGTACCTTCTGTTGTTGCTATTAAACTCCTCTGGGTTTTGCGAGATACAGAAAGTATTTCATTCATGAGAGAACATTCTCAAGCCTCCCATGAGTTGTCTGATTTTCTCCTAATATGATTGTTTTCAATGTCACATTAGCTCACTGGGTTTCATTACACTGTATATTCTACTTTAGGAAACCAGGATTAGTAGTGCATGAGAAGGGGTGGAGAAGTGATACAGTCACACTGCTGAATAAAACAAATGGAATGATGTCTTTACCTGGCATACTTCCAGTGTCATTGGGAGATGAGATGGGCAAGCAAAAAGCACAGGAGACCATTGAATATTGCCGGTTGAACATATCTTTTTTTTTTAAGATCATTTTTTTATCTGTTTATTCCCACTTCTCTCTGTCCTGCCCCTTGTAGCAGCCGGCCCTAGCCCCATGATCCTTATTTTCTAGGTACTTACACCATCCTCTTAGACCTCATGATCCACCCCCAACACACACACACAACACACACACTGTCGAGCCATCGGGGTTCCCAAAGCCCATTTGGAGGATAGATAGATAGATAGATAGATAGATAGATAGATAGATAGATAGACAGACAGACAAACAGATAGACAGACAGAGAGATATACAGGCAGGTGGACAGACAGTGAGTGTAATGATGGATAATTTTTAAACAGATTGTTTTTGTATGTCACATTTGTAGACCCTCTCCGACATCATCTGGGAGAGGGCCACTACCCCTATCTAGGTGGCCACTACCCAGGTTAAGGTGCCTGGGTTCCCATAGTTAACATAAATGGGGGTTCTTTCCCAAAAGGTAAAACAACATGGTCATGCCTCCACCCAGAGTACATATCAGTGGGTCTGATTGCTTGCAGTACAACCCCTTGGGTTGTCATACCAACCCACCTCCCCAACCCACCTCCCCAACAGTTACCCCAACATGGACTTACCAGGTTCGAACCTCCCCACATTCCATTACACCATTTACATTTTCCATTTCAGACAATAGACAGGCTCACTAAAATTAGGCTCTGGATTCATCTCTGCTACAAAACAATAACTTCATGGTCTATTTATAGGGGGAGGGTTTAGGATGGGGAAAGTGGAATAGAGTTTAAGTATTTTTAATATTTGCATTTCCCCAGTCATATTTCTCTTTCTGATTCAATCTCATATTTTAGTCATTGCAAGCACTGGGTCTATCTAGCTAACTAACTGCTGCAGATGTACTCAAACCGAGACCCACAGATTCCAGTCCATCATAACCCCAAAATCCTATCACTAGGTACTCAGATTTAAGTCCCAAAAGCAGAAGAGTCGGGCTGCACAGCGAAACTGAAGAAAGACTGCAGATGCTTGGTCTGGTTAATACTCTTTTTAATGCAAAAGTAAAATAGAAGATCAGGACCAGCAGCACCCCCACGCATGTAACGCCAATGTTCCACGTCACACTGATGCTTTTTCAAGGCCTTGAAAAATCATCAGTGTGACGTGAAACATTAAGCAGTTACACGCGTGGGGGTGCTGCTGGTCCTAAACTTCTACTTTACTTTTGCATTAAAAAGATTATTAACCAGACCAAGCATTTGAGATCTTTCTTCAGTTTTGCTGTGTAGCCTGACTCTTCTGCTTTTGGATTCTGAACTTCACGTTGGGGCACCAGCGTTGTTTTTCAAGTAGCTGCCTTTTCAGTTTTTACCCAGATTTAAGTTGCAGGCCTGAGTTGCAGCTGGTAGCTGGCACTGGCACACTTGAACAACTTTTTTAAATTTCTCTCTCTTGTTTAAACCTCAGCTCTATCTCCAGCCCCGGTACTTAGCAGTTCTCCTTTTCCTTTCTCAGAATATCCATATTTACTTGTTCCTCATCATTCCTCTGTATCCCCATCTTTTACGATGCATAGATGCAACCTTTGTCCTTTTACTAGGTTCAGGACACAACCTTCATTCTTTTTCTAGGCTCTGGATGCAACCTTAGTCTTTTTTTTCCAGGATTAGGACACAACCTTTGCCCTTTTCCCAGGTTCAGGACACAACATTTTCTCTCTTACTCTTTGTCTCACCACTGTGGTGCTATTTCAGAACATTTAGTATCCTGCAGTTTTCCTTTTCTCTCTGCCAAGTTGCTTCTTTATTCTCTTTTCTCTCTCTCCCACTTCTCCTTTCCTGATGGGGCAGGCACTCCCTGCTGTGGGATACTAATTGCTGGCAGCCCCCAGGCAGGCCAATCCTGCAGCCCCATTCTCTCCAGGGGCAAGAGCCCCCCTCCTTCTGGAGGGACACCCACCAAACTGACTCAAACTCCAACTGTCCTTGGCTTTTGGGAGCCCTTTCCTCATTCCCCATTGGCTGGAGCAACTGTCCTTAGGCATAAATTAATATGTAGGAGGCCCCCTCGATGCCTCATTACTGCAGAAAAAGGTGCCTAAACATTCCCTGGTGTTTTCCCCCAAAAGTCCCACACAGTCCCAAAGTCCCTGACAAGAATCCTGGCTCAGTGGTTGGTTGGCTGGCTGGTGTCACATGGCTGCAAAACACAGTGGCCGATGTAAACAGTGTACCAACATTTCAACAGTGTTCCAGGTTTTAAAAGTTCCTGTAGCCAAACCTGTTACTTTTAATTTTCATTGACTTCACCATTTGGTAGCCACCCCTGTAGCCTCTTAAGCAACTGCACCATTTAACATGTTGCCTCAACCCTCTCGCAGTCGTTGCTGCCATTTCAAACTGTTCCCAGACAGCACACACATAGCCCCAATGCAGTTTATTTTTTTTTTTTTATTTATTATGCTTTTTCCCCTGGCAGGACCACCGGTACACTCTCCGCCCTGGTCACGGCCCCCGGAGACCTCCACCACCGTCAATTGCTGCTGAGGACCCTCGGTCACCCCGGCTTGCCCCGGGGGCGGGCTTGGTCACCCGTGACCCTGGAACCTGAATTGGTTGGGGTCCCATGGCGGACGTGGCAATGCAGGCTCTCCAGGGAGGGCTTCATCTATCGGTGGTCCTGCCCCGCCATCTTTTCCTCCTTTTTTCTCCCAGAGGAGGCGGGATGTACAATGACATCAACGTCCGCCTCCTTCCCCACGTCTAGCCTCGGCTCACGTGAGTACTCGGCTTCCGCCAGGAAGTCTCTGCAAGCGTGCGGGTGCAACCCACCCTCCCCCGGAGTAGGAGAGCTGCCCAACAGGACGCTCAATCCTCACTCCTCCGGCCGTTTTCAACCACCCGGGTCCGCCTCGACCCGGTCGGCGGCGTCGCAAGCGGAAATCCAACCGCTGCGCCAACGGGCCGGCCCCAATGCAGTTTATACAGTGTTCCACTCCAATCATTAGCTGCAGCCTGTGTGTTCTTTTTTTGTTTACTCATAACCTCACAGACTGGCAGCCTTCCTTTTTTTCCTTTACACCAGTGATTTATTTAGTTAAACTTTTTCCTCCATTGCTAGCACCACTAATCTGTGCCGCTAGGTGCTGGACAGAAATTCTGTGACTTTCAAAGGGATGTCACCTCATTAATATTCATGAGGTGGCAACCGTTCTCCCGAGCGCGATTGGTGCTCACAAAAATGACTCCTTCTCTTTTTCGCCTGCCTCTCTGCCTTAGCACAGGTCACAGGTCCCTCTCTTGCTTTGTACTGGGACTGGGACCACCTCAGAGATAGCCCAAAATGGCCCAGGAATGGACAAAAGAAAATGCGCTTCCTGCGCATGCGTGGAGCTTGCTCGCACTGTAGTGTCATTTCTGAAGCCATTGGCTCTGCGAACCAGCTCCTCTGACCCCTCCTCTACTCTCAATAAACCATGCGGGGGCTGGCAGAAGAGGACGGAACATGGGGCAAACAGCAAGGAAACCCAAAAAGGAATAGGGGTGGAACCAAAACCTCAGGGAAAATTAGCCTCTTTTCAGGGGCTCACAGGTATGCCCCTGATGGGGGGGGGGGTACACATTGCTTCACTGGTGCACTTATATCCTGTAAAGTATGGTTTGGTGTACAGCATATATTAACCTCCTTATGGTAATTTATGACATTATGCTGAATTTCCTAATTAATCTGTACCTGCTGTCAGCAACCCCGACCCCTGACAAAACTCATAGAAAGTAGTGTCGGGGCATCTTTGGGCAACCTCCTAAAAGTGCTATAGTTTAGGCTGGTTTTATTCAGATTGAATGAAAATTGTTTTGAATGCAACTCTATCATCTGGGTATAGAATGTGAGCCCAACCTTTGTTAATCGTATAACTAAGCCAGTGCATGCTGCCCTTGGGCTCTCACCTATCTGATTACTGCAGTGTAAGTCACATTGTTTTTTTTTTGAGTATGATGAGGAAAAGGGCAGGCAGAAATCCCTTTATGTAGAGTTGTTCATGCATTTTTTTCCCTTTCAGGTCAACAGACCATATTGGCAGAGTTCAGTGCCTGTCCCTGAGGATGGTAGACAGTGCATATGTGTGTGTGTGTGGGGGGGGGGGCAGGTAAGTGATTTCTTGCCATGGGAAGTGAGAGCCCTTACAGACTTTGGCCTGGTATTGCTGGAGGAGTAAGAGCAAACAGCGAGAGCCAATCAGAGGGAAGGAAGGTGGGAACAGTAACGGGCAGCCAGTCTAATGGCTGTGAGGTGTGGAAAAGGTGGACCCTTATTACACAAGTGCATGAATGCTCTTACATGGCTAGACTTGTCTTTTAAATTTAACTTCAACTAATGCTGTTGCTCCATATCTAGTTTACAGTAAACTCATTTTCATATAATAACAGGCATGAGAGCTCATGGAGTTATTGATACACCTAGAAAAAGTTAGACTGTGTAAACATATCAAAATGAAGATTCACACATAGAAAAGCGTGGACCATAGCTGGAAGTATTACATAATTACCCTTCTTTAATATAAGGCACCAAATTACTTCACAGAGATCTACGTGACGATGTATCCTAGGGTTATGGTAGAGAAACAGAAAGAAATCTCCAATCAATCTCAAGTTTCAAGTTTATTGCAGGAAGACTCCATTGAGCAAGCTCATTCACAAGGAGGTCCTGATGGTTATATGCATACAATTACACATTATATAGTACAGCACCTTGGTAGCCAAATATACAAAAAGCACTCCAGGCTTATATCTGGTATTACATAGCAAGGTACAGCGTTGAAGTTATATTTACAATTAAAGGGGAATTTTGCAAAAAAAATGTACAGTTAATACAGGTAAGGTTTAACAGTATCGTCATCAAAGAAGTGCAGGCTGAAAGAGAAACAAAAATCAAAAACATTATTATAAGGCTTTGTTTGAAAATAATGCAGCAATTGTACAATTATATCAGCTTGTTAGGGAACAGCAAAATTCCCAAATACATTAGGATGACATTCTTTTGTAGTGGGGAGGGTAGTGGAATGAGAAAAGGAGTTATAAGAATCACAAGACATGCTATGTCAAAATAATACAATGTTCCAAATGGAATCCAATTTCAAACAAAGGTTTGAAATCTAGAGCTCCATATGCAAAAGTTATTGTGTGTGGTAACAGATTAGTGCCTGTGCTAACCTGGGTTTGGGCCAACACTCCGCATGGGGCCAGTGCTGCCCAAACCCTTCAGCATGATCGTACTAACCATACCACTGTGCCTATGCAAATGAGGGAGACCCTCATACATAATGGCACAATGGTATGTTCAGTAGTTTGTGATGGCACTAAGCAGCCCCCAGAGTGGCACTGTGTATCACTCCTGAAAGCCCCATCTTATCACAATGCTAAGACTGTGTCTCCATCCCTTGAGGGCAGTAGGGCTGTACTGCAGCTGCTCACCCCTGTGTCTAGTGGTCCCCCCTCCCCCAATCATACCTGAAGTGCATAACATAAAAAGACTTCTGGTAGTCTAATGATCCCCATGATTGCCTCTGTAGTACATATCATGAAAGATTCCTGGTAGTCTAGTGGTCCCTCCTCTCCATTGCTCCCATGTCCCCTGTATAATGTAAATCCCTGGTGCGCTAGTGCCCTGTACTGAGCACCACAGTCCCCACCATGTGTATTCAACCCCCACCCTGTCCCCCCCCAGCCTGGTCACCACTCACCAGTAAGTACAACACTGATCAGTGGCCAGCACAGCCCCATAACACTTCCTTGGCTGCCTGCTGTCTGACCATCAAAGACAGTGACAGTCACAGAGTGTGATCACATATGTGGGAGTTGGTATACACATGAGGGGCTTTGGTCCTCCATGGGGAGGTGCTAGCCCACAAGGAATTTACATTATACAGGGACATGGGCATGATCTGGGGGAGTGAGGACCACTAGACTATTAGGGATCTTTCATGATATGTATTACAAGGGCAATTGGGGGACGTAGACCATTAGACTAGCTGGGATCTTTCACGTTATGTACTACAAGGGCAGTTGGGGGAGAGGGCCATGAGATTACCAGGAATCTTTCTCGTTATGTACTACAGGGGCATTCAGGGGGAAGGGGCCACTAGACTCCCAGGGACCCTTCAGTTTACTGTGCAGCATGGGTGCTAGGGGGTGATTTTTGTGCATGCAAATGATCCCATAATGTGAATGCAGGTGGTCTCTTAGTGCCTTGCATGCCCAATGAATCTGTTTGCATGGTCTGGCTGAATATGGCCCACAGGAACCTGGCACTATCGTGTTTCAGGCAGCGCTGTCTCCAGTGAGTCTTGGTCCATGTCAGTGCAGTGCATATCCACTTAGCACTGCACCAACATAGCCTGATATTCGGTCAGTTAACACACTCCATCAGCTCAGTGCATACTAACTGGCTAAATATTGTGCTGAGCTGGCTGTGTGTCATGTGGCTATTGAAAGCACAGTGCAACAGCTGAACTGTGCTTGCAGCCCACTCTGGATAGGGGGGCTCTAATGGTTCATTCATGCCCCCTGACTTAAAACAATTAACTCTATGTGCCTCTTCTAAAGGTAGTACAAGGCTTAATACCTACTGCCTCTGCTACCATTTAATCATCCAACAGAATCACCCAGTATTTATACAGAATATTACAATTTGCCCAACGTGATCATTAAATTCTGTGGAGAAAGTAATGGGTCCCCAATTTGTTTAGTTTTTTTTACAGGTTTTGGTTCCAGTAGCTTTGCCTTGTCCAGTACCCTAGGTTATCCAGTGCCTTCTCTAGCAGCTTTTCATCCTATTCCTCTCCAAAAATTGATACTTTAAGTCTAATGCATAATGCTTGTCTTTTAAATTCCTCTGGATTTGAGCAGTTTCTTGTGATGCACAGGAACTGTGAGAAAGGGTCAATCTTTTTTTTGAAACTTTATTTTCATATTTTTTCAGACATACATACAATTCAGAACATTACGCAGATATGTGAACATGTAGTTACATATACATAAATCCATGACCGCAAGAACCATTCGAATACATGATAATTGTAACGAGTACTCATAGGTCAGGTATTGTGTTATAAACTTCAGCCACAACAGGCACTTTCTACAGCTTAAGCAGTAGCATACATTAGCACCCAACTGACACCTTGTCAATGGACTATGAGATTTTGACCTCCATGCATGCACTCTGTTAGCAGTACTTATGATCTGGGCCTGTGTTCCCATGCCAAACCCCCAACCCAATCTGGATGTATCCCTTGAGAACCCCCTGCTCCAAGGCTGCCAGGATGAGTTTTCACATTACCTCAAATCTCTCCCCATCCCCATGCCTGCATTTGGGCTTTTTCCAGATGCATACAGTCTAGTAAATTTTGCAACCAGTGGACAACAGGCAGGGAATCATCTTATTCCAATATTGTGTGATGGTTTTCCTTGCATTAATGAGAGCTAGGTTCCAATACGGGCACTACTAGCCATGAGGAGAGAGTGTGTTGCAGTTTTTTTTCCCCGAAACCTCTAGTTTCTATGTTTTTGTATTTATCGTAGATACTCAGATACATAGATACATAGATATATAGACAGTGTCGGCAGATAAGGGCCTATGGCCCACCCAGTCTCCCCATTTGAGCTTGTAAGTTCAGTTTATGTTTTCCTAGAAGTCTGTTGCCCCATACCCCTGACCTCCAGAATTCCTTTATGTAAATCCCATGCATTCTTAAATCCTGTGATTGATTCAGCCCCCACCACTTCCTCTGGCAGGGTGTTCCACTTGTCCACCACCCATTCTGTGAAGAAATTCTTCCTCACATTTCCTCTGAATCATCCTCCCTCCAACTTCATCCCATGCCCTCTAGTCCTGGAACATCTTTTTCTCTTAAAAATAGTGTATTCCTGCACCCTGTTCCTCCCTGTAAGATACTTGTATGTCTCTATCATATCCCCTCTCTCCCTCCTCTCCTCCAGGCCCTCCTCTCCTCCAGGTAGTACGTGTTCAGTTCCTTCAACCTGTCCTCAAAGGACTTGTGATGTAATCCATGCACCATCTTTGTTGCCCTCTTCTGAACCTTCTCTACCCTGTCTATGTCCTTATGTAGGTAAGGTCTCCAGAACTGTACACTGTACTCCAGGTGGGGCCTCACTAGTGCCTTGTACAGTGGAATTATGACCTCTCTTTTCCTGCTGGTGATGCCCCTGCCTATGCATCCCAGTATCCTAATTGCTTTACCTGCTGCCTTGTCGCACTGTTTCCCTACTTTGAGGTCATCAGAGATGATAACCCCAAGATCCCTTTCCTGCTTGGTACATGCTATATCCTCACCCCCCCCCTCCAACTGATATATCGTGCCAGGGTTTTTGTGCCCCATATGCATTATCTTGCACTTCTCTGCATTGAATTTTAACTGCTAAACCCCTGACCTTTCTTCAAGTTTCTGCAGGTCCCTTCTCATTCTGTCTACACCCTCTGGTGTGTCTACGCTGTTACAGAGCTTTGTGTCATCAGCAAACAGTGAAATTCTGCCTTCTAGGTCCTGCTCAATGTCACTGATGAAGATGTTGAATAGGACCGGTCCCAGCACTGATCCCTGTGGTACCCCACTGGTCACTCTTACCTCTGTGGAGTGACAGCCATTTACCACCACTCTCTGTGTCCTGCCGCCCAGCCAGTTACCTACCCACCACACTACTGTCCTGCCCACACCCATATTCCCCAGTTTGTGTAATAGTCTTCTATGTGGCACAGTGTCAAAGGCCTTGCTGAAGTCCAGATAGGCCATGTCCACTGCCCTCCCCTGATCCACCTCCCTAGTCACCTAGTCAAAAAATTCAATGAAGCTGGTCTGACATGACCGCCCCCTGGTGAAACCATGCTGCCTTGGGTCGTGTAGCCCATTGACAACAAGATGTTCCACCAATCTCTCCTTCAGTAGTGCTTCCATGATCTTCCCCACTACCGAGGTGAGGCCGACTGGTCTGTAGTTCCCTGCTTCCTCTTTGTTCCCACTTTTGTATAAGGGGACTACATCTGCTATCCTCCAGTCTTTGGGTACCTCACCTGTTTCCAGCGACCGGCTAAACAGGATAGCCAGAGGTTCAGCCACCACCTCTCTTAGTTCTTTAAGGACCCTGGGGTGCAGCTGACAAGATAACATCAAAGAGATTTATGGCATATTTACTAGCCACAGAAGTGAACCGAAAATTCAAATCATCATTATTAATCATTTCCACATGTCCCTTGGGAGTGCGGAGGGGAGAACATCAGTGAGGAGGGAGGACTAGATAATGGGAGGGCAGATCCCTCAGTAGACACTGAGGGATCTGCAAAGTCAAGTAGACATGATAGATTGCAAGGCCTACTTCTGCTGGGTCATATGTTCATATGTCCCAGATTTCCCTCATTGCACCTTGCCAAACACAGATGACATAATCAATAAAGCAATACCAGTGCTTTATCTTGTTTCTGTATATGTTTGTGTCAGGGTTACTGTGCTCTACTCTTATTATCCAAGGAAGAGATTTGTAGATGCAGAGGACATTGATGCCCCCATGGCTGTGCCAAAGGTCTGTAGATAATGATCATTTTTGAATTCAAGAGCATTGTGGGATTAAAAAACTCTAAAGCTGATAGCATGAAATAAATTGTGAATGCATCTTCGTGTGTATTCTTACTTGAGAAGTACCTACAGGCCCCTATACCATCCAAATGATGTATTGAAGTGTATAGGGCCTCCATGTCAGTACTTAGCTGAATTGGATTTTCTGCCCATTTTGGATTCTTAGAGTTCATCTAAACAACTCCTGTATGCTGGCACAGTGGCAAAAAGGGCTGCCTTACCTTTTCCCATACCAGTGAGCTGGATTCTGGAACAGACTCGGGTTGCTGCGGATTGGTCAGAGAGGGAGATGATCGAGTGTCTGACAGACTGCTCTCCTGTCCCAGGGAAGGGAGGTATGTTGGCACTTCCAAATCTGCCCCCAGTTGGAGGCCTGGGTGTAGAGCAGTGTTAGGGAGGCACATACAGGAGGGAACTGTGGTGCACATTGGACGGGTGCACCTCCATGCATGAGTATGATGCTCTATAGTGCGGCGGGAAGAAAACTGTAAAAAAAGTCATCAGAGGGCTTAATGAAGCCCAGAGCTGTCTTACTCGGCCTGCACCCCTGTTCAGCCACCACACTGGGCCACCTTGGATTTGTTGTAAATGGGAAGGACAGCCGTCCTCTCTCAGCCCTGCCATGAGGGGGAATTTTGTGGGGTAACCAAGACCAGGTAGGTGGTTGAGACAGGTGAGGTAGCTGGTACAGGAGGTCTGTGGACTGAGCTGATGAGCTGCCCCTCCAGATGCAGGAGGAAAAACTATGTATGGAAAAAAATCTTCTGGATCTTTTAGGTACAATGGAAGTTTTTTCACACTGTCCTGTAGAAAAAAAAAATCAATGACTTTCCCATCTGTTGGGAAGCCCATTCCCTAAACTACTGGGTGGCCCAGGGGGTACCTTTGGAATAATGTAGCTAGTTGTTATAAACGAGTTATCCTTTCAAAGGCAGTCAATCTCCTTCCTAGTGATAGAACCACTTGATAACCCATGTTGCATAAGTTCTAATAGGGAGACTGCAATGCCTTGCAGTAGGCTGGACCTTGTCTGTGGTCACTGACTCCCTGACACTTGAGCTGGCAGGTCAGTTAGGTAGTCTGGGGTCATCCCACCAGGGATGGGGCTAGTTAGGCAGGGAGGATCCCTAGGGGTGGAGGGCTTGTGGCCGGAGGGGCAGAGCAAAGGGTATTTAACCAACTGCTCAGAGGGGCTGCCCCCCCTTTCTCCACCACTTCTTCAAGAATTGGAATCCCCTCCATCAGCAGCAGACTTCATCCCCCAGGAGAATTTGGTAAGTTTATGAACAAAAAGGCCTGGCTTGACTCACACAATTCTTAATAGATGATGATTAGGTTCTGCAGTCTTTGCAGCTGCTGGGTTGCTTTAGATCCTGTTTTTAGGAGGGGAGAATGAGCTTAAGCAAGAAGCATCCCTGTTTCCCTCCAGGAACCCTATCAAATTACCAACCAGAGTTTGAATGCAAAAAGTAGGTCTCAGCAAGTAGCTGGAGAGGGGTTTAGCTGCCTTTTACATGACTAGGCACCTTGCATGTGGTGGCTGGGGAGGAAACAGTCAGAAGAGCAGCACCAAGCAGCAGGGTGTTGCTCTGCACCTTTACCTGCTGCCAGAGGTACTGTAATTGCTGTTTAATGAACAACAAAAAAAGGAACGACAGAGGAGAACGCTGTAAGAAAAAGGGGTTAGCAGCAGCTGGCTAGCTGCCTATGAGTGCGTGGCCTTTACTCTGTCTGTCTGCTATTTTATGAGCCCCCTTCAATATGGCCTATGGGGAAATGATTGCCTCCTCTCACTCATTCCTAGGTAGGCTTGCTCAGAGAATCAGGCTACTCATCATAGCTAGATGCTTTCTCTTAGCGTTCTGCTGGCATGCCTGCTATCACTGCTTGGGCTGTAGGAAGTTTGAGTTTTGGATGCTGTAAGGCAGTCAGTAGTGTTTTGGTGGGTGGCCGGCTAAGGTCCCAGCTTTTATTGTAGGTAGTTGGGTCTACGTTCTGAGCAGATGATGGCTGGAATGGGTGGGCTGACCATGTGGTGGGTGGCTGGCAGCCCCGTACCTCCCCCGCCACACACATGTTGCACATAAGGGAGAAAACATGTCACAGTTGCACTTAAGCAAGGAATCTAACATCTCTCTCAGTTTATTCAGAAAGCTGCTTCTTGAATTTATTAAATACGTACATGTTTCAATGTTCCAGCCATAAATTTGGATTAAGTGAATGATTACCTACACATTTTTTTATTTAATTTAATTTTATTTTATACTGATAAGCTTATAAGCATAACTGCCCATTTTCAGATGTGACCAGCGAACATAAAGCATCAAATATTAAAGGAATACATCATCACAAACAATGCAGGCAGGGATAACAGTACATCAACAACAATCACATTCAGGCCAACTATCAAGAGAGTTTTGAGCTGATTTTTATGTTCACTTACGTGCATGCGCAAGGAACATTTTGTAACAGTATGACTTTTTGGAGGTGTGTGACCCTCCTGTGCAATCCAGTGCTCCATGTAACAGGTGCGACTCTACCCCACCAATGGATGTACAAGCTGTCTATGACAGTAGTTCAGCTTCCCTGGTCTTCAGTTCTAAGAAAATGCCCACTGCAGTCAGCAGTGGTAACGTGTATGCATTTAGCATATTTACGTCACCCTTTCCCTCTGCTTGAAATCCCTCCCAGCTTGCAATCACACCGAACAGACTTTCCCCTGCTATACATGAATGCATTTTACAGGTTAATACATACAGGGCCCTTATCAGAGGATTTTTTTTAACTTTTCAACAGTCACATCTGAAAAGTAACCAGATGTTGTATACATTTATAGACAAGCACACATAAAACTTACAGGGCCCTTACTGAGGGACATTTATACGTTTACACAGGCTTACTCTCTTTAAATAAATGTTTTTAAAAGAGTTACATTGATTTAAAGGATTTATGGGTAAAGACATGCATTTTAAGGTAAATAAAACAGGTGTTTAAAGGTAAATAACCGTAGGGCACTTCCATGCTTGCAAAGTTTTGTTCGCTCCATCCTCCTCAGAGGTTGTACTTTAATTCCTGCCTATATGTAAAGTTCCTCGCTTGTCCCATCTCCATCTCTCCCTCCCAGCCGGTTCCCAGAGAACATATCCATCCATGCTGGATTACTCACCATATACCATCGGGCCCCTATCTGAAGCAGCAGGACAGCGAGACACTCCGGTTCTGCAGGTGAGACAAACACATGCTCCAGGCTCTGCTCTCTCATGCTCAGGGCTGGGCAAAGCACTTGCTACAGCTTGGTGCTGACACTAAGGGGCTAGTACTGTTCACTGCTGCTGGCTGTCTGTAGCTTCTGTCTCTCTGTCCGTCTCTGCTTTTGTTCCCAAAAACTTCCAACTCAGGTCGCAAATGGGAGCAGCGAGAGGCTGCGACTGTGCTGATAATGATGGTCATCCCCCCGCTGTGTGCAGACAAATGTTTCTAACCACCAGACCAGTGAGCACTGATCAACGATGAACCGGCACAGACAAGCAGAGATACATATTGCCACAAGAATCACTGCAGAGGCAACTCAGTGAAAAACTCCAGCTCCACTACAATATGAGAACTTTGAGCTCTTTGACAGAGGGGGAGGCGCCCATTCCAGTAACAGCCGAGCCTGGCACTCCAAAGCAGTGAGTCTGTGTGTGAAGTTGGATCTGCCGGCCCCCACCACCGCTGCTCTCGGCCCCTCCCAGTGGCCAGTGGTGGCAGGGGGAGACATCAGCACACACATAGCGGTCACCATTCCTAGCCTGACAAGGGAACCAGGGCTGGAACCTCCCACTTCCCATGATACCTACCCATTGCACCCATACTACTGCTAGAAAGGTTTACACATCCATTACATCACAACGGGGATCTGACGAAAAACCAAGTTGCATTTTAACGGCACTTTTTAAATGGATTAGAATGTGAGATACTGATACAAAAACATGGGACGTCATTGGCCTTCAGAAGGTGATGGACTGGCCCTCAAAATGTGGGACAATGACCCTCACAATAAATATGTCCAGCTTAAAAAGCATTTGGCATTTATGCATGGAAAATAAAATGTATCTTTAAATAACCTATAAAGTAAGATTAACTCTCCTCATAAACAGTGATAGCAGAATGGTGCGCATTACAGAAGTTGACAAGAAGCTGATTTTGAAAACGGTTAAAAAGGTGGCAGCTGCAGGGTGATGTAACAGGTGTGGCTTTAAATATGCAGTCCACCATAAAGAAAGGATAGGTTGATTACAACACGTCTTAGTACATGCCTATAGAATAATACATTACTTTTGTACATCAGATTGAAGTCGGCTCAATTTACTTTTTTTCTTTCTCATCCCATTTTCGGGTGTTACGTCTGTTTGTTGCGAGTGTCCATGGTTCATTCCAGATAACTTAAAAGATGGGAAAATGAAATAATCTGTCAATAACAACCTAAAAAATCCACTGGGGAACCGGGCAATTAATTTACTAAAGAGAAAAATGATAGTACTCCAAATCATTGGAATATTACACATAACCCCTTAACAGCTAACAGATAATCGTTTTTTAGTAATGAATGAGACCATTAACTTGCTTGTTATATAATGTATTAATATTAGGCATCACAAATGCTACCAATAGTCTATAACACCTCATCAACCCAAAGAGTCAAATTCCTATAGTTTTACTGTAGCCTGACTAATGAAAATACTGCTGGAAAGTTTAAAAAGAAATTCGATATGTAGTATGTACATCTGACATTCAAATGTATCAGCAATTCTTGGCACTCAGATTTCTACTTTATTTACACATTTACACAGCCTTTACTGTGCCCATCATTATAAACTGTTACGAGGAAATTAAACAAAGCACACTGTCTGTCCCTGTATTCATACATAGCACGGCTGGTACAAGTAGATCCTGTTTGCATAAAAAAAAAAAAAAAACTTCTATCAAAACCCTTCTAGTTTAAAAGTCCATGAACAATGCTGACTATAACAGTTTTTTTTAAGACAACACTTTGTAAAACACATGAATGGTTATCTTGCATGGCCAATGATGTGCCACATGGACATAAATAACCATTTATGTAGCAAAATGTTATTCAAGGTTGTGACGATTATCTTGCATTATTGTTGCTCGGACGCCAGCTCACACCTACACACACACACACACACACACCAAGGTAACTTTTAGTCTGAGAATGTTCCATTCATATATATTTGCAATCTGCAATACACATCAAAAGATAAACGTAATATCAGCTCTAGTAAATGACAGGCCCTTTATAAATACAATTGCTCGGCAGTGTTGGAAAATCCTCCCACTTGACAGTCCCTCACAAATGAACCAGTTTCAGTACACACTCAACAAACACCTATGCCCCCTTTTTATGAGAGCGACTGAATGCTGAATATCAAGGAGGCAGAGGCAGATTGCCAGGCATTACCTGTTCTAATGCACTTTTGCAGAATTGCAGCACGAGTAAAATATAGGAATGTAAAACATATATAAATAATTTCCTAAAATGAAGGATAACAATTACATAGCCATCCACATTTGTTGAGAGCATGTCTTCAGAATACAGAGTCTGCTAATCAAAATGTTATAACTTTTGAAAACAGCCCAGCATCTGACTTTAGCTCCTACTTGTCCTTTTTGAAAGAGAACAGCAAATGTAATTAGTCTGTTTCCAGAATGTGGTCCGGGAAAGCTATGTTTTTTTTTTTTTTATAAAAAAGCATTATTTTACATAAAAGCAATATTTTGAGATCAAATCATTAATTTAAAAAAAATGCCAAATATGCTTGTTTTACATTCCCAATGTTAACATACCACTCATCATAAATGACAACTATCAGAAGGTTACAACAGATACCATATTATATTAATGTGATATTAACATATGTTTACTAAAACCACTTGAAAACCAAAAAAGCAAGATCCTTTGCCAACAGTATTTACAAGTCGGGGAGATCTATAGGTACTGGGCAGAGAAATGTTTTAATTCCTAGCTAGCTAAAGGGCTTAACAGGATACACACCAGTCTGCTTGTGCAATTGGCTGCCATCAGTTGCAGCTCTACTGTATATAAAAAAACATAGAATAGCTATCCTATTTCGCAATGTGCTGTAGGGAATATCACCTCCTTTTCAGCAACTATAACTTACTAGAACGCAGTTCTGCCAGAAACAAGCAGTAGCCTGCAAATCTCAGGAGGCACATAGCTCCTACTGGAAAGTTGTCCATATTAATCATAAACCATATAGTATATATAATAACATGTGGTGGTTGTGTGCATAATGAGGTATTTTTTTTAAATACCAAATATTTGTGATGACTTTACAAACCACTGGAGTGCTCCTGTGGTTTGCAAGGTCACAACAACATAAGGCTGTGTAAAACAGGACTTTACCGCCTCCCCATATATAGTATATAATAACTGTTTAACGCAAAAAGGGTATGAATAACATTAACAGACCATATTGTGTTTGGGTTTCATGGCTGGATTGGGCTTTGATTTGTGGTGGGGTGAAATTTAATGCTCAATAACTGGAGAAGTAGCAGGAGAGAGTAGAGTAAAAGAAAATTACAGGGGAATTGTTTTAAATAATCCCATTATGCACAGCTATGACAACTGTTTTAATGGGATTAGTGATGCCACAACAGGCCTAAAACAACAATTTGTTGCTTTTAAGGACTGGTTAAGATGACAGCTTCGGTTGCTAAAATGAGACGAACAGCAATTCTGGTACTTTTACATTTCACCCCAGACAATAATGTTTGAGAATATAGCTTGTGTTTATCACAAGTAAATAGCATGCATGTTTCTGATTGAATTCTGTCAAGGGAACAATAATTTGAATATCTGAGGGGGAGAATAATAGGTGCCAGGACAGTTCCTAGAAATAAACGTAGAGTACCTATAGACTTCAGTTCCTTTCAAGTTCTGCATCCAATGATGACATAGGCAGGTTCAGTCCTATTGTGGTAAAATGGGTCACTGTTTTGTGCAGTGCTTTCTTAATAATTTGATGGACATTGTTAAATTGATTCCTTTCAGAACACACACACACACACACACACACACACACACACTCACACATACACTGCACTGTTGCTGGGAATCTTTCTTTGCACATATATCAACTGATTTTGCACAAAAATATAGATATATTGTGCAAAATAAAGGAGTACAAGAAAGATGTCTTTTACAGAGGCAAAAGGATTGACACATAGAATGTGAAATTCTAAGGCTATTTACTCACATCAGCAATTCATTGCTTTCCTGTTAAGACTTCTTCATTTAGGACTATTACTTCACAAAATGACAGTTGCCTGAATATGACAGGTACTGAAACTACAACAATATCATACTACAATTGGTGTAGAAATGAGTAGGGTACTGCACTGAAATAGTCATGAGACACATAGCGATTTATTGATATACCAACATGCTTCTGAAAATGCATTGTAGAAAGAACAGATACAGTAGCCTTGATAACACCGACAACAGAAAGCATTTACATGAGATTGATTACAAAGCAGCACCTAAAGTTATGTTTGTAATGTAGTAATATAGGTAATTTAAGGTCAGAAGTGACCCTCCCATGCAGGGATTAAGTGTGCTGTGGAAATACGTAGGGACTTGTTACCAACTGTAGTCAGTTTATCATAAGATTTCCTTTGGTAAGCGGACATTTGTCCAGGTCTTATCCTGGAAGCCTGTAGTATCCTCACGTCCTCCATGACTTTTCTGCTCAAAACTTCTTTTTCAAAATATGACCAAGAAACTACTGCAGTTGCTACTCTTGGAAATTGTCCTGGTTATACACTTGTCTTTTAATATGATCGCTATTTGTTAGAAGTATTAAAATGTGTATTTCTACACACTGCAACAGAATCATAAGCACAACCACCTTTTAGCTATATACTTTTACTTTAGCCATTTCGGCAGATTACTAATGTTCTCAATTTCATTTTATGGCTGTTTTCCAGTGTCTTGCTGACAAATTACAATTGGCATGTGCAGTACTCAAATCTCATACCACTAAAACACAAAAACTGATTTTAAAAACACTGCTTTTTTATTACTTGTAGACATTTGAATGAAAACAGTCTCTTTTCCTCTCACTCTTCATATTACTGTTGCTTTTCCTGTTATCGAACGCTTATCTCTTACATTTTTTGCATTTGCTTGCATGCTTGTGCAAGGAATGACTTGTGCTAGTAGCACATTTCAAAGCTGTGTCTGTGTTGATGAATGCTGGACATGCCATAGTAGGTGTGTCCCTCATTCCCCAATAAGCCAGCATGCTAGCGCTGACACCACCATTATGTAAAGTGGACACAACTTCTAATAAAAGTGCCATCACAATCAGAGACAAGCTCGTCATGCAGCAACACTGATGACATGCCTCTCAATGTGCCTTTCCTGGTGAAGCATTTAAATAAACATGGTGGCTACTGCCGCCTGCCACACAGATTGTATCACAAAACGTTATGCATAAAAAGTAACCCAGCAGCCCTCTTCTCTCAACCTTCACCTGTTTTCCTCAGTAAGCAGCCACAAAAACTGGGGCTCCAAGTTGTGGTTAATAGGCTACAGTTTGAAGTGGTATGTAAATGGAAGGGGGCAGAGGGGGTTTGCTGCATGAGGACATTTGGGGAGTTCCAAACTGTGGTACCCTGGATCAAGGGCTGCTGTCCTGGTTCAAGTGTCAACCCAATCCAAAGGGTGCTGCTGCTTGCAGCCTGGCAATTAGCCAAGCATGGACCTCGGGGGGGGGTGGCTGGGGGAATTAGTTCCGGGAGTGCAATTAAAAGTCTGACTCAGTTTAAGCACCAGAATGGAGTACCCTCTCCATCTTACCTACCTCAGTGCCCTGCTGCTGTCCCTTGTTGCTGGCACTGCTGCTCACTGTGGCAGCACCCTGGAGCATCTCTGGCTCAAGTTGCCTGTCCTGCCCTGCTTCGTGCAGATGTTCCATGCTCAGTGCCTCAGAGCTGAGGCTCTCTCTTATGCTGCTCATCCTGCCGTGTCTTGCTCTGATGTTGCCTGGCACTCGGTGGCTGTGGCTGTTCCTCACACTGCCCCGCACTGCTGCTGATGTCCAATGTTGCCCATGCTCAGTGCCTTGTGCTCTCCAACTCTGTATCTCTGCGTGTGACTACTGTCTAGTGCCTCTGCTCAGGCTCCTGGACTGCATGCAGATGCTTCTGCTGACAGGTTCCCCTTCAAGCACTCTTCCTGCTCTCCCATCTCTCAGCAACAGCAGCAGCAGCCTCTCTCAGCTCACTGCTTCATTAACTCACAGACTGTGTGTGACAATTTGTTCCTCTAGCCCCCACTGCTGTCAGCCCCTCCCAGTGGCCAGCAGTGGGCATGGTGGGGGGAGACAGCAGTGCACACATCATGGTCATCATTCCTAGCCTGGCAAGGGAACCAGGACAATGGGGACTGGAACCTCTCACTTCTTGTGATACCTATGCGGTGCACCCATACTACCGCTAGCAAGGTTTACACATCCATCACATCACATCGGGTTGGGGGGCGCTGAGGAAAAGCCAAGTTGCATTTTAAGTGCACCTTTTCAATGGATTAGAATGCAAGATACTGACACAAAAACGTGGGATGTCATTGATCCTCAGAAAGTGATGGACTGGCCCTCAAAATGTGGGACAATGGCCTTCACAATGTGGGACACTGACACTCATTAAATGTGGGATAGTGGTCTACAGTATGTGGGACACTGACACCAAAATGTGGGAAACTGACACTCAGAAGGTATAACACTGACACATGCAACACTAGCCCTCCCAATGTACAATACCAAAAGAAAAGAGATTCTGGCTCTGCACACTGGAATCTAGTACTATTACTTATGCAGGTTTAATTTTGCTTTAGCAAAACAGTTATGAATTCCTGCTTTAAGAGTTTCCAGCATCTTCTTTGCATGGGCAGTACCTTTTTTATGTGGGACACAGTAGTACTTGGAGGTAGAATTAGGGTGATCCCTCATAAAGGGGGGCAACTGAAAGAGTATATATTACAGGAGAAAGTGATACAGCTTCAGTTTAAAGTTTCAGCACTCCTGAATTACACATCACATCATCTGGCACCTTCTTCCATACATTTACTACTCTCCATGAGTAAATAAAAACAAATGCTTCCTTGCTAACTAATCCCTCCCCCCTTCCCACCACCCCTGTATGCCCTCTTATCCTTCTGTCCCAAATACACTGTATTGCCCTGATCAAATCAACTCTTCTTTTTTTTGGCTTATATTTTTAATACTCCTCTCTGGTGTAGCCAATATCCTCCAGGTCTTGCCCAGTTACCCCCCACCCCAACGCCTACAGCACTTACCTCTCTGCCTTTCAACTCTGAGCTTTCCCATGGCAGGGTATGGCCAATCCTGAAAAGCATCTGTAGAAGAGGGGGCTTGGGATGAAGGCAAGAGAGTCGGGGGGGGGGGAGAGATAGTTATAGTTTCAGGGATGTCCAAGATTTTGCCTTAACGTGTTCCTGTCCCTCCTACAATTTGTGTTTCTGTGACTGAACAGTGGGTATACTGTATACTCACAATATTGTCAAACAGAGTTACAGACTTGCTTTTCTGCAGATAAAGTATTTTACACTAATACTGTTATGCTGCCTGCTTCAGGAGATAGAACCAATTGTTAAACTGTGTCCCTCATTTTATTTCTTTGTCGCTGATTTTTTTAAGCCATGTCCAAGTGCCAAACACCACTGCAAATACCTGCAAACAAAAGTTCGGCATTGACAAATGCTTGTTAAAACATGAAATACTTTTACATGAGAAGACTGTTTGTGGTAAATTGTTATAAAAATTAGTTGCCCTCAAACTAAATGGGTTATGACCTAATCTTGTTCCAAAAAACGAATGTTAAAGGTACATTTTCTTTATGATTTTGTATGAAATGAATTAGAACATCTGGGAAAAAGTTAAACTATACTATCAGTTTATAAATCTAATATGACTTCATACAAGACAACAGATGGCTTATAAACAAGATGATATCCAAGAGGAAAATATTTAATCAAATTATACAATTAACAATGATGTGTCAAATGAGGTAGGCCTGTTGTAAACCTAATAATACTGTGATATGTGACTTATAATTTTGATAAAACTCCATCAGTTCCAGCAGAATATATCAGAGAGCCATAACAATCACTGGCCTTTATGTACTAATGGGTGAAGTGGCTACGTGCCACGTATCTTGGGCATGTAGCCACTCTGCATCCATTGCACCCCCCGCACAGGATGAACCAAGGGGGTGCACAGCACCTAAGCACCCAATCCCCTGGCAGCATGAAGGGCAATGCATCAGGGATGGGCTAGGGGTGGGCCGGCACTACGTGTCATGCACTACAGCGTGTAGTGCTGACTGTGGGGGTGTGGAGGAAGGCACAGGGTACAGTAGGATAGATCATGCCATTAGCCCCCTATGAGCCCCACACACACAACTGTTTGCTGCCCAGATGGGGCAGTTGGCCCACACGGCCAATGGTACCACTACTGCCAGACAACCCCATGGCTGTCTGGCACCACCCAGTACACATCAGTGTAGGGCAGTTACCTGGCACCCCCTCACACGGGCACCAGCCCATGGATGCTGCCCCCCTGAATGGCACCACCGATCAATCACCACCCCAGGCCACCCACGCATGTTGTGGGGGTATAGTGCCCATCACCCAGTCACAGCGACCCACTGCAGGTCCACATCGCGAGAGAGCTGGCAGCATTGCCCTCCACTCATCGCCTCAGCCGCCAGCCATAGGTCTTCCATGGGGCATATTGCCAATGAGTGCACCACTGCATAGGGAATCCACTAAGTTTCCCAGTCTGGGCATCAGATTGGATGCCCAGCTCGGTCTGCGTCCCCGCCCCCAGCTGCTCTGCAGAGTCCAGCTCACTGGGGGGGGGGTCAGGCCCATGGACAGGTGGCTGGCGATCGTGAATGCCCACAGTGTGCACCTGTCCTCAGGTGCACAGCTAGAAGGGTGGGTTATGCACTAACTCTGCATACCCCCACCCCAATAGTGCATAGGGGCCACTAAGAATAGAAAACTGTTTGCGAGAAGAAATCTGGACTCGGGTACCAGAATATGTTTGGACATATACATGAGGGAGCAAGATGGCAGCCATACTGGGCTGCCGTCTGTAGGGGGCTACAAAGTGAGCCAACATTTTTTGCTCATCTGTGCTTTTGCTCCTTTTAGTTTAGGAGAATTCGTGAGAATTTGAAGCTTTGAGACATATTGTTATGCCCGGACAAGTTTTTAACATTTTAATCTTAAATTTTAGTTAGAAGTAGGTGTAGGCTACAGTTGTTAGATACGGTCAAGCAGTGAGTAAGCACAGGAGTCAGTGTTCTATTTATAGAGCAGTCCCGTAATGTGCCGTGCTGTGAACTCTGTAGGAAGCATAGAGTACAGAGCTGGAAGTCTGTAAAATCAGCAAGTCACTGAAACCTTACCTCTGCTGTGGACTGTGACTTGTGTCTAACTTTGGAGTTTGGCTGGAGGATTGGAAGATTGGAGAGTATAGTAAATCCATTGCCCAGGGGAGAAGCCACAGGAAGGAGTGAGTCGGTGGACCAGTGAAGGCTATAGAGGGAGTGGAAGAGTGAAACAGTGGTGAACTTTGGGGATAACCAGTGAAGTGCGGTGATGAGAGCACTGCTGCCTCCTGGGAGAACTCCAATTTTCTTGCCGCTATATTGACTGAACTGGAAGCCATGTGCTGGTATGTAAATGGAATGGCTCAAATTATGACTCGAGTCTCCTAGCAGCATGTTTGGCTCTGTGTAAGCCGTGGTTGTCTTCATCAGTTCAAATGTGTGAACAACATGGCATTCAATGACCCTGGGTCCTGGTGTTACTTGTCTATGCCTGTTCTTAAAGTAAAAGCAGTAAGATATCACCCCAAACACCAGTGAGAGTGGTGTCTGTTTGCTGCCAAGCCAGTTGTTAGCGGCCCCTGCAGATAGTAAGAGTTTCTTTCTTTTTCGACATGAATTGACTGGCCATAGCCTTACTTTTGATACTGGTGAAAGGAGTGCCGAATTATATTGAGATGGTCTGCTGCTGTTCTTTAAGGGGATTGTCCCCAGAAGGACTTCTAGTGGAAGTAGACTTTTCTGACATGTGTGCTGCATGTGTGATTGGCATGGATGAGGTGGTGATGGCCTATAATGAGGCTGTTGCTAAGGCACTCGATTCATTCACACCAGTCTGTGTCTGACCCAGGTCTTCTCACTTGAGATCCCCATGGTTTGATGGGCCTCTGAAGGAGATGAAGAGCAGGGGTCATAAGTTGGAGCGCTGTTGGCAGAGAATCCGCTCCATGGAGGACAGACTGGCTTCAAGAAATTATTATAATGATTATCAAGGGGCAATCAACTATAAGAAGGCAGAGTTCCTGTCCAGGATGATTGCTGCTGGGAAAACAAACCAGCTCAGTTCTTTTGAACTGTGGATAGACCGCTTCATCCAGTCTATCTACAGCCAAAAAGAGCCTTTTCAACTGCATCGTGCAGAGAGTTTGCTCTGTTTTTCTTAGACAGGATGTCCTCCATTCAGTTGTGGATCTCTCCCATGGGATGTGATCTGTCCCACATTGGTCAGTGTGGTGGATACAGAGACACTTCTATTGTCTGGGATGAGTTTCGGCCAGTGGAGGTGGCTGAGGTCGTTGACGTGATTTTTAAGCTGTGGCACAAATGTTGTGAACTGGATCTGGCCTTATCCATTTTCTAGTGGTAGGGGCCAAGGCCATTGGTCCAGTGTTTGTCAAGATTGTCCAGTGTTTGCTCTTGGAGGGGTGCTTTCCCAATGCCTTGAAGGAAGCGTTGGTAAAGCCTCTTCTGAAGAAACCATCGCTTGACTCTGATGTCTTGGCATATTATAGACTTGTCTCCAACCTTAATTTCTTGGGAAGATTGTTGAAAAAATAGTGGTTCTGCAGCTCGAGGTACACTTCTCAGCCTTTAACAACTATGAGCCACTCCAGTCTGGTTTCAGAGCCAGGCATAGCACGTAGACGGCACCAGTTAAAGTGCAAAAATTACCTACTCAAGGCGAGGGCTAGAGAAGCATGGTCAGTTCTCATTCTCCTTGATCTCTCCTCAGCATTTGACACTGTGGATCACAGTGTGATTTTGGATCACCTTAGAGTGTATGGTGGACTCACTGGGACAGTCATTAAATGGTTTGAGTCCTACCTCTATGGCAGGAGGCAACGAGTGGTGATGGGAAATTTCTCTTTATCCTCGAAGCCCCTGTCCTGTGGAGTTCCTCAAGGTTCTATCATTTCACCAATGCTGTTCGTGGTGCACATGCTGCCCCAGGAGAGCTCATTAGACATTACAGTCTGGGTTTCCACTGCTATGCAGATGACACCCAGTTGTACATGTTGTTTGCCTCCAGAACTAAGGGTGCCATTGAAGTGCTAAATAAATGCCTGGCTGGGATTCAGGTCTGGATGTCCTCTAACTGGTTGAGGCTGAACCCGA
This sequence comes from Neoceratodus forsteri, assembly GCA_016271365.2. NCBI lineage: Eukaryota > Metazoa > Chordata > Ceratodontiformes > Ceratodontidae > Neoceratodus > Neoceratodus forsteri. The sequence goes on along the minus strand of CM057455.1, from coordinate 1,139,971,941 downwards.
ACAAGACGGAGGTGCTGGTGACTGAGCCTGGTTGCTGGTGTGATGGGGATGCCTCGGAGAAGTTACAGGTTTGGTTCTGGGATCCACTCCGCTGTTGGCATTCTCCAAGATGAAAAATCTGTGCATCATCCTTAATGACAGGTTGACACTTGAGGCTCAAGTGTCATCTGTTGCCAGAAGTGGTTTGTGCCACTTGAGGAATAGCACCCATATCAAATCTTTGATTCCACCTGAAGACTTGCTGTCACTAGTACATGCCTTTGTAACCTCCAAGCTCGACTACTGTAATGCTCTATACTTTGTGGTCACTAGAGGGACCCTCCACAGACTGCTGCTAGTGCAGAACTCGGCGGTGAGGTTGCTGATGGACCTTCAAAAGTCTTGTCATGTGACCTCAGTCCTGTGGGATCTGTACTGGCTACCTGTCAGGTGGAGGATCCTCTTCAAGGTGGGCTTGCTCACCTATAATGCCCTATATGGCCCAGGCCCTGGTTACCTGTCTGACCTCCTTACTCCAGCCATCCATGCATGTTCCCTCTGTTCCTCCACTGAGGGCCTCCTGGCAGTTCTGAGGGCCAGGCTGAAAACCTCTGGAGATCACTCTTTTGAGGTGGCCAGCCCGGCCCTCTGGAACTCACTGCCAAAATCTTTGAGGGAGGCCTCATCAGTGGAGGCATTTAAAAGGGGACTGAAGACCTATCTTTTTAATAAAGCATTTTTAGGTAGTTTTTAAATTATGTAATTGTTATTGTATTGATTTACTGAAATTGTATTGTGTTATGCCACCACAGCCCTGCTTTTATATGAAATGGCACCCAGAGCCTCTGGGACTAGGTGCTAAAAACAAATAAACACTTACTTACTATATAAAGCACCACTAGTCTCTGATGGAGCCTTCCTATAAGAACAGACACATGGGCTTCAAAGGAAAAACAATGATCCAAAAGGACACCAAGATATTTAAACTCAAAAACCCTTCCAATCACTTTACCATTTGACCCTCCTAGAAGAAAATCAGTGTCACTGGCCCTTCAGGGTCCTGTAAAGACCATTCTCTGTTTTATTTGAACTGAGAATGAATCTGTTGTGTGAAAACCAGGACTGAATGTTATTAAAGTCCTCCTGTTAATTATGATTAGGTTCGCTCAGATTGTTACCTTTACAAATTAACATAGCATCATCTGTGCAGAGTAGGATGTCAATGTACATATAGACTCTTGGAAGGGAATTTATAAAGAGGATAAACAGTAAAGGAGCAAAGATGGATCTTTGGGGTATCCTGCATACAATCTTGTGGTCACCGGAATATGAACCATCAGTTAAGGTTTTATGAGATTACCCTTGCAGATAGTCAGTAAACCAAGAAAGAACATCTGTTGAAAAATTCTGACTCTGTAATTAATTAATCAAAATTTTATGATTAACAAGATAAAATGCCTTGGTGAGGTTCATGATCACAGATGCTGTGTGGAGTAACTCATCAAGGGCCCAATGGATCTGGCTCAGGAACCTCACCATGGCTGTCTCAGTATTATATTTGGTGTAGAAACCATGCTGTTTCTTGCCAAAATCTTGTTTTCATTAAGAAAATCAATGGTCTGATTAAATACAATGTTTTTTCCAGTACTTCAGAAAGAGGGGGCCAGAAGTGAAATGAGATAATAGTTCAAGACAGAATTTTTAGACCCAGATGTATGAGGTGGTCTAATGACTGCCTCCTTCCAAAGTGAGGAAAAAACTCCATTACAAAGACAAAATTAATGACTTGCATGTGAGGAAAAGTAATGGAATTGTCAGTTTTAAAAGCATATAATCAACTTCCTCTACCCCATTTGAGGGCCTAGGTTTCTGGAGAATGAATGCAAAAATAAAATCTATTGGGTTCAGAAACAGTGTGATCTACAATGGAATTATCTATGTCAAAAGAAGTTGATCGAAATGCTGAGTTAGAATTTAACCTGCAATACTCTACAGTGCCAAAATCATTAAAGCAATGTGCTGCCTCCTATGGTTCACAGTACATTTTCCCTTGATTCTCCAAAACTAGATTTTGATTTCTGAGATTTACCAAATAAATCACTTAGTGTATTCCAATGTTTGGGGGTATTTCAAAAATCCTGCTGTTACTCAGATTTAAAGTAATTAATTTTGGTCCTTCTTATCAGAGACTTGGATTGATTTGTTAGTATTTTGTAGTCCTGTAAAATAACTGGATCTTTTAATTTTTTTTGTATTTGTCCCACTTCTTATTCCTGATCCTAAACCGTTTGAGGAGCTCATGGGTTATCCAATAACGTTTAGTTCTTTCATCTTGTTTTAATCAGCAACAACCTGTTACAAATGTTTAAGAAACTTTGGCAAAATTGTTCATAAGCTAAATCCAAATTGAAAATGGTAATCGAGAAAAGTACAATTTGCAACTTGAATGGCATTATTAAAATCCTCAATATTGAGACCTCATATATTTCAAATATAAAGGAAAGCAAAAGGCTTCCTGTCTCCCTTAATAACCAAGCACAGTACACAGCGCTGTGGTTGCTTATGGAATCCAAAAGGACTCCAGAAGCGGCCAGTCTGGAAGGATTGGTTACAATAATCCAATCAAGGACTTATTCAAAACTGTTCTACATAGAAACATTGAATCTGATGGCAGACAAGTGCCGCTTGACCCACTCAGTCGGCCTTTTTTCCTTATCAACATTGTTACTGCAGACCGTACTTGATCTACCGCTCTTTCTTCATTCCCCCCTTCCTTTCCACTATGATTCTTTTGTGCCTATCCCATGCATTCCTGAACACTGTCATTGTCTTCTCCCCCACCACCTCTGCTGGAAGATTGTTCCAGGAATCCACCACTCTTTTTGTGAAGAAGTACTTGTAACATGGTTCCTGAATTTACCCCTACTCCAGCTTCATAGCATGTCCCCTTGTTCTTGAGCACCTTTTCTTCTGAAAAATACTTCTGTCCTATACATTATTTACCCCTGTGAGATATTTAAAGGTCTCTGTCATATCTGCCCTATCCGTCCTCTATTCCAGGGTGTACATATTGAGGTCCTTTAGGCCCTGTACACACTCATGAGGTTGGTTTTAAACCATTTTTTAAAACGGTTTAATTCTTACCATGTTAGTGTGGCCACATAGCTGCCTTAAGCCAGTTTTTGAAGCATTTTCAAACCCGCATCATGAACACACTATAGAGCCTCACAGAGCAATACCTATAACTGTGTGGTGCATCAGAGGACTGTGCATAGTGGAGGACCAGCAAAGAATGGGATGAACACGGCAGCGTGTACACACTTGTAAGGGAAACCATGTTTAGCTTAAATCATTTTTAAAACCTGGTTATAGACTAGGTAGTCATCAGGGTTTAAACTTGGTTATTAAAGATGGTTTAAGTAGAGCTGCAGTGTGTCTGCAAACTGTGTTCATAGGTTCATAGGTAGGGTTTCAAGTCAAGCAGCCACAGGACCATATGAGACTTGTCACATATCAGTGGGAGTACTCTCTAGTTCGTTCTCCCATAAATGTATCTAAAAGCTCTTATAGTGGAGGCTTCCACAACTGTTGGGGGGGGCATGTTCCACATACCCACCACCCTCTGACTGAACCATTGGCCTATCTTAGTAGTCTTATAATGTTCTCCTTTCATTTGCTTATTGTGTGACCTAGTTCCTCTTTCATAACCAGGTCTTGTTTGTAACCCAGCTGATTCCCACAATACCCTATCACCATGTGCCTTGAATACAAAACATAGGTCACCCCTAACCTTCTTATACAAGAGTCAGAACAGACACAACTGCCTTAACCTAGTACCATATTCCTTATCTTTCATACCTTTTATTCTTTTTGTATACCTTCTCTGTACTTTTTCCCTAAGTTTAGTTATTCCCACTCCTTGTGGGGTAGTTAGAAGCGACCCATACTCTAGTACAGTGTTATCTCCATCTGAAACCATGTTAAGCTCTCTAACACGGTTTAAGATCACCAGTGTGTGCAAGGCCAAAGTCTCTTCTCATAGGGTTTTTGATGCAGACCTTGCATCATTTTAGTTGCCCTCCTCTGGACAGCCTCCACTTTGTCTATGTTCTTCTGGAGATGTGGTCTCCAGAACTTCACACAGTACTCTAGGCGGGGTCTTACCAGAGATATATACAGAAGTAACGCTACCTCCCTCTTTCAGCTGGTCATCCCCCTCCCTATGCAGCCCAGGATCTCACTAGTTTTCTCAACTGCCTTGTCCCACTGCCTGACCACCTTTAGGTCATCCAGTATGATTACCCCAGGTTTGTTTCCTGTTTGGTGGTTGTCAATATCAGTCCACCCATTGTGTACTCTGCTTCTGGGTTTCTGTGCCCTAAGTTCATTTTTTTGCCCTTTTTTGCATTGAAACCCAGCTGCTCTACCCTTGACCAGTCCTCCAGCTTTCTCAGATCTCTGCTTATCCTTTCTACTCCCCCTGGAATGTCCACCCTATTGCAGATTTTGGTGTCATCCACAAAGAGGTAGCCCTTCCCTTCCAGTTCCTCTGCAATGTCACTTACTGAGACACTAAAGAGGACAGGTCCTGGCATTGATCCCTGAGCCACCCTGTAGGTCAGTTTCCCTTTCTTGGAGTGAACTCCATTTACCACCACCCTCTGTCACCTATCCCTAACCAATTTCTTAACCAGTTTACTGCATTTGGACCCACTCGTAAGCTACCCAGCTTGCTTACTTGTCTTCTATGTTCTATAATTGGTGGAAGGCTAAGGTTTGCTGACAAAAAGCACCTAGCTTTACCTGAGCTTTTTGTCTTCTAGGTTTGCTAGAAAGGACAGAGCAATAAGCAACATTAACAGTGCAAGAAGAAACATTAAGGCTTCTTTTGGCTAAGCAGAGTTACTGTCTTGTTACTATTTTGTCTTGTGCTTACAGGCTGTGCTTACAGGTTTTGTTACTGTTTTGTTTTGTGCTTTCGGGTTTTACAGTTTGACCTCTCTTTAGGCTAAACAGAGTTACTGTTTTGTTACCATTTTGTTTTATGCTTACAGGCTGTGCTTACAGGTTTTGTTACTGTTTTGTTTTGTGCTTTCAGGTTTTATGGTTTGACCTCTCTTTAGGCTAAGCAGAGTTACTGTTTTGTTACTATTTTGTTTTGTGCTTACAGGCTGTGCTTACAGGTTTTGCAGTCTCTTTCTCACATTCAAGGAGCTAATTATTTTTCTTCCATAGCTCCTCCAGGGGATTAGGAGTATAATTGGGGGGTGGACTTGGCAAAGGCTTAGTACCTTCCAACAGAAGGAAGATTTAAAAGGTCAAGTTACCTTTACTTTCATCTGAAGGTGCTGTGATTGGTGGTGTATGTTGGAGCCACTGCTAAAAGTTGATTGTTTTTCTCTACAGGTACCCTACTGGTTTTCTGCTCATACACAGCAGCCACAGAGTGGAGCAGAGAATTCCTGTTCAGGCTGTGGGGGGCAGGTCTAAATCAGCTGGTAGACTCACCCACCAGAGACAAAGCAACCCTGGAACTGGTGCTCACAGACAGCAACATGATTTCAGACATTCATGTGGGTATCAATCTGGGGACCATCGACCACAGGTCAGTCTGGTTATCAGTAAATAAAGAAGAAGGTAAAAGTCACACAAAAATCAGGATGCTTGATTTCAGGAAAGCAAACTCTCCTGAAATGAAATTCAGGATCAAGACCATGCTTGACAATAGTAACAAGAGGGATGCAGAACACTGCTGGGAGAACTTAAAGAATGCCTTAAATACAGTCACTGAGCTATGCGCAAGACAAATTGCAAAGTCAAAAGGTTCTCCAAAGAGGTAGTAACCAAAATTAAGGAAAAAAGAGGGCTTTTAAGCAGTACAAGGAAACAAAAGGAGAAACAGAGAGGGAGGAATATAGGATCTTTATAGCAGACATCTGAATAGGCATCAAGAGCAAGATCAGTCTGTTTGCAGATGACACCGAGATGGGAGCAGTAGTGGATGACTTAGGAGGGTGGCAGGGACTGCAAGATGATCTGGCAAAATTGGAGGCCTTGTTGGACACTTGGTAGCTGGGGTTCAATGCCAAGAAATGTACAGTGCTACATTTTGGCGCAAAAAGAACAAGGAGGAGCTACCAGCTTGGGAGGAGTCAAATAGCCAAGCTGGAGGAGGAGAAGAATCTGGGGGTGATCATAATGGGAGCAATGAACAACTCAGCACAGTGTAGAAAGGCAGCTGCAAAGGGCAACAGGATGCTGGGTTCTATTGCCAGAGGCATATCCTTCTGGAGGGGGGAGGTGATACTGTCGCTATATAGGTCACTGGTTAGACACCACCTAGAGTACTGCATGTAGTTCTGGTGACCATACCCAGAGAAGGACATTAAGTTACTGGAGGTGGTGCAGCACAGGGCAACAAAAAATGATCCAGGGTCTAGGGGACTTACCATATGAGAGCAGGTTGAGGGAGTTGAACATGTACTCCCTGGAGAAAAGGAGGGATGGGGGACATGATTGAAACCTTCAGCTACATGAAGGGAATAAATAAGATGGGCATGGAAGGGCTTTTCAAATTAAGGATGGGAAGGGACACTCAAGGGCATGATCTGAGATTGGAAGGGGGAAGGTTCAGGATGGAAATGAGGAGACACTTTTTTATAGAGAGGGTGGTGTCTGGGTGGAACACATTGCCAAATGAAGTGGTATCCTGTAGAACAGTGGGCTGCTTCAAAAGGGGATGGGGCAGGGTAAGGGGGAGGGTCACTGGAGGGGGAGTGGAGGGAGGAGAAACTGCAGTATGAGGGCTGCTAGCTGCTCATTTGAGCAGACTTGATAGACCAAAAGACCTTTATCTGCTGGCAATTAGGGCATGTTTGTATGTTCATAGGAGCAAACTCAAGGAGGCAGGAAAAGCAATTCAGATAGCCAAAGCCCAAACAAAGGAAAGAATAGCTCAGGGGGTTAGGAAGGGAGATAAGACTTTTCATAGATATATAAGATAAAAAAGGAATAGTAAAGGGGGATTAGTCTGACTAGCAACAAGGGAGGGCCGGCTGTTAGAGAAAGATGAAGACAAAGCAGAATTGTTAAACAAATTCTTCTGCTCAGTCTTCACAATAGAAGATATTGGCAAAGGACCTACACTAAGTAAGACAGAGCAGGATATTGGAAGGGCAGACACAAGCCCCTTCACAAAAGAAAGGGTCTTAGAAGAGCTAAGCAAACTTGAGGTGGATAAAGCCATGGGGCCAGATGGTATCCACCCCAGAATACTAAAAAAGCTTCAGGAAGAAATAGCTGCACCATTAGCCGAGCTGTTCAATCTATCTCTGGAAAATGGCAGGGTACCTCAAGACTGGAAAAGGGCAACAGTTGTGCCCTTGCACAAAAGTGGTAGCAAGGAAGAGGCAGGAAACTACCACCCAGTCAGCCTAACCTCTATAGTGGGAAAACTTACAGAGACTACTAAAGGAAAGAATAGCTGACTACCTAAAGGAAACTGGAAAACTCGACCCCAAATAGCATTGCTTCATAGCAGGATACTAGTGCCAAACAAACGTGATTGATTTCTTTGATTGGGTTACCAGAAGAGTGGACCAGGGTAGGGCAGTGAACATGGTATACCTAGACTTCAGTAAGGCCTTTGACTTCGTTCCCTACATGAGACTTGCTAACAAACTGAAACACATGGGAGTCGGACAGAAAATAATAAACTGGATTAGAAATTGGCTACAGAATAGGACACAGAGAGTTTTGGTCAATGGGGCATTATCAAAAGAAGGAGGTGTGACCAGTGGCATTCCACAGGGATTGGTGCTGGGTACTGTCCTCTTCAGCATATTCATCAGTGGCATCACTGAAGAACTGAAGGGGAAAGTTTGCCTGTTCACAGATGACACAAAGTTCTGCAACAGGGTGGATACACTAGAGGGGGTGTTAGGTATGGAAGCTAACCTAAGGAGACTAGAAGAATGGTCCAGAAATTGGCAGTTAATATTTAACATCAAGAAGTATAAGGTAATGCATCTGGGGAAGTGGAACCCAGGAAAAAAAGTACGTACTAGAAGGGCATCAATTAGGAGAGACCAAGATGGAAAGGATTCTGGGTGTGATCATTACCAGTGACTTAAAGGTACGAAAACAATATGAAAAAGCAGCACGGAAGGCAAGTGGTATCCTTGTATGCATAGGATGGGGTATTATGAGCAGAAAGCAGGATGTTATCATGCCTCTCCACAGATCCTTGATGAGGCCACACCTCCAGTACTCTGTCCAGTTCTGGAGGCCTCACCTAAAAAAGGACATCGACCATCTAGAGATGGTGCAGAGAAGGGCAAAAAGATGGTGCAGGGGCTTCATCATGAGCCATACAAAACAAGACTCAGAGTTGAATTTATTCTCTCTGGAACAGACAAAAACGGGGGGCATGATAGAAACATTTAAGTATGTCAAGGGAATTAACACAACTCAAAAGGAAAACCTCTTCCAGGAAAATAGGGCGGCATGAAAAAGCAGGCACAACTTGGTCTGGTGGGAGGCAAGTTTAAAAGCAACTCTAGAAAGTACTTGTTCAAAGAGAGAGAGAGTGTTAGACCCATGGAACAGCCTGCTACCAGAAGTGGTGGCATTGAAGACAGTAAGGAAATTCAAACTCACTTGGGACAGGCAATGTGGACAACATAAGGAAAATATATAAAATTGGGGGGTAGCCACCTTGAACAGACAAGATGGACCACACGGTACCCATCCGCTGAAACTTTTCTTACGTTCTTATAATTGGTACACATTATAGTCTGAATTATTTGATGTAATCTGTGATCCATTAAAAACTCCTTAATGCGTTCCACTCACTTACTGCTCTAATTCAAATTCACATCTCCCATTATAATTCATTCACTATATGAAGGTAATATACTTTGAAAATTAAATATAATATCAAACTTAGCCTAAAACTGCTCGGGGGAACAAACACAGCTAAGTGTTAAAATGTTTTCACCTAATTTCAAATTTATGGACAGAAAATCACAAGTAGAGCAGTTTTGTCAGTACTGACATTTAGTTGCCACTAAATCATTTGACACATCATACAAGCATCCTAGAATCATAGAATCATAGAAACTTGGTGGCAGAAAAGGACCCACCAGCCCATTGAGTCTGCCTCTTATCCCCCCTTACTCATCCCTCCCTCCTCTGGAACCTCCCCCCTGCTATACAACCCCACATGACTGTCCCATGCTCTCTTGAATCCCTCCACTGCTTCAGCCCCCACTACCTAAGTCTGTTCCATGCCTCCACCACCCTCTCCATGAAGAATCATCCACTCACATTGTCTCTGTATCTACCTCCCGGAAGTCATAGGCTATGCTGTCTAGTTACAGCCCCTTCCTTCCTTTTAAATAAACACCCTTCCTTTACTTTGTTGATCCCCTTGACATAACTAAAAGTTTCACTCATGTCCCCTCTCTCCCTTCTAGTCTTCAACATGTACAGATCCAATTCCTTATATCTCTGCTCATTTGTCTTCCCCTGCATAACCTGCACCATCCTAGTTGCCCTTCTCTGAACTCTCTAAATCCTATGTCATTTCAAAGATGTAGCCTCTAGAATTGGACTCTGTACTCCAGGTACGGTCTTACCATGGCTTTGCAGAGGGGACATCAGTACTTCCCCTTTTCTGCTAGTGATACCCCTGCCAATGCTTGCCAACATCCTATTTGCTTTCCCAGCTGCCCTGCTACATTGGTTTCCCACCTTAGGTTACATGATACTATAATCCCCAGATCCCTTTCCTGCTACATATCTTTGATATCCTCCCCACCAAGGGTATAACTTGCTTTCAGGTTCCTGCATCCCAAGTGCATTATGACACACTTTTTGGCATTGAATTCAGTTGACAAGCCTCAGCCCATCCCTCTAGATTCTTCAGATCCTGCCTCATGTCCTCCACCCCCCCCATGGTGTCTACACTATTGCAGATTTTCATATCATCAGCAAACAGGCACATCCTTCCCTTCAGCCCCTCTGCTATATCCCTGATGTGGATATTAAAAAGGAGGGGTCCGAGCACTGACCCCTGGGGCACTCTACTCATCATCATCCCCTCCGTCCTGGAGTACACCCCGTTTACCACCACTCTCTGGCTTCTGCCTGCTAACCATTTCTCCACCCACCTGGTGATTTTCCCACCTACCCCAACACTTTCCAGCCTGCTCACCAACCTTCTGTGGGGGATGGTGTAGAAGGCCTTACTGAAGTCCAGATAGGCTATGTCCACCCACCCAGTTGACCATCTGTGTCATCCAATCAAAGAACTCAATCAAATTCATCTGGCATGACTTACCTTTCTTGAAACCATGCTGCCTACCATCCTGCAAGCCACTATCATCCAGGTAGTCCACCAACCTCTCCTTTATGAGTCCCTCCATAAGAGGTGAGGCTGACTGGGCGATAGTTCTCCATCACGTCCCTACTACCCCCTTTGTGCAGCGGCACCATGTGCGCCCTCTTACAATCCTCCAGCACTCTCCCCGAATCCAGAGACAAGTTGAAAAGCCTTGTCAGTGGGGCTGCCAACTCCTCCCCCAGCTCCTGGATCACCCTCAAGTGCAGTCCGTCTGGCCCCATTGTCTTATTCACCTTCAACCTGCCTAGTTCCTCCCTAACTCTTTCTTGTCTGAGTGGGCACGGATCCACCCTTTTGTCCTCCCTCCCCCTTTCCCTAAGCTCGGGCACCCTGCCCTCCTCCTCCTCCTCCATAAATACCGAGCAAAAGTACTCGTTAAGCTTGTCTGCTTTTTCACAGTCCCCATCCAGTTTTATCCCTCCCTCCTCCCTCAGCATTGCAATCCCCTGCCTTGCCTTCCTCTTTTTCCCCACATATCTAAAAAATGTTTGTCTCCTTTTTTGGCCTGCTTAGCTACTCTCTCCTCAGTGTCTGCCTTTGGCCTCCCTATCTTCTGCCCTGCTAGCCTCCTCTTCTCCCTGTATGTTTCCCTGTTCTCCTCTCTTTCTGTCCTCTTTTATTTTCTGAAAGCCGTCCTCCTGTCCCTGACCACTCTCGCTGCCTCCCTTGTAAACCAAAGTGGTCTCCTCCTCTTTCCACTCTTCCTTACCTTCTTTATGCACATTTGTGTTGCTTTCAGCACCCCACCTTTAATAGTTTCCCATAAGTCCTCCACATTCCCTTATATTTTCTGTACCCGCCATCTCCTCCCTCACTATCATTCTCATCCTGTGGAAGCACGTGCTCCTGAAGTCCATAACTGTTGTGTTGGTTCGGATTGCCTCTCTCCCCGTCCTTACCCTGAACCTTACCATCCTGTGGTTGCTGGTGCCCAGTATGTCCCCCACCTCCACCTTCTCCACACTCTCCCCATTCATCAGGACTATGTCCAGCGGGTTGTTGCCCCTTGTTGGCTTCCTGACCAGCTGCTACAAGAATACTCCCTGCAGCACTACTAGTATTTCCTTGTTTCTAACTGATACTGCATCTGGGATGGCCCAATCCACATCTGGGAGGTTTAGGTCCCTTACCAGGACTAATTCCCCTTTGAGAGCCATCCATGTGACTGCCGGTATCAGCTGTCTATCCCCTTTCTCACCCTGCATAGGCAGTCTGTATACCACCCCCAGTCTCAAGGATTCCTCTGACATTTTGTCCAGTGTTACCCAGAGGAGCTCTGTCTCCCTATCGTCCTCCTGCCCCTCTGCTACCAGTATGTCGTCCTTGATGTACAGAGTGACTCACCTCCCCCTTCTACCTGTCCTGTCCATTCTAAACAGCCTGTAGCCAGGGATGGCTGTCTCTCAGGTGTGATGTTCTGTCCACCAAGTCTCATTTATCGCTACTATGTCCAGTCCTTCATCCCACATGATGGCCTCCAAGTCTACCATCTTATTTCCCAAGCTCCTGGCTTTGGCTGCTAATCCCTTCCACCAAATATCGCCTCTTCTACCCTATCCTTGGGCATGTTGGTGTCTAACATTTTCTCTCTCTTTCCTGGGGGGGAGGATGAATGCCCCCATCTCTCCTGTCTTTAGACTTTTTTCCTAAACCCCCTGCCCCGATTTAGTTTAAATTATACGTTGTCTCTATGAACTCTTCTAATTTGCTATTCAGTACAGCCGTTCCCTCCCCGTTTAAGTGCAGTCTGTCCAGGACAAATAGGCTCTCATCCTTCCATGTGGACCCACAGTCCCCCATTAACCCATACCCCATCTACATGCACTATCCCTCTGGCAATTGATAAAACTCCTTGATCCTCTGTCTCCTTGCAGTACTCATTTTTGGCACAGGCAACACCTCTGAAAAAGCTATAGATTGGAAGCACAGACTGCTACAAAACCTAGCAAGCTCCCTGAATCTTGCTTGCACTTCCAACAGACTATTCCCCCCTAAATCATTTGTCCCCAGGTGGAATACCAGGTGTGTTTTCCCATCCTGTTTATCCCATGAGGGAAAATGGTGTATTACTTCTAGTGCCATCATACCCAGCATGTACTCCACCCAAACTGTATTACTCCTGCCACACCTGCCCACTATCTGATTTCCTTTATTATTGAGTCCCCAGTGAGTAGAACCCTGCCCCCCTTTTCTTTCTGATTGTTCTTTATTTTATTTACCCTTCTCCTAGCTCCTGACATCTTTTTTACCATCCTTTTTTCATCATCACTTTTGCCTGTCTCATTACCCAGAGCCCTGACCCCCTCCTGTGCTACTGCCCCTTACCCTCCTCACTGGCATTATCTGCTGTTCTACTGTCCACCCTCTTCTTCAGCAAACACTATCCCCCCCAATGCCCTTCTCTTGCCAGTGTTTCATCTGATTTCCTCATTGAGAGGGTAACCTCATCCTTCACCTCTTTGGTTTGGCCCTCTAGATCAGTGCTTACCCGAGTCTCTTGCTTACCTCCTGGCTTCCCCTCTGCTTCCTTCTCTCCCTTTTCCTCCCCTTGTTCTCCTTCATTGCCTCTTGGCTCCACCTGCATCTCTTGATTCCCTTCCTTGCTCATCTCTCCCCCTTCCCCCTCACTAAATTGTTATCCTTTCCCTCCAACCCACCTCTATCCTTCCCCTTGCACATGTCCACCTTTTTACACATGCCTCTATCCACCCCTCCCTACTGTCCATCCCCGCTTCCTGGCCCATAGCTGCTGTTCCCCCTGATTCTTTCAGAATTCCCTCATCCATTCTGTCTGCCAGCAGTAAGTACCTGTTGGACACTGTAATAACCCCCACAAATATGTGCTCTATTCACACCTGCTGGTGGAGTATGTGCCCTTTTTTGAGCCCTTGGAGTCCCCCTTCTCTCACTTTTTACTTCCTGACAGCCATTACTTCCCCCATCATCTGGTCTTGATCCCTTTCCTCCTTGACCCCTCCTGCCTAGCCCTGTCTTTCCATGTCCCCAGCTGGTCTCCCCCTTCCCTCTTTCCATCTCAGCAGACCCCCACATCCTCCGGCTGCCATTGTAGTTGTATCCCCCACTCATGTCCTTCCACTTCCTAATAATTTCCCTTAGTTTGCTTACCTCTGTTTCTAATTGCCTCAGTTTGATACATATTGCACAGCATCCCAGCCTCCATAGTGTTTCCTTGAATGCCGCTGCCCCACATGCGTTGCATTCCACTATTCTGGCTCCTCTCCTGTCTTTCACTGAAAACCCCCTCCTCATCCAAAAAGACCCATGCCCCTTCCCTCTCCACTGTCTTGAGTCATTCATTATGGCCCTTGTTTCAGAGTCTATCCACACAGTCACCAATTACCCCAATTCAATAACAAGATAAGGTTACAGAGGTTGTTACTGTAGTTGTAACACTAGGCTAAGATTATCAAGGAAATACTAGAAGACTCCAAATAGTGATTTCTATATCCCCCAGCTCCCCACTCTGTAGCCCTCCAGTAACTCCTGGCTCTGCGTGTATGTTTTCAACAGCTCACCTACTGTAATTCATTCCCCCCTACTCCTTATACTTCCAGCAAAACATCTGGGATTCCTTTATACACATGTCACCCCACAAATGTGAATAACCTAGATGCAAATTATTCTAATGGGCCAACATGAACAGTACTTAATAATAGGTATCACGTCAGCCTACAATTGTGAATAACCTCCTCCCCTTTTATCAACCTAATCTTTTCTAAAGATGTAATAATCATCCAAACTGATTTCCCTGGTTGAGATTTTACTATTGAGCAGGGTTTCTGAGTAAAGAATAAACAAGCAAGCAAATTATAAAACCTAGTAGCCCACAGACATGTTCACTAATAGAAATTATTTTACTTGGTGACTTTAAGCTTAATTGGTTATTTGTGACCCAAGCATAGCCCTACCTCCTCTAGCTCATATTTAGCTCTACCAAATTATTGAGGCACCTACATGGTTGAATAGTAGATCTGGCAATCATTCCCTACTGGACTAGATTCTGGTAAATAAAGTTGAGAGGATCAGAGCTGCTGGCATACTTACTGACTCCTGTGGCCAGATTTTCAAACTGCATAGAATGACACGTACTTGCATCAAAAAGAATGCTGCAAGGGTCAGAATATGGCAATGTTTGTTTCAATTCTAATTTTCTTGCTTGTGTCAAATTCAGGACTGCTTTCAGCATGCCTATGCCATGCTTGTGTCAAACAACTGCCTGCGCCATGATGGAAAGGATGCCTGCATCAAATAAATGATAACCCATCACTGTATTTGGGAATTTCAAAGAATGTGAGCCAGCCTTTGTCTCAAACATTGCATGCAGCTGTTAGACCAGTCAGAGTTGGTCTCCATGACACTACAGAATACAAATAGGACCACATAGTGACACTATGGCATATACAGTAAATAGGCCCACAGCATACAGACAAAGATTAGTCACAACTGAGGTGCGATTGCAGGGGCACAAGCAACTGGAGGATCTGAAGGCTCTGAGAGTGGATAAGGTACCAGGACTGGACAGAATTCACCCTAGGGTGCTGAAAGAACTGGTGAAGGTCCTGCTGTGGCTGCTGGCAGACCTGTTCAACACATCCCTGGACACAGGATGTGTGTGCCACAGGACTGGAGGATGGCTCACGTGGTGCCCCTCCACAAAAGTGGCCCAAAGGATGAACCAGGCAATTACAGACCAGTAAGCCTCACATCCATCGTAGGGAAACTAATGGAGATGATCCTGAAGGAGAGGCTATTGACCTTTTTGGAAGACAATGGACTCCAGCACAGTCAGCAACATGGGTTCATCTCAGGGAGATCCTGCCAGATCAACTTAGTGGAGTATTACAACTGGGTGACAAGGAAACTGGACAAGGGCCATGCAGTGGATGTCCTGTATTTGGATTTCAGCAAGGCCTTTGATTTGGTGCCTCATGGGCGGTTGGGGGGAAAGCTGGAGTATGTGGGGGTGGGGGCAAAGATGGTGAACTGGATTGTGAACTGGCTGAAGGGGAGGCAGCAAAGGGTGGTGGTGGAGGGCTCTCATCCCCAAGGGCTGTGATGAGTGGGGTTCCACAGGGCTCGGTACTGGGACTGGTGCTGTTTGGGATTTTCATATTGGATATCTCACATGGCATCAGGAGTAAGATCAGTCTATTCACTGATAATACCAAGATGGGGGCAGTGGTGGACAATGCAGTAAGGGGGCAAGGGCTACAGGACGACCTAACTAAACTGGATGAGTGGTTGGAAATGTGGCAGTTGAGGTTCAGTGTTAAGAAGTGCAAGGTACTGCACTTTGGAGCAAGGAACCCTGGGAGCAGCTACCATTTGAGATGAGTTCAGTTAGGTACCACCGAGGAAGAAAAGGATCTAGGGGTGGTCATAATGGGGAATAGAAATAACTCAGCTCAGTGCAGGAAGGTGGCAGCTAAAGCCAACAAGATGCTGGGGTGTATTGAAAGAGGAATCTCCTCCAGAAGGAGAGAGGTGATCCTGCCTCTGTACAGGTCACTAGTCAGACCACACCTGGAGTACTGCATGCAGTTCTGGCACCTGTTTCTGAAGAAGGATGTCAGATTACTAGAGGGAGTGCAGCACAGGGCAACAAAGATGATCCAGAGTTTGGAGGATAGACCCTACGAAGACAAGCTGAGGGAGCTGAATATGTACTCACTGGAGGAGAGAAGAGATTGGGGTATATGGCTGGGACCTTTAAATACATGACATGGATAAACAAGACAGGTACACAAGGGGTTTTTAAGTTGAGGAGGGGGAGGGACATGAGAGTGCATGGTCTCAAATTGAAGGGGGGAAGATATAGGAGATAGATGAGGAGACATTTTTTCACAGAGCAAGTGGTGGCTAAGTGGGACGCTCTGCCAATGGAGGTGGTATCCTGTGGGATGGTGGGCAGTTTTAAAGGGGATGGGACAGGGTGAGAGGGGGTAAATGGGAGGGGGGAGGGGGGACATCTACAATGAGGGGCTAGCTGCACATTCGAGCAGGCTTGATAGACCATGAGGCCTATTTCTGCTGGCAGATTCAGTATATTCATGTTCATAACAGGGTGGAACGTACAACATGCCAGAGTAGTGGCCTCATAGCCTTCATGGTGGCTGGCCATTGCAAGGCAGTGGAGATGAGCCCAGCAACAAGCTAGCCGGGCACAGAGGCAGGGCAGGCCACAAATTTAGCAGAGACCTCACAGGAGATATAGTGCAAGGGTATATTGGAGCTGGACGTCATATAATGACCTGATGGATGAGCAGTATATAGCATGACACTGGTTCTGCAGGGAAGCAATCACAGAGCTGTGCAATGAGCAGAAAGGGGACTTATATAGCAGAACACACAGAGACCATCCTATACCAGTGGAAGTGAAGGTCAGTGCTGCACTCTGTTTCCTGGCTACCGGGGCCTTCCAAACACCAACAGGTGATAACCTCGGAATATCACAGTCCTCTGCATACAAGTGCCTCAAACAATTCCTGGAGACATTGCTACACAGAAAACAAAAGTATATCACATTCACACCAGCTGCACAGCAGCAGCAGGCAGTGAAGCAGGGAGCAGGGGTTTTTCACCATTTCACACTTCCCACGTACACTGGGTGCAATGGACTGCACACGTATTGCCATGAAGGCACCAACAACTGATTAGGATGCCTATGTCAACAGGAAGGGGTACCACTCTATGAATATGCAAGTGGTATGCAACAGCCAATATTGCATTCTGGATATAGGTGCCCAGTACCCTGGATCATGTCGTGATGTATACATACCTCGTATACAAGCACAGTGGAGTGTCAGAGGCACTGGAACATGAGGACATACAGGATGCAAGGCTAATATGTAGGTGCATGACTCATATGCATATATATACAGACACAGTGGACAGAGCAAGGTATTGGAACATGGAGACATACAGGATGGATGGCTTATATGTAGATAAATGACCCATACACCTGTATAGTATGGCCCTGCAAAGCTGGATACACGGTATCCCATGAATACAGTGAATCAATTTCAGTGAGTCAATTTGGACAACGTGAACATAGCGACTGTTAAATGGGCTAGCTGCTCTTAATTGCACATTGTAAGTTCAGCACTTTCATTTCTGTAGGGAGTAGTTATTTTATAGAGTATATAGGGGATTTGTTCAACAGGTCAGTTCCAAGCTGGCTGTCTGGTGTAGTGGTTACAGCCAGCACCTCTGTGGCTGGCAGACCTGGGTTTGGGACTGGCTGTGAAAGATACTTTTTATTTTGGCTGTTTTAATTTTGTTTTCCCTTGTTGAACTCCCGTTCCCCTGCCCTCCTGACTTTGTTCCCCCCACCCACCTGCAGGCTGCCCCCAATGTTTTCCCCCTGCCAACCTGTATCCCCCCGTGGAGTAGTCCCACTCCCGAGTTTGCCTAAGTCCCTCAGTGTCCTCCCCCTCCTTGATGGTTATAATACATATGGGGGGGGGTGCAGAGGGTGCGAGGGTCAGATCCTCCTGCAGAAAAAAGTAAGTGTAGCAATGCTGCTGCCATACCTTTACAGGTGAACAGAAGGACAGGGACTGCAGCAGCTGGACACCATGCCAAAGACCAGCTGGTCCGCAACCACTTCACCTGACCAGACAACAGCTCCATCAGGAAACCAAACCCACAATCAGTGCAGTAACCTGCAAAGGCCAGAGACAGTACTCACCATCCAGCCAGACCTTTAAAAAGACTGTTGGTCAGACTGCAAGTCAGCCAGCCCTCCATCCAGTCAAGGAGACCACCAGCCACTCAACCTTACCTCCAGCTGGCCTATTCACCATCCCATCCAGCAGGCATAAGAACTGTAAAGATACCGAGGTGAATGTCCATGACAGACAAGCAACTGAATGACTACAAACACATCAACATGACAGATGTGTCTGGAAATAAATGTACAGGAGGTGCTTTAGACTGTTGCCTGTGGCTGCTTACATACAACAGTCATCAGTGTTGCATGTACTTTGTGTGTTCTATGAAAGATGTCCCCTGGCTGCAGATATAATCATCCCCTCCAAGCACTATCCAGAGTAGGACGTAATATATTGCCCATGGACAATGCCTAAGGCAGGTCAGTGCTTAACTACAGTAGATAATATCTGTGACAGTCCCTGTGATATTTACACAGTAGGACACTCTGAGATATGGAATATATGCCTGGGAAGAGTACACCTCAGATGCGGTATGTGCCATAAGGTGCTCGGGCCAAGTGTCTTTAGCACCTGGGTTGGGCAAATATATGACAATACAGCACACCTCAGAGTGCTGTGTTGTGCTTATATAATGGGTCCCAAAAGTAAACATGTCAATGACCCAACCACATAGATCCTCTTTGGGATTATCTCAGTCATCCGTCACACTGTAGGAACTTCACAGTTGGTGAAACAGGATCCACACAGAAGATTTTCCAGCAGTACCACTGGGGCCACCAATGCCAACGTCACCTGCTGATGTCACCAACCCTATAAAGGCATGAACGGCCCTGCTCCCTCCTCAGTTCTTTCCTGCCATCAACTCTGATCACATGGGTATCCGCGGAAGCTCCAATGCAGTTTTGTGCCATTTTCACCTATGATTTTTATTTTACTTAGTATTTTAGAATCTCTTTTAATTAAGAGATTCCTTTACTTCGTTTATGTCAAGATTTACTCCATCCACCTCTCTTCTGTTGCTGCAGAAAGAAGATTGCCTCTTCAGATGACCATATCCTCTGTGTCTGATGTCTTGGGCTTGACCACGATGCCTCCGACTGTCAGCTCTGCCTAAAATTCAATCAAATCACCCTTAGGTGATGCAAAAAGGCTCTCAAAAAATTTGTCACTGAACAACAGGTAGCCAGTTCAGGGAAGGGGTCCACTGGGGTCCCTCCCCTCCTGGTCACCGGTGGGTTCGTCGAGCTCCCAGGCCTTGAAGGCCCAAGATAAGTCCTTGGGGAAAACTCACAAAAAAGACCATAAATGGGACTGCTCACCCCAAAGGCATCTTTATCTTCTTCTGAGGATACTCCATTGGCTGCAGCTACACCAATGTCCACACTGCTGTCCAGGCCTCTACTCCTCCCAGGCCCCTACCAATAGCGCCACCTCCCACTTCTCAGGGAGGCTGGCCATCAATCCATGGGTCATCGGACCCCAGTTTGTTGACCCTTGGGTCATCAGCAACAGCCCTTCCATCATGGCCTATTACTTCCCCTGGCCCATGGCCATTGGGATTCTTGGACTAGTCGACCACGACGGACGGTTCATCGCACCCTATGCTGATGATCCCCTCTTCCAGCGATGCACCAGTTTCTTGCTGTCTATCTCATTGATATTTTGGCCAGTTCACTACAGTCCTGGTCCACCAGTTGGGGTCTTATAGACCTGGGTCCCCTATGCCGTCGATGGCATGTTGTCATCAACGCCACTTTGGCCCCCTCAGGCTGTGCCCTGTGCGCCAACATCAGTCCCTTGGTCATCAAACCTCGAGTTGGAACAGGTCAGTCTCAAAGAAGAGTACCATCTGGATCTCATCCTTTCTGAGGAAGAAGAGGGAGAGGAAGAACCTCCCTCCTCTAATAGGTTCATGGCCTCTTCAGTAAGTGAGGACTCTGTCAAGCATACTCCCAGGTCTCCTCCTGAAGACCCTACTTTCTTTAATGTTATGAAGCAGCTGTCCACAGTAATGGGCTTCCATACTGAGGAGGAGGATGCCACCAGGAGAGAGCTGGTGGACTTCCTGGAAATCCCAGAGTCTCCTCCTAAGGTTATTCCTCCCATCCTTCCAGCCTTGAGGAATGCTTTCACTGTGGCCAAGCATAGTCTTGACATGGTCTCAGCCACGCTGCACCAGGCAGATAAGCTGTATCATGTCCTCCAGAGCCTGCCTTACTATGCTGCCCAACTGGAGAACGATTCTGTGGTCATTAAAGCAGTACACAACAGGTCCAAGATGCCCAAGCACCTTAGCTCCCTCTCCCCTGACAGGGAATCTAGGCAGACTTGGCCTTTGGAGCAAGAGGGTATACACCTTCTCCACCCTGGGGCTGCAGATTGCAAACTATTTTTCACATATGGTTAAATATCAAAATACCATCTGGAGGAAGGGCAAGGTGGCTGCCCAGGCCCTTCCTGAGTGCTCCCAGAAACAGGAGATTCTAAGTGCTTGCAGAATGCTGAGAATATTAGTAAGCATCTCCTCAGGGCATTGTATGATATTTCTGACACTGATGCCGGGCTGCTGCCACAGGCATCTGCCTTCGTAGGTATACCTGGCTAACGGTTTCAGGGTTTGCTGCAGATATCCAGCAGAAGGTGCTCAATGCTCCCTTCAAAGACTCCAAATTAATTGGGTCTGATGTCCAGGACATCATTAATGACCTGCAGGCATCTGGCAGGGCTATCAAGTCTGTTCACTTACTCTATCATATGCAGCCATGGAGCAGACAGCATCCCCCTTTTCTCAAGGTGTCCCAAGTTAGGAGCAGCCTCCTGTCCCCAGGGCATTAGAAAGGCCTCCTCCGCCTTGCCTACCCACTTCTCCTCCAGCACCACAGCAAAGTGCCCTGGGGTGACGGATCAGCCCCAGTGGCTGAATCTGCATCTGCTTAGCTCCTTGCCAGACCCCCTCTTCCAGTCCCCTACCAAGAGGTGTTGGTCGGAGGTTGGGTCTCCCTCCGTCTCAATTAATGGAGAACCATCACTTCAGATGCCTGGATTTGTCACATAATAGAGACAGGACACACTCTGGAACTTCTAGAGCTGCCTCCAGAGACTTCTCCAGTACCCCCCACTGGCCCCCCATCCCATTTAGCAGTTTTTTGGTAGGAGGTACAATCTGTTCTGTGAAAAGAGGCAATTGAGCCAGTGCCAAGGGTGCCATAGGAACAAGGTTTCTATTCCAGGTTCTTCCTGGTCCCCAAAAGAACCTTGAGAGTTTAGACCTATTATGGATCTCAAGGCTCTCAACCTTTATATCCAGTAGAAGAAATTCCGCATGGTCATTCTGCTAGGCCTGCTGCCCATACTCAAGCAAGGCAACTGGCTGTGCTCCCTGGACATGCAGAATGCTTACCTGCATATCTCAGTATGTCCTCCACACAGGAGATTTCTGGTTTCTTTTTCAGGGTGAGTATTACCAATTCAATGTATTGCCCTTTGGCTTATCCTCAGTGCTGCGGATCTTTATAAAGTGTTTAGCAGCAGTAGCTGTGGATCTCCAACGGGAAGGACTATATGTTTTCCCTACCTGGACAACTGGCTTCTCAAGGGTCCATCCAGAGAACAGCTCCTCTGGACCCTGGAGAGAACCCTTCAGCTGTTTCTCTCCCTGGCCATCACTGTCAATCTGCCCAAGTCCATCCTGATCCCATCCCAGAGGTTGCAGTATATAGTGGCGGACTTGGACTGGGTGCATGGCAAAGCCTTTCTGCCTCTCAGCAAGGCAGAGCGCTTTATTGCCCAGGCTCAGGAAGTCTCCCAGAGCCATTATGTTCCTGCTAGGGTGTAGCTGAGGCTATTGGGTCTTATGGCCACGGCCGTTGCCACGGTTCCCTTGGCCAGGCCGCACATGTGAGTCCTCCAGTGGATGCTCAGAGTGCAATAGGACCAACGCACTGACAACTTGGATCAGTTAGTGCTGATCTCCTCCCAGGTCCACAAGGTGCTTCAGTGGTGGATGGACCCCCAGAACCTGTTAAAAGGGGTCCCATTTGAGGCGTGGCCTGGACACTGAGAAAGATGGCAGCATAAGCTTTCAGCTCCCTCCTCAGTCATCGTTATCCTGAGTTAATATGTGGACATCCAGCGGTATTTTGATCATTTGAGACATGAATATGTCTCTTTAGCCCCTACCTTTTTGATTGACCCGGGTTTTATTGTGGGAAGAAACCAGCAATCGCCATGGGACGTCGGTCCTCTCACGACCCGTACTGGGCCTAACTCAGCATCTCAGTTCTCATCATCGCTAAGCGGCGGTGTAAAAGTAACGGCAGCTTTCAGTCGCAATCTCTGCTGCCACTACAAGTCACTAATGGGAGGCAGAGTTGATTGTTATTCTTGCGGTTAGCATCGCTGCACGGACCTATTCTGCACATTTAAAGACGGCAACTAACTGGCCCTCGATAGGCCTGACAGTAGCCATTATGGAAACCCCTTCGAATCCAGTAGACATCCGTAGCTCCTTACAGCACATTACTGTGCTGCTCGAAACCCTAATTACTAGAGTGGATTCCCTATCCACAACGCCTTCAGGGACTGTGGTGGAGGTGCGAGTGCTAAATGATCAGATGAATGTTGCTGAACAGAAAACAGAGGACTTAGAAGCCAATCGGGCTAGAATCTTGCGAAGTCTCCAAGAACATGAATCTAAATTAGCCACATTATGGAGAAGGATGGAGGATCAAGAGAATCGAGGGTGAAGAAATAATATTTGCATCCTCGCAATCCCTGAAGGGGCTGAGGGTTCAAATACAGAGTGCTTCCTGAATGAACACCTCCCTAAGATGCTGGGAGAGTGGTGGCAAGGTCAGGCAGAGGTGGAGAGAGAGCGCATAGAGTCACTGGGGGCCCTCGCCCTAATAGCCCATTGCCACGACCTATCATCGCCTATTTCCATCGGTACTCCACAAAAGAGAGAATCCTATGGGCTGCATGGGACAATGGGGAAATTTGGTGGCAGGGGACCAAGATATCCTTCTTTCAGGACTTTTCAGCCTAGGTGGCGGCCCGCAGAAAAGCTTTCATACCGATTAAAAAGCTACTTGCTGATCAAGGTTTTAAATATGGTTTTCGCAATCTAACTCACCTATATGTATCTCGGGAAGGCAAGGACTGTATCACTGAGACACCTCGGGAGACAGAGCTATGGTTCGCTAAACACTGGCCGCAGACACCACTCAAAACTTCATCTCCCACAGAAAGTTGTGGGCTCCAGTGCAGCGAAGTCGGGATAGGGGGAACTATAGCTTGGGGAGCGGCGGCCAGGGGGACAGCAATTCAGACTGGACCAGCCCTCATGAAAATACCTCCCCCAGACTCTTAGGGCCTCTGAGTGCACAGAAGCATGTCTACAATACACCCAATGCTCAAACTCCATAAGCTAACACCCCCTCTCCCCCTTTACAGCAGCGGGGCCAGAGTCAAGGGACCAGAATAAGACAATGCTCGCATAGCAACCCTGATTGCGACATAACCTCAGTAGGACCAGAAGCTGCCCCCCCTGCGAAGCTGACAAAAGATGAGCCCTCTTTATCTGGTGATATACCGGACGATTTAATAATGGAAGCAGTGGACGTCCATTCCTGGGCTGATTGTTCTTCAGGTATCAAGGAGGAACAGGACCTTGCGACCCTCCCGATTAAGCCTGGACTGTTGACTTTTGCTGAGGCACTGGTGAAAGAACCGCCAAGAACAACAACCTGTCACTTCAATACTGACTCTGCTCCACCGGACTGAATCATTCCCTCTGGCAGCTTGTATTTTACTTCTGCCCTGAGCAACTAGAGTTCAGGATACTGTATGCCAGTGTCTGGGTATTGGGCACCGGGCCGGGGGGGGGAAGTTTACTAATGGGGGTGCCAGCTATTGAGACCGATATGATGCCTCACAGTGCCATAGGGATAGTCATACTTCAAAGTGACCAGGAGCCCCCCCTCCGATGGGCAGGTCATCCCTCCATCTGTTAACTTTCTATTTTGTAGGATTTTGGATGACCATCCACGTTTTTAGAGGCCTTTAACTGCTAAAGCAACTGATTGGGAGTTACTAAGGCCTCCACCCTACCTAGGACCCCTTCCCCCCGTTGGTTGTCTTCTTAGATATCCTGCAGTCTTAAGATGGTTGGGGATGGAGTTTCACATGATCGGTTGGTCAAACTCCACGTATTCCCCTCATAGGTGTTTGGATAGCACGGTTGGGAAACTCCCCCCGCTTGCGGAGAGAGATAGCACCATTGTGCATACTCCAACCACCTTTAGTGTAATGTTCACATTGTTCTGTGAATTTGCAAACTTTGCTTAACTTAGTTTTCTAAATACATAGATAGGCCCGCTGGTTGTCAGGCACAATTTTTTCTTGTTTTGGAAACTGTTACTTGATATTATAGATAAATACTTAGTGTTAATAGACTACTTTATCATACCTGTTTTTCTCTACCAATAGGTCTAGTTCAGCTACACTTACTACAGGACGTGTGTACCCTACTACCATCCTCTATCTGACCCTCATATCTACTGTCAAGACTATCCACCTCCTTTCTGCTACTTATTTCTATTGCTTACTGGCGGTGAGTACCACTACACTTTTCCTTTAAGATATAAAGATTCAGAGCTCCACGGTGGGGATTAAATTTATATAATGGAATGTAAAGGGCCTGAACCATCCATCAAAACATTCTATGGTCCTCAAGCACTTACACTCCTTGCAGGCAGACATTGCGTTTATTCAAGAGACGCATCTCACTGCAAGAATTGTAATGTGGCTTCAAAAATCATGGGTGGGTACTGTACTTGCTAGTTCTGTGAACAATAAGTCCAAAGGGGTGGCTATCCTGATTCGGAAAACATGCCCTTGGACCAAAGTCAAAACCGCCTCTGACACCCATGGCAGCTGAGCAGCGGCTAGTTTTTCCTATCCTGGTGGGCATGCAGTCCTGGCCAGTGTTTATGGCCCTAATACGGATGAGCCAGAGTCCTTTCTAGATCTTAGCCAGGCCTTAGATTCCCTTACAGAAGGGCACCCCAATACTCCCATCATAACGGGGGAGATTTTAATATAGCACTGGACATTTTTCTTGATAAATCCACACCTACACCCTAAGCGCACCCCAGGGCAGTAAATACCCTACAGGAGATGATGAAGGGATGGGGAATGGTTGATGTGTGGTGAAGGGACAATCCATCAAGGAGAGTCTACTCCTTCTTTTCATCAACCCATACAACATATAGTCGAATAGACTTCTGGTTAGCCAACTCTCCTGCTGCGCATGATATTATCTCCTCCAAGGTAGGGAATATTCTTATCTCTGACCATGCCCCTGTCTCATGCACATACGTGCCTGCAGGGCAAAACAGCTCAGGTACTCGATGGCGCTGTAACCCCCTTCTTCTTTGAGACCCTGCATCCCAGACAATGGTAAGAAACATGGTTGTGGAATACTTTAGTAATAACACTACTAAAGATACAACTGCTGCCATGGTTTGGGAAGCATTTAAGGCCATCCTCCGAGGGCATATCATAGCATATACAGCTCAAAGGAACAAAACTCGGAGAGCAGAATTGGACCACCTTCAGGCTGAACTTTCAACCATGGAGACTAAGTTCAAGGCCTTGATAACTCATAACCCTGATCCGGTGATTCTCAGGGAGATAGTAAGCCTGAAATATCGTATTAACACAATGCTTCAGCAACAAGCTGAATGGTTACTAATGAGAAGCAAACACACATACTGGGAGGGAGGAGACAAAGGGGGGAAGCTCCTGGCTTGTCACTTAAAAAAGCAGCAAGCTGCTTCTCGCATCCATGCCCTGACGTTTCCTAGGGGTGATACACTCACTAACCCTAAACAGATTAATGAATGTATGCTACAGTTCTATGAGGAAATGTACCAGTCGCATGCATCAGCAGATCGCAGCCAACTAGAGCAACAATTGAGGGAGTTTTGTGCTTCGTCTACTACCCCGCATCTGTCGGAGTCAATGAAAGAAGAGCTTGATAAGCCATTCTCCAAGGCAGAACTACGTGTGGCTTTGTTCCAGCTGGCAAAAGGCAAATTCCCAAGGCCAGATGGCATGACCACGGATTTATACCAGCTGATGAGCTCTGAGATTAGTACCCCTCTCTTGTTAACCCTCCAAGAGGCTCACAAACATGATCCCTCCCACCCACCATGAGAGAAGCTCTGGTCACTCTACTACCAAAAAAGGCAGATGACATGCTGAACTGTGCTAATTACCACCCGATCCCACTTATTTTGGTGGACACTAAGATAGCAGCCAAGATGCTCGCCACTCGTATGATGGATTTAATACCTTCCATAGTACACCTTTCTCAAGTTGGGTTTACCAAGGGCACAGCTGCGGCTGACAACATAAGATTGGTTCTCAACCTTAAATGGTTTGCTAGGCACTCTCCCACACCCAAGGCCACTATGGCAGTGGACTTTTGTAAAGCCTTCGACTCTGTCGAATGGCCCTATCTGCATGAGGTACTCTGACTTTATGGATTTGGTCCATACTTTAGGCAATGAGTTCAAGTACTGTACAGTGATCCCATGGCTAGAATTTTAACAAATAAGGACATTTCCCCCACTTTTCTGCTACAGCAAGGCACAAGACAAGGGTGCCCGCTCTCTCCCTTGTTGTTCCTGGTTGCTATAGCTCCCCTTACCCAGAAACTACAGGCCACTAAGGAGATTAAAGGTATACAAGTGGCGACTACTCGTACCTGACCGCTTCGTATGCAGATGATCTACTCCTTACGATATCACACCCCCAGGAGTCTATACCTGCAGTGTTGCGGACTCTTCAAACCTTTGCTCAACTGTCTGGGTTGCAAATTAATCAAAAAAAGACCAATCTCACTCCTCTTAATGCAGCATGTACCAAGGATTGCTTGCAGGACACAGGGCTAGCATGGGTCCCCAATGGTTTATCATACTTGGGTATTTTTATACCATTTGATTGGAAGCAGATTGAATCCAGAAACTTCTTTCCCCTTATAGCCCAACTTGCAGTTGAGGTATCTCGCTGGTGCAGACTTAATCTTTCTCTCCCCCTGGTAAGGTAGCGGTGATCCGAATGCTCCCCTTGCTAAGAGTGAGATATCTCCTTAACAACCTACCCATTGCCTTATTGGATAAGATTTTTCACTCCCTAGACAGAATAATTGCGCAGTACCTTTGGGAAGGCAAGAAGTCATGATGGAGTACCTATAAAATGCGGGCTCACTGGTCCAGAGGAGGCCTTGGACTCCCCTGCTTACAAGGCTACCATTGGTCCTTCCTATCGGCACAGCCCACTAGATGGTTTGTTCCCTCCACATCTCCACCTGCACTGTGGACTCAGTTGGAAGCTCAAATATTGGGTGGAACACCATTCAGCTTACTACTTAAAAATTTTCCCCTATCTTCTCACAAACTTACACCAAGTATGGCTGAAACCAGGAAAGCATGGCTCTGGCTCATGACTGCAGCCAAAACCACTAAGAGGGAATACTCCCTGCCATTTCGGTACCTCAATCTGTGGCAAAATCAGCTATTAACTATGGACTCTCGGCACTTCAATTGGTTGTCATGGGACAAGAAAGGAATTAGAACAGTACAAGATCTGTTTATTCCCAACTCTACCACTTTAATGTCCTTTGGACAACTTCAAGTGCGATATAATCTGCAATCCAGTGATTTCTTTAAATACTTACAGCTACGGAGTGCAGTGCACTCCCTCAGCTGGTCTCACCTATCAGATGCCAAATGGCATTGGCTGTCTACATTGCATTCCAAACCCTCATATCGAGGTCTGGCTGGCAGGTTTTATAGTACTTTGCAGGAGGCACAACCTGACCACACAGAATCATGCAGAGCTTTTTGGAGCCTAGAGCTGGAGCAGCAGATTACTCCAGAAACATGGTCCCGCAGCTTACAGCAGGCACACTCATTATACAAGGATGTTAGAAGTCAGTTAATCCAACTCAGAATACTCCTTTGGTGGTATCGCTTCCTAAAGGTCCATCATAAGTGGGGTGTTATACCTCATGCAGAATGTTGGAGATGCCGATATAGTCCAACTGATATATGTCATCTTCTGTGGCAGTGTCCTAATTTAGCCCCTTTTGGGGCAGCGGTAGAAATGGATTGCTCCAGAGTGCTGGGACACCCTGTTGACCTGTCTGACCCCATGCTCCTCTTGGGTGACACCACCTCCCCCCCAGCCAACTTGACTTGCACCATAAAAAGTGGATTCTTGCAGCGCTCATGGAAGCTAAACAGATAGTACTTCAAACTTGGAGGCAATCTACCCCACCAGCCATCTCCACATGGCGCTCTGCCTTGGCTAGGTTGGCCATTTTCGAGCAACTTACTTATGTCAGCAGAGGATAACTTCCATTGTACTGGCATAATTGGGAAGCATACTTCAACTCCTCATTGTGTTGAGTCCCACTTCCTCCTCCTAGCAATCCCCCTATATGCGGATACACAGAGCATACTTAGGCCCCCTCCCCCCCACAGATTCATGCTAGTTAAGTACGAGACAATCCGAAAGATTGGGACTCACCTAGCTGTTTTCTCATATCCTTCTATCTTCTTCCTCTTTACACTCTCATTTTAGCCATAATATAGGTGCTATATGGCCAGTCTGAGAAACAAGCCCTTTATGTATGCAGTGATTGGTTAATATAGAATTTGTTATCCTGTTTTCTTATAAGGGTTTCCTGCAGTAAGATGTAGCTGATATTATTCTTTAGTATTAAAAGTGTAAGTAGTTATAAGTAAATATAAGTTATCTTAACTGAACCTGACTGCTGTCAATGTATTATGGTGCTTAAACCATATCCTTTAAGTTAGGAAAATTTATTCTGGTATATTGGATCTAAGGTGTCATGCTGTATAAGATTGTATGACTGTGTTTAGTGTCATACTACCAACTAAAAATAAAAATTATTCTATGGTAAAAAAAAAAAAAATGGGTCCCATTCTAGATTTCCCAGCAAATCCTCACCACGTATGCCTCCGGGTTGGGCTGGGGAGTGCATCTGGGTCCCTTTCAGGTTCAGGAAATATGTTCCCAGATTGAAACCTCCCTGCATATCAATGGCTTGGAGAAGCGGGCAGTCCTGTATGCCATGCAGGCCTTTCAGAACCATCTACTTCCGGGTCAGCTGTCGATCCAGTCTGACAATCTCAGTATTGTTTACTGCATCAACAAGCAGGGGGGAATGCATTTGTGCTTCCTGTGCAGAAAGGCCATGTGAGTATGGTAGTGGGCACTAGACCACAGTCTGATTCTCTTGACAATCCACGTCCCAGGCATACTAAACACCCCGGTAAACAGCCCAAGCAGAATGCAGTCCAGCATGCATGAATGGGAGCTTCTCTTATCTGTCACAGAAGATCTGTTCACCAGATGGGGTCATCCAGAGTTGGACCTTTTTGCATCTCTACTCAATGCAAAACTGCCCAGTTTCTGTTCACTAGATCCAGTGTCAAAAGTTTTCTGGTTATACACGTTGTCCCTCTCCTGGACCAGGAGCTTCCTTTATGCCTTCCCTTCTTTTCCTCTGATTCAGAGGGTGTTAATCAAACTGCAAATGGAAGGGGCCAGCATGATCCTGGTCACACCCTTCTGGCCATGGCAGATATGGTTTCCATTATCTCAACAGTTAGCAGAGGAACCTCTGGTTCCCCTGCCCTGTGCAGGGATCTGCTGATACAGGCACAGGGGACCCTGGTCCATCCCAACCTCAGATCCCTGTGTCTGCCTGCCTGACTCCTGAGGACATAGCTATTGCCCAGTTTGGGGCATCTCAGAGAGTGTCGGGTGTCCTTATGGTAGCTTGGGAGCCCTCGACCGGAGCCACTTATGCCATGAAGTGGAAGAGGTTTGCCAGCTGGGCTGCTCAGCTTCATTTGGACCCTTTCACCTGTCCAGTGAGCCAGATTCTGGACTACCTGATTTCACTGTCGGACTCGGGTCTCCAGTATTCATCCCTCAAGTTCCACCTTTTGGCTATTTTGGCCATTCACAAGCCCATGGGCAGTCATACTGTGGCTCATCTGGATGTGTCCCGTACATTTCTCAGGGACACACTGCATCTGAAACCTCCAAGCCATTCCCCGGGTCCGGCTTGGGATTTGTGTTTTGTTTTGGAGAAGTTGACACTGTCTCCATTTAAACCAGCTGCAGCTTGCAAGCTACACTTTCTTTCTTGGAAAGTGTTATTTTTGGTTGCTATTACTTCTGCTCAAAGGATTTTCAAGCTTCAGGCTATCTGGTATGAGCAGCCTTATTTGATTTTTCACAAAGACAGGGTGTCTTTGCACACAAATCCTAAGTTTCTCCCTAAGGTAGCATCTGAGTTTACCCTGAACCAGTCTATCCACCTTTCAGTTTATTTTCCTGAGCGTCCAGGAATCCAGAGGAAGCACTGCTGCATACGTTAGATGTGCACATAATTTTTAAATATTATCTGCTCCAAACTAAGGATAGCTGAAAGTCAAAGCAGCTTTTCATTTCTTTTGCGTCACATAGAGAGGACATTCAGGTTTCTAAATTTTGTTTGTCCAAATGGATGGCACATTGTATTATGTTCTGCTACAACAAGCATTGCAAAAGAGTTGCCAGGGGTCATGAAAGCCCATTCTACAAGGGTTATGTCTACGTCTATGGAATGTTTCAAAGGGGTCTCAGCCACTGACATTTGCGCAGCCACCACCTGGAGTACTGTCCATACTTTCACCAAGAACTACAGTCTGGACATTGCATCTAGAGCCCGTGCAGGTTTTGAGAGGGCTGTTCTGCAGGGCCTCCTGTCCTACGTTTTACTTGGCCTTCCTCCAGGATTGCTCTGTTGCACCTGGAACTGCCTGGAACTTGTTCCTACAGTGTGACCTGATGAGATACCCCTGAAGAAGATAGAACAGTTACATAAGAACTTACTGTAACAGTAGATCTTTGAGGGGATCTCTCATCAGGTCTGTCTTGTCTCCCACCATCCCCCATTATATGGGGTTGTCTTCTCAGAACTGGTTAACTGGTGTATCCAGCCTTTTGTTTTGGCCTGGGCACCCCTCTCTCTCTCTCTCTCCTTGGTCCCCAATGGCACAGGTGCTCCCTTAGTCTCCAGGGGGGAAGAACTGAGACGGGAGCAGGTCCACTCACTCCTTTATAGGGTTGGTGATGTCAGCAGGTGACATCAGCATGGTTGGTCCCAATGGTACTGCTGGAAAATCTTCCATGTGGATCCTGCTTCACCAACGGTGAAGTTCCTATGGCGTGACCTGATGACTGAGATCCCCTCAAAGATCTACTGTTATGGTAAGTTCTTATATAACTGTCCTTTCCTTACACTGCCCTAGTCCCAGAGGTTGATCTGTAGCCCCAGCTCAGAGACCTGTACACCACTGCCTGGTCCCGTGGGCTGTACTGATGCCCCTTCCCCCCCCCAATATCATGAAGTTTGGCAATAACTGTTTTGGGGTATGACACTGCTTTGTTCCAGCATACAAAAAGGACATTTCTGCTGACCATGATCAATTCAGGCACCATTTGTAACTCTAGCCACATATTCAACATTTTTTATTGCCTTTTTACATTTCCTTTATTTCATATTCCTGCTACTACTTGTAGTTTTTAACCAGGGGGCAGATTTTCAAAACGGCCAAATTGCCACAAGCTCGGGGTACGCCAAGAATATAGCATACTGGGCTTGCAGCAATCTACTGGGATTTTCCAACCCATGTGGCAACTGCCACAAGTTCAGACAGCTTTTTGTGGCATAGCTTGCATCAATCCCAGGGACCCTTTTTACGGTCCTTGCACCAAAAGTTTGCTGCAAGCTGCTGTAAACTGGGCAAACTGTCACAACTATGTCTCGCCTACTAAAATCGGATGCAGTTGCAGCAAAACCCTTTGCTGCACCACCAGATTCAAAGTGTTGCAGTACAGGGCTTAATGTAAGCCCTGCACCACCTTTTGAAAATCCGGCCCCAGCACTCTAATAGGTCAAAGGTCAATAAGTACCTTGATTACAGGTAAGACATGACCCTTGATCACATATATATATATATGTATATGTTTCCATGTTATATGTCATGCACTTTTAAGCACTGTTACTCATTATCTGTATTTATCATGTAAGCTGCATTATCCTCTTGAGTGTCATTCCCTGGATTTGGATGTCAACACTGAAAGGCACATTTTTTGACACTCCATTCGTCAAAATGTGAAGTTATGCAGTTTATGTAGAAATTGCTGTGGATATCCATTTGATGCAGGCACAGCCTCAACAACGTGATTCCTGCCCACAGCATGCTGAGAGTGAAAAGACTTGCACAGCCTTATATCTTGGTGTGAGGAAACTCCATTTTGAAGTCCCTTGATGTACACAGACTGCAATACTCCTGCAGGGTAGAAGAGAGCCCTGAATTTTACTGAGGCAGAAACAGCAAAACTTATTAGTAAAGTTCAGCAATGGGCCAAGGCGCTATTGCCACCTGGCAGCACCAGACACTCTTCAAGGAAAGGGACAAGGTCTGGTGCAGCATTGCAGTGAAATTGCAGGGAGTGTCAAGGGGTGAAGCCAAACCCCCAGCAATTAAAATGCAAGTTTAATGACTTAGCCCTCTGGGAGCCAGACATTCTGCAGTGCCTCCATGACCTGGTGTGGGAGGAAAATATTAACATGAGGGGAGGACATCAAAGGCAGGGCATGGGATCATGTCACTGTAAATAAAAACAGCACAGCAATGTACCATGCTATAAATACAGTGGATACATTGCTGGTGCTGGAAAAGAATGCTGAAAGCAAAATTGGTGAAGAACGCAAAAGACTTCTTTGTTTTCTGTGGGGAGCTCTGCCCCGCACCCCCCATTATGGGGGGTCTGCACCCTCCCACCTGCCCATTTAATATAATCAGCTGCGGGGGGGGATTCAACACGGGGATGAAGAGAAACACCGGTGGCATGGGGCCAAAAAAACAAAACATACAGTGTGGTTTGCAAAAGTCTGGGACCAAGATTCAAGCCCTGGCCAACAGACACATAGCTGCCCTGCATTGCCACGGTTCATTGCTCTGAGCCATGGCAGCTGCTGAGCAGACCACCTCCCCAGCAGAGGTCTTGACCTCTGTGTCACTCCTCCCCGCCACCCATGCATGACCGGGTACAAAACCTCACTTGCTACATTTGTGCCTTGTGGGGTTTTGTACCCTGTATCTATAGTTCCCTGTGCTGTATGTGGTGCATGATTTTGACTTTGCCATTATACATATGGCAGATGGACCTGGTATCCCAAGGCAGACAGGTAAAAACAGCATCAAATATGTGCATGCAATGTAATGCTCTCATTGCTACGTATGTTGTGTGACATGTACTAACCTGCATCCATACTATCACTGTTTCCACATATGTGCAGCCCAGCCCACCCACAGATGCACAGAGCGGAGACCAACTGATGGATGCCAGACAGTCCGCATCAGAAGCCACACCAAGACTAAGTGGCCAGCATAAGTGTCCTGTACAGTGTAGTTAAACAGTGTATGTTGATTTGCAGTGCAGGCCACATACTGTGTTATGTAGAATTCAGATGGAATACGTATGGGGTGTGTCACAGCAGCCGTGGTGCAACACCACCTACTGTGACAGTGCTCCCAGGGTAGGTTGTTATTGGCACTGTGACTCAAGGGCAATAATCTTGTTGTTTCCTGTAGAGTACATTATTTCCCATGGCAGCCACCATGCTGTGATGTCCCATATGACAGATTGAGAGAGGTGGGACAAGTTAGTTAGGCTAGACAGCATAGGAGGTGCGGAACAAAGATGGGAGGCAATAAAGGGAGGTCCTGTAGGACTAAGCTGATAGTCCTCTTTGATTGGGTCACAAGGGCATTGGATAGGGTCCATGCTGTGGAATTACTCTAAATCAACCTCAGAAAGGCTTTTGATTGGATGCCTCCCAGATAATTGCTGAGAAAGGGGTCAAATCAGAGGACAGAAATGTCATGAGGGTGGTACCACGGGAATATATTCTGGGCCCTGTCCTCTTCAATATGTTCATCTGCAATTTTGGAGAAGGAATCCATCACAGGGTGTGTCATATGCAGATGACAATAAGCCCTGGGTGACGGTGTGTAGTGACGAGGGAATCATGAAAATTCAGAGTGACATGCAAAGACTAGAGAGGTGGTCTATGGTTAAACAGTTAAGAATGCCAAATGTGCAAGGTGATGTACTGTACCTTGGGAACAAGAACCCATGATGGAGTACTGGATGGGAGGGATGAGACTCAATACTATGGCTGAGGAACTGGATCTATGAGTTAGCATTAATGACACCCTCAACAATCGTGTCAGTGCCACAGGGCCTATAGTAAGGCAAATAAGAGGATGCTGGGAAGTATCAGGAGGGGTATTGACAGCAGAAGAAAGCTGTATTGCTACTCTCATATGGATCTATGATGAGGTCACATCTGGGGTACTGTTCACCTCAGGAAAGATAAGGACAGCCTTGTGATGGTGCAGCAAAGTGTGACAAAGATGATTCAGAGCCAACAGGGCAGGTCCTATGATGATCACCTCAGATCACTGAACATGTACTCACTGCAGACCAGACAGGACAGGGGGCGATAAGACAGACATGACAGCTCTTACATTCATGAGGTGGTGTGAAAAATGACGATGTGAAAATTTGGGGTCAAAATATTGAAAATTACCAAACTTACAATTGAGCAATAAAAAATGCAAAAATACCTTGATAACTTTCTTAGATTTTTTTTTGTTTTGTCTTTCTTGTAATTATTTCTCCCCCGTCCTGGTCCTTTTCTCCTGCTGTCCTTCCAGCCCCATACCCCCGAACATCAGACCCCCCTCCCATCTTACCCCCACGGCTTGTCCTCCATGGCAGGGTGGCGGGGAGTGACTCGACCTGCCAAGTCCAGATCCAGCATTGGGGTGGTGTCTTCTTGGGGGCAGCACCTGCAGAGGATGGCCATCATGCCAGTCGGCTGAGTCCAGACTTTCTGCTTTTTCTGCAGAGGGGAGCATGCACTACTGACAATGGCCGAGCTGAGCGCATGTCTGCACACTGCATGCCGGTTGGCTGCTCTGCCTCTGTGCACCAGTATGCAGGACCCGGTGTGCCAACACCCAGCCACTGCTAGGTGTTGGGCAGGTTCTGATCTCTGTTACCCACCCTCACCGGGACAGAAGAGCCATCCTCTGGATGCTAAATCCTCTCCCACCCCGGCCGACCCCTGACGACCCGTTAGCACCATGAACATGGGTCGCCAGCTGGGCAGGAAGTAAGACATGATGCCTCAGCCCTCCATGCCACTGGGATGGTCTACTTTATTTGTTTCTTAATATTTTGACCCCAGAGTTTCAACATAGTCTTCATATGACTGCACCTCATGAACCCAGTAGGTGATAACTTTCAAGTCCTCACCGAAATGTCATTTCATGCCACAGGTGTGAAATCACATTTTGGCCAAAATTTGAAAAATTACAGCTGTCACATTCATGAGGTGGTGTGGGTTCAAAATACTGAAAATTAACAAAGTTTTTAGCCAGCATAGAAAAATGTCAGTGTCTTCTCATAACTTGGTCATGTTTAAATATTTTTAGATCAGATTTTCTTCATGGCCTTTTTGGAACCCCTCTCATGAACAAGGGCAGAGAAAATGTTTAAATCTGGCCTGAAAGGTGATTTCATGCAGTGACTGGGAACTAGCCATTCAGGCCAGATCTGAATAATTTCGCCACCCTTCTTCATGAGGTGGGGTCCCAACAAGGCCACGTTGAAAATTTGGGAGCAAAATATTTAAGAATGGCTAAGTTCTGGGCAAAAGTTCAAAATTCATTGAAATACATAATGCAGCACTTACCTTATCGTATCATATTGCAGTCATTGATTCCAGATATGTTTTTGATCAGAAAGTGGATCTATGCCATGGGGCACTTTTAGTTGAATGAAGGAATGTTGAGGGATGTGGGGTGGTGAATGCTGAGTGGGAGGTTGGGGTTGGGTGACAAATCGCCAATAGACCATTTTCTTATTGATAGATTTCTAAGGAGGAAAAAATACAATGAGGGACTGTTTTTCTTTTTTAATACAGGTTGATAAACTAAAAAAAATGGAATGTATGTCCAGGACCTCCAACACTGAGGATTGGGTACCCCAGTGTCGGCTCCATACTTGGAGGGACTAGGGGTGAGCGACCTGGTGTCCCAAATGGCTGGGACAGGGGGTTGAATAGGCTGATTTTAGGCACCCTGGTTTTAATACATTAATGTGGTGAGGGGAACAAACTCTCAGTATATTAAATATTAAATAATATTACATACAAATATATTTAGTTGGCACCAGGGATTTGACACCCTCATGTCCAGGTTATAGCAAGCAGGCCAATGTGACTTGCTAATGGTGGCAGTTGGGGAGGGGAAAAGAAATGCTCATGCAGAGCACGTTCAACAGGGGTGGGGCAATGCACTGAAACATAGCCCCATCTCTGCTAAACGAAAACAGCACAGTGGCATACATAGACAGGAAACCAGCCCTGCCAGCTGATAAATGTGCACATTTTCATAATGCAACCACATGACTTCATATGGTCATAAAAATTCAGTTATCCTGAGAATGTAGATTTTTTTAAAACTGTGCATGCTCTGAAATTGAACAGTTTTTCTTAAATATTTTAAAAACTACTATAGTTTGTGAGATAAAAAACCATAAAAGCACACACCTTGGGCAAACTCCATCAATTCCGTAAGTGTCAGGTTTCAAATCCACCTAGTTTTTTTTTAGATATAGGTGAGAAAAAGAAAATGATCTCTGGTGATTTTTGTGTTTTTTGTTCCTCTGTAATTTCATTCTCCATGAACCAATTGCCATGAAGTTTTCAATATTCAGAGATCCTAGCACCATCTCTGTGCAATCCAAATCTCAGGCAAACTGGGTGAATTGAACAAAGTTATTGAGGTTTAACTGGGGTTTAACATTAAAGTGCTTACTCAGCCATGTCTGTATAATATACAGTATATGTGATATGCAATGTTCTCACTAAAGTATGCAGTTTATCTTCAACTGTGAGACGGTAGGACCCCCAAACTTCAAAGATGAAAAGCCACCATATTGGGTCACCACTAAACCCTGATGGTAAAGCACCGAATTCAAAAACAGACTGCCCCTTTAAAGTAATACATACTGACCTCCTGAAATAACTCTTTGAATAAAGTATGAATATTAAATACTTTCACTAATGATAGTTGCTCCTTCCTGCCTCAGTTTCTGCTAATGACTGGCTCTTGTGACACTCACTCCCTCCAGGCTCTGTTGCACTCATTCCTTGGTCCTGTAACATTCCCTCCCACCTACTTAGCAGTGCTGCTACCTCTCGGTCCCAATATACCAGTCCTATCATCTGTAACATCCAAACCCGTTAGGCAGAAATGAAAATTATAAAAAAACAATGAAAGTCAGCTCCCAGTGGACCCATCAGTACTCACTCGGATGCCGCATGGTAGACCATCGTGCATGCACATACTGAGCAAAAACAGAACCAGTTTTAGTACCAAACCCTGAGAAAAAAGAATAGCTACATAAATGCCTGTACCTGAATACAAATGCCTGACAAAATGGAGAATTCTCACTATATTACAGTATGTCAAAAATAGGAAATAAAATAGATACAGGCTCAAAAGAAACTAACCATCCCTGATTTTCAGACACTGCATCTGAGACAAAAAAGTGTTAGTGACAGAAAAATGTGCATAATTATTGAATGACGTGTCCATTTAAAGCCCTGCACAATCCAACAACGCTGCAAGACCCATGTCATGCATCCTCCAAACTCTGCTATACTTACTTGTAGGGAACACCAGGACTCTGAGACATGGAAAGTGAGTGGCAATTTTTAACAACTGACAGCAAGAAAGAGATAACATGACACAATGCCGAAGGGCTCCCTAGCAACACAGAACTAGTTTTTCTGGTGTAACAATAAAGTCTATAAATACAATTTAAAAGAGGAAAAAAAGTATTTTTCGTTCTCTTTTTTTTTTTTTGCACAAAAATAAGGGAGACATTGTATAATCACAATAAATCACTCCAGGGTGTGGGTTATGCTGGGACTTACCCACATTTGTTGTGGTTTACTGACTCAGCCTGTGGCCTTGTGACCACACCACACCACACCAGTAGAGATGCAGCGAAGTAAAATTCTGCCCATGAAGTGGATGCAAAGTGGACACTTCACATTAGTATTCAGTTATGCGAAGTGACCATTTTAAACTCACTTCACCACTCTGCATTGTAATTATGACTTTGCTTTGTGCACTCTGCCTTATTCCACTTTAAGGCAGAGTGAGAATTTTCAGGCAGCCCACACACATCATATGGCTCACACAGTATAGGTCACATGCTTCAGGTAGGCAGACAGAAGGTTGCAGGCAAAAACACTCTCCAACGTGGGCTGACTTACTCATTTTGCACAGGGTGTGCCAAATGGATCTGCTCTGCGAATGGTCAGGGGTTGGGGGGTGGACGTGTGATGAAGAGGGGTGCACAGGTGACAAGTCCACAAATGAAGCTATTTTCCCTGTTTTATATACAGGTGTTAATGTACCACTTTGTCAGTGTCAGTGGCTCAGTAGGTAGCACACTCGCCTCTGAGGCCGGGAGATCAGAGGGCTGTGGCTTCAGTTCCCACATCTGGCACTTGGGTTAATATCCCAGTACTGACACTGTAGTGCAGCATGAGAGGGGTGCTGCACTTCTGAGGTGCCGTCTTTCGGATGAGACGTTAAAACGAGGTCCCATCTGCCTGGATTGGTGGTAGTTCACGTGGATGTTAAAGATCCCATGGCACTTATTGAAAAAAAAAAGTGTAGGGGAATTTCTCTGGTGTCCTGGCCAAATTTCCCTCATACACTAAAAATACCACCAACAGCTTAATCTGGTTCAAGGTCAGTTGGCATTCATCTGTATCCCCCTCCCCCGGGTCGTGCCTGAAAATAGGCAGGATTTGTCTAGTGCACTTACCCGGTCAACAAAAACTAAATAAATAAATAAAATAAAATAAACTTGCACTAGACATACTGCATAGACCACTACCACCACCATTGCTGCTACTCTGACTACCTCTTGACAAGATTTCTAAATCATAATCCTCCCCCTTATCATGCCTGCAGTAATCCTCTATAGTGTTATTTCATCACTACTGCAGACATTCCTACTTGGTCTTACACTCATGGAAGGGGATAACATGCTCAGTAAGGTTGATGAAGAGGGTGAACTCCCCACTATGGCATTAGCTGCCATCTGGTGCCAGGTCCACAGTGCCATGTGCCTGTTCTTAAGATGTGTATGCTGCCCCCCCCATGCCCAGATGACTCCCCTTTTTACCTTGGTTCACACATGCATGGCAAAGATGGCAGATTGCAACTGACTCATCATTTGCATCTTGGACAAAAAAATCCCAAACAAAGGACTGTGATCCCCTACTTTTAGCATGTCCCTGATGCTGCTTATTGGACTCCAGTTTTTTAACTCCTGAAATGGGGGTGCTACATGATTTTTCAGGCTGGACACAACTGGATTCCAACTGCTCACCATGACTACCAATGATTATTACTGAGTCATCATCATTATCATCAACAGGAACTGCTAAATCACAACTTTTTTGGAGGGGGGGATTTAGCACCAACAGACCCAAATATAGTTACCTTGACTTTCTTTTTTTGTCTGGTTCCCAACAGAGGTCACTGACTTCATTATTATATTCGTCAAAATCATCTGCATTCACATTTTCAGCTTGGATGCTGTCATGTGGAGAATATGTTCCAAACACAGCATCATCATCATCATCATCATCCGATATTTTTGTGCCACACTTAGAATCATTGGATGGCAAAGGCATGACCTCAACAGCGCTGGAAGAAATGTGACATTGTAAGTTATCGTCGCCAGGATCAGAATCATGTTCAGCTACCATGGGGATGTTAATGGGGAGTATGACATCATCTACACTCTCAGTCACAGCTTTAGACTCAACTATATGTTTTGAAATGGTTAACTGGTCAGCAGTGGAACTTGAGGCAGCAATACTCATGCCAGCAGAAACTGCACTAACACCACCAGCTAGGAAAATATCATCTCCTGCAACTATGAAAGAAGCTACAGATTGTGCTGTAAAAAAACTTTGATGGAGAAATCCCTTTACTGATGTCAAGTTATGCACTTCTGCGTACTACCACACCCATGAACAACCTTGCCACTGGCAGCAGTGCCATGGCCAGAAACAGCTTTGCTTGCACGTCTGTTTGCAAGAATTTTGGGGGCTTACAGGATCACCAAGAAAATTCTAAACATACTTAGATTTCTGAACTTTCAGTCTGGGGCAGTGGATGTGAAGCAAAAAAAAAAAAACAACTGAGGCTTGCAAATGAAGACTGGGCACTAAACAGATGCAAAAGCACAGACAGTTAAGATTGCTTTGTGCAATCAAGAAGAAATGCAGATGCAAAGTCACAACAACACCTTAACCAGTGTTCACAAGTCACTATCCAATCTGGAAAAGAATACCTTTTGCCGATTTGGGGTGGGGGGGGGGTGCAGTGCACTGCAATAACAGTCCAAAACCAAGATACCACAAAGCAGTACAAAATCACGCAGGTGCAGTGGATAGCAGGTTCACACTGATGCAATTTCTCTGTTGCACAATAAAATGTGTCTGATTTGATGGCACGCGTCAGACACACACTCACACATACAGCTTAATCTGGTTCAAGGTCAGTTGGCATTCATCTGTATCCCCCCTCCCCCGGGTCGTGCCTGAAAATAGGCAGGACTTGTCTAGTGCACTTACCCGGTCAACAAAAGCTAAATAAATAAATAAATACACACACACACACACACACACACACTACAAGCAATGCATAGCAAATTGAAAACTTCAATAATATAACCAAATCTTTTAAACAAACTAAAATTATGCACTGCTGCACCACAACAATCAGCAAAACAAATTTCAAGAATTACTGAAAATATTACTGTGTGTACATTAACACAATTATACAAGAAAAATATAACCAAAACAGAAAGACTGCCTTTTTCTCCCAGTTTTAACCTACCTCCACCATAGATGTGCCCTTCCCCAAAGCACAATCCAAGTGTCTGTCAGCACACAGACTGAATGTTCTAAATTAACATTCAAAATCCAAACACAAACAATAAACACTCAATGATATGAGCAAAGGAGAGTTTCCTACAATCGATGTACTAAATTTTGAGCAAACAAAATGGCTCAAAAATGCTTTTTTAACAGCTTTTAGAGGATTTGAATCACAGAGCTCTGAGAGAAAACCATCTCAATCTACCACTACACAGAACTGAGGCTGTGCAGAACAATCTAAAGCCCATGTGACCTGCAATCCCATGAATCACTGCAAAATTCGCCTTGAAGCTCAATAACAAGGAGAAGTAATGCAGAGTACATTGATTTCTATGTTCTTTGCATTAAAATTGGCTTAGAAGTGGTTGGTGGAAGGTGGAGTAATGCAAAGTCATTGGTTTCAATGGACTTTGCATTCCTCATAATGACTAAAAATACTCTGCTTCGCGTTGCGGATTACATCGAGAATTCCACATTGCTCTGTAAATCACTTCGTGGAGCTAATTTTGGCCACTTCACCCACCTCTACGCACCAAGCATGGGTAAATCCCAGCATAACCCATACCCTGCTGTGGTTTATTGCTTAAGTAGCTTACAAGTCATGCCTTTTAAATCTGCAGTTTGCCTGAGGATTTTGTTGTTTTTCTTTGATTTTAACAGCTAACTTAAGTGCTGCACTAGGCATTGTGATATCATCAGCATTGTTAAAGAGCAAGTCTGCACTTCCACATGTGTTTTCATAAATAAGGTGTTTCAGCTGTTACAATTTACTGGAGAATACATTTTTTTTTCCATTACAAGATTTACAGCACATCTTGGCAGCCCATCTATAAAGTATGTATAGAAAAGATTTGCCTCTCCTTTGCTAACCTCACTGGGCCTTTGTTTATGACCTCATAGTACCCACCATGACAACAGACTGTGATGTCACAAACACCAATTGTGTGGTTAACAAGAGAGAGTCAGATATATTTTGAAAGACTCAGTGAAATAAGTGCTGCATTATCTACAAATACTTAGTAGACCAACAGCAGAGGACAGTAAAAAAACACTAACAAGTAACTAGAAAACAATAAAGTTAAAACATAATTAGTATAAATCTAGTATTTTAGACTTTTTATTATAATAGAGAGTTGCTCTTTAAAGCTGCTTTCTGATCAATTCAGTGTTCCACTGGGATGACAGTAGCCTTAAAACTATCAGTTGTGACGACAGTAACAACAATAATTTTTGATATGTTGCTGTTATTGATGTCACTAGCTAAGACATCTCTTTTATCATGTCATGTTTATTTTCATTCCTGTTGTGTGTGTATGTCTCTGTCTCTTTGTCTTTTTGTCTCTGTGTCTCTGTGTCTCCGTCTCCATCTACATCTCCAGCTCGAGCTCTGTCTCTGTCTCTGTCTCTATCTGTGGGGCCTATGCATGACCCAGTGTGGATATGCGCAAAAGACATGTACCTGACTTGCACTGCCCTGCACCTGTGGACAGGACTGCACTGGACAGTATGCACCATTACCAGCTACCTGTTCATGCCCCTGCACCCCAGTGTGAAGCGGTGTGGGACAGGAGCACAGTCACTCAGGCGGGCATCTAATCAGATGCCCATCCTAGGTCCTGCATCTTCCTAGGATCCCCTGCATAAGTGCAGCAGGGGATCCTGGGAAGATGCAGTCCCCAACATGGAAAAAACAATAGGTGTTTGCCTGAATGGCTGCCTTCAGACCTCCCAGGCAGCCCAGTGAACTGTGGCTGCTGTGTGCAGGGGGAGCATGTTGCCACTGCACCCTGCCAGTAACGTTTGAGGGGGTGCATAAATATTTATGGCA
This sequence comes from Neoceratodus forsteri, assembly GCA_016271365.2. NCBI lineage: Eukaryota > Metazoa > Chordata > Ceratodontiformes > Ceratodontidae > Neoceratodus > Neoceratodus forsteri. The sequence goes on along the minus strand of CM057455.1, from coordinate 1,139,928,829 downwards.
GGGTCTCCTCTCATGCAGCATTTTACACTCTGTCCTGGTGTGCAGTGCTGTTGTGCATGGGTGCACATCCTCAGACCATCCATGGTGCATAGTTGCTTGGGAAGCTGGGAGATCCAGTGTGCAAGGCTCTAGCACACTTGTTGTGAATGCTGCCAGAGGGGTGTGCAGATCACTGCTGCATAGCATTTGGACATAAGACATAAGAATACCTATGTACTGCCCTCATGCAGTGCATCGGCATTTGTGTATGGGACCCTATATCTATCTATATATATATTTATAAAATGGGTAAGAAAAATCTGTGAAAATCCAGTCCCCTGAGTGGATGAAACACACCACATGATAGTGTATTATTTCACATTGACCACACATCTGCACTTCTCTTCATCCCTCAGAACATTCTGGATATTTTATAAGACAGGCAATCCACTACAAGGCATGTGGTGATGATTTGATATATGCATGTCTTGGGTGGTTGAATGCATTCGGCCTGCAGCCTTGTGTGTCATAACACACACACCAAAGCATGCCTGTATCAGAGCATGACTGCATGCCCTGTAGTGGATTACCTATTATGTATACATAATACATGGGTGGGCACTCATCCTCATAGAAAAGCCATTATATAGTTCCCATTATATGATGGTAACCAATTAGCATTTTATCAGCTGGCCCAGTGGCACTGAAGGTTGAGACGCTGGATGCCACACCTCGCACCACGTCGGCGACCTGGGTTCAGGAACAAGCCTGGGGTTGCGGGAGTGGGCAGGGGAAGGAGAGGATTGAGCATCCAGAGGACTGCTCTCCTCTCTCTGAGGAGGGTTCCAGGATAGCTTGCCATCCTAGTGACCTCTGATGGAGATCAGGGGCAGCACAGGCATGCCAGCCAGAACAAGAGGGGGAGGGAGTGCGGCAGACGTCAGCAGGTGAGCCGGGCATGGACGTCACTGCACGTAGCACTCCCGAGCTGAAACACAATGGAAAACCCCCACCTGGGACTGTGGCGATGATGGGATCACCTGAGGCAGGACTCACATACCACAGCTGGTCCGATTGTCGATGGACTCCTGGCCGACCCGGCAGCTGTGGTAAGCCCTCTCTAATTACAGATAGGCCACTGAGGGTGAGCTGGCCCAGCCTGGTGGGTGAACCATAGCACTAGGGTTGCCCTGTTGTCAGGGGAGTCCAATCGGATTAACAGGGTTCAGGCAGGGAGTAGCAGTTCTAGCCACCAGTGTACCTCGGAAGGATGCCTGGCCCAGGGGGAGCATAAAGAAATGCTGCAAAAATCAAATTTGTATTTTATCATATCAGTTAGTTAAATACAGAGTATTAATATGTTATTAACTAGCAAACAGGAAAGAAGGAGGGGTGGAAGAATAGTGGGGAAAAACAAAACTGCCATCACAGATAATTTACCATGTGTAAAGCAAATCAACAAAACAAAATGAAGGAAAAAGCCACTATGGTTCTCAAAAGAGGTGGCAGGGAAGTTTAAGGAGAAAAGGATAGCATTCAGGAAACATAAGGAAACACAGAAGAAACAAGACAGAGAACTATATCAGCTAAAGCAGAAGGAAGCAGGGAAGGCAGTCAGAATAGCAAAGGAACAAACTGAGGAAAAGATAGCCAATTCTGTTAAGAATGGGGACAAAACCTTTTATAGGTACATTAGGGAGTGAAGAAAGACCAAGGAAGGGATACTGAGACTTAATAAAGGGAAGGGAATGTCGGCAGAGGGTGACAGAGAAAAAAACTCAGTATTCACAAAAGAAGAGGAGGGGGAGGTACCTAAACCAAACAGTAGAAACAATACTAGTCCATTCGCAGAAGAAAGGATTCTGAAAGAACTCTTTAAATTGAATGTAAACAAAGAAGTGGGGCCTGATGGGATTCACCCATGAATTATAAAAGAACTAAGGGTAGATCTAGTGACACCACTGACTACACTCTTTAACAAATCATGGGAGGATGGGGTGGTACCTGAGGACTGGAGGAGGGCAAGTGTGATTCCACTTCACAAAAGAGGGGGCAAGGCAGAGGCAGGAAACTACAGACCTGTTAGTTTGACCTCAGAGGTAGGGAAAATTATGGAATCACTTCTGAAGGAAAGAATTGTTGAGTAACTAGACGCCAGTGGGGCACATGACCCAAGGCAGCATGAATTCACAGTGGGAAGTTCATGTCAGATGAATCTAACAGATTTATTTGAATGGGTGACCAAAGTAATAGGCCACGAACGGGCTGTGGACATGGCTTACCTAGACTTTAGCAAGGTATTTGACACAGTCCCACACAAAAGATTAATATACAAGTTAGCCAGCCTTGGAGTGGGTCACAAGGTGGTAACCTGGATAAAAAACTGGCTGGATAACAGGATGCAAAGGGTAATAGTAAACAGAGTCCACTCTGAAGAATGGGGGGGTTACTAGTGGGGTACCGCAGGGTTCATTACTGGGACCGGTCCTCTTTAATGTCTTTATAAATGACATTGTGGAGGGACTGGAAGGAAAAGTATCTCTCTTTGCAGATGACACAAAGATCTGCAACAGGGTTGATACACAAGGTGGGGTGGAAAGAATGAAAAGGAGCTTGGCAAAGTTGGAGGAATGGTCAAATGTATGGCAGCTTAGATTCAACGCAAAGAAGTGCAAATTAATGCACCTAGGAAACAAAAACCCAGGGGAAGAGTACACAGTGGGGGGTGAGATATTAACAACAACAAAAACGGAAAAGGACCTGGGGGTAGTCATATCAGATGACCTAAAGATGGGCAAGCAATTTGAGAAGGCAGCAAGGAGGGCTGGGGGGATACTGGGATGCATAGGCAGAGGCATCACCAGTACAAAACAGAAAGTTGTTATCCCTCTGTACAGACAGTTGGTGAGTCCACATCTGGAGTACTGCATGCAGTTCTGGAGACCCCATCTCTGCATGGACATAGACAGGATGGAGACTGTCCAGAGGAGGGCTACTAAAATGTTGCAGGGTCTGCACCAGAAAACAAATGAAGAGAGACTAAAGGAGCTTAATATGTATACCCTCAAGGAAAGGAGGGAGGGGGGCATGATAGAAACTTTCAAGTACTGAAAGGGGATCAACAAAGTCCAAGAGGGTAGCATCTTTCAGAAAAAGAGATGTGCAAGAACAAGGGGGCACAATTTGAAGATGGGAGGATGTCTCAGAGGTAATGTGAGGAAGTATTTTTTCACAGAGAGGGTGGTGGATACATGGAATAGCCTTCCTGAGGAGGTCATGGAGTCAAAAACAGAGGGGGAATTGAAGAATGCATGGGCCAGACATAAGACAATTCTAGTGGGGGGTAGGAGGAAGTAGGCTGTTGGTTAATTAGGATCTGCAGCTTATCGTTTAGGAAGGGAAATAGGCAGACTAGATGGGCCAAGCAGTCCTTATCTGCTTTCACATTCTATGTTTCCATGTTTTTACATTATTACATAACATGCACTTAAACACTATATATATATATATATATATATATATCTATATATATATATAGATATATATATATATATATACTGTATATATATATATATATATATCTATATATATATATATATATACTATCACTATATTAATGTGTTATAAACACCTTAATAATGCATGAATGCCCAACACACTATAAACAATCTCAATAACACATGTAAGAAGCCCCTTAATAACACATTTGTATACCACACTTTTCTATAATTTATTCTCTCTCTCTGTAATACATGGATGACTCCCTATCTAGCAGTGGAACCAGTGAACCAGAGGAGTGGCTATCTCTACAAAGCAGTGTGCAAAAGATGGAGATTAGCGTCCAAGAGGTGGATAGGCAGAAAAGGGGCAAAATTCAGCAGAAGGGCAGACAGCAAGGAGAACCAGGGATAAAGGACAACCAAGGAAGGGGCTGGAGTAGAACAGCAAAACAGTCTAGGGAGGACAAATCATGGAAAGCCATGTGTGCAAATGCCAGGAGCCTTAGCAACAAGATGGAACATCTGGAGGCTGTCATGGTGCAGTCAGACCTGGACATTGTGGCCATCACTGAAACCTGGTGTAACGATAACCACTACTGGGAGATGGCCATACCTGGCTACAACATACTCAGAAGAGACAGGGCAGGCAGGAAGGGAGGAGGAGGAGTAGCACTGTATGTGAAAAATGACATAAGGGCCACAGAGATCCGGGGGAACAAAATGGGGGAGAGACACTGTGGGTTAAGCTGGAAAGGAAAATGTGGCCAGCCATCCACACAGGTGTGGTCTATAGACCACCAGCCCAGGAGGAAGAAACAGATAGGGAGCTGATGCTAGCCATCCAAAGGAAGGCAGACAAGGGTGAGGTAGCACTGGTTGGAGACTTCAATATTCCAGATGTGGACTGGAGCATCCGAGCAGCAGCATCAACTAGGAGCAGATTTATCCTTGACTCCCTTCAGGGTGCCTTCCTCAAGCAACTGGTCATGGAACCAACTCGGCAGAAGGCAATACTGGACCTTGTGCTCACAAACAGGGACAGTGTGATGGGGGTAACAGTGGGGAGCACCTGGGGAACAATGACCACCAGTCATTGTGGTTTGAAATCACAGAAAGAGCAGAACCAAACCACAACAAAACACGATCCTGGATTTTAGGGGGCAGACTTTGGGAAAATGGCTAGATACTTGAAAGAGGCATTAAGGGAATGGGGCAGGAATCAGGGGTTGAGGAACAGTGGGCAGTATTTAAAATGGGATTACAAGAACAACAGAATTATGCATTAAGCAGGTTAGCAAGAGGAAAAGGAAGAGGAGACCATTATGGTTTTCCAAAGAGGTAGCAAAGAAAGTGAAAGCCAAAAAGATTGCATTCAGGCAATGCAAAAAGACACAGGCAGAAGGGGATAGGAAGAAGTACCAGGAGAAGCAAAGGGAGGCAGGGAGGTCAGTAAGGGAAGCCAAAGCTCAGACAGAAGAACACATTGCAAAATCAGTGGGTAGAGGGGACAAAACCTTTTACAGGTACATAAGTGAAAAAAGAAAGGCAAAGGGAGGGATAGTGAGATTGAAGGGGGAGGATGGGGGCTATGTGGAGGATGACAGCAGTAAAGCTGACATATTGAACAGGTATTTCTGCTCAGTCTTTACTAAGGAAGAGGAGGGTAATGGGTCTGAAGGAGTACAAGGGTGAGAATGGTGCAGAAATGGACACAAGTCCCTTTACATGAGAAAGGGTCCTGGAAGGAACTGGAAGTAATGAGTTGATAAAGCAATGGGGCCAGATGGGTGCACCCCAAGGTCCTTAAAGAACTAAGAGAGGTGGTGGCTGAACCTCTGGCTATCCTGTTTAGCTGATCACTGGAAACAGGGGAGGTACCCAAAGACTGGAGGACAGCAGATGTAGTCCCCTTATACAAAAGTGGGAACAAAGAGGAAGCAGAGAACTATAGACCAGTCAGCCTCACCTCGGTGGTGGGGAAGATCATGGAAGCACTACTGAAGGAGAGATTGGTGGAACATCTGGTTGTCAATGGACTACAGGACCCAAGGGCATGGTTTCACCAGGGAGGCACGCAGACCAGCCTCGTTGAATTTTTTGACTGGGTGACTAGGGAGGTGGATCAGGGAGGGCAGTGGACATGGCCTATCTGGACTTCAGCAAGGCCTTTGACACTGTGCCATAGAAGACCATTACACAAACTGGGGAATATGGGTGTGGGCAGGACAGTAGTGTGGTAGGTAACTGGCTGGGTGGCAGGACACAGAGGGTGGTGGTAAATGGCTGTCACTCCAAAAGGAAGAGTGACCAGTGGGGTACCACAGGGATCAGTGCTGGGACCGGTCCTATTCAACATCTTCATCAGTGACATTGCACAGGATCTAGAAGGCAGAATTTCACTGTTCGCTGATGACACAAAGCTCTGTAACAGAGTAGACACACCAGAGGGTGTAGACAGAATGAGAAGGGACCTGCAGAAACTTGAAGAATGGTCAAGGGTTTGGCAGTTGAAATTCAATGCAAAGAAGTGCAAGATAATGCATATGGGGCACAAAAACCCTGGCACAATATATCAGTTGGGGGTGAGGATATAGCATGCACCAAGCAGGAAAGAAATCTTGGGGTTATCATCTCTGATGACCTCAAGGTAAGGAAATAGTGTGACAAGGCAGCAGGTAAAGCAAATAGGATGCTGGGATGCATAGGCAGGGGCATCACCAGCAGGAAAAGGAGGCATAATTCCACCATACAAGACACTAGTGAGGCTCCACCTGAGTACAGTGTACAGTTCTGAGACCTTACCTACATAAGGACATAGACAGGGTAGAGAAGGTTCAGGAGGGCAACAAAGATGGTGCATGGATTGCATCACAAGTCCTATGAAGACAGGTTGAAGGAACTGAACATGTACTCCCTGGAGGAGAGGAGGGAGAGAGGGGATATGAAAGAGACATACAAGTATCTTACGGGGAGGAGCAGGGTGCAGGAATAGACTATTTTTAAGCGAAAAAGATGTTCCAGGACTAGATGGCATGGGATGAAGTTGGAGGGAGGACGATTCAGAGGAAACGTGAGGAAGAATTTCTTCACAGAACGGGTGGTGGACAAGTGGAACACCCTGCCAGAGGAAGTGGTGGGGGCTGAATCAATCACGGGATTTAAGAATGCATGGGATAGACATAAAGGAATTCTGGAGGTCAGGGGTAAGTGGTAACAGACTTCTAGGAAAACATAAACTGAACTTACATGCTCAAATGGGCAGACAGGGTGGGCCATAGGCCCTTATCTGCCGACCCTGTCTATGTATCTATGTATCTTCATAGAAAATGGCATCATATAGTCCCCTATATACCAAACCAATTAAATGTCATAGACCACATCAGTTAAGTAATAGACACTGTATATGACAAGGCCATATAATACAGCTATAATAACATCATATTACACTATAATTAACATTCTATTACAACAATAATAATAATATATAGTGCATATACACAGACCCTGTTAACTACCAATTACAACTATGTAACTACATGAATACATCACTATTACAACACCTGAATATCACCCACACATACACCCCAAATACCAGAATAACAATCAATCAACCAATTACTACCTATAAAAAAAAACACTAGCAGCATTCCCTCGCATATGAATTTCGAAAAAGAACCAAAAAGTTGGCTGATGAACAAACCACAGAAGACAAACGAGACTTCATAAAGAAACAAGAGAACAAAAGCACAGACAAAAAGACTAATTGTGACATGAAAATAATAAAAACCCATCTGACAAAAGCAGGTGAAGATTTTAACATCTTTCAAATACTTGCAACAGAATTGGGCAAACATTTGGCCCAATTCTTCTATACACACAAGAAAGCTAATGGAAAAGAATATGATCTTGAAGTCTTTAGAGGTATACTAGCCCACCTGGACTGGAATTTCATCTCTGAAAACTAACAGCTAAAGAATCACCCTGCTACAAAATGTCTGCTGAAAAAAGTTCTTTCCAATTTTATTGAAGTTTTTTCATTAAGTATAGCCTCATCCTATGGCACCCAGTGTTTCACCCTGCCTTCTTCAAGGAGAATCATGGTTCACTTGTTGTATTTTTAAGAAAAAAATGAAAGTATTGTGTATATGTTGCCTTATTTTAGCGCTCTGCTTTGAGCCTAATGCATTTAAACTTTTGTATTATTTTCTTTAATGGTATTAAGCTATGGTCCTCTTAAAACATAAGTGAACACAGTTCAGACTGAAAAAAAAAACATTGCTTACTTTGTTTCCTATCTTTGAAATGAAATCTCTTGTTAGAGACCTGTATCTCTTATCATTACCTATATAGAAACCGCATAGATCACATTGTAACAGTGAGTCAGATATTACAGACAGTTGGTACCATCAAACACATGAACTTTGACCAGAAAACACTGGTTACAGCTGCTTTAACCTTGTACATTAAGCATGTGCCACCAAAATGCATATTCCATTTTGTGAGTAAAATTCCCCAAAACGTCCTAAGTTTAACCCTTATACATTTTATATAGTGAAGTTCTCTATGGATAGAAATGTATCTTACTTCCATCTAAAATTAATTTAGTGTAAGTTAATTTTTTGCCTGGATTTGCTCTGCATGGTAGTCAAGAAAAATATAACATATCTGCTGGTCATTTTTATCCAAATGTTCTCCATAATATCACCACTGTATACAAAAGTAGAATGTTTTCACACCTCCACCTAAGTTATACTCGCTTTGTAGTTTCCATGGCTTAATGCCTACATTTGAGATGCTAAAGAGAAATATTTTACTTGCATTTGAGTTAATGATTACCCAATTTCACCACTGTGTAGAGTACTTTTCTGCCTTCAACTAAGGCATACTTACTCAATAGTCCCTGTTGGTCAGTGCCTACATTCAAAGGGTTGTTAATAGGTATTGCTTTTACCTTTAAAGTTTTCATTTGTATTAAATACTTTATTTGTTAATAATCAAACGTTTCCTTAAAGAGAGACTGTTTACTTCTAATAAATAGACAACTGACTATTTTTATTGTATTTTGATGAGTTAATAATTACTTTCTACTTTTATAATAAAATATTTGTTAGTGGCATGAAACAAGTGGATTTTCATCTTTGCTTTTCACGCTGCTAATAAAAAAGAACTGCAATAGAATTTCGGTATTGTGATGTCAGAAACTGCCAGCAACTTTGGAGCCCAATGTATTTCAAAGAGAAGCTAAGTGAATCTTTCTGTCTTCTTCAAAACAAATGCATATTTCTTTTAGCATTGAACGTTGCCTTTTATATGTTTGCACTGTTGTGGTCCATCTGTATGATTTTTCAATTTTTAAAACAATAATTGGCATCTCTGTTCTTCTTCCCAAGTAAAATCTGGTTATGAAGAAAATGTCACCTGCTAAAGTCTCACCCCAATAGTGGGGAAGATCATGGAGACATTGCTTAAGGAATGTATTGAGGATCACATGGTATCCATTGGAATGCAGGATCCAAGACAGCATAGGTTCATGGCAGGAAAGTCCTGCCAAACAAATCTGATAGATTTCTTTGACTGGGTGACCAAGGTGATGGACCAAGGAGGGATGTTGGGTATTGCCTACCTTGATTTCGGCAAGGCGTTCGACACAGTCCTGCATAGAAGGCTGGTAAACAAGTTGAGGAGTCTGAGGGTGGGACACAGGGCGGTGAATTGGGTCAGAAATTGGGTAGTGGGCAGAAGGCAGAGGGTGGTGGTAAATGACATAAAGATGAAATGGGAGTCATTGGTGGGGTGCCACAGGGGTCAGTCCTGGGACCAGTCCTTTTCAATGTCTTAATAGCAGACATAGCAGAAGGGCTAGAGGGAAAAGTATGCGTGTTTGCAGATGACACCAAGACCTGCAACAGAGTAGATACTCCAGGGGGCATAGGGAGAATAAAAAGAGGCCTGGAGAAGCTGGAGAAATGGTCTGAGGTATGGCAGTTAAGGTTTAACAGAAAGACGTGCAAGATCATGCACATGGGGAACAGAAATCTTGGGGGGAGCTACATGTTGGGGGGTGAGTTGTTGATGGTCACCAGGGAGGAGAGGGATTTGGCGGTCATTATATCAGATGGCATGAAATCCACCAAACAGACCACAACAGCAGTTGGGAGGGCTAGTAGGATGGTACTAAGGATGTATGGGGAGGGGTATTACAAGCTGTAGGAGGGAGGTGGTGCTCCCACAGTTCAAGATGCTGGTTAGGTCTCACCTAGAGTACTGTGTGCAGTTCTGAAGGCAACACCAGCATAAGGATATTGACAGGGTGGAAACAGTGTAAAGGATGGCAACTAAGCTGGTGCAGGGTCTGCACAACAAGGCATATGAGGATAGACTTAGGGACCTCAGTATGTACACATTGGAACAGAGACGGGAGAGGGGGTATGTGATTGAGACTTTCAAACACCTGAAGGGCATAAACAAGGTGGAAAGGGATAGCATCTTCCAGTATAAAATTGGAGGAGGGGGGTCACATAAGGGGTAACATGAGAAAGTTATTTTTTTACAGAGAGGATGGTGGATGCGTAGAATGCCCTGCCTCAGGAGGCAGTGAGAGCATGTGCAGTGGAGTGATTCAAGAGGGCATGGGATAGGCACAAGGGAATCATACAAATGAGGCGGGGTATATCTGAGGCCACTGACCTAGTAGAGACAGCGGGAGCAAACTGGTAAAATGGGCAGACTGGATGAGCCTTGCAGTCCTTTCTGCCATCCACTTTTATGTTTCTATATTCCTGAATTATAAGAAAAGATTACAGGTTATCAAACATCGCATATTTCTATTAAGCATATAATATATAGGTGGTAGAAAGTGTTATTTCTCCTTAACAATCTGAAAAGAGATTTGTAGATTCCTATTAAAATACACTTTGGGCCTTGTTAGTAAAGAGTTTCTGACATCATGACACAAAGATTCTATTGGATTCTTGTTTTACTAGCAGTTGTCAGAATACAAATAAAATGATAAAAAGTTAACGAAAGAAACAATCAAGAAACAAATAAAAGCAAACTGAATGATTGCAGAGGCATTAAAAAGCCCCAAACCACTGGCCCAGTGGCGCTGAGGGTTGAGGCACTGGACTCCACACCTCGCGCCACGCCGGTGAGCCATGTTCGGGAACGGGCATGGGTTGCCCTGGGTTGGCAGGGAGGAGATGGATTGAGCGTTCAATGGACTGCTCTCCATCTCCGGGGGAGGGGTTCTGGCAGCCGGTGCTTGCCTGACCCCTAGGGTAGGCTGGGGGTCAGTGGCACATAGCTGCAAGCCATGGGGGCGGGACGTGGCAGATGCTTGATTGGGGTACACACAGGAGTGTGTGCGCACCCAGTCACTGGTGTCATTGCACGCCATGGCCTGCAGGGAGAAAAGCAGAAAAAGAGCCCAGCAGAATGAAGTTGTGCGCCGCAGCACCGTCCCTGAGAAGGCACCTCCCTGGCATGGATCCATTGGGGTGGGTCGAGTCACTCTCCACCACCCTGCCATGAAGGGTAAGTCGCAGGGTGCATAAGGGAGGGGGTCTGATCTTCAGGAGCTGGCACTGGGGGGACAACAGATAGCAGGCTTGCAGCCGGAGCTCCGTAAGATAAAATAATAATAAAAAAAGCCCTAAACCTTCATTCTTTAAAATATACATCCACGTGCTCTTTAAAGAGAAACAATTTTACTCACTTCAGGCAGCATGTTCAAAGTGTTTATCATGGCTGTTACTAGTGAACTGTGCCTCCAATCTGCAGGGTTTTTATAGTAGCGCTGGTGAGGGTTCAGTTATGCTAAGGAGGGAATGGACTGTCATATGATATCCTGGCATCTGTCCACACCACAACCTGTACAGCATGCGATTGCTAAGCAATGGCATGTATTACCCTCCTTGTTTAAAACTCAGGGTGTTTGTGTTCACAACTTACTAAGGATATTGCTTTCTGCCCTCATTCCAGCACTATGTTTTAACATTTATGTTTGTTTAATTTAAAACTGGCATCCTTCAAAAACAGCAGTTGACATTCTCAGTGATGTCTTGGACAGTGGGGCAGTGACTTGCCAGCCCAAGACAGTTTGCAGAGTAGAACGGACTTTCCATACCTCCACATCTCACAGTGTGGAAGTGGTTTTATATTTCAAAGCATTGTGTCAACAGAGCAGGCTGTCATAGTTAGCAGAGTGGGACTAACCTTCTTGACCTCCACATCTCACAGTATGGAAGGGGTTTTACATTTTAAAACCATGTGTCACCAGAGCAGCCTATCACACATACTAAGGTTCATACTAAGGATGAGAAAGGAGCAAGAAGGCAAACAGCCCATGAAAGCTCCTCAAACTACATATAATAAGACATATTTTTATGAGATAACAACAATCTGTCCAATCTATTTTTAAAGAACTTTTTATTTTGACTGATAACGATTGATGTGGTAGTTTATTCCATGGATTTATACTATTCTTTGAGGAAAATAAAATGCTTTTTTTGATCTAAATCTGCTTCTCATCCACTAAAGTAGATGACCTCTAGTGGTAATTGCTACTTGTTTAAAATCAAGCCCACATTCTGATGTCAGAATGATGTCCTTAATAATGTCCCATGGAAATAGAAGATCGCCCCATAGTTGGTGTAGTTCCAAAGGCATTAAATTAAATTTAGAAAGTCTTTCATCATAGGACAGATTCTTTATAGGACAAATTTACTTTGTAACTTTTCTTTGAAGTCTCTCAAGCCTATGTATGTCTTTCTGCATATAGGGGCACCATAGTTGAGACACATAAACAAAATGGTGTCTCACATACTTTCGGTACAGAGGGAGCAGAATGTTGGATTTTTAGATGTTATGTTATGCTTAATTGCCCACCAAATTTTCTTACCTTTACCAACAGTGTTAGTGATGTGAGAATCAAAATTAAGTCCGGGATCAATGGTAATACCTAGATCTCTTTCAGAGACCTTGCTAGTTAATCTTTCATTATATAAGAAATATGAGTTTCTAGGATTATGTTTCCTAAAATGGAGGACACTGCATTTAAAAATATTGAATCGTAGGCCCCATTTGATGGACCAATCTCCTAAGGAATCAGTTTCCTTCTGATGTGCCTCGATTTCGTCAGGGTTGCTACAAACATTAGTAGTTTTACAATCATCTGCATACTTAACAATTTTACAGTTTAAGTTATGCGATAAATCAGAAATGAACACTTGAAATATAATGGACTAATACGGATCCTTGAAGGACACCACTATTTACTAGTAACTAGGATGATTTATGGCCATCAATAATGATCCTCCATAGTCTATCATTTAACCAGTTTGCAATCCAGCAACTAATCAAGGGATTTATCCCATGTTTCTGTAACTTATGTATCAGAGCCCAATTAGGTACAGGATCGAAGGCTTTCTTGAAACCAAGAAATATCACATCACTTGGGATTTTAGTGTCAGGATTATGACTAATATAATCATAAAAACTTATTAAATTGGTGGAGCATGAGTGCCTCTTGACAAACCCATGTTGGTTGGAATCAATGTTTTCAAGAGATGGAGCCAATAAATCTTTAAAGGGGAACTGTCATCAACAGGATTTCTTAATGTCTGAAAGCCCATAACAAGCTAATTTGATTGAGCCATTGTGTTGATCTGTGAATCTCTGCATTCCAGAGTAATTCATATGTAAATCACCCTGTAATTAAGGGCTGGTGGCAGCCATATGTTTTGGACTCCTGACAGGAAATTATGTCACCAAGGATCTAGGTTTTCCTTTGACTGCATTTAATCCAATAGATTAAATAAGAAATCAACTGTAAGTGTTTTTAAGGTGTTATTATAACACTTCCTACATCTATAATAATTGTTTTGTATGTGCATTGAACCTAGTGAGTTATCACCTTTACATTTCAAACTGTTAGTAAAAATAATTCATCTTCAGAATTGCTTTTATTTCTAGGCTATACTGCCAGTGCTAGCTGATCATCAAAAGCTACACATCTCAAGGCTGGCTCTGTGGTGCCAACAGGTATTGGGGCCCCATATCAGAATTTTTAAACCCTGACTGTATTCATGTCAGTACAGTTTTGTAGCTCAGTGCCCTTAACCACTGTGCTATACTGCCTTCTAACAATCCAAAATAATTCTAGCATTGTTACAGTAGAAAATCCCATATAATTTTAACTTCATCAAAAGAAGTAAAATAGTCTTTAATAGTGGCAGGCCCATTGGCGCAGGGGGCTGAGGCGCTGGCACCTTACCTCGCACTATGCCAGTGTTCAGGTTCAGGAATGATCTCGGGTCACTGAGGAGCTGGCTCAGGGAGGTTGGAGTGGGATAGAGCTGTGGATCTCCCCTCCAAAGGGGTGGATGCCCACTCCCACTGGGTGGCAGTCCTGTGGGCAGCACAGGCAGTTGGAGCAGCTACGCAAGTCTGAGGAGGGGCGTATGGAACCACCGGATCTTGGCATGTGTGCATGAGTACACAAATGTGTATGTCATGACCCGACAGAGACTGAAAAATACCATAAATTACAAATGAAAAAATACTCTTTAATTAATGGTGATCATTTTTACATACAGATAAAGACACTTTTATCTTCAGTTACAACCTCCAAGTTGATATTTGTGGTTACAACCAGGAGGTTGTAATCAACAGCTGTCCATTAAGCATCACCACAGAAAGCTAACTGGTGCATAGTTTCATTGTGGGTGGGCTGAACATCTCGACCAACATGGTGGCTCCATTACCAAGCACCGGTACTAGCACTCAGGCTTTGCTACACACTAAGACAAGTAAGATTTTAAATATTTTTAAATATATATCTGGTTGATCCTGCCTTGAAAATGGAAAAAATCAATTTGGTTGATCCTGCAGCTCATACCTTTGGAGCGCGTCTTACACTATGCAGCACTGCTGATGGACTGTGACTTTCCAGAATGTCTTTACCACTATAATGTAAAGGAAAGAGAAAATAAAAAAAAGAAAAGGGAGAGACAGGCTGTGTGTGTGTGTGTGTGTGTGTGTGTGTGTGTGTGTGTGTGTGTGTGTGCTCTATCTCTGACAGAAGTGCTGCACTAACTGAACTGTGCTGAAAGGGAAAAAATATCACCATTAATTAAATAAAATAATTGTGTGTGTGTGTGTGTGTGTGTGTGTGTGTGTGTGTGTGTGTAAAAACTAGAATTTTACACACACTGGGTGTGCGATGCTTTTATAAACCCCTCTGGGTTTATATTGCATCCCACACCTCGGGTTTGTGTAAAATTCTGGTTACACACACCCACCCATATACTATTCTATATTTTAATAATGCATTTCAGGATATGCATGTTTTAACAATGTTTTCCATCTATGTATTTTTGCCATTAATAAACAAGTAATTATGTCCTATTTTTTCATGTCAAATCTGGATAGAAAGAGTATAATATTTTCAGACTCTTAACAAATGCTCAAAACCCATTCTGATGGATGAACAACGCTTGTTCACTGCTGTACTACCAGCTGATAATCAAAAGCTACACATTTCAAGGCTGCCCCATGATGCCAAGTCAGTAGGTATGTAGCCACATGTGCATCTTGTAGACTGAATTCACACCTGATATTGTAAGAGAAAAGGCTGCAAGAGAGGGAATGGAAAAAGACCAAAGTTGGTGCTGTGGCAGTCCCAGAAATGTGTACTGACATGAACAAAGCCAGGGTTTAGAAATCCTGATATGGGGCCCCAATACCTGTTGGTACCACAGAGCCAGCCTTGAGATGTGTAGTTTTTGATAATCAGCTGGCACCGGCAGTATAACCTAGAGATTAAAGCAATTCTGAAGATGGATTATTTTTACTAACAGTTTGAAAAGTAAAGGTGATAACTCAATAGTTTCAATAGACATACAAAACAATTATTATAGATGTAAGAAGTGTTACAATAACACCTTAAAACACACTTAATAAAGCAGTCAATTTCCTATTTAACCTGTTGGATTAAATACAGTCAAAAGAGGACCTAGACCCTTGGTGACATCATTTCTTGTCAGGAGCCCAAAACATATGGCTACCACCAGCTCTTAACTACAGGGTGATTTACATATGAATAACTCTGGACTGCAAAGATTCACAGATCAACACACTAGCTCAATCAAATAAGCTTTCTATGGACTTTCAGACATTAAGAAATTTGATGACAGTTCCCCTTTAATAATTCTTTCTACTAGTTTACAAAATATTGGTATGAGGCTAATGGGGTGGTAATTGTCAGGGCTACATTATCCCCTCTTTTTGAAGAGAGGCGTTATATTCGCTCTTTTCTAGTCAATTGGTTCAAGTCTGGAATTAAGGCTAATCTCATAAATAATCTTTACTGGGTAACATAAATGTTCTTTCATTAATATTATACTATCTACTGATATACCGTCAGGGGCAGGAGAAGATCCTTGTTCAATAGTGTTTAGTTTATCCTTAATAACATCTAATGAAACTGACACTTTATCAAGCAAAGGTTCATTACAACATCTCCTATGCCTATTGATTTATTGCATGCCTTACCGAAGTGAGAGTTGAGTAACTGCGCCAAGTCGCTAGGGTTAGAAACAAAAGGATTATCAGCCATAAGTGGACCAACTTTACATTCTTGTCTCTTGATGGAATGTAAATAACTAAACAAGATTTTCTGATTTCCCTTTTGGGCCTGTTATGCAATATATTTTTTCTGTGTTGTATTTAGCCTTTCTAATTTTTTTTTTTCATTTCTTTTGATTTTTTTTTTAATCTGACAAGGTTCTTGCACACTTGTTAGTGTTACATTTTTTAAACAGTTTTTTTTTTCTTTTTGATGACTTTGGTCAGATTACTAAATAACCATCTGGGGTTTGTACTAAGTTTTCTTTTCTTTATTTTTGGAATGCACTTATGAGCTGCCTTCAAGAGAATATTCTTGAAGAAGACTCAGATTTCATTGATATCTGAACTGTTTAAAATTTCAGACCAACTGATGTTAGAAAGAAAAGCATCTAGGGTAATTTTAACAGTTTTATTATAAGCAAAAACTTCAGTCAGATTCACAGATTGTACTCATGTAGTGCTTAAATCAAATTTAATCACGCAATGATCGCTGTTAACTATTGGTACAGTAACTTTATAATTACGAATTTTTAAAGGGTCACTTCCTAGGACAATATCCAGTATATTATTCCATCGCATTGGGGAAGAAACATATTGGACTAAATTTAGTTCTTCACAAAACTGAAAAAAATATTTAGAAGCCTGGCTATTAGCACATTTGTTTGTCCAATCAATGTTTCTAAAGTTTAAATCACCCATGAGAATAATATTCCCCATTTCTACTGCTGATTCCTCCTCTAACTCTACGTATCTGGTGGTCTATAACATATACAATAATAGATGGGGAAGTGTGCTTAACAAGAATTTAATGGTTGCCCAAGGTGTGGGATGCTGCATAAACTCTTAGGGTGAAGCCTGAGGGGTTTATTAAAGCATCCCACAATGAGAGTAACCATTAAATTCAAGTTAAAAGCACACTTCTCCATTTTTTATTTTTTAAAATTGATGGTCAGCAATTTTTTTTCTATTTTTCTGTACTGTCCCCCTGTATCAATGACGCTGAGAAACAGACACACACACACACATACACATACACACACTCACACTGTATGTGCCTCTGTCCCTGCTTGACTCATTTATTTTTTGTAACTTTTTTTGGAGTTTTATTTATCTATTTTTTCATGTGCCTCCAGTTTCAGGGCGGTGTTCTGTTTTGGTGTGATTGATCGTGCTGCACTAATTGTGTGAAGCAAACCATTTCCCAGTAGGATGAAGAGCAGGATCAACCAGATAGACTTTAAAGAGAAATTTATTTCTTTTCCCAAAATAATAAAACAGACACACACATAACCCGGAAGCCCGGGCGCACACTCCAAAACTGAATGTGCAAACTATATACATCCCTTATTTACAAACCCCTGGATACCCCTCCAAAGACTTCGACTACCGCATATATAATAACACAGATAAGCTAACAGAAATGTAATTACTAGTACATAATACTCTACCAACCCTCAAAATCTCTCTTTGCCCACACCCATCATCATCATAAAAAAAAAAACAAACTCAAGACTCCTCAAAACATATTGAAATCCAAACAACCCAATCAGGTATCCAGAGTAACCCCTGAGAGAGAGAGTCCCTAGCCAAGGGGGATTACCCATCCCCCAACAATCATTCCTCATTAGATCTGCGCCCCAATCAGATTAAATGAAAGCCCCTAATTGTTCCTTCCTAGAAGTTCCTCAAACCATAGGGTACCTCATAAGAAGGACTATAATCCTCTATGTAATAAGCCAGTCCCTTGTTACCTATCCTACTCCGCCCATTGTAACAGGCAGCCCCCCTTACACGTATAGGTCATCATTCAGAGGCTCCAATCAAACTATAAGTAAGCTGCCTCCAAGCTAGCCCACCTTCTTATATATACCTCCTGTCTACCCTCGGACAAAAGATGATTTTTGATCCTATCCAATGACCTCAATAGATCTTTCACCCACTGCTCATATAAATATGTCTGGCCATCCTTCCAGTGACTTAAAATGAACACTTTAACTACTGATCCCATTAGAGCTAGGTGATACCTTGGGGCAACTCCCTCAATGAGGGAAAATTCCCCTAATACACAGATCTCCAGCGTAATGTAATCCTTATATCCCAGGCAGGGGTCAATCCCCTGTCTGATCTCATCCCATAACAACTGAATTTTTTCACAGTTCCATAAGATATGTAGCAGATCCCATGATACTTTTTCACACCTAAAACAGAGATCAGTCAACCTCAGACCCCTCGACGCTAGTTTAACAGGTGTATAGAAAATATTGTGGGTTACCCAAATCTGTGTAACTCTATATTTGGGGATAACCAGATACTTAGTAGCTTTCCAAATAGAGCTCCAATTAAACTCAAAAGTCAATGCTTTATCCCAATAGGAAATAGAAATTAAATCACTATCTCTATGGGAGTTCAAGAGTATCTTATATACCTTCGAGAGTAAACCAGATCCGTTAACCACCCCTTGTAGGTGGTCCCAATTGAGAAAGCTATCCGTAAACTCCCCCTTTCACCTCGAACTCCCACAATCAATTGCTTAAGCTGTAACCTTTGAAAAAAGGGCAGAGCCTCACATTGTGGTGGCAACGAGACTCTCCCATCCTGCTGCATATCCCTCAAAGCAAGCCCTTCCAGGTAATTAACCCACCTCTGGCCAAGCACCTGGCCTCCGATAGTCAAATTAGGATTCCTCAGTAAGGGCTGATCCATAGAATTGATCTGAAAGTCTCTTTGCTTCGAGATGAGAGCCACCAAGCATCCAGAGACTTCTAATAGGATTCCCTCCTTAACATTACCTTGCACCGCTTTGAGCCTGGCATAAATTAGTGATTCAGGCTAATAATTTATATCCTTTAACCCTTCCTTTCTAACTGTAACCAGGCAGGACAGTATTCTCCTCCTCCAAGTCCCTTGCCCATTGTGCCATCAAACCCAACTGACCAGCTACATAATAGGCCTGGAGGTCAGGCAATTTAATTCCACCTTCATCAAAGGCCTACATATCACTCTATATTTGATCCTAGTGGGTTTATTACCCCATAAGAAACCCAACACCATTTTCCTAATAACCTTAAACCATTTTACTGGGATAGCATAGGAGCCAAGTAAATCGGTACAGCAACCTCGGCAAAATATTCATCTTAATAATACCTAATCGTGCTGCAAAGTTCAGGTAGCCTACTCCACCGTAGGACATCCCCTGATATCTCAGAGATAATTCCCCAAATTAACATCTGCCCCTCTGTCCAATCCGTCAGATCCAAATGCCCAAATACTTCAACTTATCCTTATTCCATTGAATCCCATGGGAGCAAAGTCTGCCCTAAATACATGCGGGTCAGGGCAAAATTTGTGTTTTGGTAAGATTTAGCTTATAATTAGACACTCTCGAATATTGGTCTATAAGCTCCACAACACCAAAAGATGATACTGGTCTTGAAGATGGAGCAAAATGTCATCTGCAAAACAGATATCTTTAGCTCTATATTGTCAATCTCGATTCCCTGGACCCTGACCTCCCTGTTGATCGACCTTAATAGGGGCTCCAAATAAATATTAAACAGAATCGGTGATAGAGGGCACCCTTGCCGGGTACCATTTTTTAACCGAAATTCTCTGGAGAGATAGCCATTGCATAGTATCCTAGCCGTAGGTGCAGTATACAGGTTTTTAATGCCCCTAATCAAACCCTCCAGGAACCCCATTTTCTCCATAGTACTGAACAAAAAGGAGTGGGAAACTCGGTCAAACGCTTTTTCAGCGTCTAGGGAGATCAGGGCCAAGGGAATCCCAGAGTCTGAGGCAAAATTTATAGTATGATGTAATTTCCTCAGTGCATCTAGTGCCCCTCGTCCCGGCATGAAGCCAACCTGATCCTGACTAATTAAATTTGGAGCTACATTTAGTATCCTATTAGCCAGTATCTTTGTAAGTATCTTGATATCTTGATTTATCAAGGATATAGGCCTATAACTTCCCATGACCTCTCTCGGTTTATCAGGTTTGGGTATTAGTGTGACATATGCCTGGTATATGGGAAGATGGTCAATTCCCTCCCGCATAATAATGTGAAAAAATTCCTTTAAAATTGGGAGAATAGACTGAATATGGGTTTGATAAAATTTCACCATTAGACCATCAGGCCCCGGAGATTTCCCTATTGGGAGAGACCGGACCACTTCTATAATCTCAGAGGAGGTTATTGGAGCCTCAATTCTTTTAGCCAAGATGGGATCCAAAGTCGGAAGCTGAATACGATCCAAATACTCCCTTATCTCCCCCTCCCCTGAGGAAGTTCCCTGATAAATTTCTTCAAAAAAAGAGGCAAATGCCTCAGCTATTTCCTGAGGGTCGGTTTTTATCCTCCCCTCATGCGTAATCGAGCTAATAGTCCTGGTCGCTTCCCACTCTTTAATCCTTGCAGCTAGAAGTCACCCTGGGACATCCCCCTGAAGGAGATATTTAGCCTTAATCTTATTTAGCCAAAATTCAGTCTTACCATACAGAATCTCTGATAGGTCCCTTCTTAGACTTTTAAGCTCCCTATCTATTTCCTCTGAAGTCCCTTCTTGCTGTGATAAAGAGCAAATAGCAGCCTCTAGAAATTCCTCTTTCGCCTTTCTAATCACCCTCACTTTGTCGGCTAGCCTCTTAGCAGCCATAGAATATAGAAATTTGCATGTAGGCTAAGCTAACTTTTTATTTGTCAACGTGGGTATTTGTACCCTTATAATTTCCTGCAAAGCCCCCTCAAGTTCTTCCCTTCTCCTCTGATGTTAGAAGCCAGTCCTGAAGCCTCCATCTAAAAGGCCTTATGGGCAGCCTTTTGGTTCCCACTGGATCTGAATCAAGGAGTGATCAGAAAGAATTCTACCCTCAGTCGAGAGGGCTCTGATCCCCTAGTGCCTCCCTATTCACAAAAAAAATCTATCCTTGTATGAACCCCAGCGGCGCTGAATAAAATGTCATCCTAGAGGCCCCATCACCAAACAAAATTGCTGGATCACTCAATCCTGCCACTTCCAAAAACCTAGCCAATGCTGCTTGGGCTCTAGTTCTGAAACCCCTACCGGGAGGCATCCTATCTTTTCTATATCATAGCAAAGATTCCAATCACCCGCTAGAATCAATGAAAGTGATGGGAACCCTACTATATCTTCCTCTAACGAGGCAAAGAATTCAGGGTCTGGAGGAGTTGGCCCGTAAATAGACGCCACCACAACCGCCTGCCCATGTAGATTGCCCTTCACAAAAACTCCCCTACCATCCTTCTGGGTTACCACCTGATTGACCTCAAGGGGACACGACTTATTTATTAAGATTGCAACCCCACCCGATGCTCTCTCTATGCCCACCCCATAAGCCTGGCTTACCCAGCACCTTTTTAAAAACTCCACCTCCTCCGACAATAAATGTGTTTCCTGTAGAGCTGCAATGTGAACTCGTTGCTGCTCCAGGTACCTCAGGATTGTCAATCTTTTATGTCGGCCCCTTAAACCTTTGACATTCCAAGAAATGAGATTAAATAATGCCATCCGACTATTACACTCTAAATATCAAAGCCTGAATGCAGTCTCAGCCACGATCCACTCCCATAATCTCCGGGTTAGGACCTCTCTCTCTCCACCCCCACCCTCCCTCTCCCCCAGTCCCACGACCGACCATAGTTAAATGAGTCGTGAATGAACCATTTTCCCCGTCCCCCCAGAATCCCAACTGAGTTACTAAGCCCGAAATATGGCCCCCGAGCTCCATAACAAACCCCAAGGAGCTAAACAGCATCAGTTGCAACATAAGAATCCCAAAATATTCCCTTAACCTTGAGGGAAAGAGAAACTGACACTTTAAAAACTAACAACCCCATAAACGACAAATCCAAAATCAATCCAGGTTGATTAAACAAACCCTCTTATAGAACGCATCCAGCTGAAGTCCATAGCTCGCCCTCGGGGTTCCCCCCTTAATAATTACCCGGCCCCCAATTACTTTTTGCGTCACTATCCCCCAGTAAATCCAGCTGATCCCACCCTTATGTTAACCAGGCCCTTTAAATTCCATGACACCCCCTTGTATTCATCATAATACCCCTGAGGCAGCCCTGAATCCTCATGTTATCCTCCATCCTCCCCACCCCACCACCCCCCCTTCCCCCTGCCACAGGGGCCCTTCAACCATCAAACCCCAGTCTTTATATATTTGCCTCCTGTTCTGGCACAGTCCAAATTAGTATAGTCAAGCAATATTAATGTTCCAAAGCTTCTGCCACTCGGCTCCCAACAAGTCCTGCCCTCCCACGGAGGGTAACTTCAAGTTGGCCCTTTGAAGTGGTCTGGAAGATCGACACATAGTCCATCCCAAGCATCCTTTGCAGCTACAAATTTCTTTTCCCCCGAGGACAGCCTCATCATGAGTGTAGCCGGATAGATAAGCCGAAATTTTATACCAGCCAGATAAAGCGTCTTCTTAATGTCGCTATACTCTTTTTGTTTCTCCCTGACCCCAAGAACCAGATCTTGAAAGAACCAGATTGAGGCCCCATTCCACTGCAGAGGCCTCTTTTGCTTAGACATCTGGAGAACATACAGCTTTTCCTTATAGTTTAGGAACCTCATAATTATTACTCTCGGTCTGGCCCCAGGTGGCGGGGCCTCTCTCAATGCACGATGTGCCCGCTCTAAATTATATCCTTCCCCAAATGGCGAAGGGCCAAACATTTTTAGAAGCAGCTCTTGCACAAAGGAGACACAGTCTGGGCCTTCCGTTCTCTCGGGAAGCCCCGCCAATATTAAATTGTTTCTGCGATTTCTTGCTTCCTGACCCTCGAGCCTTTCCTCTAATTTTTTCAATTTTTTCCGAAGTAACACCATCTCTTGGTCCACAGTGGTGACTTTACTTTCCTGGGAAGCGATCCTGGCTTCCGCATCATTCATCCTCTTAGCCAAAGAGTGCAGCGCCGGTTTTACTTCAGCAAAGTCGACTACCAGTCCCTGCAACAGGGACTTAATCTCCTAATGTCCTCGGTGAGACTCCCAACCCTCCTTCCACAGGGAGCACTTCACCTTGCTCTAAATCAGCTGGTGAGTGGGGGCTTTAGCCTCTTAGATGCTGAGGCCCACTGTAAGAGGAGAGCTGCTGCGTCGATCTCCGCAAGCGAGAGGTCGGGCTTGGCCTGCTCCCAGAAGCTATTGCGCACTAGTAAAGAATTTCCCCGCCGAAATACCGACCAACAATTACAGCGCTCCAAACACCACTTAGTGTTGCCAACCAGGCTCAAAAACAAAAAAGAGCTCGAAACGCCACCAAAATCGGATAATCAGACTAAAAATAAATGCTTGGGACTCAGAGGAGCGAGAGATGCATCTTACCCGAGCCAGCTCATCACGTGACTCCCTCAACCAGATAGACTTTAAAAAATATATAGAAGGCAAGATCAACTAGATATTGTAATATAAAGTCGAACTGAAAAGACGTGTTGGCTCCTTGATAAATGGGAGACGGAGCTGCCATGTTTGTATGTCTGTTCAGACCGCCCACAAATGGAGAATTATCCATTGAGGTAGCACCTGTGTTTTGATTGGCTTGGCTTGTGCTTGTAGTTATAACTCAGGGGTTATAACGACAAATAATAACTCGGTCGGCACAGAAAAAATTGCTGACCAGCTATTATAAAGCCCTAAAACATGTTTAAATGTTATGTTTAAATGGGGCATGTCTAAAAATTCTCTTTATGATGATGACAAAATGGGGACATGGGGTATTTTTCTAGAAAGTTTAAATGACAGTTCTCTATGAAACTGTTTACCAACATGAATACCACTCTTCCTCCTCATTAAGGCCAACATCCTTGTTTAAAGCTTCCCAGGTAAATATCCATAGATCTCCCTTTTAAGATTCTTTCCCAGTGTCCTCCCCTTCTTTGTTTATTGACTGCCTCTATGCCCTGGAATTTCACCACAGCCACTGGATAAACAGCATTCCTTACTCACAGATGTTGAGGGTCATTAGAAATTGGAGTGAGGAGAATACTTGTGAAATTGAGCTTGAAAAAATGGATCAAAGATTTATCTAGAGGTAATGCACAGCGGGGACCGTAATAGGAAGAGCAATCACAAGAGCCAAACAGGGAAATAAACTACTTAAGGATAGAAATAAAACAGCCAGGAGCACATCAAACAGAATGGTACAGTACTTGCCTTTGCATTATTGGAAAGAAGTAAAGAAATTAAAAAGATAGTAGGCTAAAGTTGCACAAGTTTAGAAGGCATGGCAATTCTAGAATTTAATAATAAACCTATAGTAGCATTCCAAAAGTTAAAGATTCTTAAAGATTGGCTTGTAATGCCGGCCCAGTGCCACAGAAGGCTGAGGCACCATGAATGCCTTACCTCTCACACACTGGTGACCTGGGTTTGGGAATGAGCTCGGGCCATCGAGGGTCAGTTGGGGAGAGGGCTGTGAGATGGACTGAGCAGCTGATTGGCAGCTGTCCTCTCCTGGATCAGGGAGGAAAGTCTTTCAGGCTCTTGGCTGCCACCGAGTGGAGGCTCAGTGGTAGCATCAGGCAAATGGGGGGCTGGTGCTAGGTTGGTTGTGTGGGTGGAACGGGTCACCAGTTCTGGCAAACATGTGTGCCTCCATGCGCATGCATGACTGTGTCACTGGGACACTCACCAACTCCATAAGTGACCACACTCCCACCTACATAATCTGATCCACAAGGACAAAACGTCCACCTCCCAAGTACCTCTCTTTCCGCAACTTCTGAGGCCCTGTTGACCCCGCCATCTTGGAGAAAGTTAAAGCCATTGACTGGTCAAGTCTTTACTCACAACTTGATGTGGCCTCAGCAGTGACTTATTTCATGAATGCCATCCTGGGGATTCAGGACAGCCACTTCCCCCATAAGACGAAGAGGGTGTGAGGAGGATGTACAAGGTGGATCACCAAGGAACTTCTAAAACACATGAAAGAATGTGAAAGCAAGTGGGATGATCATAAATTGTCCTCCTCCCCTTCCCTGTGGAATGAATATAGGTGTCTGAGAAATCAGTGCAAACAGCTGGCGAAATCCCTAAAACGGAACTACTACATTAACCTCCAGAAGGACAGCATAGGGAACTCCAAAAATTTCTGGGCCTCCCTTAACTACTTCACAAACCCTCATAATAACAGACCTGTTATCAAACTTGTCTTCCTCTCTGGCCCTCTGACAGAACCATCTGATGTAGCTCAGTCTTTCAACATAAAATTCATTGACCTGTCGGCTCATCTCACCAAACTAACTGGCAACCCTTCTGCCAACCCAGGAGCCAGTACAAACCAGCAACTATCTCCCACCACCCCTGGCATCCCCTGCCTTCATTTCAAGACAATATTTATGCAAGACACCATCAAGCTCCTAAGGAATCTCCCTAATCGGGGTAGTCCGGGTTCAGATGGCCTCTCACCTATTCTGTTCAAACTCATCTCCCCTGCCATCATCAAGCCTCTCATGTTTATTTTCAACTTGGCTTGGTCTACCTCCTCCATGCCTGATACGTGGAAGTCAGCAAAAATTATCCCTATCTTCAAAAGTAGGGGACCACCACTCATCCGATAATTACTGCCCCATTTCTATCCTACCATACTTAAGCAAACTTCTTGAAAAAATTGTCCACTGCCAACTATCAGAACACATAAATAAATGCAATCTTATGTGTACCCAACAGCATGCCTTTCGCAAATCTCACTGCACCAACTCTGCTCTGGCACTCTTTACTGACCATGTCCTTACTAGCATGGATCGTGGGCATGCTACCGGGGCTGTCTTTGTGGATCTCACGAAGACCCTCAACATGGTAAACTATGCACTCCTCCTCTCCAAGCTACACCTCCTCAGCTGCTCCACAGAGACAACAAATTGGTTTAAGAGCTACCTCTTGGGCCACTTGCAATCAATGTGCATTGGTTCTGCCATCTCTTCAACTCTTCCTGTCTCAACTGCCATCCCCCAGGGTTCCATCCTGGGACCACTGATTTTCTCCATCTTCATTAATTTACTCCCAGCTGACAGCCTAAACTGTAAATCACTTCTGTATGCAGATGACCTTGTCATTTACCACAGCGACAAGTCCCTCACCCAGGTCTCCTCAGTTCTTACCCAGAACTATGGCAGTGCTTTTAGCTTGTTCACAGCAAACCTGCTATTGGTAAATGGGAAAAAGACCAAATCTATGCTATTCACATCCAAACCGCACCTCACTAAATTTCATAGTTCCAACTCCTCCCTCCAAATTCTATCCCCTGATGGTCTGACTCTTGAAGATGTTACCTCATTCAAATATCTGGGGGTGACACTTGATCCATCATCACTAACCTTCTCGAACCACATCAACACTGTGGTTCACTGGGTCAATCAAAAACGTGGGGCTGCTTACTGTCTATGTCACCTGATAACCTCATAGGCTTGAATAGCAATTGCCCAGGGTAACCTCCTTCCTATCTTTGACTACTGGTCCCCATCTGCTCTCGGACATCCTCAGCCTCAGAACCAGGCTCACATTGGCTTACAACTGTGCCTGCTGTTTTACACTCATGGCACCTTCCTCAACTCACCACTGCAACCTCTACAGTTCCCTTGGCTGGCTACCCCTCCAATGCCACTTTGATTTTACCCTTGGTTGTATTGTGGATAGTACCATCAGAAGCAGTGATGTGTCCCCTCCCTTCCTCCTACTCAAGGTCAGAACTCTACCTAGGCATCTCTGCTCCTCTACTGTCCCTCCCCTACATGTACTGAGGGTGTCCACTGGTATGGGAGGAAAAGCACTATCTGTTGCCACCCCTACACTGTGGAACAAGATCCCTGCTCCCCCCATTCCTCTAACACCCATTCAGCTTTCAAATCCATCCCTCTACAAATCTTGGCTTGTGGATAGAGCAAATTGCTCCTGCCTATAAGGGGTAGACCCCCACACACGCAACCCTCTATCCTGCACTAACCTGACTCCTCTGGGAGTTTCATAGCTGCTCTCCCCAAGCCTGTTTCTGGCTCCTGTTCTCTCCCTCTCTCTTCTCTCTATCTAGATGTGACTTTCAAAGGTGGGGTGAATCAGAGGGGATTAGTAAGGTTTGTTAGCACCCTGTTATTGCCTCATCCATTGTTCCATGATTTCCACCATTTGTTCCTGTATTTATTATTCCCTGTATGTAAAAATGTTCTTGACCTCTGTTTAACCTGTAACATCCTTGTGCCTTGTGATTTAAATTGTTGCTTAACTATGCCATCTTTTATGGCCCGGGTCATGCCTGAAAATGGTCCCTTGGACAAGTGCACCTACCCTCTATTCAAAGACATAAATAAATAAAAAATTGAGGCCCTGGGGAGATAAGAGTCAGGAGAAAATCAGGGAAAAAGCATGTTCCCCCATTGCTGTGGGTGATGGCCCTCAGGATTCTTGGCTACTCCACTGCATAGATCCCGGCTGGCTTGATGACCGAAGGAGCAGCAGATGGGACTGAGGGTTCCAAAATGGGCCTGAAGGCAGACATAGGTGGCAACAGGGGACAAAAAGCTCAATAAAAAAGAGATAGGCTTGTAGACATGGACCATTTTCATGATAAATATGGACGTGATTCTCCAGGAGAGAGGAGGGCTGAAGCAGACTTAGTTTGGCTCAGGTAGATATACCTTTCTGTTGCTGCTAAGTTTCTGGATGGGCAGGAGTGAAGGATTTAGTTGCTGGTAAGCTTGTAACTGTTTGTACTTGTTCAAGTCTGTTACCTTAAGTGCAAGTTTCATATTTCAATGGATTCTGGGGTATTTTTTTATCACTGGGGCTTGTCCTCTGCAAACGTAGGGTAAAGGGGTCCCTGGCTGATTGTTTCTGGACACAGCCAGGTGATAAGCATTAGGATAGTGGCCAAAGGGAAAAGAAGAAAGAAACCACTATGGTTCTCTAAAGAGGTAGGAGACAAAGTAAGGGCAAAAAGAGCAAATTTCAGTAAGTATAAGGGGACCCAAAGGGAGGATGACAGGGAGGTGTGCCTTGAATGTTTAAGAAAGGCAGGGAAGGCTGTTAGGAAAGCCAAGGCACAGAAAGGAGGGTTTAGCATGGACTGTAAAAAAAGGGGACAAGATATTCTATAAGTACATCAGGAATAGAAGAAAAACCGGGGGGGGGGGGGATTGTGAGGATCAAAGGGGAGGAGGAAGAGTGCAAGGAGGGGGATCTAGACAAGGCAGAAATACTGAACAAATACTTCTGTTCAGTATTCACTGAGGAGGGAGAGGGTCAAGGACCACAATTGGGGAGAAGAGGCAATTGGGGTGGAGAAGTGGACACCAGTCCATTCACAGTGGAGAGAGTTCAGGAGGAACTCACAAAGCTGAAGGAGGATAAAGCCATATGGCCAGATTGACATACACCTGAGAATATTAAGTAAGCTGTGGAAAGAACTAGCAGTGCCTCTGGCCACCCTGTTCACAGAGTCACTCAACACAGGTGTAGTTCCAGAGGACAGGATGAGGGTGCATATAGTCCTACTGCACATAAGTGGCAATAGGGTGGAAGCGGGGAACTACAGGCCAGTCAGCCTCACCTCTGTAATGGGGAAGATCATGGAGACACTGCTGAAAGAAAGGATAATGGTACACCTGGAATCCATTGGTGCCCAGGATCTGAGGCTGCACGGATTCAAATTAGGAAGGTCTTGTCAAATGAATCTGATAGACTTTTTTGATTGGGTGACTAGGGAAGTGAATAAGGTAGGGGCTGTAGGCATCACCTAGTACCTAGATTTCAGCAAAGCCCCTGATATCATACCACACAGAGGCTGGTTAACAAGATGAGCAGTCTGGGCATGGGGCATAAGGTGATACATTGGGTTAGAAACTGGCAGATGGACAGAAGGTGGAGGGTGATGGTAAATGGGATCCAGTCCAGGGAAAGAGGGGTGATCAGCAGAGTGCCACAAGGATCAGTACTAGGAGCTTAATATGTATACCCTTGAGGAAAGAAGGGAGAAGGGGGACATGATAGAAACTTTAAAGTACTTCAATGGAATCAACAAAGTCCAAGAGGGTAGCATCTTTCAGAAAAAGAGACGTGCAAGAACAGGGGGACACAATTTGAAGATGGGGGGCTCAGGGGCAATGTGAGGAAGTATTTTTTCACAGAGAGGGTGGTGAACGCATGGAACAGCCTTCCTGAGGAGGTTGTGGGGTCTAAAATTGTGGGAGAATTCAAGAATGCATGGGACAGACATAAGGCAATTCCTGTGGGGGGAAGGAAGAAATAGGCTGTTGGTTAACTAGGATCTGTGCAACTTATCCTGTAGGTAGGGCATGGGCAGACTAGGTGGGCCAAGTGGTCCTTATCTGCCATCAAAGTCTATGTTTCTGTGACCAGTCCTGTTCAATGTCTTCATAAGTGACATTGGAGAGGGGCTGGAAGGAAATATCAGTCTATTTGCAAATGACACCAAGATCTGCAACAGGGTGGATACTCCAGAAGGGGTGCAGAAAATGAAGAGGGACCTGGAGAAGCTTGAAAGATGGTCTGAGGTGTGGCAACTGAGGTTCAATGTGAAAAGTACAAGATAATGCACCTGGATAGAGGGAACCCGGTTCACCCCCGACAGCGACATTTCACCAGCGAGGTCCCCAGAGCGACTTCAGTGCCATACCACTGTGGGAGACCAGCTGGAACCCAGTGCTGTCTGTCAGGTGTCCTGCACCCCCCCAATCAGCTCTGACTGGAGTTGAGAATCCTTAAGTTGGGGGGGTGCAGCCCCCAGTAGAAAAGAAGGAGTTACACTGTGAACTGGCAGCCGATTGCAAAATGCGGTCAACCTACCTGTGTCGCTGACGGGGCATTCAACAAAATTCTTGTCGCGCTCCTGTCATGGATCTGAGGGAACCCTGGGGAGAGCTACAGGATGGGGGGAGGTGCTGACCAGCACCAAAGAGGAGAGGGAGCTAGGGGTTATTATATCTGATGACCTTAAGGTATCAACGCAGTGTGCAAAGGCTGCAGGGAGGGCCAGTAGCATGCTGGGGTGCACAGGCAGAGGTATTACTAGTAGGAGGCAGGAAGTGGTGATGCCATTGTATCAAACACTGGTAAGGCCTCACCTGGAGAACTGTGTGCAGTACTGGAGACCACACATGCATAAGGACATAAACTAGTTGGAGGCTGTCCAGAGAAGGGTAACAAAGATGGTGCATGGTTTGCACCACAAAACATATGAGGAGAGACTAAAAGACCTCAATATGTACTCACTGGAGGAGAGGAGAGAAAGGGATGACATGATAGAAACTTTTAAGTACCTCAAAAGCATAAACAAGATGCAGGTGGAAGATATTTTCCAATTTAGAAAAGATATCAGAATGAGGGGGGCATGATATGAAGTTGGAGGGAGGGAGATTAAGAGGTAACATGAAGAAGTTTTCCTACACAGAGAGGGTGGTGAATGCTTGGAATAGTCTTCCATAAGAGGTGGTAGGGGCAAGCACAGTGGAGGGGTTTAAACATGCCTGGGACAAGCACAGGGGAACCTTGGGTGGGCAGGGAGTGAGGAAAAGCCATCGACCAATTAGGATGAGTGGATGCATACATGTATAGGGCCTACAGGCAGACTGGATGGGCCTAGTGGTCTTTATCTGCTGACAATTTCTATGTTTCTATATCTCTAAATCATTCTGCCATTGTGCAGACTAAGATAATCCAAGGCATGGGAGACAAACTATATGATGAGAGGTTAAGGGAGCTTAATATGTGTTCCTTGAAAGACAGAAGGGAAAGGGGATATAGTAGAAACCTTCAAGTATCTAAAGGGTATAAACATGATTGGAGTGGAGGGCATTTTCAATGTAAAAGGGAAGGGGCCACTTGTGGCCCCAGTCTGAAACTTGTGTGGTGGTGGGGAGAGGGTAGATTTAAAAAAAGAAATGAGGAGGCACTTTTTCACAGAAAGGGTGGTGTCAAAGTGGAATGAATTGCCTGAGGAGGTGGTATCCTTGGAAAGAGTGGGGAGTTTTAAGGGAGGATGGGATAGGGTAAAAATGAGAGTGGCAATGGGAGGGAGGGAGGAGTGGGAATGGGGAAATGGGGAGGATAGCTCTTGGAGGCAAGAGGAGGTTGGGGCAGCTCCAGTAAAATAGACTGAGCTGCACAATCAAGCAGACTTGATAGACCACTAAGACTGTCTTCTACTGGCAATTTTCATATGTTCATAACATAGAAACATAGAATTTGACGGCAGATAATGACCACTTGGCCCACCTAGTCTGCCCATTTCCCTACCTGATGTATAAGCTGCAGATTCTAGTTAATGAACAGCTTACTTCTTCCTATCACCTACTGGAATTGCCTTTTGCCTGTCCCATGCATTCTTGAATTCTCCCACTGTTTCTGACTCCACAACCTCCTCAGGAAGGCTGTTCCATGCATCCACAACCCTCTCTGTGAAAAAATACTTTCTAACATTACCTCTGAGCTGTCCTCCCTCTATCTTCACATTGTGCCCACTTGTTCTTGCACATCTCTTCTTCTGAAAGATACTACCCTCTTGTACTTTGTTAATTCCCTTGAGATACTTGAAAGTTTCTATTATGTCCCCCTTCCCCCTCCTTTCCTCAAGGGTATACATACTAAACTGCTTTAGTCTCTCCTCATATGTCTTCTGGTGCAGACCCTGTACCATTTAGGTTTCCCTCCTTTAAACAGCCTCCACTCTGTCTATGTCTTTGCAGAGATAGGGTCTCCAGAATTGCACGCAGTACTCCAGATGGGGTCTCACTAACTGTCTGTACAGAGGTATAACAACTGTTTGTTTTCTACTGTCGATGCCTCTCCCTATGCATCCCAGTATCCCCCCAGTCCTTCTTACTGCCTTCTCACATTGTTTGCCCACCATTAGGTCGTCTAATATAATTACTCCTCGGTCTCTTTTGATTTTTGTTGTTGTTATTAACTCACCCCCATTGTGTACTCTTCCCCAGGGTTTTTGTTTCCCAGATGCATTACCTTGCACTTCTTTGCATTGAATCTGAGCTGCCACATATTTGACCTTTCCTCCAACCTTGCCAAGTCCCTTTTCATTCTTTCCACCCCACCTTGTGTATCAATCCTGTTGCAGACCTTTGTGTCATCTGCAAAGAGACATACCTTTCCTTCCAGGTGCTCTCCAATGTCACTTATAAAGACATTAAAGAGGACCAGTCCCAGTACTGAACCCTGCGGTACTCTGCTAGTTGCCCTCCTTTCTTCACTGTGCACTCCGTTTACTATTACCCTTTGCATCCTGTTGTCCAGCCAGTTTTTTATCCAGGCTACCACCTTGGGACTCATTCCAAGGCTGGCTAACTTGTATATTACTCTTTTGTGTGAGACTGTGTCAAATGCCTTGCTAAAATCTAGGTAGGCCATATCCACAGCCACTCCCTGGTCTACTACTTTGGTCACCCCATCAAAAAAATCTATTAGGTTCATCTGACGTGACCTTCCTGCTGTGAACCCATGCTGCCTTGGGTCCTGTGCCCTACTGGCCTCTAGGTACCCAACAATTCTTTCCTTCAGAAGTGATTCCATCATTTTCCCTACCACTGAAGTCAAACTAACTGGTCTGTAGTTTCCTGCCTCTGCCCTGCTCCCACTTTTGTAAAGTGGAATCACATTTGCCCTCCTCCAGTCCTCAGGTACCATCCCATCCTCCCATGATTTGTTAAAGAGAGTAGTCAGTGGTGTTATTAGTTCTACCCTTAGTTCTTTTAGAATTCTTGAATGAGTCCCATCAGGCCCCATTGCTTTCTCCACCCTCAGTTTCAAGAGTTCTTTCAAAACCCTTTCTTCTGTGAATGGACGGGTATCGACCCCCCTATTCAGAGTTTCTCTCTTGTATGGTTTAGGTACCTCCCCCTCCTTTTCCGTTGTGAATACTGAGCAGAAATATTTGTTCAGTATCCCTGCTTTTCACTGTCACCCTCTGACCACATTCCCTCCCCTTTATTAAATCTCTGTATATCTCCCTTGGTCTTTCGTTGCTCCCCAATGTACCTATAAAAGGTTTTATCCCCCTTCTTAACAGAGTTGGCTATCTTTTCCTCAGTTTGTGCCTTTGCTAATCTGACTGCCTTCCCTGCCTCCTTCTGCTTTAACTGATAAAGTTCTCTGTCCTGCTCCTTCTGTGTTTCCTTATATTTCCTGAATGCTATCCTTTTCTCCTTAACCGTCCCTGCCACCTCTTTTGAGAACCATAGTGTTTTTTCCTTCATTTTGTTTAGTGGATTTGCTTCACACAAAGGCTTGTTGCCTCTGCTATGGCTGTTTTGATTATTTCCCCCTTGTTCTTCCATCCCTCCTTCCTGCCTGTTTGGTAGTGCTTTTCTGAGGCACGCTCTCATTTTCCCAAAGTAAGCCTTGCTAAAGTCCAATACTCTTGTTTTTGTATGGCTTGACTCTATGACTGTGTTTATTGTGAACCACACTGTTTGGTGGTCACTTGTTCCTAGATGGCTACCCACTTCTAAATCTGAGATCCTTTCTCGTTCCCCATTTGAGAGTACCAGGTATAAGATTGCTCCCTACTGAGTGGGTTACAACACTAGCTGTCTGAGGCATACCCCCTGTAGGGCATCAAGAATGACCCTGCAGCCAAGGTACTCCAGTTAACATCTGGCATATTCAGGTACCCCATCAGCAATAGCTCCCCTTTTTCTGCCATTTTGAGGCTGCCTTCTACCATTTCCTTGTCCATTTCCTCCCCCTGAGATGGGGGTCTGTACACAACCCCCCTGCGGATGTGGTGTCATTTCCTGTTTCCAGGGTGACCCATAGTGACTCATCAACTTGCTGTTTATTCTTTAGTTCTGTTGCTTTAATCCCTTCCCTTGTATAGAGAGCTCCTCCTCCTCCTCTTTTACCCACCCTGTCCCTCCTATAGACTGTGTATCCTGGTATGTTGACAACCCAGTCATGGTCAGGGCCACTGGAAAGTTGCACCGGCAATTTATTTGCAGAATCCGAAATTTTCACCATTCTCCTCAAAAACTGCCATGTTCTGCAATTTCTTGCAATTTTTGAGTTTTTATATTGAACTGTGTAAAAAGTATTAATGTTTTTAATAAAATACTCTCAAATATATTGACAATTTTGCATACAGACTTGGGTTTGGGTGAAACAATGCAGTGCAAGGTAGGGCAAGGGTTTTATGTGACACTGATTTCTTTTGAATACTTGTCTTGTTTAGTTTCAAAATCCACTGGCTAAGCATAAATACTCTTAAACACTTAACATTGGTTTTGTTTTGAATCAGACTATCAGAAAACTTTTTGTTGCCATAGAGACTGTAACATAAGATGGGAGATAAGGTGCAAATTATCCCATTCACTTAAATGGGCTGCTAATTGTGAAGCTTTTTTGTAAGTGGTAGGGTGAGTTTTTCCTTGTGAGCATATTTTCATTCAGACTAGTTTTGATTCAAACAGCTGAAGATTTTTGGATGGCCCTGCCAATTTTAAACTTGAATAAGCTAGTTGCTAACAATGATCTCTATCTTATCAACTACCCCCTAGATGCTCACAATCAAAGACTACAATAAAAACCTGACTAAAGTCTAAAAACAGTCTTATAAAACACAATATGTGTCTGAACATTTATCTTTAACTAAGTAAAGTCATTGCAGCCAGAGTAAAACAAAGGTAAATTACAGGGTACCCTGACTACTGTATGATGCAGTAAAAAATATATTGGTATTTTTTTACATTTTTTGGTAACTGCGTAAGGCCCACTAGGCACAAGGGCCTGTTTTCAGGCACAACCCAGGAGCACTGAGGAGGTTAAGTGACTTGCTCAGAATCACACAGTATGCAATTGGAGGTTGTGGGAATCAAACCCAGGTCTGCTAGATGGAGTCAGCTCATTCACAGTTTGTTACTTTAGCCACTAGATTATACTGCCAGCCCCAATAATCCCCAGATTTAATGTTTAAATATGTGATGTCAAAAATAGTGTACAGTACCTACAGTACAAATTATGGCTATTAAATACTTTAACAACATTTTACTAAAACTCAATCATTCACCACTCTATCTGCTTATTTTTTCTTGTACCAAAGCGGGTGAATAGCTGGCAGAGCACTATAAACAGCTGTTGATTATTCTTCATTATTCTATAGCCAGAAAAAAAAAATTATTCTGGCTTTATTTAATATTGATTTGCTGTGGCTCACTTTATAGAATTTATTTAGCACTGTATGAGGTAGGTGCTTTTAAATTTTCAAAGACAGACAATGCTTATGATAGCTTATCAGTTTAGTATTCTTTTTAGGAACAAAACCTTTTCTTTATGTTTTAAACATATTCAGGTGTCAGTGTATTCATTTAGCAATTTATACTGACTAATATATGCTGCAGAAAACATTAAAAGATTTATTATGAAGCACTCCGGGTCTATAGTAGAACTCCCGCAATTTCCCACAATTTTTGCAAAATGCTTTGCAATTTTTGGTGACCTTTTCTGCAATTTTCCAGTGGCCCTGATCATGGTTCTCTGTGTATCATGTTTCAGTGACTGCCACAGTCTCCAGGCATCCCTCTTCCATCAAGGCCACTAGTTCAGGGAGCTTGTTGCAGAGACTGCAGGCACTGGTATTCATCACTTTCCATTTATTTTTTATGGCCTTACCCCTTTTAGCCCCATCCCTGTCCTTACTGCCTTTTTCTGCATTTATACCTGTCCTGCTCCCTACTGACTTCTCTACCTTGGTGTTTACCTCTCTAACTACTATGTTTTGTTGGGGGGATGCTGGGATTTCCCTGCTCCTATTCAGTGCCTCCCCCTTGACTAGTTTAAATACTTGCCAATGAAGCATTTAAACCTGTGACCTAGGATCCTGGTTCCCCCCCGGACAGATGCAGACCATCACGCCAGTATAAATCTGCATCCCTCAAGGTGGCTCCCCAGTCCCCAATGGAGCAAAAACCCTGAGCTCCACACCAGTTTTTCAACCATTCATCGAATCCCATGGTGCAGAATACCCTAGCATTATCCTTGCCATAGACAGGCAGCACCTCTGAGAAGGTTACCATACATGCTACTTGTCTATTGCCCCTCCCCAACTCCACAAACTCCTCTTGCACTGCTCTGATCCCATTCACAGCCAGGTCATTTGTCCCTAGGTGGACAATGACATCCAGCTCCCTCCATCGTGCAGCTGCTCCCGCGATCCTGAGGATTCTCTTCCTATCCCTTCCTGTTCCTCTGAGCTGTGGCACCAGGCAGGCACCTTACATCCCTATCCCCTTCCTCCCCCACTTCTACCCCATAATGATCGAGTCCCCCACCTGGAGTTGTTTCCTTCCCCTGTGAGGTCTTGTGCCACCCTTCTGTGGGTCTCCTTTGTGGAGGTCCTAGCATCCTCCTTGGTCTTCACTGTAGATGCCTCCATAGAGGAACCACTCTTTGCCAGAACAGCATATGAATTATGGTGAGGTACAACTGGAGGGCTGCACCTCTGTTCCACCACTCTCTCCCTCCCTGAGCCCACCTTGGTCCAACTGCTCCTCTTTATTGGCAACCTCTGAGGTAACAGTGGTGGCCCTGGTGGTCCCTGGGTGGGGAAGAGGTTTCACAAATCCTAGCCAGGTCAGCCTGGTGACGGGCAACCTTCTCCCTCAAACCAGAGAGGTGCCTGCAAACAGGGCAGCATCATAGCCTCCAGAATGTCTCCCAGAACACTGCTGCCCCACAGTCATTGCACTGCACCACTCCCATCTTGACTTATTTTGTGTCCCCTCTCCTGTTGCTTTGTATGCTTACTGTCTCCTCCCTCTATGTATTTTTACACTTACTTTCCTACTGCCTATGTGCCCTTACAACTCTCACCCTTCCTCTTCCAGGACAGGTACTTCCTGCAGTCTTCATTAGTCTTCTTCTTCCATGCATTGATTCAGACCTCCAGCAGCGAGAAAGAGTTATTTTTTAGGTTCCTTCCAAGGCGGATGAAACTAATGTGTCTCAGTGATCCTTCCCTTCTTACTGCCAAACAGGAAGATCCTGTTGTCAGTCAATCCAGTGGCTATAAAACTAGAACTGGCTTTGGGTGGGAAGGAGGTCTATTAGTAAAAAAAATCTGTAGATCTAGACTGCTGCCTCTTGCTCTGAAGCCAAAGTTCTCCTCTGTTAAAAACAGCAGGAATCTGTAATTGGAGCCACCTGCTTTTGTACTCCTAAGCTGCTAAGCCACACCCCCAATTAGATTCACCCTCTGCACTGACTCAGTAAATTAAGCTGATACAGCCCCCTTCCTCAGAGAAACACACAGTGACTTTCTTCTTCCTTTTTTTTACTTAAATGATACCCCCTTCTTCTAATAAAGTATCTGTTTGCTTAATCCAAACAGGTATTGACTCCTGCTGAGGTAGAAGTGATTTATCTGTAAAAAAAAATCTGTAGATCTAGACTGCTGCTTTTTGCTCTGAAACCAAAGTTCTCCTCTGTTAAAAACAGCATGTGCTTATGGAAAAGTACCCAGCAAACAACTTCTGCTAGGACCACTTAAATCAGGCAGGTACCACATCAAAGATGTTACCACTGCAACAATACAGGGAAGAAGGAGTCCATAGAACTCTCTAGAACATCTCCAAAATTGTATATCAGGAATCATATTACTCGTAATAGGGACCATGTAATATACTTACTAAATGACTCTTCAGCAAAATCTATGTGGATAAAACCACAAGACCCTTAAAAATCAGAATAGGGGAACACAAAAGCAGTATTAGGTACAGGGATGAATATTCTCTTGTAGCAATTAATTTTAATATGCAGGGACACAATGTAGCATTGTGAAAATTCTGGGGCATAGAGGCAGTCAATAAACCAAGGAGGAGAGGAGACTTTGGAAAGAATTTTAAATGAAAGGGAAATGTTCTTGCTATATACCTTGGAAGCTTTAAACAAGGATATAGGCCTTAATGAGGAGGAAGAGTGGCATTCATGTTTGTAAACAGCTTTATACAGAGAACTGTCATTTGAACTTTCCAGAAAAGTCTTTGTTTTTTACTCACATCATAAGGAGCATTTTTAGACATGCTCCATTCAAATATACTGACCTGTGTCATAGCCTGCTCTAGTGACATAAGGTTTTGAAATGTAAAACCACTTCCAAACTGTGAGATGTGGAGGTCTGGAAAGTCAATTCCACTCTGTAAACTGTCTCAGCTGGCAAGTCAATGCTCCTCACCATGCCCAAGACATCCTTGAGGGGTGTCATCTGCCATTTTTGAGGACATTCATTTTGAATTAAGCAAACATATGTAAGGATTAAGCCATGAGAAAGCATGGGTCTACTGTGGTATTAATCCATGGCTGGGGGGGGTTGGACCACGTGGCCGAAGGCCGAGTGGGTCCAACCAACCAACCATGGATTAATTCCACTGTAGACCCATCCTTTCGAGTGGCTTAATCCGCTTGTAACATGGCAATGAGAGTATGACTAATAGTCTTTCAATAAATGAGTACAATCACACTGATTTACTTTCAGAATACTATAAATTGAGCTGTTAAACATGATGTCCATATACTTGAAAACAATTGAAACCCACCTATTGGAAATATCGTGGCTGCTATTTCACTTTTGTTAAAATAACTTTCATTACAAGCTTTAAGCTTTCTAACATCAAAACATATTTTACAACTTTTCAAAAACTTGCAATTCACTTTCTATTCTAGGTGCTTTGATTTTCCTCTCTATGTATTAGAAGATATGGGCTGCACTGCATGATGGGAGTGTGCTATGGTACATTTTAGTTTTCTTCCTCCAGTTCCTTTGCAGACCAATAGGTGGCTGTCACACAATCCTAGTAGCATAAGCACCTTTTCTCCAAATGTACTGAACTAAGCCAATCTGAAAAACACTTTATTGAACAACTACTATTTTGCGGAATATTATTTTCACTTTTTTTCCCTCTAAGCTACCTAACTCAGCAGGACATAGAACAACATAACGTTTACTGCTTTCACCTTTCAAATACTTGTTTTGACTACTATTGTTAGTCTGTTTCTTTGATTTCTTTTTGTTTCTCTCAATTTATTTTTCTTTTCACCCACAGAAGTATCCTCTCTCTTTAATTTTGCTTTGTTTATCTCAGTGTCTGTTACTTTTCCTTTCGGTTCTACAAGCTGCATGCTCATCTTTACCACTGTGTATTCACCAACACAAGGCTAGGCCAGATAATGTTATTCAGTCATCCACAAAGCATTGCACCCACAGTTGCTTAGAAAGCAGTAGATCAGAAGGGATGGTAACAGTATGTGACTGTTCACTTCTACAGAAATATTGCTGCAGCATAATTAACAGTATATGTGGAGTTTAAATGTACAATCTTTAGTAACTCATGAACTTCTGTTGTAGTTACAACATAGAACAATCTTGAAAAAGTCAAAAACCCTGTGCCAGGAAAATTCTTAGTAAATACAAGTTGGGACAACTACACGCTGCAAGCTATTTGCATATTGCTTTCACTTGTATATTGCTTCTTACCTGTAGTGGATTGCCAAGGTATTACAATACTAACCATGATCTACTATGGTATTAGACCATGGTTTCTGCTGTATCACATGGTGTGTTTGCACCTATCTGAGTGCTTCATTTCATTTTTCTTTTTTATGCCATGTTACAAATGCTGTTAAAACATAGTGCTGGAATGAGGGTGGAAAGTGAATCCTCAGCAACTTGTGAATGCGAATACCCTGAGCGGTAAACAATGGAAGGTATAACACACCATTGCTTAGCAGCAGAATGCTGAGCAAGAAGTGGTGTGGACAGAAGTCGTGACATCATATGACAGTCTGTCCGCTGCTTAGCATAACTCCACCTTCACCAGCACTACTATAAAAACCCTGCAGATTGGAGGGTCAGTGCTTTAGTACCAGCCATGATGAATGCACCGGGCATGCTGTCTGAAGTGAATAAAACTGTTTCCTTTTAAGGAAACATTTCAGTTTTTAACAAATGAAGAATTTAATGCAAATTAGCACTATAAAAGTAAAATCAATATCTAATTTCAACCCTTTGAATATAGCCATTGAACAACAGGGACTAATGAGTAAGTATACCTTAGCTGAAGGAATGAAAGCACTCTACATGTAAAATCTTATGTAATGAAATAAATGGGATAGCCATATACTAAAACGCAAATACAAAATTTCTCTTTAGCATCTGCAATGTAGGCATGAAGTCACGGAAAATACTATGTGAGTATCACTTAGGTGGGGGCATGAAAGCACTTAGCTTTTGTACACAATTGTGATATTTTTGAGAACATTTGGATAAAAATGACAAGCAGATATGTTATTTTTTTTCTTAGCTACAGTGCAGAGCAAAAACAGTCCAAAAATGAACTTACAGTAAATGAATTTTAGGTGGAAGTAAGATATGCATTCTATCCATAAAGAACTTCATTATATAAAATGTACAGGGATTAAATTCAGGATGTTTTGGGGAATTTTGCTCACAAAATGTAATATGCATGTTAGTGGTACATGATTGATATACAAGGTCAAAGAGCTGTAACCAGCGTTTTCTGCTCAAAGTTCATGCATTTGTTGATGCCAATATTGTAACTGTCTGCAATATCTAACATATTGTTACAATGTGACCTGTGTGATTTCTTTATGGATAATGATAAGATATACAGGACTCTGACAGGAGAGTTCACTTCAGAGACAGGAAAGAAAGTAAGTAACATTTTTTTTCAGTCTGAACTGAGTACATCTATCCTTTAGAGCACCATAGCTTAAAGAGGACATTCCCCAGTCACTCTGACTTTCATGCATTAATTACCCCTTCTTGCATTGATTTTGGAATTGTATTTCATTACTGTCTGCTGCAGTTAGTTTTTGCATTCTGAGCTGCTAAAAACTACGGGGTGTACCAGAGCTTCTATAGCAAGCCTGGTGTTGCTGTGGGCCCAGAGTTATACTGCTAACATCATTGTAGGGCAGAGTCAATTTCACAAAAAAAACAAAAAAAAACATACTAACAAGACATTTAGATTTTGACATAATGCATTGCTAACAGGGTGTCTTGGGGAAGGGGGAACACAGCATGTACACTGAGTACTGGTAGGTTTCCATTGCAACATTGTTGCAATCGCATAGTACTGCACAGTGTGTCGGTCCTCTATCCTACAGTGGTGTTATAAGGAGATAGCAGCCCAGCAACTGAACAGCAAAGGAAAGTGCAGCAGGGCTCAAAAACAAATCCAAATTATGGAAGGCAGAGTAATCCTTGGCCAGAAATAACAAATGCATACAACTTTTCAGGTCTAGTACTGCATATAATGACTATAAGCTGTGACTTTCTGGACCATCAGAGAAGGTCCTCTTTATTATTTTTGAAGAAAATAATATAAATGTTTAAATGCACTCAGCTCTGAGCAGAGTGCTAAAATAGGACAATGTGTACTTAATGCTTTCATTGATTCTTAAAAAAAACAGCAGGTGGGCCACTATTCTCCCTGATGAAGTCCTTCAAACAGGGTGACAAGTTCGGTGCCATAGGGCATGGCTAAAGCTTAAGGAGCAACTCTGCACTTCAGTATGTGCTTTCATAAAAAAGATGTTTCAGCTGTTACAATTTATTAGAGAATACATTTTTTTCATTTTCAATGTTCCTTCAAGATTCACAGCTCATCTTGGTAGCCCATCTAAAAAGTCTGTATAGAAAACATTTGAAAACATTTTCCTCTCACCTGTAAACCTCACAGTGCCTTTGTTTATTACATCATAGTGCTCACTATAGCAGCAAACTGTGATGTCACAAAAAGCATTTGTGTGGTTAGTAGGAGAGAGTCAGATACATTTTGAAAGACTCGGTGAAATGATTGCTGATATATCTACAATATTTAGTAGACCAACAGCAGGAGAAAGTAAAGAAAATAAATATCTAGAAAACAATAAAGTAAAAACATATTTATGTAAATATAGTGTGTTTAAGCTGTTTATTATAATAGGGAGTTGCTATTTAATAAAAAAAAGTCATTAAAATTGAAAAAACATTTTTAAACAGACATTTTGAAGTTGTCTGATTCTTTGTTTGATTGACCAGTGAGATGCCTACATCTGCCCCTGAACAAACCTTGAACAACTTGTCTTAACTTTACGAGGGTGCCCATGGAACTCTACACTCTTTGGAATCTCAAAAACTACCCACACGCCATCTACTAATCAAAAGGCACCCTTTTCAAAGAAACCACAAAAACAATGCTAGCCAAACAGAAATACCTCAAAAAAGAAGGCAAAGGAAACTACCCCAACCAGGCTGACCTACAAACAACAGTAGAAATAGAAAGTACCATAGGACTCCATAATCCAGCTGCACTGCTCCACATATTATTCTTTAATACTGGAATCCACTTTGCATTAATGACCTAGAGCAGTATAACCTACAATGGGAAGACATCAAGCTGGCAACAGACAGATATCGAACAAAGTACTCTACCTGTAATATACAGATCATCAGACCAAGACAAGAACAGGAATAGACACCCCAAAACATCAAACAAATCAAGCCAAAATTATATCAAAATGAAATGCAACCTGACAGACACAACAGCAGCCAATGAACAATACAAAAACCCACAGACCACCACAAAGGATGACTCTGAATGCACCCTTCTATCTAGACTCTAACATCAATCACAAGCTTGACCCTCTGGTTCTGCAAAACAAGATAGGAGAGAACATGCAGAATGTACCAAAAGCAATAAATCAAAATGCTGGACTTACTGAGGACAAAATAATCAATAACCACAGAACTAAGAAAAGCTCAGTACAAACCAGGGTCAGCTACAGCATACCACCAATAGAAACTGCACAAATCTCAGGCCACAGCAACTTATAATCCATCAACAACTACCCGTCAATATTAGAAGAAAAGCAAAAGTACAAATCAGCTCTACTCAGCCAATGAACAAATCCAGCTACTGACATCAAACCAAACTTTACAGACCACCCCTCCACCACAACAAACAGCAAATGCAGAAATCACAGGCAGTGCCACAGGACCAACACCATCTTGGGATGAATTCTGGAATGCAAAACCCCCCACAAAATAACTGTCATAATGGAAGCAGACCAAGAAATGGCAAACAGTCAGTAAAGCTGCTTCGAGGAAGGCAAATCCCCAGCCATGACAGACGCCAAGATGGAGACCCCCCCCCCACCAGTTACTAAGCGCAGATCCCCCTCCCAATAGAGGCTGCAGGCATCTCCCACATAGAAACACAGAATCTGATGGGAGATGAGGACAGCTTGACACTCGGCTCTAAGAACAAACACTTGAGACCTCTGCAGTAATAATGGCAGCTAACCATTGGTATGCTCAGATTACAACATTACATATAGTACATCGAGCTACCAGATAGCCACCACT
This sequence comes from Neoceratodus forsteri, assembly GCA_016271365.2. Classification (NCBI taxonomy): domain Eukaryota; kingdom Metazoa; phylum Chordata; order Ceratodontiformes; family Ceratodontidae; genus Neoceratodus; species Neoceratodus forsteri. Next base: position 1,139,885,312 of record CM057455.1, on the reverse strand, counting down.
GCAGCTTCCACCACAGACACTGCTGCTCCTGGTACTGCTGCTCTCACTTCAAGATGAACTGCTAATAACGCCATCTCTGCTGCTGCAAGATGCCACATTTGTGCTTCCTATATGGTGCAATGTACAATTATAGGCATGCTCACCAGCGCATCACCAACTCAGCCAGGCCCACCAACTCAGCCACAAATACAAAGGACTGAAACAGGGGTTAATGTCAGGGGAGACACAAGGGGAAGGGATGGGATCAGAACAAATTGGGGTAAAACCATCAAAACATGGAAGACCATGTGTTCAAATGCCTGCAACCTGGATAACAAGATCCCAGACCTAGTGGCATTGATGGCAGAGGGAGACCTAGATATTGTGTCATTCACTGAAAACACGGTGTACAGAAAGCCATGACTGGGACGTTAATATACCTGGGTACACAGTCTACAGGAAAGATAAGGAGTCAAAAAGAGGAGGGGTAGTGATCTACATCATAGAAGGGATCAAGGCAAGTGAGATAAAGGAAAATCAGGAAGGGGAGGAGAGGAGGCTCTGTGGCTCACACTGGAGTAAAGAAATGGCACCACTGTCTGCACAGGGGTTATCTACAGACCCCCCATACAAGAAAAGGAAACAGAGTAATGCTAGATAACATCCTTAAAATGGCAGAGAAAGGAGAAGTGTTGTTGGTAGGAGACCTAAATATGCCTGGTGTTAACTGGAGCACCTATGCTCAACCACATCCAGGTGCAAAGTCATTTTGGATGCCCTGCAAAGGACAGGCCTTATGCAAGTTGTGGGGGAACCCACCCATGAAGGGGTGACATTGGACCGGGTCCTCACAAATGGAGGCAGAATAATGGATGTATTGGTGGGCAATCATCTGGGTCCAGTGACCACCATACAATATGGTTCAGGGTAAAGACAGTAGAAGAATCAAGCCACACTAAAGTCAGAGTCCTTGACTTCAGGAGGGCGACTTTACTAAAATGTGTGAATGCCTCAAGAAAACACTAGCACAGGGTGAGGAAGGGGGAGTAGAGGTACAGTGGGAGTCCCTCAAGAGAGCCATAACAGAGGCAACAAGCCTTTGTGTGAAGCTAGTGAAAAAGCCAGAAGAAAAAGAAAACCATTATGGTTTTCAAAATAAATGTCAGGGAAGGTTAGAGAGAAAAAAAATGGCATTTGGGAAATACAAGGAAATGCAAAGGAAGGAACACAAGGAACTGTATCAGGCAAAGCAGAGGGAGGTGGGTAAAACAGTCAGAAGTGCAAAGGCAAAAAGGCAAAGACAAAAACAGAGGAAAGGATAGCCCAGACAGTGAAGGAGGGGGACAAAACCTTCTTCAGGTACATAAGGAAAAGAAGAAAGGCCAAGGGAGGGATAGTGAGGCTTAGTAAGGGGGGGGGGAGTGGGCAAAGGTGGACCTGGAGAAGACTGAGATACTGAACGAATACTTTTGGTCAGTGTTCATAAAAGAAAGGGAGGGGGAATGGACCGATATTAGCAAGTAGACACACACAGGAAAGAGGGGTGGACGCCAGCCCGTTCACAGAAAAGAAAGTCCTAAAGGAACTCTTGAAACTGAAGATGGATAAAGCAATGGGGCTGGATGGGATACATCCCAGAATACTGAAAGAGCTCAGAGATGTGATACTGTCACCACTGACAGCCCAATTCAATAAATCATTGAAGGAGAGATTAGTACCAAAGGACTGGAGGAAGACAAATGAGATACCCCTTCACAAGAGTGGGATCAAGGTAGAAGCAGGTAACTACAGACTGGTCACTTTGGCCTCAGTGGTGGTAAATATGATAGAATCACTGTTAAAAGAAAGGATTGTAGAATATCTAGAAGCCAGCGGGGCACAGGACCCAAGGTAACATAGATTCAGAACAGGAAGATCATGCCCAACAAATCTGATAGATTTCTTTGACTGGGTGACAAGGGTAGTAGATCAGGGAGCGGCAGTGGACATGGCCTATCTAGATTTTAGCAAAGCATTTGACACAGCCCTGCACAAGAGGTTAATAAACAAGTTGGGCAATCTGGGAGGGGGTCCCAAGGTGGTAAACTGGGTCAGAAATTGGCTTAGCAACAGGACTCAGAGGGTGGTGGTAAACGAAGTTCAATCTGAAGAAAGGGGGATAACTGGTGGGGTGCCACAGGGTACAGTGCTGGGGCCAGTCCTCTTCAATGTCTTTATAGGTGACATAGAAACATAGAAACATAGAATTTGATGGCAGATAAGGACCGCTTGGCCCACCCAGTCTGCCCATTTCCCTACCTAATGAATAAGTTGCAGATCCTAGTTAACCAGCAGCCTACTTCTTCCTGCCCCCACCCCCTAGAATTGCCTTATGACTGTCCCATGCATGCTTGAATTCCACCACTGTTTTTGACTCCACAACCTCCTCCGGAAGGCCATTCCATGCATCCACAACCCTCTCTGTGAAAAAATACTTCCTTAAATTACCTCTGAGCCGCCCCCCCATCTTCAAATTGTGCCCTCTTGTTCTTGCACACCTCTTTTTTTGAAAGATGCTACCCTCTTGGACTTTGTTGATTCCCTTGAGGTACTTGAAAGTTTCTATCATGTCCCCCCTCTCCCTCCTTTCCTCAAGGCTATGCATATTAAGCTCCTTAAGTCTCTCTTCATATGTCTTCTGGTGAAGACAGTGCACCATTTAGTTGCCCTCCTTTGGACAGCTTCCATCCTATGTCTTTGCGGAGATTGGGTCTCCAGAACTGCACGCAGTACTCCAGATGGGGTCTGACCAGCTGTCTGTACAGAGGGATAATAACTTCCTGTTTTCTACTGGTGATGCCTCTCCCTATGCATCACAGTATCCCCCAGCCCTCTTTGCTGCCCTCTCACATTGCTTGCCCACCTTTAGGTCATCTGATATGACTACCCCCAGGTCCCTTTCCATTTTTGTTGTTGTTAGTGTCTCACCCTCCATTGTGTACTCTTCCCCTGGGTTTTTGTTTCCCAGGTGCATTACCTTGCACTTCTTAGCATTGAATCTAAGCTGCCATACATTTGACCATTCCTCTAATCTTGCCAAGTCCCTTATCATCCTTTCCACCCCACCTTGTGCATCAACTCTGTTGCAGATCTTTGTGTCATCTGCAAAGAGACATACTTTTCCTTCCAGTCCCTCTGCAATGTCGCTTATAAAGACATTGAAGAAGACCGGTCCTAATACTGAACCCTGCAGTACCCCACTAGTAACCTCACTTTCTTCAGAGTGGACTCCATTTACTATTACTCTCTGTGTCCTATTCTCCAGCCAATTCTTTACCCAGGCTGTCATATTGGGACCCACTCCCAGGCTGGCTAACTTGTATATTAATCTTTTGTGTGGGACTGTGTCAAATGCCTTGCTAAAGTGTAGGTAGGCCATGTCCACAGCCCTCCTGATCTACTACTTTGGTCACCCAGTCAAAGAAATCTATCAGATTTGTCTGGCATGACCTTCCGCTGTGAATCCATGTTGCCTTGGGTCCTGTGCCCTCTAGCCTCTAGATACTACAATTCTTTCCTTCAGAAGTGATTCCATCATTTTCCCTACCACTGAGGTTAAACTAACAGGTCTGTAGTTTCTGCTTCTGCCTTGCTCCCACTTTTGTGAAGGAATAACATCTGCCCCCTCCAGTCCTCGGGTACCTCCCCATCCTCCCATGATTTGTTGAAGAGGGTAGTCAGTGGTGTCACTAGTTCTACCCTTAGTTCTTTTAGAATTCTGAGATGAATCCCATCAAGCCCCATTGCTTTGTCCACCTTCAATTTTAAGAGTTCTTTCAGAACCCTTTCTTCTGTAAATGGGCTGGTATCAACTTCTGTATCAGAGTGCTTCTACTGTTTGTTTTAGGTACCTCCCCTCTTCCTTTGTAAATACTGAGCAAAAATATTTGTTTAGTATCTCTGCCTTTTCACAGTCAGCCTCTGCCCACCCCTCCCTCCTTTATTAAGCCTCACTATCCCTCCTTGGTCTTCCTTCAGCTCCTGATGTACCTATAAAAGGTTTTATCCCCTTCTTAACTGAGGTTGGCTATCTTTTCTCTCGGTTTGGGCCTTTGCAGTTCTGACTGCCTTCCCAGCTTCCTTTTCCTTTAACTGATACAGTTCTCTGTCCTGCTCCTTCTGTGATTCCTTGTACTTCCTGAATGCTTTCTTTTTCTCTTGAACCTTCACTGCTACTTCCTTTGAGAACCATAGTGGTTTCTTACATCGTTTCGTTTTGTTCATTTGCTTCACACAAAGGCTTGTTACCTCTGTGATCGCAGTTTTTATTATTCCCCATTGTTCTTCCACCCCTCCTTCCTGCCCATTTGCTAGTGCATTCCTTAGGCACTCACCCATTTTGACAAAGTCAGCCTTCCTAAAGTCCAGCACTTTTGCCTTTGTATGGCTTGACTCTATTGCTGTGTTTATTGTGAACCATACTGTTCGATGGTTGCTAGTTCCCTGATGGCTACCCACTTCTACATCTGTGATCCTCTCTTCATCTCCATTTGAGAGAACCAGGTCTAAGATTGCTCTCTCTCGAGTGGGCTCCAATACTAGTTGTCTAAGGCATGCCCCCTGTAGGGCATCTAGAATAACCCCACTCTTCGAAGTGGCTGCTGCAACTGCACTCCAGTTAACATCTGGCATATTCAGATCACCCATCAGCAATATCTCCCCTTTTCTGCCATTCTAAGTATACTTTCTATCATTTCCTTGTCCATTTCCTCCCCCTGAGAGGGGTCTGTATACACCCCCTGTGCGGATTGTGGTGCCATTGCGGTCTCCAAATTTACCCACAATGCTTCTTCTCTCCCTGTTTTCCCTTTTGTTCTGTTGCTTTGATTCCTTCCCTTAAAAGCTACTCCTCCTCTCTTTTACCCTCCCTGTCCCTCCTGTAGATAGTGTATCCTGGTATGTTTACGTACCAGTCATGGTTTATGTGTACCATGTTTCTGAGACTGCACGATATCCAGATGTTCCTCCTCCATCAAGGCCACTAATTCAGGAAGCTTGTTACTCAGACTACGGGCATTGGTACTCATTGCTCTCCATTTCTTGATGGCTTTACCTTCTGTTGCAGCATCCCCCACTGACCTTTCTACCTCTGTCTTTTTCTCATTTAGTACCCTGTTTTGTAGGGAGAGGCTGGGATTTTCCTGCTGCTTATCAGTGTGGATGGACTGAAAGGAAAAGTATGCCTCTTTGTGGATGACACCAAGATCTGCAATAGGGTTGACACACCTTGATCCGTGACACCACAGTGACAACTTTGTTTTGATGCAACACTACAGGGATGGATTTATGTTGACTGCAAGTTGCAGTCAGCATAAATCTGTCAGGAAACTGGAGGAAAAATGTTTTTGCCATTTCTTGGGGAAATCTCTACAAACACACACACACACACACACCTGTTTCTGCTGAATGCAAAGCCCCAAATGCACTCAATCCTTGGTTTTCTAGGGATGTCCTGTGGTGGCCGACACAGAGGATTTTTTTTGTCAATTCTGTTTATTCACCACACTCATGGCAGGGGAAGGTGCCTATCCCCTAATCCACCCTTGTACGCAGGCTCTTAACACACCTACCAAAAAGCCTCTACCTCAGCTGCAGGACGAAGAGGACCATAGCTTACCCTCCATGGAGAGGCTCCCCCAGTGGGCAACTGGGGAGAGACCAATATCACTCTGGAGCCCCCGCCCTGACTTATGTCAGGCTTTGTTTGGTTGGAGGTGTGGCAACCTATCAGGGGTATCATACTGTGCGCGTGTATAGGGCTTTTTTTTCCCTGCTTGGTGCCTAAGGAGTAGGATGTGCAATGAAGCCTGCATGTCAGGACGCATGCTCCCATGCATCCTACATAAGCCTCCACCTCCTTCAAACCCTTTCCAAGGTACTCTGGCTGCAGTGACCACTAGCCACTGCTGTGTACCACTGAAGCACCGGGAAGCACGAGAACCCACCCTGAGAGAGGAGTGCTTGCCGACGGCAGCTCAATCCTACACCTTCCCTCCCAACAGCTGACCCCCAGTGACCTGAGTTCATTTCTGAACCAAGGTTTTCAGCATGACGCAAGATGAACCATCCAGTGCCTTAACCCTCAGCGCCACTAGACAGGTGACACAGAGGATTGACTTGAACATGAGTCAATCACAGAACAGAGACTCTCATTGGTTGGCTCCCTTCAATGCCACAGGATCACGAGTGTTTGTCCTTGTTGGTCATTTGACAGTCCAGGGACTGAGGAGTCTTCATCAGAGATTGGGTGAGTGCCCAAATTGCTGCCCTCAGCCCACCCTGTCAATGTGGGTGGCTGGGGCAGCAGTGTGGAGGATGTTCGAGTCCTGCCACTGCTGGAGGGTGTCTGTTGAGGGAGGCATGTAACATTTACAGCAGGGTCCTCCATGGCATATCTCACACACCCCATGCCCAGCACTCGCACCTTAGTGAATGGTGTAGAGTGTGGTCACGCCCTCTCACATACTCCCAGATTACCTGTGGTGCCTTGCTGCATAGTTGGGCAGAAGATAATGTGCACAAGGGGCTTGTGCCCTTGCTGCAAATGCTGCTGTGGGTTCACTGGACCCCTGCTGGGGGGCATTCCAACTTAAGGTTGCCTATATGCCTCAGATACATAGTTAGTAGGCAATCTGCCCTACAGTGTATAGGGCCCAATATCTTTAAAGGTAATACTAGTGAAAGAAAAGGGGTCATAAAGCACACAGAAAGCCAAATACTGACATTGAATAAACTGCCTTGACAAAGTAACCTGCCTTATTCCCTACCAACCCTCACTAAGAACTGACAATCCCTATGGACTACTAACCTAATATACTGTATGTGCTTACTGTAAATGCATATGTATGTAAATAATGAGTGCAGTTAATAAATTACCTGTTCACTGATCCTGCATGTGAAGAAGCATTGCAAACCTACAAATCAGTGTCCATTCTTATGTATTATATTAAATGGAAAGATGGCAAAGTCTGCCATACTTGGGAAATAATCCCATCTTGGGGCCTAATGAGCCCTTCAGACTCATGGCTTTATGGCTTGTTAGACCCCTTAATGGCATCATTTCCTTGTATGATACACTTTGCCATCATTTATTCTATGTATGTGTGTATATATTACACTGGCGCGGTAGTGCCAGTGTAGTTAGGGTTGAGTGCAAACTTCTATGTTAAAGCCAAATGTTTCAACTTTAATAACTTTGGAACTGTCGCAAGAAATTTGGAATGCATAATGTCTAGGGGTAGGTCTCTTGAGGTGGCAAATTTTGTGTGAATCTGTGGAACGGTTCCAAAGTTATTAAAGTTCAAAATCCCTAAATTTACCAGTTTTTTACTGTTTCTTTGTTCACTCAGAAACGGTTTTAGGTTGTGGTCTGAAATTTCCAGGGCATAAAGCCTTTGCTCACAGATGTGCCTTTTGAAGGTCTGGTGAAAAAATATGAATCTGTTCAAATGTTATTATTTTTTTAAATTTTCCCATAATTTCCTATGTGAAAAACTAGATGTTCCACATGAAAATACTTTTGCTTTTGCAGGAGGTACTGTATTTTTGCATGTAATGTCACATAGAACCTAGTTTGCTTTCATAGAGCTCTCTTGTGTTCACAGGACCTACTGTCATTTTGCATGAAGGGTCACATAGCGCCTGCTGTATTTTCGCACAGCTCTGTTGTGTCCGCCATCTTGTTTTCCTTTTAGCGAGAGACACAAAACAAAGAAAAGATGTAAAAATAAATGTAACAGAAAAAACAAACATCAGCACTTTGCTAAATGGTACCTGTTTAGCTACGTTCTGATGTCTGTTTTTTACAACTGTGGCCAGAAACACATTTTCTGGGCACCTAATATCCCAGGCGCCAAGGTTAGTGAGAGGACCGCTTCTGCCATGTACTCTGCATGAGAACAATTTTTCTTGACTTCTGCTGCCACAGCTGGAACTCATGCTGCCAGCTGCAAGTTCATGTATGAGCTGCTGTTTCCCTGGTGTCTAGTGGCACCCTCCATCTGCCGATCACTGTCCCAATCCCTTTTGTCAAGTGGCACCCCCTCCCTGTCTTTCCCTGTTGTCTAGTTGCAGCCCCACCCTTCGATTCCCATTGTATTTATTTATTTATTTGATTTTTTGGTCCCCATCACCTCCTGTCGCCAACTGGTGATGGGGACATATATGTATTTTTGCAGATTTTCTCCCTAACACCCTCCCCAGGCCTCAGCACCTGGCCGTGCAAGTGTGTGGAGGCATGCTTCACACCCTGTGGTGCCAGCCCAGCCTCTTCCACCTCCTGATACTTTGCCAATGCCTATCCACCTATGCTATCCTTCAGACATCCACCTGGTGGGAGCTGGACTATGGGGGGTATCGACCCATCCTCACCACCTTCTGGAGAGGAGAGCTACCCACTGGCGTGCTCAGTCCTGCTCTGCTGTTCCCCTCATGCTGGCACTTCAATGACCCAAGGTCATTCCCAAACCTGGGTCACTGGTGTAGCATAAGGTAAGGCATCCAGCTCTTCAATCCTCTACTCCACTGGGCCAGCTGTATTTATTTTTTTTTTTATGATTTATTTATATAAACCGACACCAGGATGCCCATTTCCGGTAACAGATGACCCCCCCCCCACAGTTCATTGTGTTTACTTGCTGATATCTGGAGGGCCCAATCCTTGTGTCAGCACTAGAAGCCCCCATGCCCCCAGCAATGTGGGACACTGGGGAGCCCACTCCCAGTGTCCCAAAACTGGTATTTAGTGTTTATCTGAAAAGAAGAAAACTGATGTCTTTTGTTTGTTTCATCTGAAAAAAGCAAATAGTCCCTCATCATCCCCATCATCCCATCCTGACCCTCCCACTGAGCTCCCACCCCCCTTTACCTTATACTTACCTCCCAGAGGTTGTGCGCTGTCATCTTCTGTGGACCGGGACAGGATCACTGTCTTCTATGACTCCTATGACTCCACTGGCACTTCATTTCACTACTTTCCCTCCCTGCTCTACTATAGACCCCTTCTAGGAATCTTACCCTGTCACTCACCTCAGTACCTAGTGCACTCAATGGGTGACTCTAAACTGGCTCTAGTGTTCCCTACATGCACTCATCTCCCCTGCTTCTCCTCATTTCACCTCCACCTAGGTATTGTTCTGCTTGTGTGTTGTTTCCCCTTCTAGGTTTTGTTTGCCATGTCACAGATTAGTATTCACTGCTGGTACCAATTTTTTTGGCTACTCTGTTTTGAAACTGGTAACTGTACATCATGCATTTTCTCTCTGTATCATTGCTTACTTTGTCATGTACTGTTTCCTTGTGATTTTTCTGTATTGCCTGTAACCTTCTACTACTATTTGGCATGTATAACATATCAAATCATTTGTTCTGTGCCATTGTTTGTAGCTCGGATCATGCCTGAAAATGGTCCTTGGATCAGTGCACTTACCCGGTAAAAAAATAAATAAATACATTCTAAGAAGTGAATATTTCATGCTCAAAAATGTGGCATGTGCAAAAATAGGTATAACTTATTTTCACACATACAACATTTTCAAAAATGAAATATGCACTTGTGATCAAGGATGATCGAGTCATTTCATTAGTAAGGAAAAAACACCATGTTATCTATAGTTCCTCTGTGGTACAGATGACAAGGTACAGGAATGGGACACCTAAGGGTCCTGGGTTCAAAACCACTCTTTCTGTAGTTTTTTTCCCCCACCTACAATGAAGGCAAAAAAAAAATGAGGAAAGAGTGGCCCAGCACCCAGGACCCTTGGGTCCACAGTCATGTGCCTTGTCCTCCACACCACAGGTGAAGCACAAAAATGCAGGTGTTCCCTCCCCTACCCATGAATTCTGCCAGTGGTGTGCCTGGTCTCATCACAAGTGGATGCCCTTGTGCAAAAATGTGGTATGTACAAAAATAGGCAATTGGATTTCTTTCTTAACAACCCAGAAAAATACTATGGAAATGGTCTTGACTTAAAATATAATAATAATGGACAAAGGCCAACTGAGGGACTATCAGATAATCTCCTGGTAATATTAGATGGGAGGCTTAACAGTGACATCCAAAGCCAACCCGCCCACTTTTTCACAGGGAGATTATCAACTCTTGAGCCTGCAATATGTTCACTCAAATTTAGAATATTATCTTCATTCATATATAGAAACAAGAACAGAAATTGCAAGTAAAGAGTAGGGAGATTTTCATATAGGAAATGTTATTGAGATTTTACAACCATGAGCTTACATTTTAAGTAAAAGATGGTTGAGATGAGATGGTAAACTTAGCAGCAACCCATCATTCTTGCTCACTTATGAAGAAAAAATAATTGGAGAATTAAAGACAGACATAATTTCTCTCAACTATTCAAGATATGTTTAAGCAAATAATTCTGATTCTCTACAAGTAGTTCAAGACAACAACAAAATCAAACTCCTGTTTTATTGAAAAATGTAAAACAAAGAAGTTATTGAAGCTTATAAGAGCAACTATGAAATATCCACATAGAGTAAATGTCAGAGCTTCAACAGAGTTGAGGAAACAATGTAAGCAATTCTTGGCTGTGCTGAGATTTCACTTTCAGAACAGGTTATGGTCACAAATGAAGTATGTTTACACTTATACACAGAACTGGTGTAGAATTGCTTATTGAACCCAATACTTGAGAAAAATATTTCTCAATAAAAGTTGATTAAAAATTAATCAGTTAAGGCAATTACCTTGGTAACCTTAAACCTGCCCTCTAATAAACAGTATCATAATAACCACGGGGAGTGTTTGGAGTAATATTTGCCTTTATGTCATATAAGACACCAGAGGCCTGATATTTAAAAGAGCACAAAGTGAGGCGTATAGCTTTGTGCAGTGCCTTATGATTGCCTGGGAGCCCGAGGATGTTTTATTCAGTCAAATAGTGCACTGGCACTATTTGACTGAATATAAGGCCATGTTGGCGCAGCACAAAGTCAAGTAGTGCTGCCCTGACATGGATCCCAAAGTACGCTGCCAGAATGGATAGTGCCTGAGTGCTATCTGCAATATTCAAAGGGATGCAAACAAATGAGCCCATTGGGAATGCAAGGCACTAAGGGGCAATTTGCATGCCCATTATGGGCTCATTTGCATGGGTTGCAAGGCAGGTTAGCAAAGTGCTTCACCCTCAATTGCCTGGTCCCAGAGCTGTGTAAAGTTTCTTGGAGCTAGTGGTCCCCCCGATCACCAGCCAATGCTGTGTGAATTAAAAATCTGCAGTGTTAGTGGTCCCCCCAATCACCAGTCCATACTGTATAAATAAAAAAATCCCTGGTGATAGTGTCCCCCCTCAATTGCCAGCCCATACTGTATAAATTAAAATATCCCTGGTGCTAGTGGTCCCCCTCTCCGATCGTCAGCCCGTACTGCATGAAATAATAACCCTTATGCTAGTGATCCCCCCTTCTCTGATCATCAGCCTGTAGTACAATAAAAAAGTCCCTGTTGTCTAGTGGTTCTCCCCCAGCACAAATCCACCACAATGCCATAATCCCTGGCATCTAGCAGCCCCTCCAACCATGACACTGAACACCCACCCGCACCCTCCCAGTCACCTTTCCAGTCTCCTCAGTACCACGGGTGCATACGGTGACCAGTGCAGCCCTCCTGTGATCAGTGCAGCCCTCCTTTATTTCTGAATTTACTGTACTTTTTGCATCCCTGCCTGGTGGTCAGCAGCGCTCTTCTCCTTCCCAGTCCCATCACCCACTGTCCCTGGGACTTACCTCCAACACATCAGTGCCCCATGGATTAGCCCTGTGGTGAGTCTTCCAGGGTCCCCAAGCCCCATCACAGTTACATGTGGGTTGTGGTAGAGACCCCGGTGAGCAGTGTGGGGCCTGCAGAGGGGAGAAGGTGTCACTATGCTGCAGGTGAGGGAGGTGTTTTGGCTTTGTTTCCCTCCCCATGGGTGCTTCATGGGATAGAATCCAGTAGACATTGGCATGCTAGTGTGCAGATATCCAGGTCAGGAAGTGTCCGCCCTCCCTTCATGACTCTGCTGCACTGCCTCCTGTGGTTACCCAGGTGGTAGCAGTATAGCAGAGTAGACATCCAACCCTCTCCAGAGGTGGAGAGCATCCTCTGAGACCCTCAAACCTCCTGCCAGCAGCTGGCCCCTGATAACTTGGGCTTGTTCCCTAACCTGGGTCACCAGTATCATGAGCAGTAGCTCTACTTCTATGTCGATGAGCCAGCTGGTGCAGCCCTTCTCACACCTCCTTGTCCGGCCACTGTATGTTTAGCCAGGGAGTACACCTGTTATTTATAGGACAGGGCACCCTGTCCTATCAATGAGTGGTGCACCCCCTGCCTGGACATATGGAGGTCAGCTGAGGAGGTGTGAGGAGGGCTGTGCCAGTCACCATATGCACCCGTGGTACCAAGGGGACTGGAAAGGTGATTGCCACTGTGGGGGGCCACTAGAGGCCAGGAATTATGACATTTTCAACTACTGTGATGTAGTCTATGGTGCCATTCCCAAATCCTCCCTAACCAGCTTGGACACTCTATTCAACTTATTCTGTTGATTTGCCCTTGATGTTCCATCATGCACTCATCACTGTGACCTCTATCACACCATTTCCCTTCCCCTGCTTGCCAAAAAGGCACCTCACTCATTGTGTCAAACTCACTTCTAAATTTTGGTTAGAAGAACTTCCCTCCTACTCCTCATGTTTGCTCTCTTCCCTGCCTTCCCCCAGCCATTTCCTCAGATCCTCTGTCACTTGCACTTTGTTGGTCCCCGTCATACCACTCTCGTCATCAGTCAGAATTTACCCATTGTTTCACGCAAATCTGGAACTCCCCCCTCCAAATACAGCACTCCTCCTCCTTCACCCACTCCCTTGCCTCTGCCTTACATAACTTTCTCTCATCTAACTGCTCCTGCTTCAACCCTCCTTAACTGTCCTCCTATGTCTCTGCTCCTCTACATGACTCACATCACCTATTAAACCTTCCATACCCCCCCAGCCTGTGTCTCAGCACACTCTCCTCCCCCTTCACCACTATGAACTATGTTCCTCAGATATGCCACTTGTAATTAAATGCATATTTCACAGGTATGATATGTTTAATTGTATGTTATGTTACAAATGCAACTGAATATATTTTTTTAACTGTCTTGTTACAAATGTAATTGAATGTTTAATTTCTTGCATGTTTTAAATGTTAAACTGTATGCCTAATTCTTCATCCAATAGTACTCCCCCCCGCCCCGGTTGCACCTGGAGATGAGCAACTTGTTGTTCAGTGTGCCTTCCTGGTGAAACATTTCAATAAATAAATAATAAAACATTGTGGTGGATAGGTGTTGGAGGGAAACCACTGAACACTGGGGAGGATTTTCTATTGTACTAGAGGCTGGTGATCAGAGGGAGGAGGTAGGGGGACCACTAGCACCAGAGATTATTATTTCATACAGTATGGGCTGGTGATCAGGGGGGACCACTACCACCAGGGATATTTTAATTTATACAGTACAGGCTGGTGTTCAGAGGGGGGACCACAAATACAAGTGATTTTTCAATTTATACAGTACAAGCTGGTGATCAGTGGGGGAGGAACCACTAGCACCAGGAATTTTTACTTTATACAGTATGGGCTGGTGATCAGTGGGGGAGGAACTACTAGCACCAAGGATTTTTAATAAATAAAGACATGGCTAGCATCCTCAGGGCCCGACTAGGTGAATACAAAAAGAATTAGGTTGCTAGAGGGTCTCAATTTTAAATGCCAAGCATTTTTCTGATCACTAACTGAAAACAAAATGGCGGATTTGTGACAGTAAAAGGGCCATTTGCGACAGTAAAAATGCATTTGTGAAAGTGTTGAACTTTTTGTTAACTTTTCCCATTGACTTATAATGGGAACTTGTTTTTTGAATAACTTTTGAACTGTTTAATATTTTTTCATGAAATCTTCGAAAGGCACATCAGGGACCTAGCTGCATGTACCCTGAAGATTCGGACTGGTCACGCAAACCGTGTGACCTGTAGGCGTGACCGTAGAATTCCAAAAAAAGTGTAAACCCATGTGCAGATCACTCTTAATAACTCTGCAGTCGTATATTCGACTGGTACGAAACTTGGCAGTTCCAGAGGTGTATGGGTCTTGATTCAGTATTCCAAATTTCAGGCAAATCCATTGAATGGTTGCAAAGTTATTACGGTGCAAAATTTTAGGTTTAACATGTAAATGGCTCCTCAACCCTAACTATGGTAGCACTACCGTGCTACCATAATATAGACAGATAGACAGACACACAAATATATATATATATATATATATATATATGTGTGTGTATATATATATATATATATATATATATATTGCACAAAACTTTGTTAATGCATCAGTTAGGGTTAAACTTATAGAAGTAGGGAAATGTGGTGTTAGGGTTTCCAACCCTTACACCCCATCCCACACCCTGTACAGAGCAACAGGAGTGGGGGAGTGGTCTGTCTTGGGGCTGTCAACCCTAATGCTATCCCCTTGTTTATGTATGGGGACAACCAATGCAATTTTCCAGAGTGACGGTACTGTCTTTGTGCAGCGTGAGAGGTTGAAGATGCTGGTGACTAATGCAGCTTGGACTGGGGCCGCTATTTTAAGGAGTCTGGGTATTAGCCAGTCTGACACAGCTGATCCGTATGCTAGGATTTTTCTCTTTAGACTCCATACTTCCACCATGGTGACCTCTCTAAGGCTAAGCGAAGTGGAGGCAGAATGCATGTAGCCAGGTGGTGCAGTTGAGTACTGGCTAGTAAGTTTGTCATAGTCAGAGAGGTCTAAAAAGTGAGAGTTTAGTGCATTGGCTATTGTATTAATGTTGTTATAGTTCACTCCTTCCAGTGTCTTATCCACTATCATAGAGTTGCAACCCTGCCCCATGAAAAGATTTTATATGGTTTTGGAGTTGGACAGCCTCACCTCCTCACTCTGTATCACAGCTGCTGGCTTACCTATGAGTCCCCTGCCTGCAGTGACTTTCTAATGTGGTACAACCACCAGGAAATAAATGGGACATTATGATGTATACAAGCAGTTCCTTCTGCTTAGTGTCATCTGCAAAGAGACACACCTTTTCCTGGATTCTTTCTCCCATGTTGTTAATGCATATATTGAAAAGGACTGGATCCAGGACTGATCCAGGCACTCCACTGGTGACTTCTCTCTCTTCTGATTGGACTTTGTTAACCACAAACCTCTGCTATCTCCTTTTCAACCAGTTTCTCACCCATCCATGTCTTTTGCTGTAACTGGATCTGGGGATCCTCTGGCTTCTTCAGCAACCTTCTGTGAGGCACCAAGTTGAGACCCTTGCTGAAATCTAAGTAGAGTAAATCCACAGCATAGTCCTTATCCACTATCCTCATTACTCAGTCAAAGAATACTTTCAGGTTGGTCTGACAAGACCTTCCTGCCACAAACCTGTGCTGTTTACTATCTTGGACTTCACTGCTCTTCAGATACTTTACAAAGTCCTTGTCTACAATGTCCATCAATTTGCCCACAATAGAGGTAAGACTTATAGGTATTTAGTTAGCTGGTTGCTGCTTGTCCCCCCCCCCCTTATGGAGTAAGATTACATCTACTACCCTCTAATCTCTGTGGTAGAGTGACAATGTGGAGGGGA
This sequence comes from Neoceratodus forsteri, assembly GCA_016271365.2. Classification (NCBI taxonomy): domain Eukaryota; kingdom Metazoa; phylum Chordata; order Ceratodontiformes; family Ceratodontidae; genus Neoceratodus; species Neoceratodus forsteri. Next base: position 1,139,869,632 of record CM057455.1, on the reverse strand, counting down.
TAAGGAGATTACAGAGGGACCTGCAGAGGCAGAAAAACTGATCCAAAGTTGGGCAACTGAAATTCAGTGCCAAGAAGTGCAAAGTGATTCACTGGCAGAACAAAAATGCCAGAAAAGAGTATTGGCTATGAGGGGTTCAGCATGTCACAACAGAAGAAAGGGGCCTAGGAGTCATTATTGTTGACTCCCTTAAACAAACCAACCAGTGTAACAAAACATTCAGCAAGGCTAATAGCATGCCATGTTTTATAGGGAGAGGGTTCGACAGTAGGAAGCAGGAGGTACTGTTCTGTTACTTCTGTGCAGGTCACTGATAAGGCCACATCTGGATTACTGTACCCATTTCTGGAGTCTCCACCCAAAAAAACACATAGGCAGGAAAGAGACAGTACAATGTAGGGTGACTAAGGTGCTTCAGGGCTAGGAAGGCAGATCCTATAAAGATCAACAAAAGCCTCTGAACATGTATTCACCTGAAACCAGACGGGGGGTGGGGGGGTGTTATTAAAGAGATTTTCAAATTCCTGAAAGAAATAAACAAGATGAACTGTGAAGAGCTCATGGCTAGCAGAAAATAAAACAAACAGGCTTGAGTCATATTTTTTATTTCTTTATTTAGTTTTTGTTTACCGGGTAAGTACCATAGCCAAAACATGACTATTTTCAGACACGACCTGGGAGATTACAATGAGAAAGGATACACAGCGAATACATTTTATATATAGGGAAAAGAACATTACAAAGAGAAACAAAATATAACAGTACAAGAGCGTATAAACAAGATAGTTCCAGAGTTCTTAAACAGTAGCAGTTGCCCTGATAGCATAAACAAATCCTTGATATTTTAACTTCACCAGAAAATAGAATTTTGACATCCTTCAGATTTCTGACATATCAAAGTAACATTTTGGAGGCAGGAGATACTCTAAGGACGGTAATAAAGGAAAATACCTGAACTGCAACTGTGGAATTTATTTATTTGAAAACTGATGACCAGGAGAGTCTCAGTGTGGTAAGGCCCCTTTCTATGCATGACTTGGGGTGGGGTGGGGTTAACATAAGGGATGTAGATGAAATTGGAGCCTTACCTGAACTTCACATTTTATTTCTACAAATACAAGCCCATTTTATAAGTGGGATAACACACTCCAGGGTGTGCAGTTATAAGAGAATAATGTACTTACTGGGTGGTTGCAGTACTCACCTATGCCTTGTGCCCTACAGCCCCAAAAGGTATGCACTATTTCCTTTCAACCACTCGCTCTTAGAGCACCATACCTGAGTGTGAGTTGGACCCAGTTGTCACTTTACATAAAACATTTTTTTTTTACTTAATGTTTACTGCAGTTTAATAGATTGTATCAGACTGATTCTGCTGACTTCCACGATGACATTTGCTATAAGCAGATATCCCAGAATTCCCTGCAGCTGACATCAGAGAAGGCCTACAGCAGTGGGAGAGTCAGTAGACTGCAATGCATGTTAGAGATTTTATAAGCTCAGTTCAGATGTTTCCCGGTCCTGCTATCCTCATGGGGCTAAGTACAGTACTCTGTGAGAGTACCTAGCCCCTGGGGGACATCAGAACCAGCAAAGAAAAGATAATAGCACATCAAAACTCAGACTTACACTGCAGGTTAGTGAATCTCTCACTGTTGCAGCCCAGTTCTGATGTCAGTTGCAGAGGATTCTGGTATATCTGGTTAAAGGAAATATCTTGGAAGTCAACAGAACCAGCCTGATATAATCATTATACTGCAGTAAGCAGTAACTAACCAGTAAATAAAAGAAATATCTTGCATACAAAGCTTAAATTGGTACTAGCCCCACACTTGGATGTGGTGCTTTTAGTGCAGATTTTTCCCATTTAAGGTGATGACCTTGTAACGTATCCTCTTACTCATAGCATACATTTCTTGCTCCTGTGAGGCATGAATGACAAACATGATATCCTAAAATGAGAGCGAGATGGGTGAGACAGGGCTGTAGACTTTGAGAGAGAATGCTGGTCTCAACAGTATTGTTGATAATGTAAAGGTTCTGCTTTGTTGTATATTCTGTTTGCTGTAATGGTGATGATCTATGCGGCTTGCTGTTCGTTTTTGGTTTTTTCTCCCATGTATCCCTCCCCTGGGTCCTGCATGGGAATGAGTATATGCTCAGTGCACCCTCCCAGTCACCACATTTTTTAAATAAATAAAATAAAATACTTTTAGAAAGAGAAAGGAAAAGCAAATAAATACACATTGTCTTTAATGCACTCAGGTAAGCTTTATTCTTTACCTGGTAGCTTGCTTTTGTTGAGACAAATAAAACCTGAACAGTTCTCATGTTATTTTGAGTAAATGACCTAGATAATAGCAATTTGTTGGAGTTTCATCTGGGACCAAGACTGACAATCAGAGGAAAATGATTTAAGAATGTAATGCCTTGAGGAAATGGAAAGCCTTGTGGAGTCATTCCTGAAATAAATATTCATAGGGTTATTCTAGGTGAAAGAAAAGTCTCTAAGCATCTGTTATGTTTTTTTCAGGCTGTATCACACACAGTAAGAAATTGCCACCTTTGAGTTTTATTTAGTTAGCTTTTGTTACCCAGCTAAGTGCACTAACCATCAATGCCTATTTTTATGCATGGCCTGGGAGAGTACCAAGTAGCAAGTACAGCAAAATGTACAGTAAAAAGAATTACAAAACACGCAGCAAAGATACAGCAGTTTTATTAATAATAGCAATTAATAATACTTATGAAAAGCGTGAATTGTAAAATTACTATTAGTGCAAGCACATACATTTAATGTGTGTAGACAGTTTCCTCCTTCTGAAGGGCAAATGAGAGGGTATATTACACAATCCCAAAGGAAGAGAGTTCCAATAAATGGGAGCAAAGGAGGAGAAGGCATGTAGCCCTATAGTAATAGAGCAGTTTGGAACAAATTACAATGACTTGTCACCAGATCTGAGCAGGTCGATATACAAGTGGAATGAAGCAGATCAGTCAAGGAAGCAGGCACTGATAATCTTCATAGTTTGGCAATAGAGCAACCAGGGCTACCTTATACTTAGCATCAGGGGCAGCAAATCCTGACCAGAGTATAAAAGACAGTGATGTGGAAGATGATTGGTAACAAGGATAAAGTGATAAATGTTATTAGTGGTTCTATCCCTTTTGTTCAGGTTATTTCTACGAGTGTTAGAAAAGGATAGCATTGGCAGACCATAATTCAGTCTAGGCAGTAGGACTTCTTGTGCAACTGCCAAGTGAGCCTTAGGGGTAAGATTATAATGAGGCCTACAAGCGAGACCCAACTTGATGATGGATTTACACACATAAGAAATATAGTAGTAGTAGTCTTTTATTTCTAAGATGCCCTTCCCTGGAGGCTCAGGGTGCCATACAATACCCAATTACAGATTAAAACATCAGTGTGGGAATAAAACAAATACACATAAGCAAAAATAATATAAAAGTAAATAAAATATAACTATAAAGCATAAAACAGCATCAGTCACTAAATCAACCAACATCCACTTGGCTCTAATATATTATCAAAAGCTCCTTGAAGAGTTAGGTGTTATGACCCTTTTTAAAGGCCTTCGCTGAGAGCACCTAACTCAAGACTCCACAAGTGGGTACTGGCCACTTCAAAGGCCTGATCACCAGAAGATTTTAGCTCTGTTCCTTGGGAACACCTTAGTGGAGAGGAGAGGGTGGAAGGGCTGGTAAGGAGACTGGAGCTTTAACAGATATCCTGGGCCTAACCCCTGTAGAGCCTCATATGTTAGTAACTCAGCCTTAAAAGTGATACGAATTCTCACCAGCAGCCAATGTCACCATCTGACCGGCAGTCAGTTCACAGGTGACTGAGGTCACATGGCACAACCTTGAAAGGCAGCAACCTGGCCCCCACATTCTACACTGGCCACAGGTGTGGAAGGGCCATACCTCTCAATTGTCCCTGGTTTCCTGGGACCTCCCTAATTTTGCTTCAAAATTTACCTCTGTCCCTCCTAAAATATGTGTTTTAATGACAGTCAATGACCCTGAAGTACAGGGCATTACAGTAAATTGAGACTGGATATCACAAGTGCATGTACCAGTGTCACCAGGCCTTCACGGAAGATAAAGGATTTTATCTGGCTGATATTCCTCAGATGGTAAATGCCACTCCAGACTACATCTGATGCCAGAGCCTTCAGTGTTAGCCCTTCATCCAGAATGACACCCAGATTTCTCACCTTATTAAAGGCCTGAAGCCTGGAGAGACCAGGCTGAATCGTCATGACCTCTTCAGCAGCCCCCACACCTCCACTGCAGCTTGGATTGATCACTAGTCCCACAGTCTTGTCTCGGTTGAGTCTCAGCCAACTAGATGACATCCAGTCCTGGCTCTCAGCTAGATACACATTAAGCACCTCCACCACATCAGGCTGCCCAGGTGTAAAAGATAGATACAGTTGGGTATCATCAATATAGCAATGAAAACCTACACTGTATTGTCTAATGATCCTTCCCAGAGGCAGCACATACTCTGAAAATGACATGGGTGATAGCACCAGCCCTTGGGGTACACCCCAGGGCAGGGGCAAAGGACACAAGCAGAAATTCACCATCACACCCCCTCTGCATTCTGTTGCTTAGGAAGGACTCAAACGAGCAGATGATTTTGCAAATGAGTCCCACATACTCCTTCAGCCAGTCCACCAACAATCCATGATCTACAGTGTCAAATGCTAAAGAGAGATCGAGGAGAAAAGGAACTGGCCATTCCCCCCATCCATTATCCTGAAGAGGTCATTCTGCACCCTGACCAATGTGGTCTCAGTGCTGTGCCTGAACCTAAAGCTAGACTGGAGGGATTCATAGAGTAAAAGACCATCAGGTTCACCTCAATCTGCAGTGCCACAATCATTTCAATAGCCTTCCTTAAAAAGGGAAGGTTTGAGACAGGTCAAAAATTAGTGAGGTTATCCAGGTCCAGAGATGACTTCTCCAGAAGAGGCCTCAAAAAGCATCTTACAATGCAGTCAGAAAGGATCCCTCTGATAAGGAGCACTGGACAATCCCAGCAAACAGTGGACCCAAATGTCCCACACAGCTCACTAGTAGCCACATCAGACCTGCGTCCAGTTCACAAAACATGAGCTGCAGCTCTAAGATCACCTCTCAAACACCATCCATCATAAATGCCTTAAACTCATGCCATGACAGATAAGTGCATGTGTGGAGGCCAGACTCAATACTGTTGAGTCCTAACAGCCTGCTTAGGGAGATCCCAGCCCATAAGGAGGATACCCTGTCTGACAAAAACTGAGCAAACTCCTCACATTTCGTGGATGAACATGCCCTAGCAGGCTGCAGACAAGCCAGTTGGAATAGCCTTTCCACAATCTGAAAAAGCTGAACTGGTCAATTCCTTGCAGCAGCAATCTCCCTTGACAAAAAAGCTGCCTTTTTCTAAGTGATTGCCATTTCGTATTCATCATGATGAATATGCAAAGCCAGTTTGGCCTCCAGGGCCCTGGGCCTCCACCAACAACACTCCAACCTCTGTCCCTTGCCTTCAATACCCTCAACTCCTTGTCCAACCATGGGGAACCTTAGTGAGAAACCAACGGATGTGCACAGATGGGTGCAAGAAAATTAAATGCCATGTAGCTGACCCTGTCATAAGCCACCACTGCTTCTTCTGATCCTGTCTCACACACTGCCATCGTAACCAAAATGTCCAACACAGTCTGAAGTCTTTCTGGTTGTAGCCCTCTTAAAAGGTCTGTATCAAACCATTTCCAGAGAAGGTAGACTGGGGATGTTGAAGGAAAACTTTACCACACAGTGATCCAACTACCTGACTGGATCAGTCTTGAGATTATCAATCTCGAGCCCCAGGAAAAATGCCAAGTCCACAGTATGGCTGTATTGAAGGATCACTGGAGTAACCACTTGTACAAGGCTCAGTAATTATATAACCTGGAGGAAATTTTGCTCAAAGTGTGAGTTCATCTTCAACCCAAGTGTTTAAGTTTCCCAGGATATATTGCCTGGACAGCTGCAACATCTTCTTGGTGATAAAATCCACAATTTCCTACAGGAAATTCCCCTCGCACCCTGGAGGCTAGTATATGAGGAGAACCCTGCAGCCTGCACCTGGACCCCACGCACACTAATGCATTCAAACAACACGACCCCTCCCACTAGGTGTACAGTGATATTCAACCCAGATCTAACACAGATGGCCACTCCCCTACGATCTCCCCTCAAGCAGTGTGTCATGGAGAATCCAGCTGGAAGGGCCGCCTCCAGAATGGGGCTGGCATCATCACTCATTCAGACCTCCATGATGCAAACCAGATAGACTGAGAAACTCAAAATAAAGTTTGCCACAATGGCAGTCTTGTTCCTTATAATCTTGAATTACATAGTGACACCCAAAGGGGGCAGAAAGCAGTAGCTGGCCTCTTAGCTATCTGCCCACGTAGTCTGGTGGGAGCCCTGGGTATGGGAACCAACCATGTCAGGCCTCATTCTTGGTCCCATTTCACCATAGGGTGTCCTGTGTTCCCCACTGTCCCAATGATACCCTCCCTGTAAGCTCTCCCTGAACCCAGAAACCAATGGCTACACCTCCTAGCAATCCCCATCTCCCCCTAACAATGAAATGCTGCCACTGGCAGGTGGTCATGGAAGGGGGTGAAAGTCATGAAGCCACTAATGGAGAATAGCTTAGCCTAGGAGTCTGAGGGTCTACACACTTCCTGAAGATGAAATAAAAAAAAAAATACCCTTCTAATTACAATCCCAAAATAACCCCCCCAAAAAATGTATAACCCACCCCACCACAATCTGTTCTCCCAATACTCCAACCACCCCAGATCCACACACACAATACACAGCCTAAGCCATAATAAAATTACAGTCATACAACCATACACTTCACTCACACACTAAACAACAGTACCCTAATACCACAAGCACACCCAACCATATCTTCCGTAAACCAATCAAACCATTAATCCTAAACAATTAAGCAGCTGCAGAAATTCAAGACAAATTCAGATAAACTAGGAATCTGCAATAATTCAGATACTGTTATAGAGTCTCAAATGAAAATGTCCCAGATGACTTTGCTCTCACCAAAGAATTTAAATCAACAGAACTGCCAGAACCAACACTGCCACTGCTGAAACCTTAGCAAAAACTGCTCAACTGCCCTAGAGGTAGCATAAACTAAGGAAACAGGAACATGTAAGCCAAATGGTTCTCTCACCGCCTCAGGCCCTTTTATTCCAGAAGCCAATATGCCTTCCTGCATTAGTCCAGAGTTTACAATATTATAGTCTCCTGCACACCACTAGTGACCAAGATGAAATCCATGATGTCACTCCCACAGAGGCCTTAAAACACAGCAGTCAAGCTACCCAGGCCCCACCATGGCTTTTCAAACAATCTGCCACTGGATCCCCTGAAACCGCGCTCTGGTCCCGCAGCTCCAGCTCATGGGTCCTGCTCTCCTTTCATCTCCTTCATCAGCACAAAGGCACAACCTGTTCCAAAATTTGCCTGCCACTAGCCACTCTGCTCAGGCCAGTCAAAGTTGAATCTAGATCAAGGACCAGAGCATTACTATCTAGTCCAACCAGGCCATGCTGCTACAAGTTGACTGACTGTAGGTGCTGAGTGCAAAATGCTGTGCTCACCCACTGCCAGTCAGCCTAACTGGTGCATTTCCCTCACATGACAAGGAAACAAAAGTGTACACAGAAATAGGTGGTGCTATGCCAGGTAGCTAGCCAGCAAACAATATTTGAAGAAAGGCCCAGCACTCATGGAGAGATTATAAAATTGTAGGATGCAAAGTTTTATTTGGCAAGGGGGCTAGTGGGTGATTTCTGGGCACTTGCATCAGATATTTGAGTACCTAGAGGTCAGTGGAGCACAGGATCCAAGGCAGCATGGGTTCACAGCGGGAAGGTCATGTCAGACGAATCTAATAGATTTCTTTGACTGGGTGACCAAAGTAGTAGACCAGGGAGGGGCTGTGGACATGGCCTACCTAGACTTTAGCAAAGCATTTGACACAGTCCCACACAAAAGATTAATAGTCAAATTAACCAGCCTGGGAGTGGGTCCCAGGGTGGTAGCCTGGGTAAAACATTAGCTGGACAACAGGACACAGAAGGTAATTGTAAATGGAGTCCACTCTGAAGAAAGGGCGGTTACTAGTGGGGTACCGCAGGGGTTCAGTATTGGGTCCAGTCCTTTTAATGTCTTCATCAGTGGCATTGCAGAGGGACTGAAGGAAAAGATGCCTTTTGCAGATGACACAAAGATCTGCAACAGGGTTGATACACAAGGAGGCGTGAAAGGATGAAAAGGGACTTAGCAAGGTTGGAGGAATGGTCAGACGATGGCAGCTAGGATTCAATGCAAAAGTGCAAAATAATGCACCTGGGAAACAAGAACCCAGGGGAAGAATACACAATGGGTGGGGAGGTAGTAACAACAACAAAACAGGAAAGGGACCTGGGGGTAATCATATCAGATGACCTTAAGGTTAGCAAGCAATGTGAGAAGGCAGTAGGGAGGGCCAGGTGTATACTGGGATGTATAGGGAGAGGCATCAGCATCAGAAAACAGGAAGTTGTTATCCCTCTGTACAGACAGTTGGTGAGACCACATCTGGAATACTGTGTCCAGTTCTGGAGACCCCATCTCCGCAAGGACATAGACAGGATAGAGGCAGTCCAGAGGAGGGCAACTAAAATGGTGCAGGGTCTGCAAGAGAAGCCGTATGAGGAGAGACTAAAGGAGCTTAATATGTATATCCTTGAGGAAAGAAGGGAGAGGGGGGACATGATAGAAACTTTCAAGTACCTCAAGGAATCAACAAAGTCCAAGAGGGTAGCATCTTTCAGAAAAAGAGACTTGCAAGAACAAGGGGACACAATTTAAAGATAGAAGGAGGGCAGTTCAGGGGCAATGTGAGAGCATTATTTCACAGAGAGGGTAGTGGATGCATGAAACAGCCTTCCTGAGGAAGTTGTGGAGTCTAAAACTGTGGGAGAATTCAAGAATGCATGGGACAGACATAAGGCAATTCTTGTGGGGGGCAGGAAGATATAGGCTGTTGGTTAAATAGGATCTGCGGCCTATCCTGTAGGTAGGGAAATGGGCAGACTAGATGGGACTAGCGGTCCTTATCTGCCATCAAAGTCTATGTTTCTATGTTTCTATGTTTGCTGAATGAAGCTTTGCAATCTGCAATTTAAAATCTCTCCACAAGTGCTGTGCCTTTCTTTAAAAATAATTTCCCTCACACTGCTCCAGGGATGATAAGCCCTGATCAAAGACTGCAATGCAATTGCGGTATACCAAAGATAAGATAGCGCCACCTGAAGTGCTGCTTTCTGCTTTGTGGCTGATAACACTTACATCACTTACAGAACAATAACACTGTCTCCTGCAACTAACTCACTAAAACCCTAAACTACCTCTAAAAAAAACACCCTATGACTACACTTCCCAATTTAAGTGAAATCTTATGCAAAAACATCAGATATTTCAGCAACTGTGGTCAGCTGCAGAACCCTAAGCAACTTGGGGCATTTAAAATTGCAAAGAGCTAGCACAGCTCCTGTTGTTCATAGACTGCCCAGCCTGGCACCAAAGCCAGTGGAGAAAATTCTAATGTGGGGTCTAAAGTGATCCCTAGCTAGTAGAAAGTAACAAAAGAGCCAGGCTGCAGATATCAAAAACTGTGACCAAACACCTCTGGTTTGATGCTAAAAATACATTTTATTGGCTAAAAGAGTAATCGTGGTAGCACCCCTTCTGCCACCAATGTTTTATGCATGGAACTGTGTACTTTGTCAAGGTAATTAAGCAGCTAATCAGATCAGTCCCCATTTATACGGATCATCATTAAAGCTGCACTAAGTATTAATGGTATAGTGTAGTATGTGTGCATACAATGCTAATCAATACATGACCAGTCGGCTAATCCTGCAATATAAACACTTCATGCCACCCAAAGTGATGCAACCACATCGATTAAAATGACAATAACTGTCAAACTAAAAAACTCTACAACCTGGAAAATGGAAGTTCATAATACGATAATCAATAGAAGGTAAGTCTGATTTATTAGAGACTATCAGTCAACAATCTCCCATAAGAAGGCAGGGCTCCTGTCCAGGGAGATTGCTGGGGTGCAGAACCAACCAGCTCAGCTGTTCAGAATGGTAAATATACACTGCAATCCAGCCTGTCTATGAGTCCGGAAAGCCTTTTCACAAATTGAGTGCGATGAGTTTGCTCGCTTCTTCGCTGATAAGATTGCTGACATCAGGTCGGAGATTCGCCTGTCATGCCCTATGGGGGCTACTGGTGGTCAGAAAGGAGTTGCGACTCCTCTGTTTTGTTGGGTTGAGTTTGAGTGGCCAGTGATCATGGATATTATGCGGCTTCTCCAGATTATGCGACCAACTAGCTGTAGTTTAGATCCGGGCCCCACTTGCCTGTTAATGGGGTGTGTGGATGTGATCAGTCTGGTTCTGGCAGAGCTAATCTGGTGTTCACCAGAGTCAGGAGAATTTCCCATCTCCTTGAAGAAGGCTACCGTAACTCCCACTTCTCAAGAAACCATCTCTTGACCCAGATTCTCTTGCAAACTACAGACCACTCTCTAACCTCCCCTTTATAGGGAAGGTTATTGAGAAAGTTGTTGCACAACAGCAAGAGAGCCATCTTACCATCCATGCTATCTATGATCCTCTCCAGTCTGGTTTCCATAAGAGACATAGTACTGAGACTGCTCTGGTTTGGGTACTCAATGATCTCCAGATGACTAGAGATCAGAAGAGTCACTCCATCTTAGTCCTTCTGGATCTCTCTTCAGCTTCTGACACCGTGGACCATGTGATGCTGCTTAACCACCTGCAGTACATCTGCAGTCTGTCTGGTACAGTCCTCAGATGGTTCCATTCTTTGCTCCCCGGCAGGTCACAGAGAGTAGTTTGGGGAATTTATTCCTCTGACTCTTTCTCCCTGCTGTGCGGGGTCCCACAAGGTTCAGTGCTGTCCCCCGTGTTGTTCATGGTGTACATGCTACCATTGGGAGACACTGTGAGAGCTTATATACATACATATATGGGACTGAGTTGAAACTCGTACCCAAAACTAAAAATAGAGGAAATGCTTGTGAGGGGAAGAGAGAACCCTGACCTAAAGAATAAGTTAAAATCACCAAATAATATAGAATTATAATAAATGATAAAAGGGTAAAAGATTTAAAGAATTTGAAAAATGTATTACTGTATAAATAATCTCCAATGTGGCACAGACTCCAGATGCAACAAGAATATAAACTTATGTAATTTACGTACAGCCATGTAATGTCCAACAGATATCTGTAGCCATATAAACCACCAATGAGAGGTATACCATTAGAATGGCGACTGAATTTTGTCACTGCAATTAGGGCCCCACAACAAGGATGATGATGATGGGGTAATCTTGATTTTTGATCACCCATCAGTAATGCTGCCCTGTGTGTCCACACTGTTTCTACCCTCTGCAAGACATGCCTGCCCCTGAGGTTGTTATATTCATTTTCAGTGGGTGTGGGGTGTGAATTCCCCCACAAATTAGGACTGTTTCCCAAGACAGCTCTTTGGCACTACATGTCCCAAGAGGCACAATGCCTGGTGCCCTAATGCCAGGCAGCATATTGCCTGTGCCCATATCAGCATCGACAAAATGACTGTCACACCAATATGGGGGAACTTCACTAAGAGAGTAAGGTTATTAGAATTTCAAACCCCAATTAAAAACCAAAGTGCCTAACATTTTCATCTCACATGGGTAATGCATATAAAGAATGAATAATAAACAATATACATTTCTGGTTTTAGTCACAAAGGGGCCTATGCACCAAGCTGGAGATTGCCTATGTGCTGCCCATCCGAGATGTGTAGGTAACCCTAAGTCTGAATGACACACAGGTGCACAAGCCCCTTGCACACATGATCCCCAGGCCACCTGCCCAGCTACACACAATGGGCAGTTTGGGGAGAGTATCAGAGGCATGCCTACACTACGTGCCATGCCCGAAGGCTTGTAATGCTAGGCACAGGGGGCACAAATTACACCAGGGAGAACCCTGCCATAAATGTTATGCACACCTTCCCTCAATGGACACCTGCCACGTGCCTACAGGATGTGTCTATGCACGTAACTACAGCAGGCATACTCTATATACTAAAGGGACCAAAAGTCATCCCTGAGCAGCATATCAATACAAAGTGTCAGGGGACAAGGTGAAGTGGAAAGAAAATCTCTACACAATCTTACATTTGTAACAGAGCATCTTGCACTAGTATGTAATAACTAAAGCTGATCACAAAACTTGGATTACAATGAATTTACCTCCTTTGGTTTCTTATAGCACTAATAAGCAATGGAATGCTTGGATTTAGTTTTTTCTGTTTATCTCGGGTATCCATGAAGTCTGCCTAGTTCAAGTATGTTGTAGGACAGAACTGCTAGCAGGGGTCGTAGAACCAGCATTCTCAGCATGTATATAATAAAGAAAGTCAGCAGCATAATCAAGGCAATGATATTGACACATCACATAATAAATACCTGTGTTTAACCTAAAGAGCAGACTTCCCTTTAAGATTTTAATTTCCAAAGGTGCAGTGTGCTCATGTGAAACGAACACAGAGAGAAGAGTGAGGAATAAATAAATGGCAAGCTAAGGCACATATTTCTTTCTGGCATCTATCTGTGTTCCCTGTGGAAGTCTTCATAATCTGCAAGATCCTCAGCAGCTTAAGCTGAGCAGAACACAACTTTCATAAACTACAGATTGCTGCCACCATTAACATACAGTACTGTATATGAAGCAAACTCAGATACGGATACTTTAACTTGTCAGAGATCACAAGCCAATGTGGGAGCAATGGGAGTATGATGCATGAATTGATAGGGTGAACTCTGTCCACTGGACAATCAGTTATAAAATTGATTTTGTATGGCTGTATCTCTATTACGTACTAATGCTATTGTGTGCAAGAACATTGTACAGTGTGATGGTTGAACCAGTCCTACACTGTACAGCATTAGAGGGCAGACAATAAATCATCGGGCTAACTGGAACACAACTATGCTGCAGTGAGGGGCCTAGCTGGCTGTATACACCATCCCCACACGTCTGCCTACAAACGGCTGGTGAGTACGGTATGGAATAATTAAGCAATAATGCATAACAGGGTGTGTGTTGTGCTGGGATAACGTCATGCCTGGGGTGATTAGGCACGAGGCCGCAGGCCGAGTGTGACTAATCACCCCAGAAGTGACGTTATCCCACACCACACACACCCTGGAGTGCATTATTGCTATTATACAATGGCTTGTTTGTAGCTGAAAAAAAAAACCCTTAAAAAGTGAATTTATTTGACAGTTTTTTTACTTTATTTATCACTGTGGAGGAGTATGAAGGAGAAAAATAGTTCTGTTTTAGCCAGTAGGTGGTGCTGTTGTTAAGTGAGTGGCTTTGTCTGTTGAAATGTATGCCCCACACATACACTTTTCTCTTCGTTTTGTAGGTCTCCTCACAACTTTCTTTTTTTTTTGTTGTTGTCTTCAGTGCCTTCTCAGATTTTATTTTGTTTTTAGCAGAAAGTACGTTAATTTAAACAGTTCCTGTAGTGTGGCTGTGAATGAGAAGCACCTTATTGATCTGTCCTCGCACTTTCAGGATGTGTTTCAATGAGAAAGTGAAACCAGCCGTGCTTCTTTTAATGTGTAGCAAAATGGATCGAAAAGAAGCTTAGAGGTGTGTTTCTGAATAATTGGTTGGGTCATTTTCTTTTCAGCTTGTTGTCCTCAGAGTGAGTGAACGAGGAATCTGGTACACACTGCACACTGTTCAATGAAGCTGCTCAGTTGGGGGGGGACTGTCTTGAAAATTAATTTTTTTTTTAATTTTTTACATGAACTTTCTTGCAGCAGGAAACAACACTGGTGTTTGGAGGTGGGGGGACACTGATGGGTTTACTGTTTATTCAGCTTGTGTGTGTGGTTCAAATGCTGGCATGGAGCGCGGATCACAGGAGCAGGCTCAGTGATTTTAATAACGGTAGATGAGGTCATTTGTGTGCTGGGACTAGACCCGTGATGTTGTACTGGGATAACATCACAGGTCCGGTCCCAGTCTGACCAATTAGAGTTTAGGAAATTTTTTGCCATTGTATAGTGGTGTGAAATAGACTATAATAGAGATGTCTTGTTTCTGTAGCACTGGGAGACATGGGGACAATATGTCTTGATGCTGTATGGGCAAATGATCACCTGTGGTGTTTGACAGTGGCGCTCTGTGCCTTCCTAGGATCCCCCACATGCAAGCAGGGGATTCCCTTTAGGACCCAGGAAGGGCATCCGATTGGATGCACAGCTCTGTTCTGCAATTTACCCCCATGCAGCTGCGTAATGGGTGGCAGGACCATGGACAGGTGCCCTGCAGGCACACATGGTAGTGAATTATGTTCACTCTGCACCTGTCCATGGCCACGTAGCAATGCGGGCCATGTAAGTGCAATTTGCATGTACCCAGCTCGCATCTGTACATAGACCCCAAAGAGAGGAATTTACCCCCCCCCCACCCATATGGTAAAATGGATAAGCAAATCTGTTTGGGTTTTTTGTTTTCAAAGTAGATTACTTATACCACAGGCCACTACTATAGAGAAGGGAACAACTGAAAATAGTTAGTCCTGGTGGAGCGCGTGCCTTCAATTTGTATTGCCATAAGGTTTCATGTTATAAGAATTTTTTATCAAGATCATTGCCCCTTTTTCCAATATGGACTTTCTCTAGTCCGATGAATTTAAAGATGTTACCAGCTCCCTGTTTTGCAATGTGGGTGCTAAAACATTATCAATGATGTTTTTTCTATGCTTTTAACATGTTCCAAAATTCAAAGTTCCCTTTTCAAATTGTTTTCCTCACTTAAAACAAGGAGCAGGACACTACTAAATACACAACTGATTCCATGTTACAGGTCACAAAGTTTATAATTTTAAACAACTCACCCGACTTAGGTTGTGTGAAGATATCACCAACCTGTATATGTTTACATGCTGCACAGGGGTCACAAGTGAAATTTCCCTTCTGAAGGGGCATGTCTGATTTTCATTTGGAACTTTGTAAAGACAGTGAACAAATACATCAGGTAAATTTTGTCCCCTTTGGTGCATGAAGCATGGTCCTTCTTCTAGTCATCTAATTAATTGTGGCTTTGTGCATAAGATGTGCTATTTGTCCATGATCACCCACTTAGTAAGAAGTGCCTATGGACTGGAAACAAGAATAAATTTGATTGTATCAGAAAAAAGCCCTTGCATTCTTTGTCTTGCTTCAAGTTCTCATTAGCATGTGATTTCTATTCATGCTGTTTACTCCAATCTCAGCATGGCTAATACAATTTTGTCTGTAACCCCTAGGTACAGTATAAAATGGGATCTCAACTCTTCACATCACCCGTTGTAAGCTTCATGAGTACTACAATTGTGCCTCGAGTGCATACATTGGCTCACCGGGATGTTTTCAACTATACTGTATGTCAAGGATGGCAGTTCGTAAAATGTAGGATGGAATTTCTGTCAGTGGGCTGGCTATACAAATCCATTGTAGGTCCACTGACTTCATCCTTGCTTATTGTCAGGTAAAGAAAATTAATTTTATTAGAGTACACATTAGCGGTAAATTTCAAATTCCTTCTTTGAGTTTTCCAAAAAAACAGACAAAAATATTAAAGGGAAACTCCTATGAGGGAAACGCAATCATTCCCATGTTCCCTGAGCTCCGTTTTGCTACTTATGTGAAAAAAATACTTTTTACTTACATTGGACTTGTTGAACATTTTCCTTCTTTGTAGCATTTCTTCCATCCGCGTTACTGCATGTTTGCTCCATGTTGGATCACGAGTCTACTCATGCACATGTGTACCTAGATGTGCGTGAGTGTGCACAACATTCTTAAAGTGCCAGTACACTGTATGCCACTAGTTCACCCGAGATAAGAGTGGTGGGGGTTGGGTAGCAGTCATGGGGGGGGGGGAGGTCACTGGAGTGAAGCCTGAGGAATAAGAAGACAGCAAAGTAAAGGAGCCAAAGGTCTCCCAAGAAAAGAAGCGGGTCACTATGGCAGTATTTTTAACACTAAAAACAGTCACATGTGCACTCCAGTCCAACAAGTCTATTTCCATCTCCCCATATGTAAATCTTCAAATAGAACAATGGCCAGGGCTGCAGTGGTAACCATTTTTAGTAAAGTAGAAAGCACTCCACTACCAGATTAGGACTGTTGATGGTCTCCAGAAGTGGCATTCTCTTCAGTGCAAATTATCAACAAACTGAAGAAAGGGCGGTTACTAGTGGGTAGAAGATATAGGCTGTTGGTTAACTAGGATCTGCGGCCTATCCTGTAGGTCGGGAAATGGGCAGACTAGATGGGCCTAGCGGTCCTTATCTGCCATCAAAGTCTATGTTTCTATGTTTCTATGAGGCAATCACCAGAGCTACAAGATGGCACTAACACAGAAGATAACCATTTTGACTGGTTTGCTGTGCACTTTAATAAAAGGATTTGACAGTTATTTTCAATGTAAGTGCCGTCTTTTAGCTCTGGTGAGTGCCTCGGTTTTTGTTTTTGAGTCAATTGTATCAGTCGGCACCTGTTATCCTGCTGTCTCCTTTTTGTTTTGTGTATTCTCTCTAGTGCCCACATTGGGACTTCTGGCAGCTGATAAGGGCTACATCTCCGCAGTTTAGGTTCTTTTGATAATCGGAGGTGGGAAGGAATGGACAGACATGCCAAGTATGGATGCTGGGAGAGTGATGTGGTAACTGAGCTGTTTTTTTGGATACTTTTGTAGTGAGTGTATTAATAGTCTCTCTCACTTCAATGTGAACCCATCTTGACATGTGTGGTCATTTTACATGGAACAAGAGAGTGGCTTTTTATTTTGTATGCAAAGGGTGAAAACTTTAAGCCTCCTGATACAGTGCTAAAATGTGCCATTCTCAGAAAGTTTTTGACACAAACAAGTTCATTGACAAGATAGCTATTGTTTGTGTTTGAGGTGCAGCCTACCCCTGGCAGTTAAGCATAAGTACTAGGGCCATCACCATAGGAGGTGGCCAGCCTGGGTTCTTATTGTCTCACTAGTGGGACCACAGGGCATTTTACAATGTGGGCCCCTTCAAACACTTTGACTGCATGTAAACAAAAACATTTTCCACACAAGCATTTCTGGTCAAACAGTACAGGTTTACTTAGTGATTTCAATGCTACAGGATCCTGGAGCGGGAACTTCAGTTCATTCGTTACATCTTCATCCTAGATGTTACATTCAGATCAGTAGCTTTCTTGTAGATGGATGCTTGAAATAACTTGCTAGCTGTGGATCCAAGAGTTTTGTAAATAGTATGCTGATGAGCATTTTCACTGGCAGAAACCTCAGGACCCATGCACCACTTTTCTGCACCCATACCAAGCAATCTGCCTACAGTTATGCAGTTTACTGGTGATCTATGTCTGGTCCAATTCAGAAAATGAAACAGCTCCCTGTCCTGGGCTAAGACCCTGTGGACATGGTGGGGGGGGAGCAATTTATCCTCTCTCCTGTCTGCTGGCTGGCTGTCCTCCTTGGATCGGTACACTGAGTCCTCTGCATTGGCTGGCTCCTCATTCCACCCGCAGCTGCTCATCCTCGGTCCTATAAGCTTTTGGGTCAGCATTCTATTGGCTCCCTGACTTGGTTCAACTGCGGCTGTTCCATCTCTTCATTTAATCCTCTTTTCCCTTGCTCATGCCGCAGTCTTGTCCTGGGATGATTCCTTCCTGTGAACGTGCTTTGAACTGTGACACCATCACCATAGAAACTGTATGAGCACTGCCATAGCCATGCACATGGTTTCACACTCTACTGATCTCATTTGCATACATACCACAGCATGAAGCAGAGTATATGTGTACTTGTGGGACTTCAAAAGCCATTTCTAAATGGAACCATGAACATGAAAAAAATGGAGAGTCTGACCAACTTATAAGCAGGTAAAGAAACTGTTTTTACTAGCCACAGTTTCACAGGAGTTTCCCTTTCAGTTCTGTTCTACTCCCTCACAAGATGATAAATATATCATCTATAAAGCATTTATACAAGTTAAGCCTGTCAAGGAAGGGATAATTATTCCTCTACAGGACCATCCCAGCCTTCCAGTGCTCAAATAAATATTAGTTGTAATTAGGCTCAAAAAATGCATCCATGGCTGTTCCTTTTATTTGTAAAAAGGACTGATCCTTAAACCAAAAAACATTGCTATTCAAAGCTTTTTCTGTTAGTGTTACCAAAAATTGAGTAAAGGCAGAAGTACACTTTGTCACAAAGTGTTTGTTCTAAGGCTAAGAGGCCATCTTGGTGTGGTATATTTGTAGACAGTGACAGGACATCTAGTGTAACTAGCAACCAGGTCTCCTGCATTGCAACATCCTCTAAAATGTGTAGTATATGACTAGTGTTCTGTGAATAGGCTGGAAAAGTGGGAGCAATTGATTTAATATGACTGTATACAAACTGGATAGGTGGCTCACTCAGTGAGCCAATACTCACCGTGACAGGTCATGCTGGGATGGTCCTGTAAAGATTTATGAAATCTGTATAGGACCCCACCCCCACCAATACAACCTACTATGGTGAATATAGGCTCATTGACTGAGCCACTCACCAAATTTGTAAACAGTTATATTAAATCTATTGTTCCCACTTTTACAGCCTATACACAGAACATTAGTCATCTATTTCAGGTTTTGGAGAAGGTTGCAATACAGGAGGACGGGATGCTATTTATGCTAGACATCCAGTCACTGTCTACAAACATACTAAGATGCCTTCATAGCCTTAGAACAAATACTTTGTGACAAAACTGAGTATACTTCTCCCTTTGTCCAATGTTTGGTAACACTAACAGAAAAAGTTTTGACTAGCAATGTTTTTTGGGTTAAGGATAATTTCTTTTTACAAATAAAAGGAACTGCCATAGTCACATTTTTAGTGCCTAATTGCACTATTTATTTGATGAACTGGTAGGCTGGGACAGTCCTGTTGAGGAATGATAATCCCTTCCTTGACAGGACTAACCTATACAAACACTTTATAGATTATAAATTATCATCTGGAGAGGGAGTAGAACAGAACTTAATGACTGTCTGTTTCTTTGAAAAATCAAATAGAAATTTGAAATTTACAGCTAATGTGGACTGTAATTAAATTAATTTTCTTGACCTGACAATAAGCAAGGATGGAGCTGGTGGACTTAGAATGGATTTGCATCAACAGCCCTCTAACTGAAATTCCACCCAACATTTTATGAGCTGTCGTCCTAGACATATGGTTGAAAACATCATGGTGAGACAATTCATGCACTTGAAGCACAATTGTAGTACACATGAGGCTTACACCAGGGGATGTGAAGAGCTGAGATTGTTTTAAATCTAGGAGGAAGAGACAAAATTGTATTAGCCAAGCAGAGATTAAAGAGCATGAATAGAAACCACAAGCTAATGAGAACTAGGAACAATGCAGGGGCTTTTTCTGATAAACTCAGATTTGTTCTTGGTTTCAGTCCATAGGCACATCTCATAAAGTGGGTGATCATGGATAAATGGCACATCTTGTACACAGAGCCAAAATTCATTAATTAGACAGATGGCTAGAAGAAGGATCATGCTTTGTCTATCAAAGGGGACACAATTTACTTGATATATTTATTCACATTCTTTATGAAGCTTCAACTGAAAATCAGACACCACCCTTTCAGAAAGGAACATTCACGTATGCACACTGAGCTCACAGCAGAACATTCTGCCATGTCCAAGATGGCCACCGAACCTCAATGCTCATGCGTGACTTCACCTCAACTGCAGAAGTGAAGTCATGCATGCCTGAAAACCCATGCATATGCACTGAGCTCTGGTGGCCATCCTGGACGTGGCAAACTGTGCCGTGTTCCACCATAAGTTCAGAAAGCTCGGCTTCAGCCATATCACCTCTGGCCAGATTTTGTCTATAGTAGTGGCCTGTGGTACAAGAAACATTCTTTACTAAAAACCAAAAAAGATGTGCTTACCTGTTTTACTGTTAGGGAGTAAATTCCACTCTTTGTGACTGAAACCAAAAACGTATATTGTTTATCATGTATCCTTCATATGCATTAGTCTTGTGTGATGAAACTGCTAGGCACCTTGCTGTTTAGCTGAGGTTTGATATTCTAATAACCTAAGTCACTCAGTGGTGGTTCATATGGCTACAAACATCTGTTGGACATTACTTGGCTATATATAAATTATGTGAGTTTATACTCGTGTTGTATTTGGAGTCTGTGCCATGCCAGGGGGTTATTTATATGATAATATTTTGTTCTCATTCTTTTAAGTTTTCACCCTTTTATAATTGTTTTTAAATTATTGGGTGTGTATTACTTATTCTTTTGGTCTAGGTTCTCTTTTCCCCTCCCCTCACAATCTTTCCCCCTATTTTCAGTTTTGGGTATGAGTTTCAACTCAATCCCATATATGTATACTATAAGCTTTGTTTTGGTATCATATGGTGTGTTATTCTATGGGCACAGTCAGCCATATTCTTTACTTATTATATACTCTCTAAAAAATCATATTTACTCCCAATTTATTATCATATTATGAACTTCCATTTTCCTGGTTCTAAAGTCTTTAGTTTGATAGTTATTGTTATTTTAATCAACGTGGTTGCGTAACTTGGGTCACTTTGGGTGGCACGAAGTGTTTATATTGCAGGATTAGCAGACTAGTCATGTATTGTTGATTAGCGTTGTTTGCACAGATACTGCGCTTTACCTTTGATACTTAGTGCAGCTTTATTGATGATCTGTAGAAATGGGGACTGGTTTGACTAGTTGCTTAATTGCCTTGACAATGCGCACAGTTCCATAAGTGAAACATTAGTGGTGGGCTGGGGTGTTACCATGATTACTCTTTTAGCCAATAAAATTTATTTTTAGCAGCAAACCAAAGGTGTTTACTAACTGTTTTGCTGTCTGCAGCCCAGCCATTTTGTTACTTTGTACATAGCATGCTCATTTTTTGCCTGTGGCTCACCACTACACCTGCTGGTTACTGCCTCATTGTAGTTTGGCATGATCCCTATCTACTTTAAATGTCTATCCAATAGATATGTATCAATACTGGAGACATTTAAATAACTAAAGGTTGCTCAACGTTTAGAGCTAGAACCAAATAGCATATACTGAGACCTTTTAATGTTTAAGACAAATTTATTATAGGAGAGACACCTCTGGATTTAGAGGAAGTCTGAATCTAGGCAAGTATGTAAATCAGCCAACCAGTGAGAATTAAAATGTAATTCCAGGTCACCAACATACATTTTTGAGAAACAGGAAGTGACAAGATGGAGATTATTTTTTTTTATCGTGTAAGATTTTATTGATTTTTGAGAGCAAGCAACTCATCACACAATACAGCAGAAGATACAGCAGAACAGACAGCATGTACAGGTATAGGGTATCTGAAATAAGCCAGCTAGAATGACCCATAACAAGTGCTAATACAATAGAACATTCAATAGCATCCAACATTGAGGAAGTAGAAATGAACATTTCAGAAAGCTTAAATTATCCATTATGTAAATGTTGGCTATTAAAGAGGACTAGACTTGTTAGCTGAGGTGGCAGGCTTATACCAGGGAGTTTACATAGAAACATAGAAACATAGAATTTGATGGCAGATAAGGACCGCTTGGCCCACCTAGTCTGCCCATTTTCCTACCTAACAGATAAGCTGCAGATCCTAGTTAACCAACAGCTTACTTCCTCCTATCCCCCACTAGGACTGCCTTATGCATGTCCCATGCATTCTTGAAGTCCCCCACTGTTCTTGACTCCACGACCTCCTCAGGGAGGCTGTTCCATGCATCCACAACCCTCTCAGTGAAAAAATACTTCCTCACATTACCTCTGAGCCGTCCCCCTCTATCTTCAAATTGTGCCCCCTTGTTCTTGCACATCTCTTTTTCTGGAAGATGCTACCCTCTTGGACTTAGTTAATTCCCTTGAGGTACATGAAAGTTTCTATCATGTCCCCTCTCTCCCTTCTTTCCTCAAGGGTATACATATTAAGCTCCTTTACTCTTTCTTCGTACGTCTTCTGGTGCAGACCCTGCACCATTTTGGTTGCCCTCCTCTGGACAGCCTCCACTCTGTCTATATCTTTGCAGAAATGGGGTCTCCAGAACTGCACACAGTACTCCACATGGGGTCTCACCAACTGTCTGTAAAGAGGGATAACAACTTCCTGTTTTCTACTATTGATGCCTCTTCCTATGCATCCCAGTATCCCCCCAGCCTTCCTTACTGCCTTCTCACATTGCTTGCCCACCTTTAGGTCATCTGATATAATTACCCTCAGGTCTGTTTCCATTTTTACTGTTGTCAGTATCTCACCCCATTGTGTACACTTCCCCTGGGTTTTTGTTTCCCAGGTGCATTACCTTGCACTTCTTTGCATTGAATCTGAGCTGCCATACATTTGACCATTCCTCCAACCTTGCCAAGTCCCTTCTCATCCTTTCCACTCCATCTTGTTTATCAACCCTGTTGCAGATCTTTGTGTCATCTGCAAAGAGACATACTTTTCCTTCCAGTTCCTCTGCAATGTCACTTATAAAGGCATTAAAAAGGACCGGTCCTAGTACTGAACCCTTCGGTACCCCACTAGTAACCCTCCTTTCTTCACTGTGTACTCCATTTACTACTACCCTTTGTGTCCTGTTGTCTAGCCAATTTTTTATCCAGTCTACCACCTTGGGACCCACTCCAAGCCTGGCTATCTTGTGTATTAATCTTTTGTGTGGGACTGTATTAAATGCCTTGCTAAAATCTAGGTAGGCCATGTCCACAGCCCCTCCCTGGTCTACTACTTTGGTCACCCAGTCAAAGAAATCTATTAGATTTGTCTGACACAATCTTCCCATCGTGAATCCATGCTGCCTTGGGTCCAGTGCCCCACTGGCCTCTAGGTACTCAACAGCTGGGGTGGGAAGTTTGCAAAGCATAGACTGTAAATATGCTCACCATTTAGACTGATATCAACGTAGGCCACCTACCTGAACATAGGGCAGCCTCTCAAAAAGAGATAGTTGGGCTAGTGCTGCATGCCATACTTTACGGGTGGGTAGAGCAGCCTGGCACCAGTGCATAAGAAGCAAATGTTTAGCCTCTAAAAGGGCCAGGGTCAGCCAGGGTCTCAGTGGAGTTTAGATAGTGTAACCGGTCATGAAGTGTCGCCAAGAAGCAGTTTAGGATCTGTCAGGGCAATTGGGGAACCCAGCACTTTGGACAGGTCCGAAGCTACCAGAACCCAGAAAGAGGTAAGTTAAGGACATGTCCAAAGTACATGTAACAGATGGGCATCTGGCTGTCGGCATCACCAGCAGTTGGCTTGACCGAGCAGGCTGTGAGCATGTAGGGCTGCTGGTGTATGATGCCAAAATAACAATATTTTAAGCTGAAGAAAGTGACTATTGGTGTCTTTGTAGACCCAATGGGCATCTTTTAGGTAGAGCATCCACTGGATTTCAGAGATAGTAAGCCCAAGGTCAGAAGACCATTTTAGTCTGGAAGATGTCGAAGGGTCCATCTGGGCATCTCTCCAGGTCATATAAAAGTGACCTAAGAGGCCTTTGGAGGTGGTGGATTTGTATAAGGAGTCCAACCAACTCCATTGGTCACAGGCCGAGTACTGAGTTATGTAGGTGTGGAGAGCACTACAGAGCTGGAGATACCTCCAAAAGTCTCAGTTTGAGAGAAGAAATTTAGCCTTCAGTTGTTCAAATGACAGTAGGGACCCAATACCAGAAGGGCAGAGGTCCTGCACTGTTTGAATGCTGTGGGCAAGCCAAGAGGGCCAGTGCAATGGGACTCCATCAATCAAGAGGTTGTCATTGTGCCATAATGGGGCAAAATAAACTGGGGAGGACCAAGCCTGTTTGGGTGTATGTGACTTTGTCATGAGTAGCCTCCATGCATGGCCAGTGTCAACTATAGGTTGGGAAGACTCGTACCAGTACAGTGGTGCCAATTAAGCAGGTTGTAAAGAGTGGTCCCATGTGCTAGGACAAATTCCAGCTGTACCCAGAGAGGGGAGCCCGAGGGGTTAGGTATGAACCATTTGGCAGCATGAGCTGCTATGCAAATGAGATGGTAGCCTAATAACCAAGGAATGCCCAGCCCACCCTAGGACCAATGTGCCCTTAGGTTATGTTTACTCCATCTAGGGGGTCTGTTGTACCATAGGTAGTGTGAGACTAGCCGTTCTAGAGATGCAAATAGTTTGGGAGATAGGTATATCATCAAATTATTCAATAGATACAGGACCCCAGGCAAAAGAAGCATTCAAACCATGGCCACTCTGCCAGGCAGGGAAAGTTGCAACTTGCACCAGCATTCCACCTTCATGGAGAGTTGTGCAAGTAACAGAGGAAAAATTGGCTGACTCAAGGTCAGACCACTCGGTGGGAAGCTGGAGGCCCAGATATGCACAACCTTGAGTGGCCCAAGTTAGGTTCATGCCTTGAAGGCAGTCTTTGGAACAGTTAGCATTCAAGGGGCCAAAAATGGTCTTGTGGTTGACCTGCAGGCCGGATAAGGCAGCAAAGCTCTGAAGGATGGTGAGCACTTCTGGTGGGGATTGGAGGGTCCGGGACAGGGTGAGAAGCAGATCATCTGCATATGCTGCCACTAAATATGAGCACCCTGCCACTTCAATACTGTGAATCTGTTGGGATGCTATGAGGACCCAGAGCAAGGGATCTAGAGCCACCAGAAATAGAAGGGGGGAGAGAGGACATCCCTGTCTGGTGCCTTTGTGGAGAGGGAAGAGGGACAAGATGTCACTACTGGTAAGAATGCGGGCCATAGGGGCATTATAGAGCATATAGAACCATTGAAGGAATTAAACTCCAAAGCCATATAACCTCAGTATCTCATGCAAATAATCCCATTCAGTGGAGTCAAAAGCTTTGGAGAAATCAATTTAGAGAGCGGCCATAGGGAGGGTTGATTTAGAGGTGAACCACTTTAGGTTAAGTAGTAACCTAGTATTGTCTACTCTGGCCTTGCCCTGCGTGAAGCCAGCCTGGGTTGCATAGATGTAGAAGGGAGTATGGTCATCATTCTAGTGGCTAGGGCCTTAGCAAGGATCTTCGTGTTCACAGACAACAAAGAAATGGGATGGAAGTTGGCACAATCCAATGGGTCTGTGGATTTTTAGAGGAGCAAAGTGATGAGGGCCTCTCTCATAGTGGGTGATCAGGATCTCACCTCATGGGAGGCTTGTAGTGCTAGTTGGAGTGGCTGCAGAATATCAGAGCCTAGTGCCTGGTATAGTTCAACCAACATGCCGTCTGAGCCAGGTGCCTTCCCTCTTACCATTTGCGATAGTGCCAAATGCAACTCTTCACAGGTGACAGGGGCATTGAGGGGCGCAACCTGATCAGGAGTAACAGCTGGCATAGTGGCGGAGTGGCAAAAGTTTGTGGCTCTCTGTGACAGCTGCATGCTTGTCATGGTGGATCAGGACTGGTATAATGTTTCATAGAAGTGCAGCATAGTGTGGCTGATTTCTCCTGGGCTAGAGGCAATGGTGCCTGCCCTGGCATGAAGTGCGTGGATTCAGGTTGCTGCCTGCTGTTTCCTAAGTCTGAAGGCTAGGAACCTATTGCTCTTATCTCTGCCATCGCAGTAGGCATGCTTTGATTGGAGCAAGAGCCATTCGGCTTTCTGGTGTAGGATGACATTTATCTGGTATTTCAGTCCCACTATCCGGCAACCAAGGGAGCTATCCCTGCCTGTACCCAGGGTGGCTTTAAAATGGCTTTATAGGATGGCCAGGTCTGTTTGCAACTTGGTTAAGGTTGCTTTATGTACCTTGTCCTTTGAGGCAGAGAAAGCAATAATGCGGCCATGCAAGACAGCTTTAAAAGCTTCCCAGACCATGCTATGTGAAACTCCGCAACCAGAGTTCAAGGAGAAGTAGTCCTTGGTTGCTTGAGCCAACATGGGGTGAAAATCAGGGTCTTTAAAGAGGAGGGGATTACACTTCCAACTAGTACCCGAAGGACGGACGCCGGGTGGGGTGTAGGTGGTCTGGATGGGGGCATGGTCGGATATCAGTATTGTCCCTATTTTCTTATCTAAACCTCCTCAGGCCGCTGTCACATTGGCAAGCCAGAAATGAGTGCGACTATGAGAGAGATGCGCAAGTGAGTAACATGTATAGTCGCAGCCTGTGGGATGATCCCTTCACCATGTATCTGTTAGGCCCCATTCTTTGATCATGTCCTGGAGGGACAGTCTCACTTTGGGATATGGGCATGGGATGGGATTAGATTTATCAAGGAATATATCACTGACTGTATTGAAATCACCTCCAATCAGGAGTGGGATGGGTGGGCTATCTGGGGATAATGAGGAAATGGCTTGGCTGACAGCGGGGAAGAAGTCCGTAAGTTCATCATAAGGGGCCTATATGTTCCCAAGCAATGGTTGTCCTTCCGGGGAAGACATCCTAACTACCATCCATCTCCCCTGGGAGTCTTTCTTGACATCCTCCACTTTCCATGGGGATGTTCAACATATGAGAATAGCAACCCCTTCGGTCTTGGTGGGGGGATGAACTAGACAAAACTTCTCCAACCCAGGATTTGCTCAACCAGGGTGTTACATGAGCAAGTAGGTGAGTTTCCTGTAAAAGTGCAACATCTGTGTGAAGAGATTTAAGATGTTGGAAAACTTTTGTGCATTTAATAGGGTGAATGAGCCCTTTAACATTCCAGGACACAAAATGGTAACCCTGGGCAGAGGGAATAGTAGTCACCATTGCCCCACAAAGGAAGTAACAAAGGGTACTTACTCCAGTCCAAGAGGAGGGAAGAAGTGAGTCAACAGGGAGCTCTGAGGAGAGGAGGTACCTGATAAACACCAAAGCTGCAAGTCTGTAGCCAAGAAATAGGGAAAGTGCAAGCATATCAAGGTAATTGGAGGCCGCTGTCTGTATATGTGGAGAGCTGTGATAAACAAACAATATTAGTGAACCAACAAGAATTAGTACTAATGTGGAGCAAAGGTGCCCTACATACAAGAAAACTAATAACAAGAAAGCACATGAAAGCATGAACACGCTAAGAGTTAGGAGGTCAGAATGAAAGAGGGTAGGAAACCTGCTCTGCAACTATGCTGTCTCCTAAGACCCAGTAAGGGGAGGTGAAACAAGAAAATCCAGTGGGGTTGAGTCATCCAGAACCAGAGGCAATCCTACGGGAGAGGGGAGATAGGGTGGGCAGGGGGTAGAGGAGAGGGGGAAGAAAGGGGGGAAGGAGAGGGCATGCCCTCCTACCGGTCTGACCTCGACATGAAAGTCTCCATTGAGAAAATATAAGCAGAAAGGCCCAGATGAAAGGCCAGAGGATAGCAGAACTGTACCTAGCAGAGCTGTGTGTAGTACTCTGCAACATCAAGGGAGTATGCAACCTCCTTTTAAAGGCAGTCTGTGGTGAAATAGCAGGGGGAGTGTCAGACCACTGCATAAGCGGGGTCCCAATCTGGACTGAAATAGTCAAGCAAGGGTAAAAAGGGAGCCAGCTGTGGCCAACTCCATCCAGTTGACCCGGTATACCGGTCACCGGGGGGGAGGCGGCTCAGGGTGATATATGTGTGGGTTAGTGAACAACTAAACAGAGCCCTGTCAGACACGTTTGGTCCCAGTATTAGGGGGCTCTAGTAGCAATATACTGGAAGTATGCATAAGAAAAACATTTTAAGGAACCAGTCCTTTGGCCTGCCATGGAGGAGCCCGGGGGGGGGGTTCAACAGGGTCAGGTGGAACCTTCGCGGCTGCTGCGGCATAACTGATCAGGCCTGGTCCTACTGGGGATGCATTGTCCACAGCCTCATCAAAGAAGGATTCAGGAAAATCAGCCCAGTCCACTTGCTGTTCAGGTGTCCATCTCTTGAAGGTCCGGTAAATCAGTGTCCACTGGGTCCATTGCAGTGGGGTGGTCATCCTTATATATCTTAGCAGGTGGGGCACTCGTCTGTTTACTTGGTGAATGATGAGGTCTTCTCCGTGCTTGCTGCCTGGTCTTAGAAAAGGAAACACTGGAGTGCTGAGGGAGGGAGGGAGGGAGGGAGGTATGGCAAAGGATTCGCTGCTGCAGGTGCTGATAGTGCAGAAGGAGCTGAAGTTGGGCCAGCTGTCGATGGGGGGCCTATTTTAGGATGAGCTGGTCCAGCTGAAAAAGTGTCCCTCGGAACTCTAGATCTAGGAGAAAGGTTCCTCTCTGATGGTGTTTCACTGCTTGGTTCCCAGAGCCCCCTGGGACTTGTAGTAGGGGCATGTAGGTATGGCCAGAATTTAGCGATCCAGCATTTGATCTCAGCAGGGTGATCAGCAGTCAACTCTCTCTCCTCCTTGGTGACAAATAATCTGGTATGGCCTTTAAATTTAAAGTGAAAGTTTTGCTGATAAAGGAATCTTTTAAGGGATCCAAATGCTCTCCTTCTAGCTGCGGTCTCTTCTGCAAAGTCTCAGAAAAGGGATATCTGGGCCCCTTACCAGCGCACCTCCCCTAGATCTCTGGCAGCATGAAGGATTCTTTCCTTAGTTGAATATCTTAGCAGGTATGTGACCGCAGGTCTGGGTGTAGCAGTAGGCCTGTCTGAGTGGGTGGAGACGTGATGGGCTCGCTCTACATCTACAGGACCCCTCCAGCAATCACCCAGCATGGTAAGGAGGTTGTCATTCAGAAAATGTTCCATCGATTGCCCTCTACCCCCTCTGGGAGCCCAATAATCTGCAAATTGTTGTGCTGGCCCATTTTCCTGATCTTCAGCTCTATCCCATAGAGCCGCTAGTCTCTCCTCGTGCTGCTGGATACACTGCCATATCTGAAGCTGTTGGAGTTCACAGGCTTCTGTGCGTTGTTCTGGGACATTCATCCAATCTTGTAAGTGTTGGACCTCAGTAGCTGTGCCAGAGAGAGAGAGAGAGAGAGAGAGAGAGATGAATATCATCCATGCAAATCAGTAAGGCTTCTAACATTTTAGTGATGTATTGGAGAAATTCTCCTACTGAGGTCGGTTGCACAGGAGTGCTACTGGAGAGTGGCAAATTGACGAGTACTTCGGGGTCCTTTGTGATCAGGATTATTCCAAGGGTGCAAAAAGTAAGTAACCCAAAAGCTACTACCAGATAAGAGGCTAAATATAGGCATTAGTGATGAGCATTCTATGTATACTGTAAGTCCAAGGCTAAGGCAGGGCCTATGTGGCCTAACTCTTCGGGAGATGTTGTGGAGAACAGCGCTGCAGGAGACCGCAAATTGCATCAAGATCCACTTACAAAGCATGCTGCCTGGTAGAATTGCAATCCCACGCCTTAATTAGTAATAGGGGGTTTCAACTCCATGGGATCGTGGCGCCAGAGCTCAGATTGTCACTGGCCAGGAGAGAGCTCACAAATTAATCATCCATCATGTCAGTGGTTAAATCACCCCCAGAAGGAGATTATTAACAAAAGCAGCGAAATGCAAAGGACCCAGGATCAATCCTTGCAGAACACCAGTATTAGTGACAGTCAGATCAGAAAAAGAGCAATCATTTTTTTGCAAGTCGCTCCTGGTTATACAAGCAACTTTTAAACCAGGATACTACAGTAGAGGAGATACAGCAGAGCCAGATCAATGCAATTCAGTAACTTGCTGTAAATGACATGTCACAAAATATTGCATGACAAAAGGGCTTAACTGCCACTGAACTACACTGTTCCCTGCAGTATACTGCAATATTTTGTAGTATACTGCAGTACTGCATCCTGGATGGCGCCACTGTACCTAAAGTTAGTAGCTTGGAGCATCAAGGTTGAGGTTGTATAGGTTTCTTAATCTGGACTCCCTGCCCCTTCATCTCTCCATCATTGACTGTTCCTTTCTGTCTATGGCCACTGGCATAGACAAGGCCCTCTCCTCGTTCCATTCTAAACTGATTTCTGGGATACACATGCCCCTCTTAAGAAGTCCCATGTAAGAGGGTCGCACCTTCCCTGGGTCTCAGCATAAACTTATACTTATCCTCAAAGTACAACAGAACTGGCAACTGATAGAGTGGAGATTTTATCTCTTTTGCATAGTTCATGTAGTACCATTGAATCCTTTGCAGTCCATGGCTGTTGTCAGCTGTAGGGGATTCTGGGCTGCACCCGCAGTGGTACATACTGTACTAGAACTGTCTAGAATTTCTTGTGTATTGAAACACTGTAACTAGTCATCTCAGGACACTGTAACAGTAGTGTCATAAGATCTCACAACATTTTAGAACCTGACACTGGCACCACTGTACTTACTGTACAGTAAGGATGGATTTTGCCATGACCATGGCCTACCTGTCATATATTCAGCCTTGTTCATATGATGGCTTGTGGAGGAAACACTCTCCCTTGCACAGTCATATAAATAGACTAATGCAGCTGTGTACTCACAAACCACTGAATCTGCATGAACTCAGAATGCCTCACTCACCCTGTTGTTCTGGCCCATTCCCTAGTATGGGGAATTTTTAAGCAGGAATAGTAATACATTTATTTTTATATTAAGGCACTCCATTAATGCTCACAGCACTTGTACAACACTCAATCCAAAAATTCACAACCATGAAACATACAGCCATAAAACTAACAATAAATAGCAAAACTAACAGTAACATAGTAACATGTGTAAAATGTAATTATTTGTAACATGGCATTAATACAATCACAGAATAACTGTCTTACATTGGACAAACAGCATCAGGTGACCACAAAGCAACCATAGATTAATGCCACAGAAGATTCATGATTGCTTGTGTAGTACCATAGTTATCCAGAACAAGTTCCATGGCAAAGTTTTAATTGTTTTCCACCCACCCACCCAGGTGGACACTATTCACTGGCTAAATATCGATCTTTGAGCATAGCTGGCCATTAATGTGAGACCAGCTTAAGAAGTTATTGGTTTCCATCTGCCACAATTACTAACAGTACTTTTTCCTTCTAACTTACAAGTCAGGATTGGAACTACTGTAGGTCCTTCATATGAGCTACTATTCAGAAGTTGATTTCTCAGAGAATGACAGCGCTACTGCATTACCCATATTATTTACATACCCATACTGCAGTGCTTGCAAGTCATGGAAGTAACGTATTTTCATACATGGTAAAAAGCAAGTAAAACAGATGTTGTAACTTATTGTGTTAATTACTTTAGGAAAGGGGCTGTGTTACTTTGCTTTTCTGTGTTTTGAACACAAAAAAATATTAAGCGTTTTGGTCATCACAATAAAAACAGCACTCTGCTTATGTACTCTAGGAAGCAAATTATATGAAGTGTTATACCTAGTTTTTCTGCTATTGATTAATATCCTTACCCACAGATGTAGTATAGTGGTGACACAGAAAAATCTGGCTGATAATTAATATTATGAGTAGAAATGAAACAATTTTCAGCAAGCAATTCTATACATATTATTGTTACATTTACTAATATAGTATAATCTCCTAACTTACTGACAGTATAGGTGATAGGTTCTTCATATGAGCTACTGCTCAGAAGTTTATTTTTCAGAGAATGACAGAGGTGCTGCATTACCCATATTATTTACATATCCACAATGCAGTACTTGCAGTTCATGGAAGTAATGTATTCTGTCTCATACATGATAAAAAGCAAGTAAAACAGATGTAACATATTTTATTGATTACTTTAGGAAAGGAGCTGTGTTGCTTTGCTCGTCTGTGTTTTGAACACAAAAAAGTATTAAAGTGTTTAGGTCATTACAATATAAATAAATAACACTCTACTCATATACTCTAGGAAGCAAATTAATTTGTTAGGAAAAGTGTTATGCTGCGTTGCACACTACTTCTTCCTGTGCTTGTCATGTTACAAGTGCATTAAACCACTCCAGAGCATGGTTTTACTTCTGGCATTAATCCATGGTTAGTTGGTTGGTTGGACGCACTCAGCCTTTGGCCATGTGCCCCAACCATGGATTAATGCCACAGTAAAATCAAGGTTTAATGCTTACATAGTACATATAGTATATAGGCGATATGATATGGACTGTCTTAAGATATCATTTTTATTTTCATGAGAGGGGAATTGGCCTGTTCATAGCTCACAAGAGGCAAAGCAACAAATGAGATATCAATAGACCAATGTCCTCAAATGATGATAAAACTGATATCTTAAGTTAGCCCATGTCATATTAGATTTGTTTAACAGGCGTTTAGGAGGTTTTGTGATAGAAATGGTTAAAAAACTACAAAAGAAAAAAGCAACATAGACTACTGTATAGTCAATCAAAAATTAAAAAGCATCTCACATTTTACATTTTTATTGAAAGAGTTTTACCAGAAGAGGTCTAATGAGCCATAAAACTCATTTCCAGTAGTGGTATCCTGTGGGAAAATAAATTAAATGGGTCACTGAGCATGCTCAGAAATGTATCTTCACAGGTGAGAATACATTTCTAAGCATGCTCAGTGTGGCCACGATGAGAGAGATAAATTTTGAAGCATGCTCAGTAACCAACTTTATTTATCTTTTGCATGTTGCCCAATATAACATGTATCTTGGCAAATTTATTTTCACACCTGTTGTAAAAATAATGATTATCTCAGGGTGTAGCTCTAGATATGCATGTAATCTGATTTAGAAAAGGGATTGAAAATTTCCCAGCCTCTAATTGGCTGATACCCCCTGGCAAGGGGTGAATTTATGTACCAACAGAGACTGGGAAGTAAGTCCCATGCCAACAAGCCTCACTATCAAGTAAATCACTGTCTCTCCCCCCCCCCCAAAGTTTCAAAAGTGAAAGGTATCCATTTTGTTTGTTTTGTTTTACCAAGCAATCCCCCCCTTCCCCTCAAACAGGACAGCAGTCCCAAAATGACACTGGTCCAGACTATGGCTTTTCTTTATTCTGATCATTAACACACAAAAAACACTCCTTTCTTCTGAAAATCTTTCTTTTAAATGTGCTGCACAGTTTGCCTTGGTCATACATTTGAGCCACAGAGCTCCACTCCATGCCCTCCCTTTACTAGTCATTCATAAAGAAACTCTTTAAATTCAGTGATTCCAGCAGTTCTTTAGACTATTTTAATGCCTTAAAGTGATTGGTGGTGCCACTAAAATGCTGCTGCCTGGGTCTACCTCTCTGCTCCTGATGGCTGCCCAATGGTAACCTGCCTGATCATGAGCAGCATGCCTTCTTCTACTATGGGGCACAGCAGCTCTTCAGTATGGTCCTGGCTTCTGACTAGTAACAGAAACTTTTTCCAACAGTACTAAACAGGACCAGTCTTCTGACCACGTTATCACTCTCACACTCTCTCCCACCACAGTCCCTCTTAAGAAAACAGAAGAGAGAGTGTGTGTGAGAGAGAGAGAGAGAGAGAGAGAGAGAGAGAGAGAGAGAACTACAGAATCAGGTGAAAAACCCTAAAAGAGATCTTTACTACCAAAGTGGGAAACAAGCAAATGAGCTGTCAAGCACATATAAAGGCACATAAAAAAGTGTATTGAGAACAAAAGCACCCTCAACTGGCAGCTATACCAGCAGAGGAACTACTTTACAAGAAAATTATTTCTAATAATTTATACTATTTTTTAAGCAAATTTGTGAAATGTTTAAATTATTTTATAAAAAATATTGCAAATAATCAATTTTTTACACACACTAATACCCTCCAAGGTGGGTGGTGTTGGGCTATACTGGACCTTCCAGGGGCTATAAAGCCCTGTGTCTGCGGTGTTGGAACTCATTATGCCCCTGGGTGGCAGACTAATTAAGCTCCTGGGCAGTATTGCTCAATACCACTTACCCCACTGGGAATAATTGCTAGCTTGGAGTTCTGTTCTTATTGCACATATGCACAAATGGCACAGCCACAAGTGCACAGTGGCAATAACAACATTTCAAGCCAGATAATATGAATATTTGAAGCAACCTCATGGGACAACAAATATATACCTTGGGAGTTCCTACTTTTTTGTGTGTATCTTTTGCAGGGAATAAACATGCTGGATTATGTAAATGAGATTATCTGTCTACAGATTTTTTCTTTTCCACTTTACTAATTTTGACAAGCTGAGCTGTTTACTTTTAAAGTCGCAGTGCCATTATTTGATGTGCTGCCCGTGGGGAGCCAGTTTGTGTGAAAATCATGGTTTGTGGCTGCTATGCAGACAACATCAATTAGGTCAGTGTCAGTGGCTCAACAGGTAGCATACTCACCTCTGAGGCTGGGAGAACAAAGGCTGTGAGTTCTATCGCCACACCAGGCACTTGGGTTAAACCCCAATACTGACACTAGTGCAGCATGAGGGGGGGTTCTGCACTCCTGAGGTACCGTCTTTTGGATGAGACATTAAACCGAAGTTCCATCTGCTAGTTCAGGTGGATGTTAAAGATCCCATGGCACTTCTCAAAATTAGTAGGGGGATTTTTTATTGCAACTTCAAACAAATAATAATAAATAATGTTAAATCACATCCAATAATACATGAATAAATGAAAAATCAGAAAAATATTTTTGGTCATACTACGAAAACATAAACAAAAAAACAAAAATTGTTTGTATTAATTCATACTAATCTCCTTCCGAATTTTATAAGCTGAGAAAAACAAATAAGTATTTAAATCATACTTCAATTAGATAACCTTCAACTAAACATTTTACATGATAAGACAAATATAGCACTACACAATACCCCCTTCCCCACAAAGAAAAAGGTGGTTAATTGATACAATCAAATGAAATAGTAACTAGGAGTGTTTAGTTTCACACAAATAATATATACATCCAAAAGGAAAAAGAGTTAAAAGAAAATATTTTAGTCAGTCTCTTTTCAATGTAACACTAAATAAAATATTTATGCACATTTTGAAAATTTAAGTCCCCCCCCCAACCCCTACTAAGGGGTAGGGGAATTGTCTCTCTCTCTCTTTCATTTCCCAAAATTAGGAACCAAGGTAATACCTGCTACCAGTCACATGAGCCACATACTGTACAGTGCACATAACCAGAAATAACAAAAATTAAGTATTACATTCATTCGGAAACATGAGAAGGGAAAAGGAAAAGTCATACAGTATTCAATTCTTACTGTAGAAACCCTTCCTTTTTTTTTTTTTTAAATGTCTTTTTTCCCTCCTCTCCCACAGAGCTGCTACCCTCGGGAATCGCCCATTAAGTCTGCCCCTGCCAGCACCTATCTTGCAACCTCCAGTCCCTCCATCTAGCCATGGAAACCCCCCAGGCGGGTCGGGCAACCCCATGAATCTTGAATTTTTTTGTCAGGGTCTTGGGTCGCAGGCAGGTGCTGGCACATTGGTGCCTGGCTCAGCGCTCCATCATCCTCGGCTCTGTGTGGTTTTTCCCATGTTCCTCATGGGACACTACGTGCTCATGCATCAAGGCATCTCCTAGCAACTGTAGTGTCTCCTTCCCCTCCCCTCTCCTTTCATGAAGGAGCAGCCCCCGAGGCTGATTGGCTGCTGGCCTATGCCAGCAACCAATCATACCCCAGGGATACCAACTTGCTGTCGTTTCCCCCAGCCTCCGCCAGGAGTCACCGCTAGCAAGACTGGAAGTTCCCCCTCCCCCCCGGAGAAGGCGAGCTGTCCTCGGATGCTCCAGTCTATCTCCCCCTGGCCAACCCCCGACAACCCGAGCTCACTCCCGAACCCGGGTCACCGGTGTGGTGCGAGGTGTGGCGTCCAGCGCCTCAACCCTCAGTGTCACTGGGACGGTACCAGAAACCCTTTCTACGGTGTGTCACAAAACTTTTCTATCTCTGTGATGGATTAATAAATTGGTAATCACATCATATTAAGCACTCACTGTTTTGTCAAGACAAAAAAAAAAACAGCTACTGCAGTGTCTGAGAAAGGGACACTTTTTAAGGTATCCAGGAGATTGCTCCCCACCACCATTGATGTAGCTGGGCAGAAAACAAAGAAGCTTCTTGAATCTTGAGTTTTATAATAGCATTCTCTATCATATAAAACAACTGATTTTCAAAAATCACCATTTGCTGCAACGTCAAATGGCATCTTCTGTGCCATGTGTAAAATTTACAACAAGCTAAGATGGCCCATATGGTGTGTTTATCATATTTAGACCATTCCCTTGGTCATATTCCAAACCACAGAATAGCTGGAGAAATGCTAGAGAATGGAGAGGTTGGCCAATTCTGTTTCACTATCTCGCAAAATCTTTTTATATATGGGCAATCAAAGCATAGGTGGTGCATAGTTTCTATTTGCAGTATGAACATTGGTCTGGGACACTATCTTTCCTCAATTCCTTTATGTTTTAAATTCCCTCTCACATTTAATCTGCCATGTGGGGAAAACCAAGTTACATCCCACATCTGTTTCGGGATTCCAGGTGACTTGAGCATATCTCCTATTAATAATTTATCCTTCTGGGATCTAACCGAAAAAGAAGGCTGCTCTATGAAACATCTTACCATGATATATTCATATACAGCCTTTCTTTGGAAAGTCATAATTTGATATTTGGAAAACATCCAAAGTTTTAGTTTCCCAAAACAGGCTTGGAAATGGGCTGGGAGCCCCATAATGGGCCATTGTTTAGGTAAGGGACCATGTAGTGGCCATACTTGTATAAATGGGTCTGAGTAGTCCTTAACCCTAGGAATCCAGAGCTTGTCTTTGCTGAGTAGCAGGGGTTTCAAGTTAAAAGTTAGGTACATTGAGAGAAAAAAAAGGGAATAGGGTTAAGCATTTTTGAACCACCCTGGGCCTTCTTTAGAAATAAGATCTAAGACGACTACTCCAGATATATTTAAAGAAACAAGCGTATATCTTTGTTTCTAACTGTTTGGGAAGGAGAAATATGCAGCTAAGATGTAGGAAGGATGCCAAAAAGTATGTTTTTACTATGTACATTCTTTTGAGTTTTGACATCCTTCATCTATTCCATACTTCAACTTTTTCTTGGGCAAGATCTAACTATTGTTGTCAATTTGTAAGGACCATATCACCACCACCAAACATAATACCCAACATTTTGCACAGTTCTCTGACCACTGGAACATTCAGGATAGACTCAGATGTATTGCCTGTTTGACCAATTAATAAGCATTTACTTTTCTCGCAGTTAATTTGTGCCCCAGTAGTGTCTGTAAATTCTGTCAGTATGTCTTCCGCTTAGAGACAGGTCTTCTTGTCCACTAAAATAGGGCACACATCATCTGCATAAGCAAGTGTGCATATTTCTGGATCTGTGCTAGAGAATGAGAGTCCAGATATGGTAGTACATAGATTTAGTTTTCTTACTAGTGGGTCCAAAGTTACCACATAAAGTAAGGGGCTCAAGGGGCAGCCCTGCCTCACCCCTCTAACCACTGCACATTCTGTTCCTAACCATCCATTGCAATAAGGTATTACTGTTGTTTTATGGTAACATGCCTGTATCCAATATATGAATTTATTTGGTAAGTCATAGGCCAAAAGACAATCCCATAAAGATTGATATGAAATGAAATCAGAGGCCTTTGCCTGATCCAGTGACAACAGGAAACCAGAGAGTTCCCCCTTCCATCCTCTATGTAGTATTTCTCATAGCAATATAAGGTTATCTTGGATGATTCTCCCTGGGATAGCACATGTCTGTACAGGGTGTATAAAGGAGGCTGCTGCAAGGGCTAATCTATTGCTAAGAAGCTTTGTGAAAATGTTAAAATCTGCCTTGAGCATTGTTATGGGTCTCCAATTTTTAAGTAAAGTTCTGTCTCTATTTTGCTTGTACAGCATTACCACTAGGCCCACCCTCACACTATCGGTGATAGTCTCCAGGGACAACAAAGCATTAAAAGGTGCAACCATTTCATTAGCTACAGAAGAGAAAAGATAATTCATATGGAATACCATCCTTGCCCAGTGCAGACCCAGATTTTAGAGCTGATATCACGCCTTGTAGTTCTATACTAGTTATGGGCTGGTTCAAAGCCTGCTGATGGTCAATAGAAAGGTCAGGTGGGTGACATGATGACAAACATGCTTTCCTATCTGCAACATAAGTTGGATGTTCTGGAAATATCTGTGTTACATGATTTTTAATTTCTTGTGAAATACCTTGCTTGTCAGTGGTAAGTTGTCCAGAGATAGCTGTAAGAGATTAAATTAATTTTTGTTGTTGTGTTTGGCAAAAATGGAAAGGGTTCACAAAGTCTTGCTTATCCTGGGTTCCAAATTTTTGTTCTAGTTCAAGGGATTTCATTCTATCATATTGTATATCGGACATTTTTTGCTTGAGTTCTGTAATTTTCTGTGAAAGATCCATGTTACAATTTTCTTGTAGGGATTGCAGTTTGTATAAATCATTCTGATATTTTTTGTATAAATCTGTTTTGATCTTTTCTTTTAGTTTCCCAATAAATTGAAAATACTGTTTTATGTATGTTTTCGTGTCTTCCCACCACTCTAAGGGAGAGTCATACGAGAAAAAGACTGATTGTCTAGCTGTTAAAAGGTCACTAAAACCCTATGGAATCAATGGGTCATTTAATAAGCTCACATTCATGTGTCAGTACCCAGGTCCTCGTCCCATTTTATCAAAATTTGCTATTGTGACAGTGAGAATAGCATGGTCTGAAGAAGCCACTGGGTTTGCAATAGCTGATCTCACTTCCAAATTTTCTGCTAGAAACCAGTAATTGATTCTAGTGGCAGTAGTCCCTCTAAAGTATGTTTTAGGAGGAGCTCCCTGTCCTGACTCAAAAGTGTCGTTTAATCCTGCTTGATTTAAAATGTAATTTAAGCAAGATACATCACAAAAAATTTTGGACATCTCCATACTCCTATCTTTCAAATAACGACTACAATTAAAATCTCCCCCTAACAAGATATAATGTGAAGTAAACAGCTATGGTAATAACGCTTGAAACAAATCTATTCCTGTAGCCTTTGTTTGAGGCATGTACACATTGATGCATCTAAAATCCAAATCTGCTATAGAAACAGCTAACAACAGTGCACATGCTGGAACTAAGTCAACTTCATGAACAACTTTAACACTTTGGTTGTTGATACAAATCCCAACCCCACTGCAGGTTTCTGTCCCTCTGGACCAATAGGTGATACCCCAAATCCAAGCCTGACTGGCCCTTGTGAATCTCAGTATCAGTTGCTAATCTAGTGTCCTAGAAGTATATTAAGTCCAGATTAGTGTTCTCAAATTGGGCATAAGTGAGAGCCCATTTTCTTTCTGTTTTAATACTATTGACATTTAGGGATGCAGCCTCTAAATTATATAAGGGGACTTGCATATGTCAATAGTGTTAAGGTTTTTTCTTAACACAAGGCCTAATGCCCAATGTGTTTCTTAATAGGTTTGGGTGCACTTTCCTCCAGAGGTAGTTCCCTATCTGAGCTCCCATCTAACTGTGAGGAATGTAGTGAAGCAGAGTCTGATTCGGATTCTTTCCAAGTTGTCTTCTTGAAGGGCTGTATATTTATTCTGTGTCTATATGGGAGTGCTCTGTACAATGTATGAGTGTGTGTGTGTGTGTGTGTGTGTGTGTGTGTGTGTGTGTCAGAAGTTGTTTTCTTCCTGCTGCACTTCTTGGTTACAATCTGATAGGGGTCTTATACAGCTCCTGGGGGGTGGGGGCAACATAATATCTGTACTAGTGGTAGCTTGTTCACAGGGTACCACTGAAGTAGGGTGGGTAGGAACGTCATCTGGGTGGGCAGTAGGAAAACCCTCAGTTGTTGCAGTTTGGGTTTGGTCAGGAGGGGATTCACCCAATCCTGTGAGTGTCTGGTATGACTGTGAAGGTGGTGGAGGAGGGGGAGTACCTTGGGTGGGGACCTGTCTGTGTGCTTTGAGTAGAGTGTTAATGTAAAAGTCATGCACTACATAATCAGCATCAGAAGTATTGTGTGCAGCCCATGGACAGTCTGTGAAAGACTACATTTTAATTCATTCCTACAATGGAACATTGAATGTCCCACTTCTCCACACTGTGCACATTTAACAACTTCCACACATTCTACTCAGATGCCTAAGAGACCCGCACTTGTAACAATGGTGTGGTTGGCCAGGATAAAATATAAAGCCCTTATCATGCCCTAAATAAAAACAGTTTGGTAAATGTTTCAGGCCAGAGTCATCCTGAAGGAGCTTAATTTTAAAACGTCAACCTCCACTCCAAAACCCTTCAGTGTCCAGTATAGGTTCATGGTTTCCCTGGATTTTGCACTTCTTTTCCAGCCAGTAAATTATGTTTGCAATGTTCACCCCTTCATTACGAAATAGTATGGTAATGACTTTGAAAGTCTGTTTAGTTAGAGGTATAGATTGGAAGTCAGCCCAAGTGGGGTTGGTTTTCAAAGAACTATATTTAATCCAGAACCTGTCTAATATGGCAGGGGTGTGAAAACTCACATCGTAAGTATTTTCGCCCAGAGTGTGTATAAGGGCATAAACTTCTGCTGGATAGAACCCCATGGTTTGTTTGAGTAAAGTTTTTCCATGTAAAACCTATCAGGCATGTCTTCTTGCCTGCCTAGATAGCATAGACATACTGCATTGTGTCTCTTTGCCAGTTTGACAAGCTTTTTCAATGAGCTGGCTTAAGTAGGTTGGATAGGTGTTGTTAATCTGTCTGCTGTAATGATCACATTAGGGTTGTAAATCTCCTCCCCTTCCACATTATTACTGTCTAAACTGATTGTACCCAATTCAGCCAGGGCATTGCCCCCTACATCAGTGGGCCCTGACTGTGCATCATAAAATTCATCAGAAGTACCCATTTCCATTGGTGAATAGGAAATGTTATAGAAACATAGAATTTGACGGCAGATAAGGACCACTTGGCCCATCTAGTCTGCCCATTTTCCTACCTAACAGATAAGCTGCAGGTCCTAATTATCCAACAGCTTACTTCCTCCTACCCCCAACTAGGACTGCCTTATGTCTGTCCCATGAATTCTTGAATTCCCCCACTGTTCTTGACTCCACGACCTCCTCAGAGGTTGTTCCATGCATCCACAACCCTATCTGTGAAAAAATACTTCTAACATTACTCTGAGCCGCCCCTCCATCTTCAAATTGTGCCCTTGTTCTTGCACATCTCTTTTCTGAAAGATGCCACCCTCTGGACTTTGTTGATTCCTTGAGGTACTTGAAAGTTTCTATCATGTCTCCTCTCCCTCCTTTCCTCAAGGGTATACATATTAAGCTCCTTTAGTCTTTCTTCAGATGTCTTCTGGTGCAGACCCTGCACCATTTTGGTTGCCCTCCTCTGGACAGCCTCCACTCTGTCTATGTCTTATGGAGATGGGTCTCCAGAACTGCACACAGTACTCCAGATGGGGTCTCACCAACTGTCTGTAAAGAGGGATAACAACTTCCTGTTTTCTACTATTGATGCCTCTCCCTATGCATCCCAATATCCCCCCAGCCTTCCTTACTGCCTTCTCACATTGCTTACCCACCTTTAGGTCCTCTAATATAATTGCTCCCAGGTCCCTTTCCATTTTTACTGTTGTCAGTATCTCACCCCCCATTGTGTATTCTTGCCCTGGGTTTTTGTTTCCCAGGTGCATTACCTTGCACTTCTTTGCATTGAATCTGAGCTGCCATACATTTGACAATTCCTCCAACCTTGCCAAGTCCCTTCTCATCCTTTCCACTCCATCTGGTGTATTAACCCTGTTGCAGATCTTTATGTCATCTGCAAAGAGACATACTTTTCCTTCCAGTTCCTCTGCAATGTCACTTATAAAGACATTAAAAAGGACCGGTCCTAGTACTGAACCCTGCGGTACCCCGCTAGTAACCCTCCTTTCTTCACTGTGGACTCCATTTGCTACTACCCTTTGCATCCTGTTGTCTAGCCAATTTTTTTATCCAGGCTACCACCTTGGGACCCACTCCAAGGCTGGCTAACTTGTGTATTAATCTTTTGTGTGGGACTGTATCAAATGCCTTGCTAAAATCTAGGTAAGCCATGTCTACAGCCCCTCCCTGGTCTACTACTTTGGTCACCCAGTCAAAGAAATCTGTTAAATTCATCTGACACAACCTTCCCATCATGAATCCATGCTGCCTCGGGTCCAGTGCCCCACTGGCCTCTAGGTACTCAACAATTCTTTGCTTCAGAAGTGATTCCATCATTTTACCTACCACTGAGGTCAAACTAACTGGTCTGTAGTTTCCTGCCTCTGTTCTGCTCCCACTTTTGTGAAGAGGAATCACATCCACCATCCTCCAGTCCTCAGGTACCACCCCATCCTCCCATGTCTTATCTGGAGATACAGCAGTCTCAGTCACTTGTGATGTTTGCTGAGCAGTCTCTAGGACTTGTGTCACTCCAAGCAGCAGATTCACTGGTGTGGGATTTTCTTGTTGTGGCTCAAGATTATGTACATTCTGGTGTTGGCTGCCTGGAAGGGGTACCGCTGGGTCTGGGACCCATGTCCCATTTTCATTTTGGAGCCAACCTGCTCCCACTAACACTTTTTCTGGGGGCCATGTTTGTTCTCTGGTTTCTTGTTGTGGCCCATGGTTCTCTGAGGCATGCCTGTCTGTAGTCAGATAAGCTCTGTTTCCGGAAAAGACAAACACCTTAGATACAATCTGAGGTGTTTGGTTTGGGGAGACCTGTAACCCCCGCTTTCTCTTCTGCTCATCTTTCATCTTACATTTTGCCACCAGGTAAGCCTTCTCGGCTTCTCTGAATTGCTGCTTGGCTCAGTTTTCGTCTCTGTCGATAGGCTCCAAGTGTGTTTTTACTATGGATGCTGGTTCTGGCCTTCTGGTCGGGATGGGTAGCCAAATCTCGATCCCCGAATGTGGTGCTACTGCCACCAGGCTCTACTGACCTCTGCGGGGAGACATGAGGGGCAACTGGGGTTTAACACAAAGAAGTGCAAGATCATGCACACAGGGAAGAGAAATCCTGAGGCCACCTATAGGCTGGGAGGGAAGTTGCTGGCAGTCACAAGAGAGGAAAGAGACTTGGGCATCATCATCACCGATGACCTGAAATCATCCAAGCAGACCTCTAAAGCAGTAGGTAAGGCTAGAGGGATGTTGGGATGTTCTAGTAGGGGTATCACAAGTTGGAAGAGGGAGGTAATAATCCCTCTTTACAAGACACTGGTTAGACCCCATCTGGAGTACTGCATGCAGTACTGGAGGCCACACCTTCACAAGGACATTAACCAAATTGAGGCAGTCCAGAGAAGGGCAACCCAAATGGTGCAGGGACTGCATCAAAAAACATATGAGGACAGATTAACTGAGCTCAACCCTAGTGCAAAGGAGGGAGAGAGGTGATATGATTGAAACATTCAAACACCTTA
The DNA here is from genome assembly GCA_016271365.2 of Neoceratodus forsteri. Taxonomy (NCBI): domain Eukaryota; kingdom Metazoa; phylum Chordata; order Ceratodontiformes; family Ceratodontidae; genus Neoceratodus; species Neoceratodus forsteri. Next base: position 1,139,826,082 of record CM057455.1, on the reverse strand, counting down.
AGGGCATTAAAAAGGTGAAAGAGTCTAACATGTTTCAATAGAAGAAAAATAGCAGGACAAGAGGAACAGCATGAGATTACAGGGAGGCCGATTAAGGGGTAATGTGAGGAAGTTCTTTTTCACGGAAAGGGTGGTGGATGCATTGAACAGCCTACCTCAGGAAGTGGTGGATATGAATACAGTGCAGGGCTTCAAGCAGGCATGGGATAGGCATAAGGGAGCAATACAGATGAGTATGAATAGATAGGCCATTGACAGAGCAAAGGTCTATGGCACATTCATAAGGTAGAAAAATAAATGGGCAGACTGGATGGGCCTTGCGGTCCTTATCTGCCGTCAGCTTCTATGTTTCTATGTGCTGACCACCTGAAAGGTGCATCCCAGTCACCCCTTGCTTCAACTAAGGAGCAGATCCTCACCACCTCCTCCTCCATCGCTTCCAACTTCCATATTGCAGACTCTCTCACTCTCTTTTGGAGTGAGAGCGCCCTCTGGTGAAAGAGTAGGGGAATTTTTTATTAACATTTCCAAAATCAGATCACAAAAAAAGCATTTTGCAAACCTCTATAAATTATAATACTTCTAGAATAACTATAACTTAAACATTATGAAACTTTCATTAGAAATTCTAAATTACAGTAACCCCTCACTATAACGAATGCAACGGGAGCCACAGGTTGCATTCGTTATAGCTGTAATTTCGTTATAACAAGGGCGTATTAAAATGTATGGTGTTACGGTGTACTGTGAGTCTACAAAATGAAATGAAGCATTTTCTAATAGTAGCACATTTTATTACAACAACTGTTTATACAACACATTTAATGGATAGTTAAAAAGTTTAGTTTAGTTTAGTCTGCAACTTAAAAGAACGATGTTATTTTTGTTTGCGTAATGCTGCACTTGATAGCTAAGTCGCGGGCATAGGACAGAGCATTCCATAACTGCAGCACCTTGATCGGGTCAGCATCTTGTGACTGCATCCAATGCAAGCCTGCTTCAATCCCTGAAATTGCTTGCTGGTACGTAGGTATGGGATCACAATCCTTGTCCCCCCCATCCTCCTCCTCCTCCTCCTCCTCTTCGTCCACAAGATTCTCCTCGTTAGGCAGCTGACTGTTCGAAATTGCACTGACAATCTCTAAGTCAGTAAGTTCATCGTGTGGCCCAGCTGCATCATCGGAGCACAACCACTCCTCAATAGTGTCTTCAGCCTGAGCATCAGAAGGAATCAACTGCAGTTTCTCAGCGATTTGTGTTATTTCTACAGTGTCATCAGTATCATCGGTGTTTTCTGCTTGAAGCACGTCACCAAATGATGGTCCGAGGGTAGCGATTCAACAATGACAGATAGTGGCCATGCTGACATTACCCCATGCCTCTCCACACAAAAAGAAAACGTCTTTTAAAGACAGTTTTTTCAGAAAGTCTGTAACCAGTGCCCCCTCTGTTGACACAAGATCTGATAGTAGGCGCTTTCGGTAATTCTTCTTAAAGGTGGGGATGATACCCCCATCGAGCGGCTGTATCCTAGATGTTGTGTTTTTTGGCAGGAACAGGACTTTGATTCTGCCATCCCTGGACCGCATCTCAGTTTGGTCAGGGTGTGCCGGGCACTGATCAAGAAGCAGTAGTGCTTTGCATGGAAGTTTGCATTGCCTTAGATAAAGTCTGACTGCAGGAACAAAATCATTAAAAAAACAATTTCGGAAGATGTCAGATGTCATCCATGAATTTTTACTGTTGGAATAAGTCACAGGCAAGGATGACAAGTTTGTGTGATGGAAACATCTGGGTTTAGCAAACTTGGCAATCATAAGGGGAGTGATTTTATGGGTACCAGCTGCATTGCAGCAGAACAGCAGGGTTACTCGATCTTTACTAACCTTAAAACCCTTGCTGGCATTGGACTCATTGAAACATGCCAGAGTCACATCAGGCAAGCAGCGCCAGAACAGGCTGGTCTCATCGGCGTTGTAAATCATTTCTGGCCGATAGCTGCCTTTCTCTATGATGTCCTTCAATTTTGGTAGAAACTCATTTGCAGCTGCATCATCACAGGATCTTTGTTCTCCTGTTATGCAGACCCACCTGATGCCATGCCGGCGCTGGAAATGCCACAACCAACCAGAAGAAGATTTAAATGATGAATTTGGACCATGAATCTGCTGAGCAAACTGCTCAGCTTTCTGTTGCACAATAGGTCCTGACAGAGGCACTCGCTTAATCGCTGTGCGAAAAACCAAAGCTGAGTTGCTTTGTCAATTTCAGTTTCGCCAGGGTGTCTCATTTTTTCTTGCCAGACCTTCATTCTCACTGCACTCACTGGCGAAGTCCCGTAGGGACTGTTCTTGTTTTCGCCAAGTGCATATGGTCGATTTGCAGTACCCAGTTTCAACTGACAACTTCCTTAAAGTTTCTCCAGCTTTGAGGCAGTCGAGTATGGACAGCTTAGTTTGGACAGAGTAACCGGACCTCTTCATCATAGCAGCTCGTTTAGGGAAATGGCTGTAAACTGGAACTCATTACTTGGCGCACATTCTTATAACAAGTGCTAAAAAATGTTTTAATCAACTAGTGGCACCGATTGGACAATGAATGGTGCATAGTACACCTCACAGAAACAGCTGACTGTCAGTGTCAGTCGCAGAAACAGCTGACTGTCAGTGTCAATCGTAGAAACAGCTGACTGTCAGTGTCAAGATGGGAGCCATAAAACGCGTTCATTATAGCCGAGTTTACGTTATAGTGGGGTTCATTATAGCGAGGGGTTACTGTAACTCAAAGTGACAATCCGTCTTGCCCTCTACATGTTATAAATGTATTTACAAAAAAGGGGGGGAACTATGTACCTTGATAATTTATAGTAGCTGATAATTAATGGGTTTTCAGGCACCAGACGTAAAAAAAAACCTCATAAAAGACAATCATCCATGTCACTCCTATCACTCGCATTCTACTTTGAATATACATTTGCAGAACTACTAACTTCCCTTTTCTAGCCATATTTTTGAAAAAAGGCAATCCTCTCCACCACATCATCATTCTAGCTTTAGGGTTCAATTTTAAATCTTTGTCATACACCTCTTTTATGGCAGTTTCACATAAATTACTAAAATAAACATAAGACATTCTGCTGTGCTGGAATACCCATTGACTTCTTGCTTTCCATAAATAAAATTTCATTATTGCAGAGATTACGCTTATAGTACTGTCCCACCCACTGTGCATGACTTTTTGACAATCCCCTAATGCTATATTTTCATATGATATTGTCTTCAACCAAGGCAATTTCCATTTTCTGGCTAAGAAGACTCATAATTGTTTTGCATAGGGGCATGATATTAAAAAATGTTCCGTGGTTTCATTCAGATTTTTGCAATCTGGATGTGGGCAATAATGTTCCTCGATCGCTTTATGTTTAGTTACCTTTTACGCCTAATCTCCGTGTGCACACAACCACACTATATCCCATATTCTATGAGGAATTCTTTTATTCATTAGCTGGTTAATAACTAAGTCTGTTTTGTTTACTGGATACCCTTTAAATTCTGGTCTCTCAGGTCCCGTTGTTTCCAAAATGTGTTTATAAAGTACTTTTCTTGATTTATGTAGCAGATGTGACCTTGTCACTCCCCATTTATACAGTTTCTATATAGAGGATTTAATGAAATCTGGTATTTTCAGTCTAGGGTGTAGTTTCACTGGAGTTTCCATACATTCTATAAAGAATTCTGTTAAATTATTTTCCAGCCAAATAGCCTTTAAAGTATCTTGCCTGTGAACTATTAATTGTATCTAGTTGGCCCAAAATATGATATGAAAAAATATTACTGGATTTAACATATTCAATCCACCTTTATTTTTTGACAAATATGTCACTTCTCTTTTAACAGGGTTCAGTCTCGACCCCCCGTAGCATTTGAAAAAATAATCTTAATAATTTTGTCTCACAGTGTAGAGGCAATAGGAAAACTGAGCTAGCATACGGCAAGCATGGAACTAAAAATTGTTTTATAATAAAAACTCTTTTCATTTTAGATAATTTTCAATTTTTCCATCTTAATACTTTGCTCTCACAGATACTCAAACTGTCTTGTCAGCTCTTCTTGGCCATATCTCCCTCCCCAAAGAAAACTCCTAAAATTTGAATAGGGTCTTGTGATATTTTGATACTGCTATATAGTCTGGTCCTGCTAAGAGTGTCCCTACTCTAATTCCTATACATTTTTTTATTTAAACTGGCTCCCAAAGCTGTAGCATAATAATTCATTTCCCTGAGCATTTGTGTAATACTCTCATCATTTTTAACAAATATGCAAATGTCATCTGCATAAGCAACCAGTTCCATCTCCAGAGTATGATATGGACTTGCAATCCACTGAATCTGTTTATTTTTCCAGAGATATCTAATAAGTGGATACAGAGCAAAAATGTACAGTAGGGGGCTTAAGGGACACCCCTGTCTCATACCTATCTGCACTGGAATCCATCTCACTTCTCTGCCTGCTATTAGTGGAATCACTGTCGCCTGTAAACATATCTTCTGTATCCAATTAATAAATATATTTGGAACACTGTAATGTTGTAAGACTGAAAATAGAAAATTATGTCCAGCTTTGTCAAAGGCCTTGTGCTGATTCAGGGAGATAATATACCTGGTTTGTTTTGTTCTCTTACAATACTCAATGATAACTCTTATAATAGACAAATTGTCCTTAATATTTTGATCAACCAATGAACAAGTTTGAACAGTAGGTATTAACTTTTGTGCTACTGATCCTAACCTCCTTTGCGGCAGTGTAGTTAAAATGTTAAAATCTGAGTTTAAGAGACAAATAGGTCTCCAATTCTCCAAACATTTTTATCTCCCTTTTTAAATAAAAATATTAATATTCCCTTTGAGAATTCTGGATATATCATGTTCCTACTAAAAAAAATAATTGAACACTTTCTCCAGACAATTGGCAATTATATCTCCATAGGTTTTATAAAATGAGTTTAATATACCATCCTTCCTTGGGGATGTACCCTCCTTTAAAGACTTTATGATCTCTAAAATTTCTTGAGAGGTCACCCTCTGAGTCAGTATATCCTTATCAATTCCTTTATTGTGGCTACTTCAATAGCAGCTAAGTAATTGTGAATGTTTTTATCTGATATTTGTTCTGGTGTGTTCATCTGTGTTACATAGTTTTCCACTGTATCTCGTATTTCCCTTTTCTTGTTTACTACCTTGCCTCTGGTGATGTTTTTTCTGCAATACTGGACTGTTGTCTTTTTTCTTTACATGCTTCACATGGGTCTTTATAAGGTGTCTTCTGCATACCATATGTCATTTCTGCCTTTAGGGAAGCAGATCTGTCATACTGTAGTCCTGCCGTCTGTGATTTAAGCACTGTGATTAACTTAGAATAATCCAGCCTTGTTATATAAGTCAATGAAATCAGTTAAAAAAGTTGAGTTCTGATCTTAATGTATTCTAAAAACTTACCATTCACTGTTTGCTTCCCAAGTTTTTGGAACCAGTCTAAGTCCTGTTTAGTGACCTCCCACCATGTTCCTAAATTCTCATATAAATCTACTACTGATACCCTCACCATTATTATGGAAGCAACATGCAACGTGACCACAGAATCCTTGAGAAAGGAAATATTCAATCTCCATTTAGTTATGACTTTGTTAATGAGGGGTCTACAGACAACCAAGTTCATATTAATAAAGTATCTGTGTATTCAGTTGGTACCGTTTTTGTTGTGTGTACTGAAAGTTTTTTTTTTATACAAAAATGTAATCAATTTTGGAAGTTAACTTATTTTTAATAAAGGTATGCGTAATTTTATGGGCAAGTCCTTCAGCACTGTCCTTCAGTTCTGCTGTCTCAATCGGTCTCAGTAACACAGATGAATCACAATAAGCCTTTTTTTCCCCATGCATGGTCTTCTTTTTACATCTGTAGTGCAATTATAATCCCCAGCAAAATACACCATTTTTAGCAGTAGCAAAAAAGGGCTGTATAAGTTCAAATAGTTCTACTCTTTCAGCCTTTTTTTGAGGGGCATAAATTACTATAAATTGACTTAGAGTGTCCATCCATATGCCATCTACTAATAACACCCTACCTGGCATTATATCCACAATTTTTGATAATTTAAACCCATTTCCTGAAAACAAAATTCCTACTCCATCTGCCCTATCTTGTCCTATGGACCAATATGATGGTCCCCATACCCAGTTATTTATTGCCATTTGTAAGGATGGGTAAGTTCATAGCCAGGTCTCTTGCAGAAAAATGACATCAATTCTGAAATCATGCAATAAGGAGAACACATATGCTTGCTTCCTATTGTTAAAAGTGCTATGTACATTGAGTGAGGCTAAAGAAAAGGGAGACATAAGTTATAAGAAAACTTTAAGTTCATATACACTCTAAACAAATTTATTCAATAAGGTTTTTTCCATTTTCTTTTTTTCTTTTTCTTTTCAGGTTTCTGGATATCCACATCTATATTTCCTGGTTGTGAAGAAGTGTCTGAAACAAGTTCCTCTTGCTCCGATTCCTCCCCTGCTTTACAGGCCAGTACTTCAAATGGGTTATCAGTTTCTATAGTCTCTCAAGCTTCCATTTGTTTATTCAGTCTAGAACTCCATCTTGTGCCTGGTTTAGTCCAAGTCCCCTATGGAGGGGGCGTGTCTGTTTTAGAAGGAGCTGTAATTCCACTAAATTCCTTGTTACGGTATTCTCTTTCCTGTGGAGCGGCCACCTGTGGATGTACAGTCCTGGTGTCTTGTGGCAGCGGGGGGGGGGGACTTCCAAATCATTTTCCTCTGACGACTGATTTGCTACATCCGAGTCTTGTTGGGTTGTAGGGTGCTCCTTGTATTCTTCTTTCTGAGCCTGAAAATTAGGTCTAGGTGTTTCTGATGCAAAGGATGCAGCTTGTGCCTTTCTAATGAATTCATCTGGGTCTACTCTCTGGAATTTATTATGTGCAGCCCAGGGACAGTCCTGGAATAAATGTCCATACTCTTCACATAAATTACACTTGGAATGATTGTTGCACTGCAAACTAATTTGACTGAATTCCCCACAAATCCCACGATGTAGTTTGTCAAGAATGTTGGATAAGTGCATCCTGTCTCCACACTTATAACAGTCTTTGGGCAGGCCCAAGTAAAAACAGACCCCTGTGTCCTTGCCCAAGAAGAAACTGTTTGGTATATGTGCAATTCCAGCCTCTGTTTGTCTCAGCTTTACTTTAAATCTCCAGCCTCTGGTGCAAAAGACTTCTGAATCCAAAATTGCTTCTGGGACACTTAGAACTTCACAGTGATTTTGAAGCCAATGGTGAGTATCGCACACATGAATGTTCTCAGTGTAAAACATGTCCATTACAGTTTTGATAAGTAGTTTTGTCAGTGGAATGGCCTAAAAAGGGGTCCACAAGGGTGCACATTTTATTTGGTTGTACAGCATCCAAAATCTATCCAAGCCTGCTGGAAAGAGAAAACTTATGTCGAAATTATCTTCGCCTGACACATGGATCAAGGCATATACAGTACATCATTAGCTGTGAACTTTAAAGAGTCTTTTAATAGTTTTCCCAACAAAAAACCTGTCTGGATGTATCTCCATTCCCCCTTTTATCACAGATGAACTGCATTCCTGTTAGGGGCTGGCTCTGTTTTATTAAACAAATCTGCAAAGCTAGGGTGGGGGGCCCTGACTCCTGACTCTGCTGTGTAGGGCCTGCTCTTGCCACTGGGGCCCCCTAGAAGTATCCATATTTTCTGTAGTTGGAACCTCCTCATTAATAGTGTTGTCTGATGTATGTGTGGTATGAAATTCTGAAGCCTCAGGATTTAATATGTGCATTTTATGTTGTACCAAACATTCATTTTCTGAAAGAAGCCTGTCTGTCTTTGTTTGGTCATCTGCTGGACTCATTCCTGTCATTAACTCCAATGGTATTGAATTATTCATGTTCTGGGCTACCTGTTCAATTACTGGTGTAGCCATGACCTGGATGCCTGTACTCTCAGTCTGGTTTGTATTCGGCCTGTTTAATAAACCCCTTTCCTTTATTCCCCAATGTTCTGTTTGCTCCGAAACCCTTTCCTGCACCAATACTACCATACTTGAAAAAAAAAATACAATATAGGCAGGTGTGTACCTGCAGTGGAGGTGGAAAAACATAACAGAAATATAAGAATACCGGTATCAACAATGACTTAATTAAGCACACTCTTTTCAGTTTTACAATCTGTTTACCCCTCCATCCTACCAGCAATCTATCTGCTCTAATTAGATCCTGTTCCCAGTTTAACATTTGCATATTCTGAGGTCCAAAAACTATGCCTAATACTTTAATGGGTTTCATGGTAACTCAAATTCCACCAATATACCCTGAGTCTGGAACAGGTGTAGTCCCTAAGGGTATCCCTCTGCTTTTGTCTTTATTCAAGTTGCCGATAAAGATGAATATATATCCAAGACATTCTTGAGAGCCTCCTCTTTAGTGTCCACCACCAAATGTCAGGACTATATCATCTGCATAAGCTAATATTTTGATAGCTGTGATATGTTTAGCCACCAAAATTCCCCTCACTTCCCTTACTTGCAACACTTCCCTAATAAGCACATCAATTCCAAAGGAGTATAAAAGGGGACTAAGTGGACAACCCTGTCTCACTCCTGTATTCACTAAGACCTGCTTTCCTACCCAGCCATTTACATTCAGAACTAAAAACGCATTCCTATACAGTACCTTTATTCAAGTTATAAAGGCACTTGGAATCCCAAAGGCCTCCAATACTGAAAATAAAAAGTGATGAGACATTCTGTCGAACACCTGTTCCTGGTCTATTGCAATTACCCACCCCTGAGTCCTGTGTACTTCTCGCTGAAAAAAGAGTTCCCTTAATATAATCAAATCATCATACTGTTGCAATCTAGGCACAGCACATGTCTGTTCTGGACTAATCAAGTATGTTGAAATCTTGGACAGTCTGCCTAGCAGAATTTTTGCAAATAACTTATGATCAGTGTTGAGTAAACTCAGGGGTCTCCAGTTATTGATGCCTTCCACTGGCCCCTTTTTATGTATCAGAATCAGCACTGCCTCTTGCATTGAAGCAGTAAATTTAGTGCTGGAAAGCATGTAATTATATAAAATAGTTAAGGCTGGTGCTAGTTCTTCCCTAAACTGTTTGTAAAGTCCTGCCCCCAACCCATCTGTCCCTGGAGCAGAATCTGATTTTAATGTTCTAATAGCATAGAGAACTTCAGCCTCTGTAATATCATGTGTCAAAACCTGTAATATCTGCCTGCAACACCTGGGGTAACCTTACGGACTTCAGAAATCTAATAGGATCATTTTTTATAGAGTCTTCTCCAAAGAGTTTCTGAGCCAGGGTCTCCACTACCCCCAGTATGCCCATGGGGTCTCAACTACCTCCCCATCTGGTGTAATCAATTTTGTAATAATTCTTGAGTCAACTCTATTCTGGCAATCTTTATATGGGTCTGTACCCCCTTTCTTCAACTGAGTCCTAAATTGAGCTTCCTGGCCCAATGATTTCATTCTATTGTACTGTATTTCTTTCATCTGCTTGCTGAGGACTGTTATTTGAGGACCATAATCAAAATTTGAGGTATCAGCTAGGGAGATGAAATGCTGTAACTGTTGCCTGAACTCTAGATATTTCAAGTACATTTTATTGTTCTCCAAATGAGCCTTTTGTTGGAACAGATTTCTCCAGGAGATCTTAGTCTCCTCCCGCCATTCAGACAAATTGTCATAGTATTCAATGACAGATAGCCTAGCTGTCCACTCTCTTCTCCAATCTTTTTGTATTTTGGGGTTCAACAGCAAGGTTTCATTTAACCTCCATTTATTTTTTTACACCAAGGGGTGTTCTCCCAAGTAACCTTTACTCTTAATGCTACATGGTCAGAAAACTCATACACCTGGGTTTTAATCTCCTTAACTTTCAATAAAAAAATAAAATCAATTCTAGTCCTTGTAGCCCCTTGAAAATAGATGAAACCTCCTGTAAGGTGTAAGCACCTGTCCTGTGTGCATCTTTAAGTTCAGCTGTAGACAGTATTTGTTGCAATAATACTGAATCACAAAACATTTCCTTGTTTGGAGACCCCTATCTGTTTGGTGCAAACCACAGTTAAAATCACCCATCCACAATACCAACCCTGAAGTGTGTAAATATGGTTGAATGTCTCTAAATAGAGATGATTTAATGCCTTAGTCTGTGGGGAGTAAACTGCGATAAGTCTAAATCTTTCTTTAAAAAAGAAATATCTAAAAGAAAAGTTCTTCCTGAGCAAATTTCAACCAGCCTAGATAATTTTAAGTGTGGGCTGGAAAATAGCACCCCAGTCCCATTGCAGGGGTCCAATCTGGTGGACCAGAAAGAAACACGTAGTTGTCATGACTTAAAGGTCTGCTGTAATTCTCTATGTTATTTAATGAGAGTGTCTAATAGACACATAATACCGCTAGCCTCCTCTTGCTGTGTTAACATGGTCACACCCAACTTCTTCTCCCCCTTAATACTATTCACATTAATGGAGGTGAGTGTTAAATGGTCCATTCACCCAGAAAAAAAAGAACTAACTACCATCCACCAATCAGGGAGTCCTAGTTTTCCTGCTCTGCCGTGTTCTTTTGGCTATTGAATCTGACCCACCTCCATCCTCTTTATCAGTGTTTGATGGAATAGAAGAGGTGTCTGTTCCTTCATCCTCTGAGTCTCCTATCTGTGGCTTCAGAGTAGAGCGCCGCAAATTTATTGCCAGCCTTTCATGAAGTTGTTTTGGCAGGGGAATTCTTTTTTAACAATCTTCCCAAGCCTATTCCTCTTTTGCAGTACTGTTTTGAACCCTATTTCACCCTGCAGGGGAAGGGGAGGATGGGTAGAGGGCATCTCTTCCCCATGATCAGTACCTTCTTTAGCAGGGGGGGAGGGGGAGAGAGGGGGATTGCTATCTAACATACTAACATACTAAAATGCCAGCAGAATAGGTCTAACAGTCTTTCGTGTCTGCTGATTTGGTCAGGTCCCATGCTGGGAGCTGACCTTGCTGCCCCCCTCACCCTCTCTGGCTTCTCCCTTCCCAGCCCCAGATATTCTCACTGCACAGTACTTTGCTTCCAGAACCCTTCCCCTGTACCTGTCCCACCCCCTCTTGAACCCCTCCACCATCTCTGTCTCCACCAGCCCCCTGGGCAGCGCATTCCATAGCTCCACCACCCTCTCAGTGAAGTAGCACCTCCTCCTTTCTCTCCTGAATCCCCCCCCAACTTCCACCCATGCCTTCTAGTTGCCCTCCTCCTTCCTTCGGAGCACCCTGACTGCTCTTCCCCTATTTAACTCCTTCATGTACCTGAAGACCTCTATCATGTCCCCCCAGTCTCTTCTCTCTTCCAATGTGTACATATTTAGCTCTTCGAGTCTCTCCCCATAGGCCCTGTCCCCGAAGCCTCAGATCATTTTGGTTGCCCTCCTCTGGACACTCTCCACAAGTTCAATGTCCCTCTTTAAGTGTGGCCTCCAAAACTGCATGCAGTACTCGAGGTGCGGCCTCACCAAGCAGTTATACAGAGGGAGTATCACTTCCCTCCTTCTGGAAGTGATCCCTCTAGCGATGCATCCCAGCATCATTTTGGCCTTGGGAGCTGCCCTCCTACAAGTCTCAGAGTTGTTCATCTTGACATCCACCACAACCACCGCAGGTCCCTCTCAGCCATTGAGACTTGTAGCATTCCCCCACCCCACCCGGGGTGTACACTTGGCCAGGGGTTCTGGCTCCCAGGTGCAGTACCTTGCATTTCCCTGCATTGAACCTCAGCTTCCACTTTCTAGACCACCTTTCCAGAGCCTCCAGGTCCCCCTGTAGGGCCACCTTCCCCTCCTCCCCATCCACCATCGCCTCTAGTTTTGAGTCATCTGCCAAGAGACCCATCTCATTCCTGATACCAGTCCTTATGTCAGAGACATAGACGTTGAACAGGATGGGGCCCAAGGACCGATCCCTGAGGGACCCCACTAATAAGCCTCCTAAGGGATGAGACTATTCTGCCAACCACGACCCTCTGGGTTCAGTCCTGGAGCCAATTTCCTATCCTTCTGATCATCTGGTTCCCAACCCCCATTTCTCCTAGCTTATCCAACAGGACCCCATGAGGAACAGAGTCCAATGCCTTGCTGAAGTCAAGAAAGAGGACATCCACTGGTCTACCCAGGTCCAAGGCACTCATCACCCAGTCATAGAACTCCACAAGGTTTGTCTGACATGATTTCCCCAGGATGAATCCATGCTGTCTATCATCCAGGCACCCCGACTTTTCCAGGTCCCTCCAGCCTCTCCTTAACTATGCCCTCCATCACCTTGCCCACCACCGATGTCAGGCTGATGGGCCTGTCATTCTCTGCCACCTCTCTTGATCCCCCCTTGTGGATAGGCACTATATGCGCCACCTTCCAGTCCTGGCGGCACCCACCCTATCCTCAGAGAGATGCTGAAAATCTCCACCAGGGGTTTCGCCAGGACATCCGCCAGTTCCTTCAGCACTCTGGGATGCAATTTATCTGGCCCCGGTGCTTTCTCTGTCTTAAGGGACCGAGGTCTTCCCTCTCTCTCTCTCTCTGCTATGATTTCCACCTCCTCTACCTTGTCCCCCTGCTTTGCCTTCCCCCCTCCTGCCAGTGATGGCCTCCCTTCTCCCCAGACCCGCTGATTGGTAAGGTTCCCCCCCTCCTCAGTTTCACCATCTCCTCCCATGTATGATGCAGCCCTCCCATTTTCCCTTGGTGAAAACTGAGGTGAAGTACTCATTTAGTACCTTAGCCTGCTCCCCCAGGTCTTGTGCCCATCCCTTCCCTGTTTTAATCATGCTAATCTGCCCCTTCATCCTTCATTTTTCCCCAATGTATCTAAAGAACCCCTTGTTCCCCCTCCTAATTTCCCTGCCCAGGTTCAGCTCCTTCCTTGTCTTAGCCACCTTCACCACCCTAGAGGCCCTTCTGGCCATCAGCTCATACTCCCCTTGATCCCTTTCACTCCTTGAGCACTTGAAATGCCTATAAGCTGCCTTCTTTCCCCTCACCACCTCCTGAACCTCCCTGGTCCACCAGCAGGGTTTACGGGCCCTACTGCAATTTCATCTTACTCTTGCACAGGTTCTGGTAGCATCCTGCACCCACCCTGATGATTTCCCACCTACTGTCAGCATTCATATCTGACCCAATCCCATCCAAATGCTTCTTAAGTATCCTTCCTATTTCCTTGAAATCCTCCCCGCCCCCGAAGTTAGTTACCTCTATCTTTGTGCAGACTTCTACCCCTCCTAGGTCCAGGCAGAACCAGACCGTGGCATGGTCACTCCCCGCCAACGGGTCCCTTACCTCCAGGCCCCCAATCTGGTCACTGTCTGCTAGGACCACATCCAGTATCCGCACCTCCCTGGTTGGTTCCCCCACCTGCTGAGTTAGGAACGTGTCCTGAAAGACATCCAGCAACCTCTGTTCCCTGGCCACTGAGGATGTCATAGTCTCCCAGTCCATTTCTGGCATGTTTAAGTCCCCAACACCAACACCCTTCCCCTGCCCAAACTGCAGTGTGTCCCAACATCTGCCACCAGGCTCTCCTCCAGCTCCTCCACCAGTGCAGGGAGTCTATACACCACTCCTATTTTTACTCTCTTGCCCCCTCTTGTTATCAAGGTGACCCAACTCTCCTCCACAGTTCCCTCTGCCTCCTTCACTCCTCCTATGCCAATGCCGTTTTTGACTATTATTGCTACCCTTCCTCCCCTTACCTCCCCCCTGTCCTTCCTGAACATAGTGTAACCCTCCAGGTTCAGGTCCCAGTCATGCCCTGCAGTGGCCCAGGTCTCAGTGACCGCTGCCACATCCATCTCTCCCTCAGTTAGCATCACCTGGAGCTCAGGCATTTTATTGCCAAAGCTCCTGGCATTTAGCAGGACTACCTTTCACCCTTTCTGTATACTTCCATTTCCCCTGCTTATGTTCCCATGGGGATTCCATCTTCCCCCGGTCAGTACCTTACCAGTTGTCCTTTTCCCGTATTCCTCCAGCTCCCCAGGGGGGTGGAGACAGAGTCTCTCCTTTATTGGACCCCGCTTGACAGCCTTTTCTCCCATCCCTCCCCCTTTCACAAGTTTAAACCCCACCTTTCACCAATGAACCCCTCTATTTTCAACTTAAGGATTTCCTTCCCTTCCAAACTGAGATGGAGCCTATCTCTGGCATATAGCCCCTTATCCTCCCAGGTCTCCCCCCAGTCCCCCATCAACCCATACCCTCTGGCCCCACACAACTCCCTGAGCCACTGGTTTATCTCCCTAATCTTCCTCTTGTGTTCCCCACTAGCCCTTGGCACCGGCAGGATTTCTGAGAAGGAAGTCGCACATCCTATGTCCTGACAGACCCTGGCAAGCTCCCTGAACCTTGTCTATATCTCTAGCTCACCATTTCCCTCAATGTCATTGGTACCCAGGTGGACCAGTATGTCCCGGGAACCTCCACAATCCTTTGCCAGCTGATATACTTCATGCTTACCCCTGTGCACTGTTAGTCCATGGAAGCATTTTGTTCTAACCAGCCAGGCTTCCCCTTCCCTATCCCATTTAATACCCCTGATCATGGAATCACCCAACAGGAGCACTCTGACTGCCCCTTTTCCTCTATTTCCTCCCCCTTCCATGTCCCTCATCCTTTCTACCAGCCCTTCCCCCCAGCTGGCTCCTTGCTCGTCCCCCTATCTGGGTGCCACCTGCCGCCCCAACCTTATTTACTGTGGCCACCCCTTCCCCATCGATCCTATGCCTCTCCTCATCTCGAGTATCCTTCTGTACCCCGCTACCCCCCATCACTGCTTGCAACTGGTTCTTCCCCCCCATCTCCAAAACTTGCCTGACTCATCCTCCCTTCCTTCCCATCTCCATTCAGCTCCTCCTTGCTTGTCGTGCTCCCCTGGCCTAAACCCATAGCTCCCTTTACTGTATCCTCTTTGTACTTCTGGTCCCTCTCCTTGCCCTTTCTTCCCAACTGGTCCTTCTCCTTGCACTTTCCTCCTCTTCCCCCTCCTCCTCCTCCTGCTCTGATCCCCCACTCCCCCCATTTTCCCGTGTTCCAAATTCCCCTCTGTTCTTCCTTCTGTCTGGCCCCTGCCTCCTGCCCCCCACTCCCTTTCCATCTCTAACCAGCCCTGTCATGGCTACATCACCCCCCTCATCCTCAAGCAGAAAAAGAGAATTGAAGTGGTTACTGAGCTTAAGGTTCGATCCACCCCCCCTTGCTTCCTTCTGTCCAGCCCCAGCCATCTGCCTTCTTCCCTGAGAATATCCTCCCTTTGGCCCCCCTCGTGAGGGTCCCCAGATACCTGTCTGCTTCCTTGGTAGTGTCCTCCTTTTGGGCCCCCTCTGTCAGGGTCCCTATGTGACCCCAGAGTACTCTCCTGCACTCCTTTCCCTATGCCCTCACCCCTAGTGCTTGGTGCAACCCCGTGGGAGAGCCCCTGCCCTATTCCACAACCATACCTCCCCCCTCCCTCCAGCTGTTTCCTAATCCCCTCAACCTCCTCCCAAAGCTGTGCCAGCTGGTAGCACACTGGGCAACCACCGAACTTCCAAGCCCAGTCAAGTATCATGGCTGCCCCACACTCTGTGCACCCCACCACCCTCCCAAAGATGCTAGCCCTGATGATGTGTGGTCCCATTCCCCTCAAAGTAGGTTTCCTTGGGTGAACCACCAGGTTCCCCACTAGTCTGAGATACACCCCTACCCATTAATCAGGTCATCCACTAATCCTAGATACAGTCCCACAGTAAACAGGTACCCCCGTTACTAGGTGCAGTACTACACAGTAAACTTATAGGGGATGTGTACAACTCCCTGAGCTTCTCTCTCTCCCAGCCTTTAAACCCAACCCCCAGTGGCTAGAACTACATGAACTGCACCTGAAGCCTTTTCCTCCAGTTGCGGGGCAGGTGTTCCCCTATAAATGAGCCGAGCTCTGGGGAGGGAGGAGTGGGGGAGGGTGGGATTAGGGCCTACACCCAACTCTCATGAGAGTGTATCAGCCCGGTGTCTGCCCCTCACTGTACTTCCTAACACTACCAGCTAAGAAAATCTTTCAAGTCTACTTACTCTCACAGCCTCCAGCTAGAAGCATCTTCCCCCTTCACCTCTAACTGAAGACTGCAATCACCCAGAGAGTGTAATCTGCACCACCCCCACTGCAAAACTGAGACATTCCCAACTCCCTCAATTTCAAGTCAGAACACAATTACCTGAAGCAGCTTACAGCCTCCACAGAATCTTCCAGAGAGGGTAGTCTGCACCACCCCACTGCAAAACTGAGACACTCTCAGCTCCCTCAATTTGAAGTCAGATCTACCTGGGGTTCCTCATCCTGATTTACTTTCACCTGTGAAATATATGTCTCTTGCCCAGGCTCTTCAGGCTGGGTCTTCTCCTGGTTATTCTGCCTTAAAACATCCAAACCAGCTCTTAAATTGTGCTCTGCCACCCTTTTTTGCTAACTGCTGCTGTGCCATATTAATAATACCTTTATGTGATGAGCAGTCCTCACGCTTATGGAATGCCCTCCGGGCATTGGCAGTAAGCATGGCCTGTGCACACAAATTACACTTGAATAGATTAAGGTATTTTCCAACACTGTGGCCAAACTCTAAATAATGACTGCATTTAATGGAGTCGCACACAGAACTTAAGTGGGCTCTTGAGCCACATTTAAAACATGACCTGGGTTGCCCAGTGTAGAAAATTGCACCTCTGTCCTTCCCTAAATAAAAGGAGCTTGGGAGGTACACAGGCCCTGAGTTTGTGATATAAAGTTTTACCCTTATACTTCATCCTCTGTCCCAGATTTGTTGACTATCCAGGGTGGGGGAGGGTTTGTTCAAAACCTCACATCTTTGTCACAACCAAAACAAAATATCCTCAATGTTCATCCCCTCATTTTTGAACATTACAGTAATATTTTTAACTGCTGGTTTTGTTAAAGGGATGACATGAAATGGAGTCCATACTGGGGAATTTTTGCATTAGTTATATTGGGCCCAAAACCTGTCTAAGTTTGAAACGTTCTTGAAGCTTACCTCAAAATTTTCATTTCCCAACCCAATAAGGGCAAATATTTCTGATGAGAAAAATCTCATTGACCCTTCTCAGAAGTGCTTTAGCTATGTAAATCCTATCAGGTGTGTCCCCCTTTATATAGTGGCCGAATTGCATTATGCCACAGGGACGGCTCTCCCCTATTTTGAAAAAGGTCTAACATTTTAAATATTGCCTCCATCCATTCTCCACCATCTGAGATTCTTTGTGCCATGGTAGGGGAAGGGCCTAATCTTAAAGGCTCTTCTGGCTTCCTAGAACTGAGCATCCTATTGTTAGGTGTATTCTGTATACTTGTAACCTTCACTCTGTCTGTCTCCATCTCCTGTCTCCCTAGTGGGGGATTGTGTTAAAACCATTGCCTCCTCGTCTACCCCGTCTCTTCAGTTTGTGTTTCATTAACAGTTACATCTTTTCTTGCAGCAATTGTATTAGACATTTGTATATTAGACATAACAGGAGAAAGATTATCCCAGGGTACATTGGAGCTCTCAGCAGAAGTATTGGTGGTGGCCACAGCAGACAAAACTTTTTGTAACATTTGAATATATGTTGGATCTTGAGAGTCTGGAGTCCAAAGCCCATTCTCCCCAAGTTCCCAGCCAGCATTTTTCGGGGCCTTCATCAGTGACCATTTTGGGCCCCCAATTTCAGTAGACTTGTTTATTTTCTTTTGTAAGTCAGCCCCATAATTTTCAGATGTTGTATCAGGTTGTGATGCATTGTTACTCCAGCTGCGGTTCGTTTTACCCTGGGGAAATGTGCAAACAGTCTCTGTTGGTGCTGCTTCCTCCGCTGTTCACCCATTCAAGTGGGCTGCTTGTGATCTGAAACTTTATTGGCACCTAAGCACTTATAACTTTTTCTTGCTGCATGACTTGCTGGAGGGCTTTAGGCACATGGGGGAATCCCTGCTTTGACTGGCAGCTTTCTCTCCAGTCTCCTCCAGTATTTCCAGCAGCCACATCATCAGGCTGCTGGCTCACCAGGGATTTGACAGCCGAAGCCCCACTTTTGACAGTCAAGTCTGGCTCCGTAAGTGCTGCAAGCTCCATTTCTACGTTCAGCGCTTCTTGCAGAATTAGGGTTTTTTTCCATTAAATGTCCTTATTCACGCTAGTTTAGGACCCTGCCTGTTTCAGTGAAGCATTCTCCAACACTACAGCCTGTTTCAATTCTCTCTGGCCGTCTGCAACCAAATTCTCTTCTGAGCTGCTCTCTGTAAAATCCATAGTTGCCAATTCTGCTTCAGCGTCCTCTTGTGAATCAAGTACAGGAGAGGAAGCCTGCTCTCCTGCATCTCTCATGTCCATCTCCTCCTGAGATTCCTCCAGACTGGCCATACTGCATCAGGAGGCCAAGGGTTACACCTACTGGCAAGCGTAGGGGGATTTCCCTGGTGTCCTGGCCAAATTTCCCCCCATTCACTAAAAATACCACCAACAACTTAATCTGGTTCAAGGTCAGTTGGCATTCATCTATAGCCCTTCCCCAGGGTTGAGCCTGAAAATAGGCAGGATTTGTCTAGTGCACTTACCTTGTCATCAAAAACTAAATAAAACATAGCTACTGTGAAAATAACATGCCATTTGCATGGTATCTATGTCTTCAGTGAAAGTAACAGCTTTTACCTTCCAAATGTATTTGCACTCCCATGGTATACATGCACATATGCACAGCATTTGTCTTCTAAGTCTGCACTCATCTGTTGGTTGTTATTCCAGCCATGTAGTTGGATAGCAGGTAGCAAGTAGGCAGCAGCACTATGGGGTCCACCCATCATTACCCACCCAGTCCCTCAAGTCTGCCCCAACATTAACCCTCCCCCCCAAAAAAATAACATTTAGAGTAGTTGTTATTTGCTGTATTTTATAACCTTGTACTGGAGATGCAGTCTGTACTTTCCTGGGCCATGCCTAGAATCAGGCATGGTATGTCTAGTGCACTGACTTGGTTAACAAAAACTAAATAAAAGTGTGAAACATTGGAAAATCGCTTTGGAGAATCGGGTCCCAGGGCAGAAATAACTTTTCTGACTCTTGTTTGTATGGTGACACTGGTATTTGACTTTATAATACCATGGCAAGTTCCCATATGTGAATGTGCAAGGCAGTATGCTCACTTCTTAGAACAACTGTTTCTTGTGGGTTGGAAAAATAAATGAAGGAAGGTGTGCTTCAGTAATGCAGAAATTACAAAATGGTTTGTGGTCTTTCAGCATTATAACAAACCCTCAGCTAGCTGTTTAACAGTGTCAAATCCTCTTGAAATATGTTGCCAACCACTGAGTGAAGTATCTGGGCACTTTAAGCATAGATAAGCATTCTTTAAAATAAGGGAATTCTGCTATTTCATCTGTAAGAGTTCATTTCAGCACAGAAAGGAGAATAGGGCCTTATCATACCAAAACCTCTCAAATGGGGAAGGGGGAGCTGTTTGGTTCTCTGTTTAGCCTAATGGAAAAAGCAACTTTTGTCCAGAGAAGCGAATTCCAGTATGAATTTGTTCAACTCTATTCCATGTATTTTAATATAATACACCACCAAAGCTACTTTTTAAGTGCAGTGTCCATGTATGCCCTTTTTACAGAATGTATTATTTGCCTGCGACATGTTTAGAATAAAACCTGAAAATTCAGTTTTGCTTACTACAGCAGAACTTCAAGCTGCATGGGGTTCTATGTGGTGTTGGGGGTAAGCGTATCTTTGTATAGGGCTACATTATGTTACTTCTGCTTAGCATAATTTTGTACACACACACACACACATATATATATTTTGTACTGTATTTCTTTGAAACTTGGCTTCCCGGCCAGTGCCCTTTGGGTTAACCATTGCCTCAGTGCTTGCACGCTGAGGTTCTTTGTCTTTTAGCTTGTTTTTTGTTTTCATTGGGCTCACCACAACATAACCCAGATAGACCATCTTAGGGTAGCTGGTTCATTCCACTGGGGTGTCAAACCGACGAGGCACAGTGATAAGTCCTGGTAGGACAAAACACGTGTATATGTCTTCTGTTAGCACCCTTTGCAGACTGTGTGAGAAACCTTTTGGTACCATGCATTTCTGCTTAAAGTTGAACTAGCATAATATACTGTGGTGGTTTGCATATACAGCCCATGGTGCTTTGCTTTATGGGGGTATGTATGATTTTTGTATTTCTTTGAAACTTGGCTTCCCAGCCAGTGCCCTTTGGGGTAACCATTATTTCAGTGCTTGCAGCTGAAGTTCTTTGTCTTTTAGCTTGTTTTTATATATGTATTTATATATATATATATATATATATATATATATATATGTATATATATTCTAGTGGTGTGGTCACGCCACTGTATTTAGGGTTATGAAGGTACTTCTATGTTAAAGCCAAATTGTGCACTTTAATAACTTTGGACACTTTCAACAGATTTGCCTGAAATTTGGTATGCACAGTGGGGCATGGTAAATCTCTTGATCTGCCAAATGTCTTTTCAGTTGGACTGATGGTCTTTGAGCACCAAAACGCTGAAAAATGCACTTTTTGCCAGTTTTGGAGGCAGTTTTTGGGATTTTGCTCATGGCCCTGTGCGACCATCATGAGATGTGCTGGTCTGCAAGATGGCTCATCTGAAAGAGCTTCAGTGGCCGAACATGCCGCTTTTCATTTGGTGAAAAAATATTAAGGCATTCAAAAGTTACATCACTTTTAAGCTCCCATTATAAGTCAATGGGAAAATTTATATGGTTGTTTTGTGAACAAAGAGTGGGGCTTGGGCCATCTTGTCCCACCTGATGGTCAAAGAATTTGTAGCCTCGGGGTCAAAGAATCTTTGTCCCCGAGAATTCTTTGATCGCGAGGTCCACCATCTTGTTTTTTAAATTCAGTCAGAAAAGATCAAGTATCTCGGCTCAGGGGTCACTCCTGAAGTAAAATCTGCATGTGTTTTACTCAGGAGGCTTCGCTCTATCAACCCATCCCTTTGGTTTCATCTAAAATGGTCAAAAATAGAGTTATAATGTTTTAAATTCTTTGATTATGACTCGCTAACGATCTTTGATCACGAGCCTGGAAATTCTTCGATTGCGAGAGTCTTCGATTGCGATCTTGCATTGTGAGGGAGGGACAAGATGGCCCTTTGAAAAATTCAAATTTCTCAGCCCAGGGATGGCCTAGGAACACAAATGAGGGTTGGTTTTGCTCAGGGGGCTTCATTCTATCGAGGCATGGCAGTGGTTTCATGTAATTCAACCTAAAACTCGAGTTTCACCATTTTTTATTCTTTGATCGTGAGCCTGCAAATTCTTTGATTGCAAGATTCTTTGATTGTCATCTTTGATCGTGGGGGTGGGACAAGATGGCTAGATTTTATAATGCAATAGATAGGCCAATTTTCACAATCTTTAAGTTTAAATATCTCAGAAACAGTTTGGTCTTTTTACTTGAAATCTGGAGGGTGTTGGCAGCATGTCCTGTACATGTGAATTACGGTGTTTACGTGTCAGAGAAAATATTTTTTGCAGAGATATTGCATGGCGCAAGTTACATTTTGCAGACAGTGTTTTGCATTGTGGTGGTGCCTTGAAATTGATAGGGTACCTAGCCTTAGTGTCATGGATGTACTTTTCAGTTGTTTGTCTATAAAATGTCAACAGGTGTGGAATTCTGCAACCCCGATGAATGAAAATCTCAAACTTTAGCATGTTATATCTCAGATACGGTTTGGTCTTTTACATTGAAATGTGGAGGGTGTTGATGGTAGAGACATGTTTACAAGTTGGTGGGAGCGCAGGGCCCGAAGGGCCCCAACTCCCACCAACTTCCACAAGTTCTTAGTTTTGTATTCTTTCTCAAAAAGTAAGGAAATGTTGTGCAAAAAACTGTGTTAATGCATCATTTGGGTTAAAACACAAAGAAGTCAGGAAATGAAAAATCTTTAGGGCTGCCTCTCCCCTGTGGACTCTGCCAGTCATCCCAAGATCGACAGATGAAGAGGTGTCATTGGGTAGGAGCCAAATGTTGCCACATTCTTGTTCACTGTTGCTTCTCAATATGATTACACAAGGAATGGAGCAATATTTAGGCCTCACAACTTCAATGACACACCCCGTCATCTGTCAATCTTGGGATGATTGTCGGGTCCATGGGGGAACCTCAAAGATTTTTCATTTCCTGATTTTTTTGTGTTTTTAACCCTAAATGATGCATTAACACAGTTTTTTGCATAGAATATATCTCCCTCTCTCTCTCTCTCTCTCTATATATATATATATATATATATATATATATATATATATATTATACTGGCACAGTCACACCAGTATAACTAGTGTTCAATGGTCACTACTATGTTAAACCCCACATTTTGCACTTTAATAACTTTGCAACTGTTTGACTGATTTGCATGCTATTTTGCATACATCATCAGGGACCCAAGATCCCTTGATGTGCCATATTTTGTTGCGGTTGGATGTGTGGTTGCTGAGATGCAGAATGTCAAAAAATTTTAAAAATTACAATTGTTATGCAAATTATTTGTCATGCCGTTTCTCCAAAACTGCATGGGGGTTAGGTTTGAAACTTTTAGGGAATGTTGGGCCTGGATCACAGATGTGCCCTTTGAAGGTTTGGTGAACAAATATTATTCAGTTCAAAAGTTATTATGTTTCAAAGTTCCCATTGTATCCTGTGGGGAAAGTTAGCAAGTAGCCTTGGTTAAACTTTGTTATGCCATGAATGCATTTACAAATGCAGAAAGTTTGGTTGAGAATCTGTCATCTTGTTTTTAGTTGGTGAGGCAAACAAAATCAAACACTTCAAAACATACTCGGAGTTGGTAAACACCAACAGTTGTGTTTATCTAATCGAGGCCCGGGGAATCAGATTCTGGGATTAGTTTTACCTAAAAATGCACAGAAATATATTAATTTTGTCCACAGCCATATTTGTGCCACAAATTGTGGCATATGTTTTGTAGAACAATGGGAGTTTGTGCTGCAAATTGCGGCACAATCCCATTATTTCATGCAACAATGAAGGTGTCTCACAATAAAAACTCCTGTAATTTACAGCACAAATACGGCCACAGACAAAAAAAAAAAAACACTTGTAGACATTTTGGGGTTAAAATGACCCCAGAATCATATATCTTGGCGCCCATTTAAGTATTTATTTTCATTTAAACACCTCAAAGGGGACTGAGGCATGACAATTATAATAAATAAAAAATGTAGTACTGAAAGTCACAGGTTGGCACCTCCTCTGTTGTAGCTGCACCACAGTTAATCAACATTGGGAGGCCCAATCCACATGTCAGCATTTACATCCCCCCAGTAGTGTGGAACACTGGGGAACCCACTCTCAGTGTCCCAAAATACTTGTATTTCTTTACATTTAAACACCTCAAAAGGGGCCAAGGCATGAGATTTATAATTAATAAAAATATTCTCCTGAATGCCGTAGGTTAGCAGCTCCTCTGTGTGTATCCCACCACAGCCTAGTACCTAATTTACTAGCCGACATCGGGGGGCCCAATCCCTGTGTCTGCATTTATACTACCCTAGTGGTGTGGGACATGGAGAGTCCACTACCAATGTCCTCTAATATTTCTTTTTAACATTCCGATAGAAAGAAAAACAGACCCCCAATGTCTTTTTTTCTTTTTGCAACCTGTAGGAAAAAAATGGTCCCTCATCGTCCCTGCCATCCCCTCCCTACCCCATCTCCCACTGAGCACCCACCACCCCACACCTCCTCCCCTATACTTACCTTTGGAGGTTGTCCACTGTCATCTTCTGTGGACTGGGACATGTCTGCACTCTTCAAAGCTAAACTACAAACTGAGGACTCAAAGTAAGTATAGTGGTATAATGTATTTCAATGGTGTTTTCAACTTATGTTGATATCTTTGCCATTTTTTTGGTATTTTTTCACCAAATTTTCAACATGGGCTTTTTGGGACCCCACCTCCTGAACACTTGTGACTGTCATTTCATTACTCTGGCCCAGAAGGTGATTTCACAGGTGCGGCCTGAAATCACCTTTCAGGACTGATTAACAAAATGACAGTGCCAGTGTTCATGAGGTGTGGTCTCAAAAAGCCCATGCTGAAAATTTGGTGAAAAAATTCCTAAAAATGGACAAGCTATGAACGCTCATTGTACTTTTTCTATGCATGCATGTAACTTTAGTACTTTTTCATATTTTGACTCCAAATTTTCAGCATAGCCATTTCTTCACACCACTTCATGAAAAGTACAGCTGTCATTTTTCACATCCTGCCCAAAACCTGTTTTCACACCTGTGGTACAAATGGTGTTTTGCCAAAGATTAAAAATGTTTTACCTGTGGGGTTTATGAGGTGGGGTGATAACAAGACTGCTGAAAATTTGGAGCCAAAAATATGAAAAAATGCCATGGTTATAATCATTTGTTACAATTTTGCTATGCCCGCTCTTACCTAAGGAAATTTTAAATATTTGGACCCTAGATTTTCAAAATAGCCTTCTTATTACCCAAACTCATATATGTCAGAGCTGTCATTTTTCAAATCTTGTCCAATATGTGTTTTCACACCTGTGGCACAGAATGGCATTGCAGTTGTACAAAATTATGTTTTGACAGGGATTCAAACATTTTCTGTGCTGGATACATGCTCTGGGGTATTCAGATGGCTATGGTGATAGTTTATTCATGCACCCATGGAGGGATGGGTGTGTAGGGTCCAAAGGTCCCTATGCTCCAATAGTAAAATAAGGAAAATCACAGAGCATGGAAGTGCAGGGCCCAAAGGGCACTGTGAAGGTTAATTACATTGTCTTTACACTTACAGACAGATGGGAGTGCAGAGCCCTGTGCTCCCATAAACAACTATGGCTATGGTGATACTTTCACAAAAAGTAAGGAAATTCATTGCAAAAAACTTTGTTAACTCATTATTACCTTGTCAGCCATTTTGTGCCAGGTAAACAATGGTAGTTTGAACTTCATGCAAAGCTATTAGAAGTAATGAGTAAACACATCAGTTAGGGTTCATATTAAAGTGACAAAACTATGGAAATGTTGTGTTAGGGTTCCCAACCCTAACACCCCACCTCACCTCCCCACACAACCCTACCACCCCAGCCCACCCCCACTGTTCACACACCAACAAGTGTTGGGGTGTGCTCGGGGTTGTTGGCCCTAATGCTCTCCCCATTCTTCTATACTGCACCATCTTTCCTTCATTAAAAATGGAATGGGGTGAGTGTTAGGGACAACGACCTCAAGGCACACCCCGACACCTGTTGGTGTGTGAACAGTGGGGGTAGGGTGGGGTGGTAGGGTTGTGTGTGGGGTGATGTGGGGTGTTAGGGTTGGAAACCCTAACACCACATTTCCATACTTTAATATTTATTTTATTTATTTATTTATTTGTATTTTGGATGACACCTTTGAGCTGAGGGTTCTTTAACAAAGGTTCCACATCAAGGTAATAAGGACAATAAGGTACAAAACATAACATGATCGTTACAGTGGAACTTACACACAAAAAAAAGACATGTAAGGTTACAATAATAGCAGCCAAAGGCATTGTCAAGGAATTGTGTTGCGAGTTAATTATACAGCACAAGTCAACAGGTGGCTCAGTGAAGCTTTGTTAGGAGTGGGTTAGTGGGAAAAGAGAACGAAGAGTGGTGGTGAGGGGGTGGTGTGGGAGAGAAAGAGAGAGAGAGGGAGGAGGGGAGAAATAGGGAGGGCATTGCGTTGTGTATGTGGTAGATGGGAAATAGCAATGGAGGAGGAATGGAGGGATGAAAATGAACAGGAGACAGATTCATCCTATAGTCAGTAATGGGGGGTAGGAGAGGAGGAGGAGCTGAGGCAGTGAGGAGGGATGCTTGAGGGTAGTATGCCTGGAGGGGATTATAAGAAGCAATTACAGAAGGCACTAGCCACAAGGTATTGATGTTGTTTACACTTAAAAGCACCAATCATGGCAATGTTGGAGATTTCTGTAGGTATCAAGTTGAACCAGGTGAAGGCTCTGACAAGGTAAGAATGCTGAGCCTGAGAGGTCCAGCAGTGAGGTATTGTAAAGGTTAGACTGTCTGATCTTCTTGTTAGGTGGCGGACATGCTGTGGGGTCAATATTGATTGGACTTCAGGGGGCATAGGGCCCAGTGAAATCTTCTTAGCTAGGGTGCAGTTCTGGTACTTTAGCCTGCTAGATAGCTGGAGCCAGTTAGCCTGCTTGTAAATGTCACATATGTGAGAAAGGTGGGCAGCTGCAATAAGGAGTCTACATGCCTTATTAAGGGCTACAGCTATGTGCTGGAGTGCAGTATCAGTAGTGGATCCATAGATAATGAGCCTGTAGTCAATAGTTGAGATTACAGAGCTCTGGATAGTGAGATTCAAGGCTTCAGCCGTTAGGCAATGTTTATGCTTGTATAGTACCCCTATGCGGGAGTTCACAGTTTTAGCGATATTGTCAATGTGTTTGGTATATGAGAGGGAGCAGTCAGGGGTCAGGCTCAGATATTTAAACACATTCATCTGCTTAAGGGCGATGCCTTCATGGTTGTTAATTATGAGCTCATGGTCCTTGTACTTGTTGGTTCCATGGAACAACATTGTTTTAGTTTTTTTGTGGTTAAGGATGAGTATGTGAGCAAAACCAGTCTTCCACTTTTGTGAAACTTTTCTTTAGTTGAGACTGAAGGGAGGTGGGGTCAGTGTGGCAAGTGAAGATTACTGCATCATGTGCATACAGTAACATTCTGTCATGGCAAGAGGCAGGGAGATTGTTCAGGAATATGCAGAATAACAAGGGACCCAGGATAGAACCTTGGGGTACTCCAGAGTGGATTGGTAGGTATGATGAGAGGAATTCAACAATCCTGACCTGTTGGGTCTGGTTACTGAGGTAGCTTTGAAACCAAAGGATAGTTTCACTTGAAAGACCAAGGAGGGATAATTGTTTGAGGAGAATGGGGTTTTTGACAGTGTCAAATGCCTTAGTCAGGTCAATAAAAGAGGTGCTGACTAACTGGCCCAGATCAAGTGCATGATGGATATGTGTGGTGAATTCAAGGAGTGCTGTGGTAGTGCTGTGCCCTTGGCGGAAGCCATGCTGCTGGGAACACTGCAGGCTGTATTTTACAAGGTATTCCATGAGCGGATCAGCCACTATCTGTTCCAATGCTTTGGATAGAGGGGGGAGGATGGATATAGGCCTGTAGTTGTTAGTGAGAGTCTTGTTACTGCTTTTATGGATTGGAGTCACCACTGCCAGTTTCCAGTTTTGGGGGAACTGGGAGAGCATGAGGGAACAGTTGAGGATTTTGGTTAGTGAGAGCAGGACTTTGTCAATGGTGAGGGTGAGAAGTTTCATAACCAGTGAATCGCCACTGACCCTAGACTTTCCAAGCACTTTAAGAATGTGTTTTGTAGCTAGGCTTTCCTGGATTTCTTTGAAATGGAAATAAGGGGGCCCTGGTGGCAAACCTGAACTAACAGGAGCTGAGTTGACTGTGGTGGGATCAAAAAGGTTAGGGGGTAGCACATGACTAAGGTCAGCAAAAGTGGTGTTAAATGCGTTGGCAATGATTACATGGTGAAGAGTGATGGTATCATCTATGTTCAATATTGCGGGTGTTGTTTTGGGATCCTTTCCAGTCACTTCAGCAAGGTTACACCAGAATTTACTCCCATCATTCCAGGTGCTGGCTAAGGCGTTCCTGTAATAGTTAGCCTTCTCATAGCAGATTGCTCTGGTGCATGCATTCCTCGCTGTTTTGTAGGCCTGGATGTCAGTCTAGGTGCCAGTAGTCTTAACACAATACCAGAGCTGGTCTCAAGATTTCATTTGTGTAAGGAGGCCTAGTGTCATCCATGGGTTATTGACACCCTTGATCTTACACTTTTTGAACAGAGCATGAACATTGCAGGCTGAGTTGAAACAGGTGATAAAGTATTCAAGTACCGTGTCTATGTCAGGGGCTATATCAATTGGTGACCAGTCATGTTCACGAAGGAGAGTTTTAAGTGAATCAAGATGACCAGGGGTCAGCATTCTCCTGTTAATAGTTTTTGGGGGGGGATTGGTGTTTTTGTTGGTCCAGATACACAAGATAGGGGAATGATCACTTAAGGAGTCTGGGAGGACTGTAGCTTCAGAGATATGCTCTGGACGACTAGTTAGCACCCAGTCCAGAAGTGTACAGGTCCCTGTTCTGTAGTTTACTGTAGTAGGTGATTTGACCATTCGTGAGAAGTTAGCAGCAGCTAGGGCATCCTTATAACTAATAGAGCTGGAGGCCAGCCAGTTGACATTGAAATCGCCAAGCAGGATAACTTCTGTATTCTGATCCAGGGAGTTGATACAGTCAAGGAGGGAGTGAAAGCCCAGATTGCTCAACTTGGGTGGTATATAGACAGAGACAACAGTCAGGATCTTGTTATGAGTTCTGAGAAGTACTTTGGCAGGAAGGATTTGGATGTCATTGCTGGAGATGGGCAAAGGCATGATATGACCCATGAGGGATTATTTAAGGTAGAGGGCACAGCCTCCTCCTTTCTTGGTAAGTCTGTCCTGTCTAAAAACTGCATATCTGGGAATTGCTATTGCGGAGTCAGGTATCTTCGTAGACAGCCATTTTTCCAGCACTGATAGGATGTCTGGATTGTGCTGGAAACCCAGGCAGAGAGGGTATCAATTTGGAGAGGAGGCTGCAGATGTTAATACTTGCCAGGAGTGACCCTGCACTGCTTGTAACCTCTAGCCCAGATTGTGGTGGGCGGGGTTAGGAGTGAATGTTGCCTGAGAGGAGCAACAGCAGCAGTAATAGATGTTTTAAAAGCGGTTTAAAGTTGCTTCTGGGGGGCAGCAGGGCCCTTTTTTTATCAGGTTCCTTCCCAGAAGGATGATGCATGAGGTAGTGACCAGTTAGTAATAGCAAGGAGCTGTAAGGGCACAGTTGCAGTTTTGAGAATAGGCCAAAAGTTTCATTTGTTCTTCAAAATGGTTGTCAGATAAATAGCCCTTAGAGACAAGTACATTAAAAGTTGATTTCAATTGAAAATGTCGATACCTGGTGGTTAAATCAAAAGCCAAAAGAAATTATCAACTGCTGAGGTCCAGAGTCACATAATGTGTTAGAATTCCTGAAGGTGATGAACTGTGCCTGCGCATTTGCAGGATGTGAAATCCTTTTGTCTGTATGATTCTTTGTCATTCAAAGAGGTTGTTGAAAAGCCCACATACAGATCATGGAGCAGGTCAGACAAAAATGTGGATTCAAGCAGGACCCAGAGTCTCTGAGTTTGTCAGACTTAGTTGCTTGACTTATGCTTTGCTTAGGATAGCTTCCAAAAAGCTGATTTTAAAATGAAAATGCATATACCTGGTGGTGATGTTTTGCAGAAATCCAGTCCAAGAGATTTTCATGGATGTAGTGAGCAAGAATGGTGCAGTTACTACACCTCTCACCTCCACGGCCAGCCACCGACTGTGTGTATTATGAGAGCTAATGGAAAGAGGCACTCTGAAATTACTAGACTACCAGGGCAGGAAATTCCAGATCATTATGTATCTTATTATGATGAGGGGGGCCACTAGACTACCAGGGATATGAACAACTACAATAATTTAATACAGATTGGGGGGACCACTAGACTACCAGGGAATTAGAGATAGTTATCTAGTTAATCATGATCAGGGGGGCTGCTAGACTACCAGGGTTATTGAAAACATTATTCTTTGTATTCAGATGGGGCAGAACAGAGCCCCCTGAGCAAAATGCACTATCATTTAGCTTTCTATGGCACCCCTGGGCTGAGAAAATCAATATTTAAATCTGGCCATCTTATTATCCCAGCCAATGTACCCAGTAGAGAACATTTTCAAATCACTGCCAAAACATAATTCTGCACAACTGCAACGCCGTTCTGTACCACAGGTGTAAAAACACATTTTGGACAGGATTTGGAAATTGACGATTGTACTGTTCATGAGGTAGTGTGAAAAAATGGATATGTTGAAAATTTGGAATCAAAACACTCAAAATTAACAAAAGGTACGCATGTGAGTAAAAATATTTCAAGGAATGCACATGTCAGCCATTTTTAGGAATTTTTTCACCAGTTATTGACATGGACTTTTGTGACCCCACCTCATGAGCACTGGCACTGTCATTTTGTTAATCAGTCCCAAAAGGTGATTTCACACAATGACCGTGCCATTCCATGCCACTGGTGGGAAAACACATTTCGGGCAGGATGTGAGAAATGACAGCTGTACTGTTCATGAGGTGGTGTTAAAAAATGGGCATGTTGAGAATTTGGAGTGAAAATATTAAAAATTACCAACATTACACACGTTCATAGGAATATTTTAATGATCGCACATAACTTTGGTGTTTTGTGGTATTTTTTCATCAGATTTTCAACATGGGCTTTTTGTGACCCCACCTCATGAACACTGGCACTGTTATTTTGTTAGTTGGTTCCAAATGGTAATTTTGTGCAGTGCCTGTGAAATCACTTTAAGGGTCCGATTAATGAAACAACAGTGACAGTGTTCATAAGGAGGAGTGCCAAAAACTTCATATTAAAAATGTGGTGCAAAAATACCTAAAAATAGCCGCAATATCAACATAAGTCGAAAATGCCATTGACAGCCATTATAGGGCACTTACCTTGATTCCTCAGTTTGTGGTTCGACTTTGAAGAGTGCAGATCTGTCCTGGTCCACAGACGATGACAGCGGATGACCCCCCAGAGGTAAGTATAGGGTAAGGGATGTGTGGGGTGTAGGGTCTGCAGTGGGAGGGTCGGGGTTGCTGGAGGGAGACAGCGGGAGACAACAAGGGACCGTTTTCTTCTTTTCAGATGAAAAACATGAAAAGTCATCAGTGGACAGTTTTCTACTTTACAGCTTT